>CM077647.1:63722609-64322609 GCA_039707465.1 Rhabdophis nuchalis
GCAGCCACAGACCAAAGCCTGACGATGGCGAGTGAGACCTCGCCGAAATGTTGCAAAGACAATCTCATTCTTACATGGGAAAACACCTGAATACAACAAGACCAGCATTATGTGTGTGTGTGTGTGTGTGTGTGTGTTAGGTTTGTGCCGATAAATAAACAAGGGAGACTAGTATAGATCTATTTCAAGCTATTTAGCTCTCATCAGCTAACCATACCCTTACTGGGATTCGAATCAGGGAAGTATTACATGTGAAGCAGTTGTAATTGCCACTAGACCACTGGTTTTCTTCCTGATCAGCTGAGCCAGAGGAAAAAGTATATATTATTTATTATATATTCGAACTCCCTGGTTCGAATCCCAGTAAGGGTATGGCTAGCTGATGAGACCTAAATAGCTTGAAATAGATCTATACTAGTCTCCCTTGTTTATTTATTTATCAGCACAAAACTAACACAAATGTAAGCAAAAGGCAACGAAACAAATAGCTTTCTGTCTGCATGATCTCCTGTGATGAGCCAAAAGACAGAAAAGGAGAGCAGCTTGCTTCCTCCCTTAATTGGGGCTTACCAGGGTGTTGTGACACAAGTACATACTTATTCCCCTATCTCAGCTGATCAGAACCAGTGGTCTAGTGGCAATTACAACTGTGTGTATTTGTGGGTGTGGGTGTGTATGTTAGTTTTATGAACTGATCAAAAATGTAACACACATATTAAAAAATTACACAACGGAACTCATAGCTTTCTGTCTAGATGGTCTCTGCTGATGAGCCGAAAGGCAGAAAAGGAAACAGTATGTCTCCTCCCTTAATTGGGGCCCTAATATAATTGTTCCACAACACCCTGTTAGGGCCCCAATTAAGGGAGGAGACATACTGTTTCCTTTTCTGCCTTTCGGCTCACCACCAGAGACCATCTAGACAGAAAGCCATGAGCTCCGTTGTGTGAATTTTTTAAATATGTGTTTGTTTTATGAGCTGACCAATAAATAAATCAGAGAGACTAGTATAGATCTATTTCGAGCTTTTTAGCTCTCATCAGCTAGCCATACCCTTACTGGGATTTGAACCAGGACTGTATTACATGCTAGGCAGGAGCCTTAGCCATTAGGCCACCAGGTTCTCTTCCTGATTAGCTGAGACAGGACACAAGTATACACTTATCCTCCTGTCTCAGCTGATCAGGAAGAGAACCTGGTGGCCTAATGGCTAAAGCTCCTGTCTAGCATATAATACAACCCCAGTTCAAATCCCAGTAAGGGTATGGCTAGCTGATAAGAGCTAAAAAGCTCAAAATAGATCTATACTAGTCTCCCTGACTTATTTATTGATCAGCTCAAAAACATCACACACACACACACACACACGCTGGTCTTGCTGTATTTGGACCTTTTTCTGTGTAAGATTGAGATTGTCTTGGTCAAATTTACATGGGCATACCCTTACTGGGATTTGAATCTGGGTTGTTTTACATGTAAGGCAGTTGTAATTGCCACTAGGCCACAGGCTCTCATCCTGATCAGGATGAGATATATAGCTTTCTGTCTGGATGGCACCTAGGGTGAGCCAAAAAACAGAAAAGGGAAGCAGTTCTGCTCCCTCCCATATTTGGGGCATACCAGGATGTTGTGACACAATATATACTTATTTCCTTGGCTCAGCTGATCAAGGAGAACCTGTGGCTTAGTGGCAATTACAACTGCCTCATATGTGATACTTCCCAGGTTCAAATCCCAGTAAAGGTATGGCTAGCTGATGAGAGCTAAATAGCTTGAAATAGATGTCTAGTAGTCTCCCTTTATTTATTTATCAGCATAAACGTAACACACGCACACACACACACACACACACACACATATAATTTTTTGGCTTAATTTTACTCATTTTGCAACCATTTGTACCAAATTTCATAATATTCTGACTCTTCTTTATCTTTTAATTTTAGTGTCAACGTTCCAGCGTTGCCATGATTATCAGGCTACCCTAACGAAGTGAAAATTCTTGACATTCATGTGGTTGGAAAAGGAATCTCAGGATGACCTGTGACTGCGCATGCATAGATTTACTTTTGAGGCTAATTGGGGAACGTGATTTATGACAGGCAGAGGGGAGGGGACATAGGGGGGTAAAGTTCAGAAGCCATCAAATAACTTTCATTCTTGGCTACACAGAAGTTCAGTCAAGATGCTAACCCTAATGGATGTTTTTTGAACTTTATCTTGAGGCTGTGAATTAACTGGGGTTTTCTCTTGGGAGCTTCACATTAATTTGGAGACATGGATTAATTTGTCCATCTCTGCACAATCTTAAAATTTTTTGTATCACTAATTCGTCCAATGCGATATTTTGTTTCCAGGATTGGGCAAATACTATGCTAGCTGTGGTTAGCTGTGTTAATATGTACTTAGTTTTCTTTATATATTTCCCTTTGATTATTCCCAGCAGAAAGATTTTGGGTTTGTATTTTATCTGTTCTCCTGTAATTTCTTGCACCCATTTCCAAATTTTTCTCCAATATTTTTGTGTTTCCGGGCAGGTCCACCGCATGTGCTAAAAAGTCCCTTGTATACTTTTACACTTCCAGCAGGTCAGATTCATGTTTGGATACATTTTAGCCAATCTCATTGGTGGTAAATGCCAACAATAAAACATTTTGTACATATTTTCTTTAAGTGCTACTGATTGTGTTAGCTTATAATTTGTATTCCAAATTCTTTCCCAATCCACTAGATTTATGTTGTAACCAAAGCTTTTGGCCCACACTATCATGCAACCTTTAAATTTTTCTTCTTCTAATATTACTTCTAATAAATATTTGTAAATTTTTGTTATGAATTTATTTTCTGGGCCGATTAAAATCTTATCTATTTGTTGTAATTCTGTGTATATTCCATATTCTTTTACATCTTTTTTTGTATCTTGATTGCAGTTGGAGATATGGCCATCTATATTTATATTTTGTTTCTTTAATTCCTGATTTGTTTTCAAATGTCCTTGGATGTCTAAAATTTCACTATACCTACCATTTTTGATAGATCTAGTGTATTGCGATGTGTCATGGCTTCCATAGTGGAAAGTCATGTTGGTATTTTCATGTAGTGCTTTTCTCTAATTTTATTCCACACCTGTATCAGTGCATCTCTAATATAGTGTCTCTGTGAAAGTATTTTTGTTTCTTTTTACCCTCTTCCCATAGGAAAAAATGCCATTCCATTTGCAAATCGTGGCCCTCTAATGTTAGTATTTTAAAAAAAATTTAATTTATCCAATCTCTGATCCATGTTAGTGCTGCTGCTTTGTGATAAAACTCCCATCAGAGAGTCCCATACCACCTCTGCTTCTGTCATCCTGTAAAGCTTTCAACTTTATCCTGGCTTTCTTCCCTTGCCATATAAATTTTAATTATTATTATATCTTATTCAATTCAGTAAAAAAAAATCCTAATTTTATGGGGATTGTTTGAAATAAGTATAGTCTCGGTAATACATTCATTTTTATCACTGCTATTTTTCCTAATAGTGACAGCTGTAGTTTCCCCCATAATTCTAGATCTTTTTTTATTTGTTGCACTAATTTTGTATAATTATTTTCATTTATAGTAGAGCACTTTGCAGTTAACCCTATTCCAAGATATTTAACTTTCTTTATCACTTGCAGTCCTATTATTCTTTATAATTCTTTATTTTGTTTTTCCTTCAAATTTTTAGTTATCATTTTAGTCTTTTCTCTATTAATCTTTAACCCTGCTACATCTCCATATTTTTCTAATTCTTGCACTAAGCTATTTCCTGTTTCTAGTGGGTCTTCTATAATGAATACCAAATCATCTGCAAAGGTCTGAATTTTATACTCCTCTTTTTAAATTTTTTTGTTCCTTTTATCTCTGAATGTTCCAATTGTTATTAAGAGACTTTCAAGCATCAGGATAAAGAGCAGAGGTGATAGTGGGCAACCCTGCATTACTCCTTTCATTATTTTAAATTTATCTGTACTTTCCCCATTTAATAATATATTTGCCCTTTGGGTGGAGTATATCGTTTCTATTAATCTTTCAAATTGGTCCCCTAACTTCATATTCTTAATTTGTTGCACCTTGAATTCCCAATTTAAATTGTCAAATGCCTTCTGTGCATCCAGAAAGACAAGTGCCACTTGTTTCTCTGGATGCACCTCATAGTACTCTATCTGCGATTATTCTAGTATTGTTCCTGATTTGTCTTGTTGGGAGGAATCCATTTTGGTCTGAATATATATAGTCATTTAATAGTTTTTTTCAATCTCTCCGCTATTATTGTTGTGAATATTTTATAGTCGGCATTTAACGACATTGGCCTAGTTTTGTGTTCTGACCCCTGGCCTGTGAAGAGGCCAAAGCACAGGTTTGGCTGTTTGCCACTGCTTAATTGCTGAGATTATGAATTCCTTGGCTGTGAGCCCAGATAACTCACATTATCTCTGCAGCACCTTTTCACAGAGTCCCAAACAGACACAGTTCGAATGCACATACATTATTGACTATGAATTTGAATGGTTGTATCCTGCAAATGCCCCCTCCCAAAGCCTTCCCTATAAGCTCTCTTGGGAGAGGCCAATCAACAACCACCTGGTGCCCAATTATCTTCTGTGAGCCTGCCTATGATGTAATTATTGCCTCCGTCTCTCAGCCCTGCGTAATTTAGCATCAGGGACAAACTGCCCTTGATCCTCCCCACTACTCCATGCCTCAGGTGTCTCCTGATGGCCAACCAGCCTCTCTGCTTCCTGCTCTGCCTCTGAACACTGCCCAAGATCTTCCTCATATTCCAGGGCAGACTCATAGGGTTCTTCGCTAGAAGAGTCCGTCAGCAGCTCATCCGGAGCCAGCTGGGCCACAACAGTTTTGGATCTGTTTTTTATCTGCACCTTCTTTAAATATTAATGTAATATGTGCTTCCCTCCATGAATCCAGTATTTTTGCTTTCATCAGTGCCTCATTATACATCTCCAACATCAAGGCTTCTATCAATTCATTCAATTCATCTATTATTTTGTACAATTCTGCTGGGAAACCATCTGGGCCTGGCGTTTTATTATTTTTTTGTTTCTGGATCGCCTGTTTCAATTCTAGTTTCGTTTTTTTTTTTTGACAAAATTTCTTTCATGTCTTCTGTTATTGACAAGTGTTTTTCTCCATTTAGATATTTTTTTGTTTTCCGTCTACTTGTTTCCCTTTATACAGATTCTCAAAGTATTTGTATGCAATCTTTTCCCTCCCTTCCATTGTATGTTGTAGTTCAGCAGTTCCTCTTGAAGTGATATATTAATCTTTTTTCTCTTTCTTTTCTCAATCTGTATGACAACCACCTCCCCGGTTTATTTGCTTGCTCAAAGAAGTTTTATTTTGTTAGTTTTAGGCCCTTTACCATTTCTTCCTGGTCTAATATATTTAATCTATGTTTTGCTAACATCTAATCCTTTCTAATTTTATCGTTTTGTGGCTTATTTTGTCATTCTATTTCTAAATTTTTAATTTCCTCTTCTAATATCTTCTGTTGTGCCCATTTCTCTTTGTTTCTTTTTGCTGAATACGCTATAATAATTCCACTGGAATAAGCTTTCATGGTGTCCCATAAATTTTGTATAGATGTCTGTTATTTTGTATTTTCCTTAAGGAACAACTCCAATTCATTTCTACATTTTTGAATAAATTCTTTTTCTTTTAATATTTGCAAATTTAACATCCATCTTTGTCTATTTTTTTCCCTTTCCAGATTATTTTAATGGGGTTGGGATCCACCCATGTATTTGGTAATATTTCAATTGTATGCATTTCTGCCACAATTTCCCCATTCATCCATGTCATATCAATCTATGACCAGGATTGGTGTGGATTGGAATAAAAAGTAAATTGTTTTTTTTTCTGGTTCCATTTTTTTCCAAATATCTATTAAGTTTAGCTCCTCCATCATTTCAAAACAGGTTGTTGGTGATACTTTTTTTATTTTTAGTTTTTTTGTTACTTACATACTCTCTATTACTATCTACTATGGCATTATAATTTCCTATTATACAGATATTCCTCAATCCAATTTCTCTAATTTTTTCATGTAATTTTTTATAAAGGTTCTTCTGATTTTCGTTTGGGGCATATATTGCTACCAGTAGTACTGATTTTTGGTTTATCCATATCTCTATCATTAATACTCTTGGGGTCTGCATAAATTAAATTTGTCTTTATCCCCTCTTTAACATATATTGCTATCCCTTTTCTCTTTTCTTCTGCTGATACTGCATATAATTTTCCTAATTTAGGACATTCCAGGTATTTTATATCTTATTTTTTAACGTGTGTTTCCTGTAAGCATATTATATCTGCCTTTTGTTTTATTAACTTTGCCCAGATACACTTTCTTTTTGTTGGCGAATTTAAACCATTAATATTTACAGACAATAATTGAATTTCTTCTTCCATCCTCCTAATTCTCACCTTTTATTAACTCTAGTTTCTTTTTTCGGCTCCTTGTTTTTGGTCTCACTTCCTCCTCTTTCTGTTGCTCTTCCTCCCCCCTACTACTTTCTCCTTGTTCCCCTTCTGTTATTCTCTGTTGTCGTTCTTCCTGGCTTCTATATTCCATCTCCTCTTTACTACTGTTCCTCTACCGGGCCTAATAGTTGCTCATATAAATCCTGTGCCTTCTCCAGATTGTCAACTTTAATCCTTTTCTCCTGCTAGGTTACCAGCATCCCTTCAGGTACCAACCACCTAAATAGTATATCTCATTTGATTAGTTGTGTCGCCAGGAATCGATAGTCTCTCCTTTGCTCCCTCACTCTTCACGGGATTTGTTTCAGGCTTTGTATCTCTTTCCCTTTGTACATCATTGGCTCATCTCTTGTTATTCTATAAATTATATCTCTTACTTTTTTCCTCGCAAATCTGATGTGTACTTCTCTAGGCAATCGATGTCTTCTGGCATAATTGGTGCTTACCCTGTATATATCGTCCAACTCATTTAGAATCTCATACTTGTCTCTTTTTATCATCTCCGCTATTAATCCCGACATTATCATTGGTAAATCTCCCTCTTTTGTCTCTGTTACATTCTGGAATCAAAGGTAAAATGCTGCCCGATCCATTTCCAGGTGGATGAGGGAGTTTTGCTTGATGTTTTCATCTGCTATTCAACTAAGCCTTTTCCACCGTTTCATTTTTTTCCAGCATTTGTTGTATAATTCCCATTTTGTCATCTAATTTCTGTACGTCGTTTTTAACTTCCATTTTCATTTCACTCATCTCTATTTTCATTCATATCCGTTTTCAATTCACTGTGGTTTTTAGCTACTGCCTCTTGAAGCTTAATCATAGTTTCTTGGATAGTTAGCAATGCTGCCTGCACATTTTCGATATTCGATCCAGAATTTTGTTTTTCCATTGTAGCCATTTCTTCTGTTGAACTTTGGGATGCTGGGGAGGTAATCAATACCTTTGTCGCTGGATTTACAATTGTTTTTCCCCCAGTTCTCAGTGCTGTTGTTGTGATATTCACCATCTCTTTTAAAATTTTATCTTGTTTTTAATATCTTATATATGTTGTCCCAAATTAGCATCCAATATCTTTCCCTTTTTTTCCTCTTTAAATAATTTCTTAACTTAGCTTGTTCTATCTACATTAATCCACAAACAGTAGTCCTAAAGCAGCGTAAGCAACTTAAACAATGTCTATATATATCTCCAAGTTATTCAAGAATAACGGGTAATAGTAAAAAAGGAGAAAGCAAACCGAAAGAGAGGAGAGAGAGCGAAAGCCTCAATACTCATTCATATCAACTATATATCTTAAAAGCGTGATTATTTCCTTATTTCCTTATATAATAATTCCTTAGATTATTAAATCCTTTGTGTGATTACTGCAATCTAACTCAAATAGGCATTTATAACCATAGACATATATATATAAGGATATCCACAAGCTTTCCACTTACTTATTTATAAATATAAATATTGATTTGAGTACTTATTTATAGGTATTTTAAATATTATATATAGATATTGTATATAATTGTAACTTATTTCACTAAACTATTAATGCAGTCAGTTCATTCACCAATTTTTTTTCAGTTCTGGGTTGAGTTACTTTTCTTTTCAGTCTTTGTAAAATTGTCCACCTTCTGTTCCAAATAGTTCTAAATAATTTCAGCACAGCTGTTGCATCAGCCTCTTCTTCCTTCGTTGTCCTCTTCTTTTTCCTAACTGCTGTCTGTCAACCACCGCGCTTAAGCACACCACAGTTCTCCAAGTCCTCCTTCCTTTTCAGTTTCTTTTCCACTACTTGACTCTGTATGTCTTAGAGTCAGTTCATGCTCTTTCTTGTTGTCTTCCCTCCGATCGCCCCTCCTTATGCAATTAGCTCTTTGAGCTGGTCTTTGCCTCTAAAAATCTGCCGCTCTCACTCCTGCAAGTGGCCTCTCAGTTATAGTGCTCTCACCGGATCTCTAGAGACTCACTGCTTTGCCCATTCTCCTCTGTGATCTTCTCTTTCTGCCAACACTCACTGCTGTTTCCACTTGCAAGCCAGTCCACTAACCCACTCGATGACACAACGTTGATTAAATTCTTCCTTCCCCTTTTAAACAGTTTGTCAAGTCTTCAAGTCTGCCATTGAAACAAGGCAGACACTTGCACGACGAATTAAAAAGGTATCGCCACATCATAGTGGGTGGTTGTCCTCCACCTTGTTAGTCCTAGGGTTTCCCTACTCCTCTGCATCTCTCTCCAAGATCATCATACCCCCCGGAGGGGTCCTCCAAATGTGTAGATTGAAATAAGAAGTCAGAGTCCTGCTCTTCTTCCTCACACTCGTCTTGACGTCACCACCGGAAGCCTCGAGTCTCTATCTTTTCTATGACCTCTTGATGAAAAGAATGGAACTTCAAGTCTTTAATGGATTGATGGTGAAAAGTTCTTTTCCATACGCCCAGCAAGCACATTTTTGAAAATAAGGATATCTATCTATCTATCTATCTATCTATCTATCTATCTATCTATCTATCTATCTATCTATCTATTGAATTTATATTTCTGCCTATTTGCCCATGGTGACTCAAGGCGGCTTAAAGACCACATTTAAAACAATAAAATAATAAAAAGAATAAAATAAATTAATATAGTACAATATAAGAAAATCACCCCCACCTCCCACTCGCAGCTCCGGCAACAGCAAACAACACAAGCCATTTAATGGGCTCCATCCCACTCTGGGTTCCCCATCCCCACAGGTAGAACCGGATCTTCAGTGGCTTCTGGAAGAGTATTAGAATGGGGGCCATTCTAATCTCTGGGTAAATAATGTTCCAGAGAGAGGAAGCCATCATGTAGAAGGCCCTTCTTCTGAGTCCCACCAGGTGAACCTCCCTCAGGGATGGGACCTGCAACATTCCCTATCTCCCACTCTAATGGGTTGGGTAGATGTGACCAGCAAGAAACAGTCCCTCAGAAGGGCTTTACAGGTGACAACTAGACCTTGAATTGCACCTGGAAGCAAATCAGCAACTAGTGCAGCTCCTGCAGAAAAGATGATACATGTGCAAATCAGGATCTGCACAAAATCATGCAGGCCACTGCATTTTGCACCAACTGGAGCTTCCAGGGCCTCTTCAAGGATAGCCCCATGTAGAGCATGTTGCAATAATCAAGACAGGAATAAGTCCAAGAAGGCTTCTCATGGTATTAATAGCCAAACAAGCTTATAATGAGACTAAATGATCTCCCAGCTACTCAGATCCTAATATGTATAAAGTTTATGCTAAAATGAATAACTTGAATTCTGAAAACATCTTTTTCTCTTTCTAATTCTATTTTATTCAAAAAAAAATAGTTAAAACAAACACAAAACTTCGAAACAAATTCTTTCAATGATACAGACAAAAAACCATAAAGCAAGAATTTTTTAAAATGCTTTAAAAAATTTAACACACACATATGATCTCCCCTAGGTAAATTCTGATTAATATATAACAATATTAATTTCTCAGCTGTTGCAAAACAGCCCCCTCAAATCTTTAAACATTAAATCCACTTGCAATACTAAATCTATCTATTTATTAGCCTGATACCTATATACTATATTAATGAGCAAATAGTTAACAGGAAGAACAAAAATAATAAGAAAGGCAAGACTGTACTTTCAAAACTCTGCCAACAAATTGTTACTATTATCAAGCTGAAAATTTACCATGGCATCTTATCTATCACAAATCGTCCCAAAAAATAACAGTGATTTGTACTAGATCAAATATCTGTTTATTTCTTAATACCATGTCTTATTATATTTAACCAGAGAGCAATTCATAAATACAATCTCCAAAGTTGGTTTGCCTTTCCCAAAAAATCCGGATGGAATTGTCTTGCAGTTAAATGTGATAAATCCATTCCCAATCTCCCTTCCTCTATCTTCTTTGAGAAAGGTAATTTGTAATTCCTCCATACAATCAGGTTTTTGCTGTTGTAAACTAATTCAGCTTGAACTTCAGAGAGGCATGCCAAATCAACTCAAAAGCTCTAAATCTGTGAATTCTAAGTATATAGATATCTATGGAGATTCTTAATCATCCAGGTCATGGTTGTCCCAAAGGGGCTTTTTCAAGAGGCGATTGGACGTTCTGGTTTTTCTTTGAAGACGTTTCATTTCTCATCCAAGAAGGAGACCTGAGACCTTCTTGGATGAGAAGCAAAATGTCTTTAAAAAAAAGCCAGAAAGTCCAGATGCATCTTGAAAAAGCACTAAGGCAGTGGTCGGCAAACCGCGGCTCGCGAGCCAGGAGTGGCTCTTTGGCCCCTCGAGTGCGGCTCTTCCTTCAACTAGCCACGGGCAGACTCCGAGAGCCGCACGCCCACCTCCCTCCTTCCGCAGCGAGCAGCCGTGCGGGCGTGTGGGGCGAGGACCCAAGGCTGCGGCTATCTAAATGCCGCGGAGGCCGTCCGGGTGCCGCATGCCGACCTCCCTCTCCGTCCCTGCCACGGGCAGCCCTGGAAAATGCCCCTCGATGGCTTCTGCAGGCAGCTGTTGCTGCTGCTGCTGCTCCCGAGCCCTGCGACGTGCAGTTCTCGCCGTTCGAGGTCGGCCGGCAGGCGCATCGGGCAGGACGAAAGGGGAGGGGTCCCGCGGGCTCCCCCCCAAAAGGGGCAGGGCCCCGACGAGCCGAGGCTCCCAAAGGAGAGAGCTGAAGCAAAGCTGAAAACCCAGCAGCGGCCAAGAAAAAAGCCGCCCGCAAAAGCTCACTCGCTCGCCTGGGCCACTCTAGACCTCCGGAGCATTGCGGGTGGGCGTGGGAGGGAGGGAGGGGGGGGAAGAAGGAGAAACCCCCCCCCTCTCCCTCTCTCTCTCTCTCTCTCTCTCTCTCTCTGCCTTCTTTTGCAACAGTTTTGGCTTGGGGGGGAAACAATGAAAAGCAAAACACAAAAAAATCCAAATTGTTGCAAGGAGCGCCTTTCCTTTCCTTCCCGACGCAGAGAGCACGCCAAAGCTATGGGAGAGCGGGGGGAAGGAGGGAGGGAAATAACCCGGGGGTGGGAGGGGGGAGAAGAGGAGGAGGAGGCGGTACGGGGGGGAAGAGGAGGTGGGCGCCTGCTGGCAAAGAGAGAGAGAGAGAGAGAAAGAAGAAGAAAGAGAGGAAAGAAGAGATAAATTGGGGAGGGTGAGGCAGAAGGAAGTTTCTCCGCTGTCTCAAAGCGCAAATCTTCCCCCCTCGATTCGGATGGGCTCCCTTCCCCGAGTGGGAGGGAATGAGAAGGGGCTGGGAAGGCAGACTTTCCTTCTAACTGTTGCTTTCTGGAAGAGGGGGGGGAGGAGGAGGGAAGAATGCGGAGGGGAAGTGCGGAGAGAAGAGGAAGGAGGGAGGGGAAGAGGAGAGAGGAGGGGGGAGAAGAAGAGGGAGGAGGAGGAGGATGAAGAAGTGGAAGGAAAAGCGGAAAGAGGGAAGAATGTGGAGAGAATGCCAAGAGAGGAAGACGAAAGGAGGAGGAGAGGAAGAGGTGGAAGGGAAAAAATGGAGGAGGAAGGAATGCAGACAGAGAGCGCCAAGAAGAAAGAAGAAGAGGGGTGGAGGCAGAGAATGAAGGAGTAAGAAGAAAGAAGGAAAAATGAAGAAAAGGAGGGCCACCAAGAGGAAGAGGAGGAAGAAGTAGGGACAAGGAAGAAGAGGATGATGAAGAAGAAGAAGAAAAGCAAGAGGAAGGAAGAGTGAAGAAAGGATGGAGAGAAAGACAAACCACTCAGGGGCTACAAGAACATTGATTTACCTATTTTTATTTTACGGATGTATTTGTGTTCCACCTTAATAACCCCAGGCACTAAAACAGACTTGCAAGCCCTCCCTCTTTTTCCCTCTAACAACCCTGTGAGGTGGGCTGGGAGAGAATTAAATCCCCATGTTCAACAACCTTCGGTCGCTAATGTTGAGCAGGGGACTCTGCAATCCTCATACATGCAGACCAGTTACCCAGCTCCCAAATTTTGATCGGATTCAAAAGCAGTGAGATACCAAATAGGTGAATTTTATGATGCTCTTTTCGAAATATCAGAAATTTCCGAAGATCCACAAATTAAAAGCGAGGCAGAATCTCTTGGAAATGCAATGAAAGACTATAAATTTTTAGTATCATTGGTTTTTTGGTACGATTTACTGTTCCAAGTCAATTATGTAAGCAAGGAACTTCTAAGTAAATCTGTAGATGTATCCATTGCACTTTCTTCATTTGAAAAACTTTTAAAATGGTTAAGCGACTACAGAAATACTGGATTCGAACAAGTTTTAGGTCAAGCAAAAATTCTTGCACAAGATTTGGAAATATCTACAGAATTTCAAAATAAAAGGCTTCGGAAAAGAAAGAAACATTTCAATTATGAAGGCGATGATGAACCTATTGTAGATCCGATAAACGCATACAAGATATCTTTTTTTAATTTTGTTTTAGATAAAGCTACAGAATCACTAAAAGATCATTTTGAACAATTGAAAAATCATAATGACTTAATTGGGTTTCTGGGAAAATTTCAAAATATGGAAAAAGAAGCACTTCAAAAACATGCAGCTAAATTAGAAATTTCTCTAACAAATTCTAGGTTCACAGAAAATGATGCACCAATAGTGAAGGAAGCTGATATAGATGGAAAAATGTTAGTTGAAGAAATGGAAGCTTTAAAATCTATCCTTCCATCAGAATTTTTTGAAAATCCATTTAAAATGTTCAAATTTTTATCGGAAAATGACAGAGCAACGGCATTTCCAAACTTGTTTCTTGCTCTCCGAATATATTTAACAATTCCAGTGAGCGTTGCTTCTGGAGAGAGATCATTTTCCAGGCTAAAACTAATAAAAAACTATCTGAGATCGACAATGACTCAGGATAGATTAAATAGTTTAGCAATTATGTCGATTGAAAGTGAAGAAGCAAGGAAATTGGATTTTCAAACTATTTTAGAAGAATTTACGGAACAAAAACTTAGAAATATGTAAATTCATATATTCATATTCAATTATGTAAATTTATATTCAATAAAATGAAATTGTTTTTGTATTTTGTGTATTTTTATTTTTTAATGTATGTAGAAGTTTGCCTATCTTATGATCCATGATATTTGATTTATATATATATTGAATTTGCATTTTATTTAAATATTTAATATATAGAGGGCCCCGCAAAAAAAATTGAATCGGGCCCCGCACTTATTGGATCCGGGCCTGCACACACACACACAAACACACACGCACACGCAGAGTGACAGATGGGTGGAGGGAGAAGAGAGAGACAGATACAGAGAGAGAGAGAGAGAGAGAGAGAGAGAGAGAGAGAGAGAGAGAGAGAGAGAGAGAACAGAGAAAGAGAAAGAGAAAAAGAAAAAGAGAAAGAAAGTGGGAGAGAGAGAGAGAGAAAGAAAGAAAGAACTTATGACCACAATTGAGCCCAAAATGTTGGTTGCTAGGCAGAACCGTCATTAAATGAGTTTCACCACATTTTCCAAGTTGGCCACGCCCACCCAGTCACATGACCGCTGAGCCACTCCCATAGAACAGGCCACACCTTTTGGCTCTCAAAAGAAATTTCAGTCGTGGTACTGTTGATATTTGGCTCTTTTGACTAGTAAGTTTGCCCACCACTGCACTAAGGGACTAAGTCTACAGAGTTCATATTTCTTTCCAATGAAAGAAATTTCATTGCTTTCAGGTCACATTCCTTTTGGGAGTCTAGAATTTATCTATGGTCAGAGGAATCATTCCACAACCATGATCATTTCAACAAACCTTTTTTTAAAAACCCTTTCAAATATAATATGGTAATAAAATATTACCAATCTTTTTCAAAATGTCAGCCACATTTGCTTGTCTGTAACATAATACTTTATTGCTCTGTGCAACTTGTCAGCAATAGATAACAAAACATAGGAATTCTCAGAATGAAAAAATAACTTTAAAAAACTGAATATTTCTGGATATTTTGATTAAAAATTTAAAAAAATTAAAAAGATAAGCTCCAAACATTTTACAAATTAATAAAAATCCAATATAGATGTAAATCATATAAAAATACTTTCACTATCCCAAGCTGGGCTTTCTTTATAAAAAAGCAGAAGTTATTCAGAACACTTAACATAACTCAAAGGGAAAGAGGGGGGGGAAAACAGATAAAGTCCAGCAGGGGGTAAAATAAATCAGCATTCAACCAGCTGGTCAACTTTTAAAGATAAAAAATAAAAATAAAACAAAAGCTTCAAAAAGTGAAGTTAAAACCCAAGCATTCTTAAGAAAATGAACTGCTGGGAAAAAAGACAGATGCCCATGACTTTCTAATTGCTCCCAGAGGGAACTGGAATCTTAAAGACTCTCCTTCCCAGGTGGATCCACAAACATCCAAAAGCTATCTTGGGTCATGACTAAGTGTTCCCATTCAAATCCAGGAAGCATCTCTGCCAAAAAAACAGTATTGGCAGATCGTCGGCAGATCATTCAGCAGCCATCCTAGGGAGAAGTCCACTAGTACACATTTTTCAATCTGGAAATAAAATGATTCTGGATCATTACCACTTAGCAGCCTAGCTAGCAACCTAGCTACTATATATATTAACTGAAGCTTTCTGAGATTCTTAAAAGATAACTTATAAACAGAGCACATATAACTATCAAATTTAATATAATTAAAATATTTGTTACTACTATTTAACTAAATGTAAATGTGGATATTCATTATTTCCCAGTGCCTCTATATGGAGATCTGGCAAACCTGTTTTTCCAGGAGAATGCAACCCTATTCAAGTAGGCTAAAATTCAATCCCACATTGTGATGGTAGTGGGGTTTGTTTCAAAAGTATCTCTATCTTATTAAAATTTGTTTTCTGTTTGTTTATTCTTATCTAGTCAATAAGTGAATTGAGGTATGCCAAAAGAATCAACTGTGAGAAAGTAGGGAGCAATATAAATGGCAACAGCTCTAAATCTTCAGATAATCTGTCCCAGTAGTTCCTGTAGGCATGGAATAATCCAATGGACAAAATGGAATTCTCTGGGCATCTCCAGGTTAATAATGTAAATGTTGAACAACACATTTGCATGACCTTCTAGATATGGCTGACAAAAAGAAAACATTTTGTACTATATGACATATCTAAATGTGCTATAGAACAGGAATTTGAAGGCTTTGGAGACTTCAAAGTGAAGTCTCATAAGACATTTAGAAGCAATTCTACCTAATTGCTTTATAAACTAATATTTTTTAGTGTTAGCATATAGCATTGTTACATTAGCAAGAATACAATGCTATTGCAGATTGCTACTGCTATTGTTTACCAGCTCTGTTAAGTACACACTTGTATGCTTCCGACAGGGTTCAATTTTAATTCAATGGCCCTCATCCAATCAATTATAACACTTAAACTCCAATTCAGGTTTTCCATTGCCATATCTTTAAATGATGCGAGACACTGAACAATACCTTACTTCAAATATCTCTTAACAATATTAGGTTCTAGATAAAGAAAAGTATGATGGAGAAAACAAACATGCAAGTATATCAAGAAGAGAACGTCTGTGTGAAAGTCTGTGTTTCTGTTGAGAACCACAGTAATTACCTCGGCGTAATAAACAAATTCAATTAATAAAATATGAGTTCAGCCCAGGGAAACAAGAAAGTGTGATACAAACATTAAAGTTCTACATCAGGGGTGGGTTTCTGCAGGTTCGGTCCGGTACGCTTGCACCAGATGGTCAAATTTACCGTGCCTTTCAGTGCCAGTTGGTCCAGTGACACCCCTGCTCACTCCCCCCTTCCCGCCCAGTCGCGCTTGATCTCTCTCTCTCCTCGCCTCACCATGCTTACAAAGTGTGGCACAAGGGGCAGAAGCCCCCCAAACCCAGCAGGGAGCCTAAGCAAAGGAGGAGGCAGAGAGCTGGGTGGAGGAAGGGGGATACTCTAGTGAGGGCTGCCTGCCGCCAACACAACTCCACGCAGAGCAGGCTGCAAAGAGTGCCATAAGGCAGGTTGATAAAGGTGGCATGCAGCTGCAAAAAGCCACGCTGCTACTGCTGGAGCTGCATTGTCCCACTGGGTGCAGGTCTCAGGGACTTTGCCCCTCATGCTTCACTTTACAGCTGCCAGAGCCCTACATGGGTCTCTTTGGGGTTCAGAAGGGGCAGAAGTCCCCGAACTAGGGTTTTCCCCTTCCTTCACCCAGCTCTCCACCTCCTCCTTTGCTTAGGCTCCCCGCTGGGTTTGGAGGCTTCTGCCCCTCATGCCATGCTTTGCAGCCACTGCAGCCCTGCACAGACCAGGGTGCTGGGCATCCTGGTTCTGGGGATTTCACCCCCCCCCCCAAAATGCATGGATGTCCCCAATTGGAAACTACGTAGCTGTGAAAGATATGTGGGGTCCGGAGCCCATCCGTGGGGGAGGGGTCCCCATCCCGTTCCTCATCTTCCCAGATGGGCTCCAGAGTAATCACCAGCTCCGCATAGTGATTAAGTGAGTGAGTGAGTGTGACAGATAGACAGAAACACACACACACATATACACACTGAGTGACAGAGAGAGAGGAAGGGAGAGGAGAGACACACACACACACACACACACAGAGAGAGAGAGAGAGAGAGGGAGGGAGAGAGAAAGAGACAGACAGACACGCACAGAGAGAGTGAGAGAAAGAAAAAGAAAAAGAAAGGAAGGAAGAAAGAAAAAGAAAGTGGGAGAGAAAAAAAGAAAGAAAGAAAGAAAGAAAGAAAGAAAGAAAGAAAGAAAGAAAGAAAGAAAGAAAGAAAGAAAGGTTTTGTCCAGTCATTATTAATTTGTAGACTGAGAATATTGTTTGAAAGCCACATGGTTTCATGTTGTTTTCCATTCTTTGTTTTCCTTGACCTCTTAAAGGTTATTGAATACTTAAGTGGGTTTAAACTCTAATTGTCTACAGAGATTATCAATCATCCAAGTCATAGTGGTCCTATGGTTGTCCCAAGGTGCTTCCCTACCCCCCAAAAGGCAACTAGACTTTTTTTTTCTTTAAAAACATTTTAGTTTTTATCTAAGAAGCTCCTTGGATGAGAAGCAAAAGGTTTTCAAAGGAAAAAAAAACAAGAAACTCCAGTTGTCTTTTTGGAAAAAAACACTTTTAGGATTAAGCTGTAATTCTATCTTTAGTATTATTTTCTGCCATGCTGGGATGATTGTCACAAATCAGTGGAAAGAGACTTGGCTTGGATTGAAATTATTCCAAAATTGAGAAAGCAGTTGACTTCATGATTAATGTGCTTCTTCTCTTGAAACAAAGGATGCAGTTGGATTTATTCCATTTTCCTTCCAGCCCTAGGATTCTCAAAAGGAGTCTCTTTGAGAAAAGACAAGCTTTTAATTAGCCTGGCTTAAATGCTGAAGATGGATTCTCATCTTCAGCAAAAACTGCCTTGTTTAAATAAGATGTGAAGTTGAAGAATTTTTGTATCAATCCTTAGTAGAAATGTGTTGATAAGCACTCCTTGGACATCCTTGCTTGATTTCTCCTATCAGTAGGTGTGGTTAAGCTAGTAAGACTAATGAGGAAGCAAAATCCTTCTGTTGTTTCTGAATTTGAATCTTGCCTTAATTCAGCTATAAAAGATCAGAAAGGTAATTTCAAGCTAGCTTTAGCATCTATTTTGTTAAGAACAAAGAAACCCTGAAAACTAATTGGGATATAATAGTGTTTGCATTTCTATTTAATTTTCCTTCTTTGTGTGGTGGAAAGCGCTATACAAAAACAGCTGGCAAGTCTATCTGAGCATGAGTGTTGTGAAAGAAAAAGAAAGTGGGAGAGAGAGATGAAAGAAAGAAAGAAAGAAAGAAAGAAAGAAAGGAAGGAAGGAAGGAAGGAAGGAAGGAAGGAAGGGAACTTATGACCACAATTGAGCCTAAAATTTTGGTTGCTAAGCAAGAGTTAAGTGAGTTTCACCACATTTTCCAAGTTGACCACATGACCACCGAGCCACTCCCACAAAACAGGCAACACCTGCAGAATAGGTTCTAAAATTTTTTTAAACCCACCACTGTTCTACATTAACACTTTTTGGAGGAAAAGGAAGCTGATGTCGCAGTGATACGACGGTTGATCTTGGGGCTCCAAGATCACTGCCGAAATTCCAGCCACTGGACGGGCCAATTTGGACCTAAATTGTCCCGAAGAGACGGTGAAAGGAAGGGGCATATCCTGTCGAACCTGGAGACATTCGCAAAGTCTCTGGTGATCCAGGAATAGCCTTTTTTGCCAGCTGCTAGGAAGCAGCCATAAAGGCTGTTGAAACTGCTGACAGCTTCAGAAGAGAAAGAGCAGGAGAGAAGTGTGTCGTTTTGGTGAGAGTTTTACTTTTTTTTTCCTGATCGGAGAGAACACCCTAAGTGAAGCGAATTAAATTAAAATGAAAATTGATGACAGAATAAGCAGCAAATACAAGATATAATCAAGGTGAAAGTTTCCTTTTCCCCCCCCTCCTTTTTATTGCTGGAAGCTTGATTGGACTTTCTATGTAGCACAGTGTTAAACAGGACTGGCTTTCTTCTTTTCTGCTTTTTTGCCTTTTATATTTGGACTTTTTGACAACTAAGTTTTTACTCTTCAAGACTCTTTTCTTTTTTATATACCTGTTTAAAGTATATTGTATTTCTTTGTTTTTCATTTGGCTTTTTCTTTTTATAAACAAGGCAGAAAAAGCAATAAAGAAGGAAAGTAGGAAATAAGTAACACTGCCATCTAGAGGCTTTGATACATTTTTTCCATTGTTTGCATGAATGAATGTTTGGAAAAAGTTTGCACTCTCCAAGGCCACCAGCTTAGCCAAAGACTGATAAGAGATGAGCTGGGTTATTTACACAGGTGTTCACTTTGAAATCCTCAGTGTTTGAAACTTTGCCTTGAGAGATCAGATAACAACTGTAAGAGAAAGCCTGGAGTGATTTTGGAAAGGCTTTCGTTTTATTAAAGTCTTGAAACTATCCTTTTTGGGGGGGGGGATGCATTAATTTAATAAAAGCCTTGAAACTATTTCCTTTTTTTGGTGGCAGAGTTCACTTTTTGATATAGTGAAAGTTGGGCCTCCTCTCTAGTTGTTTTCTATTTTTGGATTCTTTCTCCTTAGCTTTGGAGATATTGGATATTTGTTATTCTATTTTGACTGAACCGGACTGCAGGAGAATTTAAATACTTTTTTCTTTGCAATCTTTATCCTCTCACATTGTGATATGGGATGGAAGCTTAAAGTATCAGGATAAAGAAATAATCGTTTTGAAACAAATTCCGAAAAAAATTAGAGAAATTATATAAAAAAGGAATCTGGTTCAAGTGGTTATTACCAGAGGGAATGCTGATCTTCTGGGAGAGGGGCAGAGTAAAAATCAAAACACTAGGTGAGGCAGAGGCATTTATTAAAAAACATTCTCTCCAGCTGGGAGGTGAAGATGGGGGAACAAAGGGAGCGACGGCCCTGCCCGGGGACATTTTTTATTTATTTATTTTATTTAAATTTATACCCCGCCCTTCTCCACAGAGGACCCAGGGCGGCGCACAGGAAATTTAAAAAACATACAAAAATACAATAAATATAATTTTAAAAAACTATTAAATAACCCCATCCTGCGCTAAAACCAAATTTTAAAACCCAATTTAAAACTATCTTAAGTCCCCAAGGGAGGTTAGGCTAGGCCGGCTTGTTGAAACAGATATGTCTTAAGACATTGGCGGAAGAGGCGGAGGTCGGTGATGGTACGTAATTCAGGGGGTAGGTCATTCCAAAGGGCTGGCCCCGCCACAGAGAAGGCTCTTCCCCTGGGCGTCGCCAGTCGGCATTGTCCGGCCGACGGTACCCTGAGGAGGCCCTCTCTGTGGGAGCGGATTGGTCTGAGGGATGTATGGGGCAGGAGGCGGTCTCGCATATAACTAGGTCCCGAGCCATGGAGCGCTTTAAAGATGGTAGTCAAAACCTTGAAGCGCACTCGAAAGGCCACAGGAAGCCAATGCAGCTCGCGCAGGATCGGTGTTATGTGGGAGCATCTAGTGGCTCCCATAATCACCCGCGCGGCTGCGTTTTGGACTAGCTGTAGCTTTCGAGTGCACCTCAAGGGAAGCCCCATGTAGAGAGTATTACAGTAGTCGAGTCGGGACGTCACGAGTGCTTGAGTGACTGTGCGTAGGGCAGCCCGGTCCAGTAAGGGGCGCAGTTGGCGCATCAGGCGAACCTGATGGAACGCCCCCCTGGCCACGGCTGCCACATGGTCCTCCATGGACAGCCGGGAATCCAGGAGGACACCCAAATTGCGCGCCCTCTCCACGGGGGCCAGTGTTTCGCCCCCAATGGCCAGAGTTGGAGTGATCTGGCTGAACCGGGGTGCCGGAAACCACAGCCACTCAGTCTTGGCAGGGTTGAGTTTGAGTTTGTTACCACCCATCCAGATCCGTACGGCTTCCAGACACCGGGACAGCACTTCGGCGGCATCGTTGGGGTGGTTTGGGGTGGATATGTACAACTGAGTGTCATCAGCGTACAGATGGTATTCCACCCCAAAACCACGGATGATCTCACCCAGCGGCTTCATATATGTGTTGAAAAGGAGGGGCGAGAGGACCGACCCCTGAGGAACCCCACATAGGAGAGGCCTCGAGGTCGACCTCTGCCCTCCCGTCAACACATATTGCGACCGACCAGAGAGGTAGGATGAGAACCACCGCAGAACGGTGCCTCCCAGCCCCAACCCCCCCAGTCGGTGCAATAGGATACCATGGTCGATGGTATCAAAAGCCGCCGAGAGGTCTAATAGGACTAGGATAGAGGAATACCCTCTATCCCGCGCCCTCCAGAGATCATCAACCAACGCGACCAATGCCGTCTCAGTACTGTGACCGGGCCGGAAGCCGGACTGGCGCGGGTCTAGATAATCAACTTCCTCCAGGTGTCGCGGAAACTGTTGGGCCACCACACTCTCGACAACCTTCACTAAAAAGTGAAGGTTGGAGACCGGACGATAGTTCTCTAGTAAAGCTGGGTCCAGGGACGGCTTCTTGAGGAGGGGCCTCACTACCGCCTCTTTCAAGACGGCAGGTAAGGACCCCTCACTCAAAGATGCGTTGACAATGCCCTGGAGCCAGCCTCGTGTCGTCTCCCAGGATGCCAGTACAAGCCAGGAGGGACACGGGTCCAATAAACATGTGGTCGCCCTAAGTTTCCTTGACAACCTGTCCATATCCTCGGTGGTAACAAAGTCAAACTCCTCCCAAGAACGAGCCTCAAGACTAGCCTCGGACAGTCCCACAGGACCACTGTCGATGGAGGGTAGCTCATTCCGAATCCGAGTGATTTTCTCCTGCAGATAAATCCCAAATTCCTCTGCTCGCCCTTGCAGAGGGGCTTCCCGCGGCCTCTGGTGAAGGAGGGAGCGGGTCACCCCAAACAGGGCGGCAGGGCGGTTATCTGCGGATGCAATAAGAGTGGCACAATACTCCCGTTTGGCCACTCTTATCGCCACTAAATAAGCCCTAATATGGGTTCTCACTAGTGTTCGGTCGGCTTCGGAGCGAGAGGATCTCCATCTACTCTCTAGGCATCTCTTGTGGCGTTTCATCCCCCGGAGCTCCTCAGTGAACCAAGGAGCCCGGGTGATTCGTCGCCGCAAGAGAGGCCGCAAGGGCGCAACTCGGTCCAAAGCCCCCGTGGCCGCACTTAACCATGCGGCCACTAGGTCCTCAGTCGAGTCGCGGGGCAGGGTCACAGGAATTGGCCCAAGCTCCCTCTGGAACCTTTCCAGGTCCATTAGAAGCCTGGGGCGGAACCATATAGGAGTGTCCGGTTCCGCCTCCCCGCGGTGGGGTGCAGCGATTGGAAAGTCCAGCCGAAGGAGAGCGTGATCCGTCCATGACAAGGGAGTAATGACTAGATCCCCTATTCCAAGATCACGGCTCCACTGTCCCGAGACAAAGATGAGATCCAGTGTGTTCCCCCCCTCGTGAGTGGGGCCTAAAACTACTTGGGTCAGGTCCATGGCCGTCATGGAAGCCATGAACTCCCGAGCTGCTCCAGAGGCTTCGCCCGCCGACGGCAAGTTAAAGTCCCCCATGACTACCAGT
This sequence comes from Rhabdophis nuchalis, assembly GCA_039707465.1. Lineage (NCBI taxonomy): Eukaryota > Metazoa > Chordata > Lepidosauria > Squamata > Natricidae > Rhabdophis > Rhabdophis nuchalis. The sequence goes on from CM077647.1 coordinate 63,745,215, forward strand.
CTGGGGGTCTCAACTGCCGCCTCGGCTATCACCTCTAGGAGCTCGGGCAGGGCTGTTGTTGCATAGCGAGGAGCCAGGTATACAACTAACATGCCCAACTGCCTTCCTAGGCCCCATCTCACATAGAGAGATTCACACCCGGTTGTCTGGGGGACAGAGGTCTCCTTTGGCTCAAGACCTTCCTTTACGATAATCGCCACCCCCCCACCCCTCCCTAGGGCCCTAGGCTGATGAAAAGCACGGTAACCTGGTGGGCACATGTCCACGAGGAGCGTACCCCCCTCGTGGCCCAACCAGGTTTCCGTTATACCCACCAGGTCCGGGTCCCCCTCTGACACAAGGTCACGAATGAGGGGGGATTTTTGAACCACGGACCTGGCGTTGCATAACATCAGCTTCGGGCCCTGGGCCTGTGATTCCTGCCCACCTAGTCTGCGATGGGAGAACGGAGAGTTGGAGCACGTGACCGCCTGGATCCAGCGGCCACGGTCTTCCAACTGATGGTACCCATTTCGTCTCCCTCCGCCCCTGCCCCTCCCCCAGACCGAATCGATGGAAAGAGCTACCGTGGAAATGACCCCCCCCCTCCCTTCCTCCGTTTCCCTACTTCCGCCCGCCGGCCTCATTTGCTGTCCCCTCCCTGGACTATTTTTCCCCTCCTCCCTGGAACCCCCTAAAAGCCTAATTAAAAACCTCCCTAAAAACCCCCTCAACCTGCGCTTCGCAGGGAAGAGGAGTCAATTGCGAAAAGACTCAGATCGCAAAAATGATTTTATTTGAAATCCTATTGTAATTGGGTTTTTTTCCCAGAAAATTTTTGATTGGTTTTTAACAAATTATATTTTAGGAAAAGGGTATAGGGCAGTGGTCGGCAAACCGTGGCTCGCGAGCCACGAGTGGCTCTTTGGCCCCTCGGGTGCGGCTCTTCCTCTCTCCCTCCACCCCCCCGCGAGCGAACGGGTGGGGGGGAGCGCCCGGGGTTGCGGCTTCGCCGGAGCCATCCGGCTGCTGCGCACTCGCGTCCCTTGGGGAAGACCCAGGAAGTCCTCCCAGCGCAGGTGAGCCACGCTTGGCCCTGCAGGGGGGACACGAGGCTTAGGGCCAGAGCACATGAGCACGGCCACCCCACCAAGAGGAGCGGTTGTCTCCTTTGCCTCCGAAGGCAACGGGGGGCGACAGGTGCTGCTGCTGCGGGTGCGAGTGGAAGGCGCTGGACACGTTGTCTCCAAAATGTCCATTATCTTCCTCCCTGGACTCTGTCTCCCGGGCAGACAGAACGAGAGACCAGGACCAAGCCCATCGGCCACAGCCACCACTTCCAAGAGCAGGCTACTCAGCTCACCCCCAGCGCTGTCTGGGAGACAGAGAAGAGCCCCGGCCTGACGCCTTCCCTGCGGCTGCCTCCCCCTGCAACGAGCGAGCGAATGGGCGGGGGGAGTGCCCGGGGCTGCGCCGGAGCTGTCCGTGCGCCGTGTGCCCAGGGAGGCGGGTGCCTGGCGCCCAGACGGCTCCGGCACATCCGCAGCCCCGGGTGCTCTGCTGCCGGGCCCTCCGCTGCCTCCGGGCGGAGGGGGGGGGAGAGAGGAAGAGCCGCACCTGAGGGGCCAAAGAGGGACCTGGTGGAAACGTGGCCGGCTGTCCTGCCCGATGCGCTCGGACGGCGGGAGCTGCATGTCGCAGGGCTCGGGGACAGCAGCAGCAACAGCCAACTGCAGAGGCCCACCGCGCCGTGCTTTCCGGGGCTGGCCGCCACGTGAGGCTGGGACGGAGGTGGGCGTACGGCACCCGGACAGCCTCCGCGGTGCTTGGATGGCCGCGGCTCTCCCCGCCCGCTCGCTGAGGGAAGAGGCGGTCGTGGCTTCTCCGGCCAGCGTGCCGGGCTTTCCACTGCTTCCGGGGGGGGAGGGAGGGAGAGAGGGAAGGAGAGACTTACATACAGAGAGAGACAGAGGGGGAGGGAGGAAGAGACAAACAGAGAGACACAGAGAGAGAGGGAGGGAGAGAGGGAATCAGAGAGAGAGAGGTGCACACACACACACACACACACAGAATGACAGATGGGTGGAGGGAGGAGAGAGACAGATAAAGAGAGAGATAGACAGAGAGAGACAAAAAGAAAAAGAGAGAAAGAAAAACAGAAAGAAAAAGAAAGTGGGAGAGAGAGATAAAGAAAGAAAGAAAGAAAGAAAGAAAGAAAGAAAGAAAGAAAGAAAGAAAGAAAGAAAGAAAGAGGTCCGCAAGGTCCCCTTCACGTCCCTCGTCTCTCCGAATGCCGTCCGGAGCCATCCGCAGCCGCGGAGAGACTTGCCGCTTTTCCACGCCGTGCAAAAGATAGGCGCGCGCATGCCCCGCCCAATTACAATCTTGGAGAGTTCGTAGCAGTGGAAACTTGCGTTATAATTGCACGCGCCTATCTTTTGCACGGCGTGGAAAAGCGGCAAGTCTGCGCGGCTGATGGTTCCAGGCGGCATCCGAGGAGACGAGGAACGTGAAGGGGACACCCCTCCCCCAGCGGAAGGCCTCGCCGTCACCACAGAGCCCGCCGCTCCTCCACGCGGTAGAGACAGACAGACAGACAGACAGACAGAGAAGAAGAGAGGGCAGAGAGACAGAGAGACAGACACAGAGAATGACAGAAAGAGACAGGGAGGGAGGGAGGGAGGGAGGGAGGGAAGGAGGCAAAGAGCCACAGAGACAGACAGACAGAGAAGAAGGGAGGGCAGAGAGACAGAGAGAGACACAGAGAATGACAGAAAGAGACCGGGAGGGAGGGAGAGAAGGAGGGAAGGAGGCAAAGAGCCACAGAGACAGACAGACAGAGAAGAAGGGAGGGCAGAGAGACAGAGAAACAGACACAGAGAATGACAGAAAGAGACAGAGAGGGAGGGAGAGATAAAGAGCCACAGAGAGAGACAGACAGATAGAAAGACTCAGAGAGACAGAGAGAAACAGAAAGAGAGAGAAAGAGAAAGAAGGGAAGAAAGAAAAGAAAGTTGGAGAGAGATGAGAGAACTTATGACCACAATTGAGCCCAAAATTTTGGTTGCTAAGCAAGACCGTTGTTAAGTGAGTTTCACCACAGTTTCCAAGTTGGCCACGCCCATCCGGTCACATGACCGCTGAGCCACGCCCACAAAACAGGCCACACCTTCCGGCTCTCAAAAGTAATTTCAATCGAGCTTTTGTTGATATTTGGCTCTTTTGCCTAATGAGTTTGCCTACCACTGATATAGGGGTTTTGTTTTACATTGTAGAGCTTCCATGTCAGAGGTGGTGGGGTCATGCAGGCCTTCATACAATTATTTTGTTAAGTAGAAAATGGTCAAAAATACATATATATCACATTTTTTGTTTTAAGTTCATACATTCAATCTCTAGTTTTAGATTAGCATCCGTTTCAAGAATTACAGCATTTCAAAAATTTATTATTTTTGAGACCTAAGTCTCTTTACTATTGCACCCTCCTTTTCCCTCGCCTCGGTGGACGGAGCCTTGGCTTCTCCCGTTCCTTCTTCTTTATCCTCTCACATTGTGATATGGGATGGAAGCTTAAAGTATCAGGATAAAGAAATAATCGTTTTGAAACAAATTCCGAAAAAAATTAGAGAAATTATATATTATTATTATCACCCAGGATTGAGGAATTTTTTTTAAGAAAGGTCTCAGCCTCCCCTGTTGTTTTAATTTTAATTCTACCTCCTTCCCAGAATACCAACAATCCCTCAGGCATTAACCACTTAAACCAGATGCCATTTTCATATAGCTTCCTGGAGAGGAAAAAATATTTCCTCCTCAATTCTCTTACTCTTTTTGGTATCTGTTTTAGTATATTAATGTCTTTTTGTTCAAACTTCAACGGTCCCTCTCGCTGCGCCCTCAGTATTGCATCCCGTGTGGACTTCCTTAAAAATTTAATATGAATTTCTCTGGGTACCTCATTTATTCTAGCATATGCTAATTCTATAAATCAAATCTATTTCTCCCCAAAGATATTCTTTGCTTTTTTTTACATAGTCTGCTAAGATTTCACTCATTAAATCTCTTAAATTTTCCCCTTCTTCTGAAACCTAAGGAAGAAAGACATTCTTTCAAATTCAAAGTTAGATATATGTGTGGAAAATTCCAGAGTCTTTTTTTAGTTCCTTTATTTCTGCTGTCATCTCAACTACTTTCTCCTTTAATTCAACGATGTCCTGTTGGTTGTCACTGTAGCTTTTTGCGTCTCCTGTAGGTCTGTTCTTAGATCTCCTATATCTTTTGTCAAAGCTTTCCACATATCTTGTATTTCTTTCATTATGTCATCAAGTGTTGTTTCCTTTTTTCCTCCTGTTGCCCCTTGTAACATTGTTGTAATTCTGCCTTGTTGCAGGGGTGGGGTAGCTCTCGCTGTTGTTTGAGCTGGGAGGGACTTCCCGGTCGGAGATTTCTTTTTGTGAGGCATCTGTGACTTTCTGTGGCTTTATGTGTTTACCATATAAATGGCGTCAAGGAGAAGCAGTCTGTGAAAATTTGCAGCGTCAGGAAGAGACAAAGTCAGTGTTCTAATTTGTACTTTAGGAAGCCCAGAGTCTACCTACCTACCTACTGTATTTCTCCCTCTCTATCTATCCCTGTACTTACCTACCTACCTACTGTATTTCTCCCACTATCTATCACTCTACCTACCTACCTACTGTATTCTCCCCTCTATCCCTCTACCTACCTACCTACCATATTTCCCCCCCTCTCTGTATCCACCTACCTACATACCTACCTACTGTATTCTTCCCTCTCTCCCTCTACCTACCTACCGTATTTCTCACTATCTATCTATACACCTACCTACCTACGGTATTTCTCCCTGTCTATCCCTCTACTTACCTACCTATTGTATTTCTTGCTTTCTCCCTCTATCTACCTACCTACCTACTGTATTTCTCCCTCTCTATCTATCCCCCTATCCATTTACCTGCCTACCTACTGTATTTCTCCCTCTCTGTCTATCCCTCTACCTACTTATCTACTGTATTTCTCCCTATCTATCTATCCAACCCCCTACCTACCTACCTACCTACCTACCTACTATATTTCTTCCTTTCTCCCTCTACCTACCTACCTACCTACCTACCTACCTACCTACCTACCTACCGTCTCTTTCTTTCTTTCTTTCTTTCTTTCTTTCTTTCTTTCTTTCTTTCTTTCTTTGTATCTATCTATCTATCTATCTATCTATCTATCTATCTATCTATCTATCTATCTATCTATCTATCCACCCTATCTATCTTTTTTGAATATGTTTGCCTTATTTGTGTTCTTTTTTTCAAAATAAATCAAAAATTACTGCTAAAAAAAGAAAAGAAAGATGTTTGGAGAGAGAGAAATCCTACTAAAATATACTTTTTATTCAAACAGACATTTAATTTACTCCAGAATCAATTTGATATGGGTAGCGACTGAATTGATCTGCAACATACGGGAAATTGAGATTGAAACAAGTACGTAGACAGATCACAATCCAATGATAATTAAATGGAAAGGATAAAGAAAAAGATTTAGGTGGATGTTAAATAATACTATATTAAAAGAGAGACTTTGTACAGAAAATTGAAAAGGAATTGACCTTCTTCTTTAAAGAAACCAGAAGAGAGGATACCAGTGCAGAACCTCTAGGAGGCAATGAAGGCCTATACTAGAGGCTTGATAATTGACTATAGGAAGAGAAATATAAAGAAAAGACAAATTCTTAAAGGACTTGACAATGAATATAAGGGTTCTTGAAAAAGAATTACAGAACTCCCCACAAAAGAAGGACAATAAAGTAAAAATGGGTATGATTAAACACAAAATTGGGCTAATGGAAAAGGTGGAACTAGCCCAAAAAATTAGGGGTGCTAAACAGAATTATTTTGAAAATGCAAATAAACCAGGTAGATGGTTTATTTATTTATTTATTTATTTTTTATTCGAATTTATATCCCGCCCTTCTCCATGGAGGACCCAGGGCGGCGCACAGGAAATTTAAAAAACATATAAAGTACAAAAAATAAATATATAATTTAAAATAAATATTAAACACTCCCACCTGTGCTAAAACCAAATTTAAAACCCAATTTAAAAACTTCCTAAAAGTCCCCATGGGAGGTTAGGCTAGGCCGGCTTGTTGGAACAAATATATCTTTAGACATTGGCGGAAGAGGCGGAGATCGGTGATGGTGCGTAGTTCAGGGGGTAGGTCATTCCAGAGGGCTGGGCCCGCCACAGAGAAGGCTCTTCCCCTGGGTGTCGCCAGTCGGCATTGTCCGGCCGACGGCACCCTGAGAAGGCCCTCTCTGTGGGAGCGTATCGGTCTAAGGGATGTATGGGGCAGGAGACGGTCTCTCATATAACTAGGCCCCGAGCCATGGAGCATTTTAAAGATGGTCGTCAGAACCTTGAAGCGCACCCGAAAGGCCACAGGAAGCCAATGCAGCTCGCGCAGGATCGGTGTTATGTGGGAGCATCTGGTGGCTCCCATAATCACCCGCGCGACTGCGTTTTGGACTAGCTGCAGCTTTCGGGTGCACCTCAAGGGAAGCCCCATGTAGAGAGCATTACAGTAGTCGAGTCGGGACGTCACGAGAGCTTGAGTGACTGTGCGAAGGGCATCCCGGTCCAGTAAGGGGCGCAATTGGCGCATCAGGCGTACCTGATGAAACACCCCCCTGGCCACGGCCGCCACATGGTCCTCCATGGACAGCCGGGAATCCAGGAGGACACCCAAATTGCGCACCCTCTCCACGGGGGCCAGTGTTTCGCCCCCAATGGCCAGAGTTGGGGTAATCTGGCTGAACCGGGGTGCCGGAAACCACAGCTACTCAGTCTTGGCAGGGTTGAGCTTGAGTTTGTTGCCACCCATCCAGATCCGTACGGCTTCCAAACACCGGGACAGCACTTTGGCGGCATCGTTGGGGTGGTCTGAGGTGGATATGTACAACTGAGTGTCATCAGCATACAGATGGTACTCCACCCCAAAACCACAGATGATCTCACCCAGTGGCTTCATATATGTGTTAAACAGGAGGGGCGAGAGGACCGACCCCTGAGGGACCCCGCATAAGAGAGGCCTCGAGGTCGACCTCTGCCCTCCCGTCAACACACATTGCGACCGACCAGAGAGGTAGGACGAGAACCACCGCAGGACGGTGCCTCCCAGTCCCAACCCCCCCAGTCGGTGCAATAGGATACCATGGTCGATGGTATCAAAAGCCGCTGAAAGATCTAATAGGACTAGGATAGAGGAATAACCTCTATCCCGCGCCCTCCAGAGATCATCAACCAACGCGACCAATGCCATCTCGGTGCTGTGACCGGGTCGGAAGCCGGACTGGCGCGGGTCTAGATAATCAATTTCCTCCAGGTGTCGCGGAAACTGTTGGGCTACCACACTCTCAACAACCTTCACCAAAAAGTGAAGGTTGGAGACCGGACGATAGTTCTCTAACAAAGCTGGGTCCAGGGACGGCTTCTTGAGGAGGGGCCTCACTACCGCCTCTTTCAAGACGGCAGGTAAGGACCCCTCACTCAAAGATGCGTTGACAATGCCCTGGAGCCAGCCTCGTGTCGTCTCCCAGGATGCCAGTACAAGCCAGAAGGGACACGGGTCCAATAAACATGTGGTCGCCCTAAGTCTCCTTGACAACCTGTCCATATCCTCGGTGGTAACAAAATCAAACTCCTCCCAAGAAGGAACCTCAAGACTAGTCTCGGACAGTCCCACAGGACCACTGTCGATGGAGGGTAGCTCCTTCCGAATCCAAGTGATTTTCTCCTGCAGATAAATCCCAAATTCCTCTGCTCGCCCTTGTAAAGGGGCTTCCCACGGCCTCTGATGAAGGAGGGAGCGGGTCACCCCAAACAGGGCGGCAGGGCGGTTGGCATATAAATTAGGAGGATTACCCCTCATGGAAATGTGCCCACCAGGCTACCGCGCATTTCATCAGCCACGGGCACTAGGTAGGGGTGGGGGGGGGTGGCGATTATTGTTAAGGAAGGTCTTGAGACGAGAGAGACCACTGTACCACAGACGACCGGATGTGAGTCCCTCTACGTGAAGTGGGGCCTTGGGAGGCAGTTGGGCGTGCTGATTGTATACCTAGCTCCCCGCTATGTAACAGCCGCCCTGCCCGAGCTCCTTGAGGTGGTCGCCGAGATGGCGGTTGATACCCCCAGACTACTAGTCATGGGGGATTTCAACCTGCCATCGGTTGGCGAGACATCCAAGGTAGCTCGGGAGTTCATGGCCTCCATGACGGCCATGGACCTGACCCAAGTAGTTCATGGCCCCACTCACGACGGAGGACACACTCTGGATCTAATTTTTGTCTCTGGACAGTGGAGGAGTGATCTGGGAATAGGGGATTTAGTCACCATTACCCTTGTCATGGACAGATCACGCTCTCCTTTGGCTGGACTTTCCAATCGTCGCACCCCACCGCGGGGAGGCGGAACCAGAGATCCCAAGATGGTTCCGCCCCAGGCGCCTGATGGACCCAGAAAGGTTCCAGATGGAGCTTGGCCCATTACCTGTGTCCTTGACCCGCGACTCAACTGAGGACCTAGTGGCCGCATGGTATAGTGCGGCCATGGGGTCCTTGGACCGGGTCGCGCTTTTGCGGCCTCTTACGTGGCGCCGACTCACCCAGGCTCCCTGGTTTTCCGAGGAGCTGAGGGAGATGAAACGCCGCAAGAGACACCTAGAGAGGAGATGGAAATCCTCTCGGCCCGAATCTAACCGAACACTAGTAAGATTCCATTTGAGGACTTACCTTGTGGCGATAAGAGTGGCCAAATGTGATTATTGTGCCACTCTTATCGCATCCGCAGATAACCGCCCTGCTGCCCTGTTTGGGGTGACCTGCTCCCTCCTTCATCAGAGGCCATGTGAAGCCCCTTTGCAGGGCAGAGCAGAGGAATTTGGAGAGTATCTGCAGGATAAAATCATTCAGATTCGGAGCGAGTTGCCCCCCACTGAAAGTAGTCTGGAGGGATTGTCCGATGCAGGTCTTGAGACAATATTATGGGAGGAGTTTGACTTTGTCACTACCGAGGATATGGACAGGTTGTCGAGGAGACTTAAGGCCACCACATGTTTATTGGACGCGTGTCCCTCCTGGCTTGTATTGGCATCCTGGGAGGTCACACGAGGCTGGCTCCAGGACATAGTGAACGCCTCTTTGAGTGAGGGGTTCTTGCCTACCGCCCTGAAAGAGGTGGTGGTGAGACCCCTCCTCAAGAAGCCTTCCCTGGACCCAGCATTGTTTGTAAATTACTGTCCGGTCTCCAACCTCCACTTTTTAGCGAAGGTTGTAGAGAGTGTGGTGGCACAGCAGTTTCCACGTCACCTGGAGGAAATTGATTATCTAGACCCGCGCCAGTCCGGCTTCCGACCCGGTCACAGCACCGAGACGGCATTGGTCGCGTTGGTGGATGATCTCTGGAGGGCGCGGGATAGAGGGTGCTCCTCTCTCCTGGTCCTATTAGATCTCTCAGCGGCTTTTGATACCATCGACCATGGTATCCTATTGCAACGACTGGGGGGGTTGGGGGTGGGAGGCACCGTGCTACGGCGGCTCTCCTCCTACCTCTCTGGTCGGTCGCAATTCGTGTTGGCAGGAGGGCAGAGGTTGACCTCGAGACCCCTCATATGTGGGGTACCTCAGGGGTCGGTCCTCTCGCCACTCCTGTTCAACACCCATATGAACCCGCTGAGTGAAATCATCCGTGGTTTAGGGGTAGAGTACCATCTGTACGCTGATGACATTCAGCTGTACATATCTACCCCAAACCACCCCAACGATGCCGTCGAGGTGATGTCCCGGTGTTTGGAGGCCGTACGGGTCTGGATGGGGAGTAACAAACTCAAACTCAACCCGTCCAAGACCGAGTGGCTCTGGTTTCCGGCGTCTCGGTTTAGCCAGGTAAGTCCAACATTGGCCATTGGGGGCGAAACATTGGCCCCCGTGGAGAGGGTGCACAATTTAGGTGTCCTCCTGGATTCCCGGCTGACCATGGAAGACCATGTGACAGCCGTGGCCAGGGGGGCGTTTTACCAGGTGTGCCTGGTCTGCCAATTGCGCCCCTTACTGGACCGGGACGCACTTCGCACAGTCACTCAAGCACTTGTGATATCCCGTCTAGACTACTGTAATGCTCTCTACATGGAGCTCCCCTTGAGGTGCACTCGAAGGTTACAGTTAGTTCAGAATGCGGCCGCGCGGGTGATCATGGGAGCCTCAAGGCAGTCCCATATAACACCTCTCCTGCGCGAGCTGCACTGGCTACCTGTGGCCTTTCGGGTGCGCTTCAAGGTGCTGGCTACTATCTTTAAAGCGCTCCATGGCACGGGGCCTAGTTATGTGTGAGACCGCCTTCTGCCCCACACATCCCTTCGACCGATCCGCTCCCATAGAGAGGGTCTTCTCCGGGTGCCGTCGGCCGGGCAATGCCGGTTGGCAGCGCCCAGGGGAAGGGCCTACTCTGTGGCGAGCCTCACCCTCTGGAACGACCTGCCTCCTGAACTCCGTACCACCTCAGACCTCCGCCTTTTCCGCCAGCGCCTGAAGACACACTTGTTCCATCAAGCCAGCCTAGCGTGACCACCCGATAACGACTGAGTTTTAGTTTAACAAATTTTAATCAGAGGGATTTTAAAATGTTGTTTTAGCACAGGGTTCTTAAGTTTAATTGTGGTTTTAGGATATTATGTATTTGTATATTTATATTGTGTTTTAATTTCCTGTGTGCCGCCCTGAGTCATTTTGTAGGAGATAGGTGCGGGATATAAATCAAATAAAGATAAAGATAAAGATAAATTGAGAAAAGAGAGAGAATCAAAGAAAATATTGCAATTAATAGATGATCAAGGGCAAACATGCTATGGGAATGAAGAGAAGAAGAAAATTATGCAATTATGCAAGAGTACTACAGTAAATTATACGATCAAGAGAATATAGAAGAAGCAAGAGTAAAACAATATTTACAGGAAGCCAACCTACCCCAGATATCCAAAGAAACTGTAACAATGCTAGAAGGCAAAATAACTGTGATGGAGCTAACCAAAGCATTCAAAAAACAAAAGAAAAGGAAGGCCCCAGGCCCGAATGGGCTACCAACGGAATTTTATAAGACCCTGCAGGAATTGTTGTATCTTCCATTGCTAGAAGTAATGAATGAGGTGATGTCAAAGAGGAGGATACCTAAATAATGGTCAGAAGCATATATTACACTCTTACTCGTAGTTTTATTCATTCTGATCAAAATGGGTTTCTGCCAAAGAGACAAATTAAAGATAATATGAGAATAATCTTAGACACTTTGGAATATTATGAGGCACATCCTGAAAAACAATTGGCTTTGATGTTCTTGGATGCCCAGAAGGCATTTGACAATGTGAATTAGCGTTTTGTGCTGTTACAACTGGAACAGATGGGTTTTGGTAAGAAATTTACTCAAGCCATACAAACTATATATCACAAATAAACAGCAAAGATAATGATAAATGGAGATTTGACAGAGTCTATTGAAATTAAGAAAGGGACGAGACAAGGTTGCCCAATATCACCTCTACTTTTTGTCTTAACATTTGAAGTTTTAAATAAAAATGTCAGAGAAGAAAAAGAAATAAAAGGAATGAAAATCAAAAAGAAAAATATAAGCTACAAGCATTTGCAGATGATTTAGTTTTCATCCTAGAGGATCCATTAGAAACAGCACCTAAACTGATAGAAAAAATAGAGGAATATGGAAAAGCAGCAGGACTGAAAATAAATAAAGAGAAAATGAAGATTCTAACAAAGAACATATAAGCAAGACAAAAGGAAGAACTGGCAGAAACCTTGATGAGATTACCCAAATGAGATTAGATATTTGGGGATATATTTAACAGCAAGATGCAGTGCTTTCAAAGAGAACAATTACTATAAAATCAAACAACAGATCGCAACGGATCTGATGAAATGGGAAAATTTACAACTATTGATGATAGGGAGAATATCTACAATTAAAATGAACATTGGTATAAAAGACAGAGAAGGAAAAATGCTGTCTGGCATTCAAAAGGTGGTTCTTATCATTTATGTAACATTTCAGTAAATCGTGTGTAGAGCATTTCCAACCTTGCCTACATTAAAGGGTTAACATCAATCATCCACAGAATGGGGCGTTGGTTCTTACCTGATACGCCCCTTCTCGAGGCAGGTGGAGACAGTGGACATGTGTGGGTTAATTCAGCCAGTAACCAATAGAACTGAGTCTACCAAAGTGATGTCATCGCCTTTGAGGAATATCCTCCCGCTTTGCTGATGAAGGAGATAAGTAGACTGCTGTGCGCTATTCGATTGCTCTCTATCCTCATTGGTGACACTTGTTCCTGACCTCCCTCTGCGAACTAGGCCAGTGCCAGAAAGGGTGGGGATGACCGCTGTCACCACCTGCCTTGAGAAGGGGCATATCAGGTAAGAACCAACACCCCATTCTCCAACGTTGGTGGAGACAGCGATCATGTGTGGGACGTACCAAAGCTAGGTGTGTCCCCAGGTGGGAAGGCTAGGCTAGGAGCTTGAAGAGGGAAGCACCTGTTGAAGGACCCGTCGACCAAAGGCCGCATCTGCTGAGGCATATCTATCCACCTTGTAATGGCGGATAAATGAAGTTCGAGTAGTCCAGGTGGCCGCCCTGCAGATTTCTTCCACTGAGGAGTGCATGGACCAAGCTGCTGATGTTGCTGCACTATGGGTGAAATGTGCCGTGATGTTAGATGGAGGAGAGAAGTGGTGCCGAGTAGGCTCTGGATATTGCAGAGTGGATCCAATGTCCAACTATTGAGGGGAAACTTTGAGTCCCTTGTTTGTAGGATGGAAAGCTACAAAGAGTGTCTTGGTGCGTCTGAAGATGACTGTTTTGTTGATGTAAATCTTAAGAGCACATTGCACGTCTAGCGTGTGCCACTTGCGTTTAAGTCTGTGAGTAGGATTAGGACAGAAATTTGGGAGAGTGAGGTCCTGAGACCAATAAAATGCTGAATTTATCTTTGGAACAAAGGTGGGATCAAGGAGGCAGGACCACCCGGTCCGAGTGGAAAATGCACAGGTCGGATTGGATGGAGAGGGCCGCCAAACCAAATTACTCTCCAAAACTGAACACTTCAACAAGAGAATAATTATGGAAGCTATTGAAATAGAGAAACAACCCCACAACATGAATAAACGTGATGATGCCTCCCGCCTGCCAGACATCTGGAAACTAGCTCTGGCCATTAAACAAGTCCCAGCCACAAAAACTGACAGCAGACCCAGAACAACACAAGACACCATCACCAATCATCCTCAACAAACATCAACTCCATCTACCAATCATGATTGTGACAAATCAGCCAACCAATCCGTTTAAAGCAGCAGAGCCAGCATTCCAACCCCCCCCACCTCTACTTATAGAAAAACTGCCACTTCGATCACAGTTTACTCGCAAGAAAACAAAGGCACCAGCCTGATGATGACGGGTGTGATCCCGTCGAAACATTGCCAAAACACTTTTAATTTTACACGGGAAAAGACCCGAATAAACCAAAACCTATATATATATACATACATATACATACACATACACATACATATATATATATAGGTAATTGTTTCACAACAACCTGTTATTAGGCCCCAATTAAGGGAGGAGACATACTGTTTCCTTTCCTGCCTTTCGGCTCATCACCAGAGACCATCTAGACAGCAAGCCAAGATTTACGTTGTGTAATTTTTTAGATGTGTGTTAGTTTTATGAGCTGATCAATAAATTAAATCAGAGAGAGACCAGGATAGATCTATTTCGAGCTTATTAGCTCTCATCAGCTGGCCATACCCCTTACTGGGATTCGAACTGGGGCTGTGTTGCATGTTAGGCAAGGAGCCTAGCACTTAAGCCAAGCCAGTTCCCCTTATTGCATCAGCTTAGACAGGGTATATTAGTATAGGTAATTGTTTCACAACAACCTGTTATTATTAGGCCCCAATTAAGGGAGGAGACATACTGTTTCCTTTCCTGCCTTTCGGCTCATCACCACAGACCATCTAGACAGCAAGCCAAGAATTACGTTGTATAATTTTTTTAGATATGTGTGTTAGTTTTATGAGCTGATCAATAAATTAAATTAGAGAGAGACCAGGATAGATCTATTTCGAGCTTATTAGCTCTCATCAGCTGGCCATATCCCTTACTGGGATTCGAACCGGGGCTATGTTGCATGCAAGGCAAGAAACCTAGCACTTAAGCCAAGCCAGTTCCCCTGATTACATGTAATCAGGGAAACCGGATAGCTCAAGGCATAGAAAGGCTTGCCTGATATGCTGGAAAGTGCTGGTTCAAATCCCAGTAGAAGGAGTATGGCCAGCTGAAGAAGGCTAATAAGCCCAAAATGGATCCATCCTGGTCTCTTATTTATTAAATCAGCCCTTAAAAATCTAACACATATCTAAAAAATTTCACACAGCAGTAATCTAATTGGTTCACTGTCTGGATGATCTCTGGGTTGAGTCGAAGGGCAGAGAGGGATGACGTTAAGTCTCCTCCCTTAAAGGGGCCCTGAACAGGAGCTGTGAAAATATTCTCTCATTAATAGAGTCCTGTAAATGGCTGATGTAATCAGGGAAACCGGATAGCTCAAGGCATAGAAAGGCTTGCCTCATATGCTGGAAAGCGTCAGTTCAAATCCCAGTAGAAGGAGTATGGCCAGCTGAAGAAGGCTAATAAGCCTGAAATGGATCCATCCTGGTCTCTTTATTTTCAGCCCTTAAAAATCTAACACATATCTAAAAAAAATTCACACAGCAGCAAACTAATTGGTTCTCTGTCTGGATGATCTCTAGGTTGAGCCGAAGGGCAGAGAGGGATGACGTCAAGTTCTCTTCCCCTTAAAGGGACCTTGAACAGGAGCTGTGAAAATATTCTCTCATATATATATATATATATATGTATGTATGTATGTATGTATGTTAATTAATTAAGTAGTTGAAGATTATATACATACCTCCAAGGTCCCTTCCAGTTTCATCTCTTCTCTTCTCTTCTCTTCTCTATAGGGGATGTATGTATGTATGTATGTATGTATGTATGTATGTATGTATGTATGTATGTGTATATATATATATATATATATATATATATATATATATATATATATATATATATATACATACATACATACATACATACATACATACATACATACATATATCCCCTATAGAGAAGAGAAGAGAAGAGAAGAGAAGAGAAGAGAAGAGAAGAGATGAAACTGGAAGGGACCTTGGAGGTATGTATATAATCTTCAACTACTTAATTAATTATATGTATAATTATGTTTACAATGTTACAGGAATTACAAAAGGCTACAGTATAAAGGCATACAATGTGGAATATACTGAGATGTTTGCTCCTCCTATTAGTTTACGTTACCAGTTACCAGCCCATTAAATACTGATATTAAAACTTTGTAGTTATCTCTTTATAACATTTTTATTCTGTGGAACATTAATATTGAAGCCCTGCAAATTTAATAATTTAATTGGGTTTTATTATTACATCTTTTACTTATGCCCTAACGTCATGCAACTTTCTCGTCCAGTAATTTTTACCTTCAAATTATTTTCAGTGTGGTATTTGGCACAAGATCGAAGTTGAGTCACCCAGTACTGTCTCTCCTTTGTATCACCAGCTAGAAATAAGCATACATGAAATAATCTGTAACATAATCTAAAACATACTAAAAGTCATTTGTTGCTTTGAAAATCCCCCATGTTCTCAAATGCCCTGTGCTAAAATTAAGGTATTCTGATGAGTGAAATCGATTTGTCTATCTTGCTTTTAAATCTAAAGTATATAAACTAATCCCAATATATCAAAATATTTACTTACAATTTAAATATACATTGATAAATTGAGGTCTATCTTCTTGTAAACAAACATGCCCCACAATATGAAATGTACAATTCAAGGAATTCTATTCTGTAATATGTTCTTCTTGCAGTTTACTAATTTAATTAAATCAATAAACTTTCAATGAGCTGAGATGGCGCAATAGTTAGAGTGCAGTACTGCAAGTTACAGCTGCAATTCAGCAGTTCAAATCTCACCAGCTCAAAGTTGACTCAGCCTTCCATCTTTCCCAGGTGAGTAAAATGAGGAGATTGTTGGGGGCAATATGCTGACTCTGTAAACTGCTTAGAGAAGGCTGTAAAAGCACTATGAAGTGATATATAAGCCTAAGTGCTATTGCTATTGCTATTCAATAACTTTTTTAGCCTTGAAAGTTTTAATTCAAACTTTCAAGCAAAAGTGTTTACCACAATTAACATAGTTGGAGGATCATGCTGTGTTAAGGGAACTACACCCTAAAGAATACTATACCTCTCAGTTTATACATTTCTCCATTAGCAGAATATACCACCAACATGTTTGGAGCTTCATCACTGAGAGAAAGTATAGCTCCAGCTAAAGATAAGATTCCTCGAGGCTTCTGGTTTTTACTCTGCTCATTTACAAAGTACTGTAGAATTCCAGTCTCAAAATCCAATATAAAATACCTGTTAATTGAAGAAAATAAAGATATATAAGTTATTTTTCTATGGAGAATTTATTTTGAAACCCAGAAAAATAAAAATCTAAAACAATACAAGTAATAAATGTAGTCATTTCATATATATTATTGACTAACATTTCCCATTGTTCAGTAAGAAATTTAAGGCTGAAAAATAAAATATTCTTGAAATACCTAGAAAAGGCAAAATCATCTTGAGATTACTCACTGGAACGATTTAATATCTAAAATACAAGGGACTGTTTTAAGATTAAACTACTGTATAATTGATAGATGGTGGTTTCTATCTCTTGAAATTAAAGGAGCACAAGATTATTCAAATAGAAAATAAATTAAAACTCTAAACCATTGCTTTGAAAACTCAAAGGTGTCATATATACAGGTACTTCTTGACTTACAATAGTTCATTTAGTGACTATTGAAAGTTACGGCATTGAAAGAAGTGACTTATGTGTCAGGGTTCCAAGTAACACCCTCAAAGAAAGAAGAGGATTCTTATGTGTCAAGGTTCCAAGTAACACCCCCAATGAAAGATTCAGTTTTTCACACTTATGACTATTGCAACATCCCCATGGTCACATAATTAAAATTCAAATGTTTGGCAACTGGCTCATATTTATGAAGATTGCAGTGTCCTGGGGTCATGTGATCAGATTTTGCAACCTTCTGATAATCAAAGTCAATGGGGAAGTCAGATTCACTTAATAACCCTGTTACTAATTTAAGAAATGCAATTATTCATCTAATTTAAGAAATGCAATTATTCACTATGGCAAGAAAAGTCATAAAATGGAGCAAAATCACTTCACAAATGTTTCACTTAGTAACATAAATTTGAGGATTAACTGTATTACACTGAGTTTATAATAGTTTTTTTATATATATAAATGTTTATTTTTCAACATAAAAAACAAGTAAAAACATTCAATCATTTTCAACTTTGTATAACATGTCGTTTGGTCATAAGTTTTTGTGCATCGGTCTTTACAATTACAAATGTAGTTATTAATTTTCTATCCAGTGTAACCCAATATATCATCATTATTAAGTTTAGTTATATAAATATATATGTATGGAATTAAGACTATTTTTCTTCATTTCATACCACCTTATTCTCTTGGATAATTATCTGTATGGTAACAAATAGTATTTGTCAAAAACTAATCTTTTTCTGTAGTTATTCAACAAGTAGAAGGAAAATTTCTCCGTAAATTCCTGTTGTATAACATTGTTCTCAATTGTCATTAACAAATACAGTACTAATATACAATATATCACTTAATCAAACACCCATAATATTTTCTCTATATAAAACTAAAAGGTTAGCCAGATTTTCCATTATATATATATCGTTAATAACCTAATTAATATACAAAATATCTTTGTAAGATAACATAGTCTCAGCATATTACAATATCCACCATTCATCATTTTATTTCTTAAAATTCTTTTATGTATAATAATAATAATAATAATAATAATAATAATAATAATAATAATAATAATCTTTATTGTCATTGTAATAATAAAATTACAATGAAATTGGTTTGAGCGCCAGGTGGAATACAGAAAGCAGTGATAGCCACAATAGGAATCTCTCTCCAGGCAAATGAAAAGGCCGACAAATGACAGTTGAAATAAAATGGCCGACAAATGACAGTTGAAAAGGATCAATTGTACTCTGTCCCTTACTATCCACCCCCTCAAATCTGTTTGGCATTTTAGGAGTTGGTGGAAGAGGAGCACGTCTCTTCCTCTTTTTTGTTTCTTGTTGCAATGAACTTTGAGGAATCGCACTTGGCATTTTTTCTTCTCTCTCAGCTTTCCCAATAGAAAAGGATGGAATAACTGGTAGGGGTGGTGCTCTCCGCCTCTTCACCTCAACTCCTGCAGTTGCCCCTGTACATTCCCAATCGTTTTTTTCTTTGCTCCTGAAGATTTCTAAAATCACTGGATCACTCCTCACCCAACGGCTTCCTCCTTCCAGCAGAGACCCTGCCTCCATGGAATGTAAGTCCCTGGCAGTGGCTGTGGTTTTCCAGCTGCCTTGGGCTTTTTAAAAATGGAGAACTTGAAGGCTCCAAAGGCTAGAGCGTTGCTCCGGTGGCCATTTTAGCCGGCAGCCACGTGGGGCCTTTTGTTTTCCAGAAGATCAGCAGCAGGGGGCTAATGGATTAGATTAGATTAGATTTATTTAATTTATATACCGCTCCCTTTCCCAAAAAGGGACTCGGGGCGGTGCACAGGAAATAAAAAAAGCATATAAAAACAAGACAATATACAAAATTTAAAATCAAATTAAATTCTTAACCCTGTGCTAAAATTTACAATAAATTAAAACTATTACCCTTAAAAACCAATTAAAACAATTTGATGTCAGGCTAAAGGCTAGGTAGAGTTAGGCCAGGCCAGCCTGTTGGAAAAAGTAGGTCTTGAGTTTCAGACGGAAAGAACGAAGGTCTGTGGTCATTCTAAGTTCGGGGGGTAAGTCGTTCCAGAGGGTTGGGCCCGCCACAGAGAAGGCCCTTCCCCTGGGCGTCGCCCGCTGGCATTGCCTAGTGGACGGCACCTGGAGAAGTCCCTCTCTGTGGGAGCGAATCGGCCGCAGGGATGTGTGGGGTAGGATGCGATCCCGTAAATAACTAGGTCCCGTGCCATGGAGCACTTTAAAAATGATAATCAGCACCTTAAAGCGCACCCGAAAGGCCACAGGCAGCCAGTGCAGCTCACGCAAGAGCGGTGTTACATGGGAGCACCTAGGGGCTCCCATAATTGCTCGCGTGGCTGCATTCTGGACTAACTGTAGTCTTTGGGTGCACCTCAAGGGGAGCCCTCCCGAATCCCTGCCAGGATGGACTTGAGGGAAGCCATCTTAAAGCGTCTGTAAACCAAAAACTGATTTAGGTGCTTTAGGTCTAGAATGGCTCTCCAACCCAACCCAACCCCCTCAAGATTTCAGCACCATAAAGAGGTTTGAATAGAAGCCTCTGCCCACCTGGTCTCCAGGGACCAACTCTATAGCCGCAATGTCTAGCAGATGTCGAATGGCCTGCTTCATCTGCTGGTGCTTATCCACCTGCTTGACTAGGAGAAAAGACCGAAACCAATTTGGGGGAGGGGAAAGGAATTCCAGGCGGAGACCGTGAGTCACCATACTGAAAGCCCAAGCATCTGTGATAATCTCTGCCCAGGCCTCTGCAAACAGAGCCAGGCAGCCGCCAATGGGTGGGGTCGCAGGCAGCCTACTTGCCCCAGCAGAAGGAGCAACCACCTCCCCCACAAAAGGGCCGTTTGCTCTGGGGTTGAAACCGGGATCTGTCCCTATTGAATCCCCTGACACTCTGCCTATCACTCCCCCTGTCACTCTGCCGGGATGGTACCTGATCTAGTGAGATTCCTGCTCCTGTGAACGCTGAGCTGACCTGCAGTAAAAGGGAGTGACTCTCTGCTCCGCCTTCTTGGTTGATGTCAGTAGCACCTTCTTCGTGTTCTTGTCCTCCAACAGGATGGGGTCAAGGGAAGTCCCGAAAAGGGACTGTGTAGGCCACTGAAGCCAGTTGCCACTTTGCCTTGTTGTCTGCATGCCAGTCCCAGAGCCGCAAGAGGCACCAAGAAGTGACAGATGATGCCATAGCTCTGGAAGCAAACTTCATAGAGTTTTTTTTTTTAATTGAAATTTTTATAATATTTTACAATATTTCACCCAGTGCTGTACAAAACAAAAGGAAGAGTTGGTTTCAAGTATCTTCTATTATCTTTAAGATCTCCAAAATCCACGTTCTCTAGGTACAGGCGTCGAGGCATCCAAAGTTCCAAGTGCATAGTCCACAAATGGCTTCCAAGTCTTCCAAAAGATATCTTTTTTATAAACCCCCTCTCTAAATTTAATATCGCACGTCATTTTATCATTTAAGGCTAATTTCCACATTTCACAGTACCATTCTTCTATTTTAATATTTACCTCTATTTTCCAATATCTTGCTATTACAATTCTACCCATTATAATCATAATTCTAATCAATTCTTTCTCATGTTTTGTTAACTCTAGTTCATTAATTATCAATAACAATATAGTTTCTGATCTCAATATTATTATTCTTTTCATCATTTCACACATCGTTCTTTCTAATTGCTGCCAAAACTTTTTAATTTTCACACATTTATACCACATATGTTCATAAGTCCCCAATTCCATATTACATCTCCAACATTTATCACTCATTTTTTTATCTATCAATGATAGTCTTAATGGGGTCCAATACCATTTCCAAACAACCTTAAAATTATGCTCTTTAATCCTTATAGACAAAGTCCTCATGATTCGACCCTTCCAATTCTCATTCCAATCCACATCCAATATTTTAATCTTAAGGTCTTCCTCCCAATTCCTTTTCATTACCATTTGTGGATTTCCATCGAAGTTTATAATCTTATATATCTTACTAACGAGTCCTTTTAACCCAATTTCATCCTCAATAATTTGAGATACTAAACTTTCAAATTTAGTTTTACTTCTATCTATTTTACATATTCCCCTTACTTTCGTGGTCCATTTTTCTACCTGTATTTTTTCGAACCAATTCAACTCCAATTTTTGAATTACTTTTTTTTCCTACTCTCAATTCCTAGAGCTCTTAACCAATTTACTATATTTCCTATATTTTCATCCTCAATTACTTTATCCCGACTTATATTAGTTTTAATCTGCCAACTTTCAGTTGTCTTCCCCAAGAAGGCTATATCCGGGATCAGTTTTTTAACAAATTTATTCCAAATTTTACTCAGCCCCTTTAACCAATAACTATGAATTGCCTTTTTTGTTTTTGCTCTATCTAAAAACCATATAGACCCAAATCTCTTAATATCTTTTAACTCCAGATCTCCCCAATGACCATCTCCACCTTTAAGTATTTTTATCACGGTTCGAATATTATACGCCCGATAATAATTAAGTAGATTGGGAATTCCCAATCCACCTTCTTTTTTATTTTGATACCACATTTTCTTCATTAGTCTTGGTTTTTTCCCACCATTACAGAATTTATCTAATTTCTTCTGATATTCTTCTATATCTTTCTCTGTCAAATTTAATGGTAGCATCTCAAATAAAAAATTAAACTTTGGTAACAACATCATTTTACACATTGCAATTCTACCAAACCAAGACAACTTTATCTCTTTATATTTATCTATCTTTTTCTCTACTTCCTTCAACATCACCTCATAATTAATTTTTTTCAATTCTCTAACTTTAAGTGAAAGTGTTATCCCCAAGTATTTCAATGTATTCTTAACTCTTATCCCAAATTGTTCTTGCATACTCTCCCACTCCTTACCATCTTTATTCATTAGTAATTCAGATTTTAACCAATTTACCTTTAAACCTGTCATTTCTTCAAATTCTATCAAATGTTTATTTATCCTCTTTAAATCTTTCTCTATATCTTTCAAAATAATCAAGGTATCATCCGCATACAAATTTATCTTATATCCTTTGTACCCTTCCAATTCTTCATCTGCTTCTATCAATTTAATCAAAACCTCCATAACTAACAAGAATAATGTTGGGGACAAGGGACATCCTTGTCTCGTACCTGCTTCCAATTTAATCTCTCCCGTCATTGTTCCATTCACCTTTACCTTTGCACTACTTTTTTGATACAATTTTGAAATAACATGTATAAATTTATTACCAAAGCTTAATGCCTCAATAATTACCTTAATAGTATCCCATTGTACAGAATCAAAGGCTTTAAAAATATCTAACGATATTATACCTATTTCATCACCATTATTTTCAGCTACATCTATAATGTTCAATACTCTTCTAATTATATCACTCATATATCTACCTTTAACAAAACCTACTTGATTATAACTTATATATTTATCTATAAAACTATTTAATCTATTACTTATAATAGCTGTAAATATTTTTGCATCTTGGTTGATTAAAGAAATGGGTCGGTAGGACTCGATCCTCTCAAGATCTTTATCAGGTTTAGGAATTATAGATATTACTGTCTTATTCCATGACATCGGGACTTCTCCACCATGTAAAATTCCATTAAATAGTTTTTGCAGTTTTGGTATTATTAGTTCTTTAAAATCTTTATAGAATTCAGCAGGTAATCCATCTTCTCCTGGGGTCTTCCCTAATTTTAACTCTTGTATTATTTCGTTGATCTCCTCCTGTGTTATATCTCCTTCCATCAAATCTTTATATATTTGATCTATTTTCGTAGCATATTTTCCAAGATGATTCTTCAATTTTTCTAAATCAATTGATTTCTTTAAATATAATTTTTGAAAAAAATTCCTAGCTACTTCACATTTCTCCAATCTCTTATAACACCTTGTACCTTTTTCATCTATCAGAGAACCAATTTCTCTCTTTTGAGTTTTATTTTTCGCCATCTTTGCCAATAACCTAGAATTTTTGTTACTAAATTCAAAAAAATTCCTATTTAAATATCTTAAATTTTTTTTAACCAATTCAATATCTTCTTCTATCAATTTAGTTTTTAATAAGTTCAATTCCTCCAAACATTTTTTATCTTTCGTAAGTGAGAATTGGTTCTCTAATATCTTAATTTGTCTTGTATCCTGATCTATTTTTGTTTTATATTCTCTATATTTCCTGCTTGACAATTTAATACTTTCTCCTCTAAATATTGCTTTCATCGTATCCCAAACAATTTCAAATTTAACCTCTCCATTATCATTCAATCCCCAACTTTCCTCCCATTTTTTAAATATCCATATTTTATCCTCCTCCTTTTTATACAATTTTTCATCATATCTCCAACCTCTTTCCTTTTTCTCAAAATTAAAATCTATTTCCATCGTAACTTCTGCATGGTCAGAATCCTTAAAAATTCCCACATCTACTCTATCTACATTATTCAACAAATCTTTAGAGACAAAAATATAATCAATTCTTGAATAAGTATTGTGTACCTTAGAGCAAAAGGTATACACCCTTTCAGAACCTTTCAACTCCCTCCAAACATCTACCACACTGTTTTGAACCATCCATTTATTTAAAATTTCCCCTTTATTTGTTTGTCTAAAGCGGGTGGGATTATTACTATCAATTCTATCCCTAATTAAATTAAAATCCCCCGCCACAATTATTTTCCCTACACTTTCTGTTTCCAAAATCTTAGTAATTTTATCAAGAAATCCCTTTTGTTTTTCATTTGGTAGATATAAATTAACCAATGTCACTTTTTGCTCATTAATATTCCCTATAATTATTAAATATCTTCCTTCTTCATCTCTAATTACTTGTTTTTTCTCAAAGTATATCCTATTTGATATCAATATCGCAACTCCTCTAGCTTTGGAAGTCCCAAAAGATTTTTCATAAATCTGCATAACTTTAATATTCATTCTATTAAAATCCTCAGATTTTTGGTGAGTTTCCTGCAAAAATAATATGTCTGGTGAGTCCCTTTTAATTTTAAGCTCCAATCTTTTTCTTTTTATATGATTGCCTGTACCCTTCACGTTCCATGTCATTATTTTTATAAACCGCATTTAAACGGTAA
The DNA here is from genome assembly GCA_039707465.1 of Rhabdophis nuchalis. Taxonomy (NCBI): domain Eukaryota; kingdom Metazoa; phylum Chordata; class Lepidosauria; order Squamata; family Natricidae; genus Rhabdophis; species Rhabdophis nuchalis. The sequence goes on from CM077647.1 coordinate 63,769,368, forward strand.
CTTTTTTAATCCTGACCCCTCCTCTTCCTTTATGTGCACACCCAACACCAAACAAAAAAGACATACAAAAGACACAACAAAGACAAACTTAAAACACAACAACAACAAATAACAATTAATCTTCACCCCCCACATCCTCATTCGACTTACGCCTCTATATAAAGAGTGTGGGGGGGGAACATGCCCATGGTCGGGTCATTTCTTTCGGATTATTCTTGTATTCCACTTTCAAAAAAAGAAGATAACACTGGCTTGTCCCTGCACTCAGCTTCCTGCTTTCTTCTAAGATCCTCCTCCTTGGCTGACGCTCTCTTAGTTTCTTCACGGGTTTTCTTATGTTCGGACATTGCCGGAGAGATTTCTTTCCGTTTTAAACTTTTAGGATCCTGACCACCAACTGCTCCTTTTTCCTCCAATGTTGGAGATTCCACTTGTATTCCACCCATCTTAAGCATATGATCTTTAATTTCTGTTAAATCCTCGTCTTTCTCAATCAGCCCGAGCTTCCGTATCAATCTTATGGCATCCGTTTCCGAAGTGATGGTTTGCATTCTCCCTTTGTAAAAAAATTTCAACTGCTGTAATGGTCTCCAATTATACTTAATATCATTGTCTCTGAGGACTTTTGTAATTGGTTTTAAAAAAAATCTCCATTCTCTTTCTTCTCTAGAAATATCTGGAAACACTTGAATTTCCTTCCCCTCAAATTTTGGGGGTTCTCCCAGTTCCCTTATTTTTCCCATAACTTCTAGTTTATCTCCAAGGTTTGCAAATCTCACAAGAACATTTCTATTAGCTCCACTTTGTCTCTTGTAACCAATTCTAAAAACACTTACTAAGTCCGCTGCCGTGTATACAATTGATGCATCAAGTTCATTCAGCCATTTTAACATTCTTTGCTTCAAATTATCCACCCTATCCTCCGAAATTCCACGAATAACAACATTATATTTTCTTGCATCTTCTTCCAAAAGACTGATTCTCCTATCTTGTTGCTGATTTTTCAAAAAAATCCCTTCAAACTTACGATCAGACTGTTCCTCATGAACAAAAATCTGTTTAATATCATCCTTTATAAAATTAATTTCCACGTTTTGCTTTGCAAAGTTAACATTCATGTTATTAATCTCTTCTTTGGTTTTTTGAATCTCCAATGTCAAATTATCTAAACGATCAGTTACAACAGTTAGTTTTTCCCCAATTGTATTTAATGCCCCGATGATTCGTTCAAGTTCAGAAGGCTGTTGAGTCATCGTGTCGAATCAGTAATCTCCTTTTTTTTTTAAAAAAAATTAAACCTGCCAAGAGGGTCTTTATTGAAGAAAAAGAGCAAAAACCCCAATAAAATAGAGCTCAGACGGCTTTTAAAACACCAAAGAAGCCAGGACAGAAGTAAAAAGGCTATAATCCAAGTTCATAAAATGCAGAATCTGTATCTTTTTAGGCGCTGCCAGAAGCTCACTCGCTACATTCAGCATAAACAACCCACTTAAAAAGTTCAAAAGTTCAAAAGCTTGCAATCCACATAACTCAGCTAATCTTCCGCTGTCTTAACTTAACTTTCAAGCCTGTGTTTATGCCTCGTAGCAAGTAAAAAAAACTTACAAATCACGATGTTTGTCAGAACAAAGGCAGACTGCCAACTCCGCCGCTTCGATCAAACCTCTGCTCTCCACGAAGAAACGAAACTTTAAAATTCAAGCAGTCCGGTTTGATCTATCGGTGTAAAAATCAATCTACACAGTCTTCCGCCTTTCCAACCCCATTGTAAAAAATCTCGGCTTCTGACGGTGCATTTAATCACTTTTAATCCACATTTTGTTGAAAAAAAACACCCTACGAAATGGAGGAATGTCCTCTCGCTACTCGGCCATTAGCCACGCCCCAAACTTCATAGAGTTTAAGGTTGCATCAGCTGAGAACTGAGTAACTGCCACTAACTTGTTCAGATCCTGGTGTAGATGAATGTCCTCTGGAGGAATGCGCATCTGGATCTGCTCCATTCAAAGAATGGCCATGCGGTTGAAGAAGGATGCGGAGGCCGCCGCCTTAATGGCCCAAGCCGACGACTGGAAAGTCTTACTGAGGATCATCCCAGCTCTGCTGTCCTCTGCCTTCAGGTTGTCCACCACATCCTTGGGTACCAGCGAGGCTGGAGCAGCCAAAGCCACCACTGGAGGATCCACAGAGGGCATCTGCAACGCTTGGGAAAAATCTGGTTCGATGTTATAGAACCGTCTAGCGTTACTGCCTGGGCTAGGGAAGGCTCCAAGAGTCTCCCACTGCTTCCGTGCAACCTCCAGGAATAAATGAGGTGCAGGAATCTCCTCAGGCGTTTTTGGCTTGGAAAAGACTGGTCTTTTCTTCGCTGTCTCCCCCTCCTTGGCCACCTCGCTGCTCTCCAGCTGTGCAGTGGCACACATCTTGCATAGGAGGGATTGGAATAGGTTTGAGGGAAACAACCCCTTCAGGTTTCGAATCCTCCTCATCCTCAGAGGGGTCTGGATCTCGCTGCATCTTAGCCCCCATGACTGACCCTTCACTAACTAGGGAAGGAGATCCAGGGCGACAGACTGGGAGGGCTGGAGCCCGTGTCCGGGAGGGGATGGGGCTGGGAGCTGTGACCTCACCCTGAGGGACAGGCCGAATCACCTGACGCTGCAGGCCCACAGCCACACCGGAGGCAATGGCTCTTTCTACGAGACTCTGGAGGCCCAAAGGCAGATCCTCCATATCTAATGATTCCCAGCTGGGAACCTCTGGGGTCTGACTGCAAATGGGCCTAGGTACAGGACAAGGACCTGATTCTCTACCTCCCGCTGAGTCTCGTGAGAAGGAAACTCCTCCTGATTGCCTGCCTTGTCGAGATCCTTCATAGAAAGGGGAGGAGAATGGCAAGCCCCCCTGCCCACTGATCTCTCTCAGGGAATCTGGGGACCCAGGTGGGGAATCCTGTCTCAGCGAGTCTCCAAGCTTGACCTGGACCTGGACCTGGATGGAGAAGGACTAATCTTACCCTGCAGGGTCAGCAACTGCCCTGGCTGGCCCGGGAAGTATGAGCTTCAGATGAGGCTTTAAGCCTCTGCAGGAGGCCGTGAGTCACTGCCTAGATGAAGTACTCTCCCCAGGGGACAAGGGAGGAGAAGGGGCCCTGTCCGCCATCGCACTGCTACTTACAGCCACTCCTCACTCTGATGCCAATCCGCTCCTCACCTTCTCTTGGGCAGCTGCAGCCAGTCCCTTCTTTGTTCTGTGGTGGAAAAAAACACAATTAGAGCCCTCCAGGACTGCCGAAGCTTTCCAGAGGGTCTACTACTGCCGTACACCTTCCCAGCTGCTTCCGCAGCTTTTTCCGGCACTGAGTGGCTTCACACTCTTCTCCGTGCTCCCTCAGTCGATTGGATCGTGTCCGCGATGTGCTGAGGGCTTTGGAGGCTGTCGGGCTGGAAACCAGAGCCCTTTAGCCTCCTCGGCTTGCCGATCGCCTGGGATCTAGGGTCCACGTGGTCGCCAGCTAAAAATGGTCACTGGAGCTCCGACTCAGCCAACGGAGCTTCCTGGCGCCAAAATTCAAATCCCAGGCAGCTGGGAAACCACATACACCGCCAGGGAACTTACAAGAGAAGGGAGGAAGGTCTCAGGAAGACAGAAAGTCATTGGTTTGAGCAGTGGTCTGGAGATGGTAAGAAGAAATCAGGAACCAAAAAAAAGTAATCTCTTCTGGCCAAAGACTGGATTGAAACTTCGAGTAAGAAGAGAGGAGCCCAGAGGCGTGGCTTCAGTTTCAACCCAGTCTCGAGGCCAATTGGCTGTGATAATACCATCACTGGACCATTCTGCAAACCCCCTCTGGAAAATAATGGATGACAACTGATCAAGAAGAGATTCAAACTAGAAATAAGGAGGAATTTTTTTCACAGTGGGAACAATCAAGCAATGGAAGAGCTTGCCTTCAGAAGTTATGGGAGCTTTACTACTGGAAGCTTTCAAGAAGAGACTGGACATCTGCCAGTATAGGGTTTGCTGCTTGGGCAGAGGGTTGGACTAGATAACCTACAAGGTCCCATCCATCTCTGTTATTCTGTTGTTATTGTTGTTACTACTACTACTACTATTACTATTACTACTACTACCCTAAGAAGCCCTAACATATACCAAAGTTGTTGCATGAATGATTACTGTAAGTAACAGAAGGTAAAGATGAAACAACTTAAGAATTTAAATTCTACAAACCGGAAAGTTTATTTCAATGCACTACTTTAGATTTAAAATGTAATTACATTCATAAATGCTTATTGTTATATTGTATACTAGCTGTACCCAGCCACGCGTTGCTGTGGCCCAGTCTGGTTAAATGGCCAACCAATCTGTGTGTACCTACCTACCTACTGTATTTCTCCCTCTCTCCTACCTACCTACCGTATTTCTCCCTCTCTCCTTCTACCTACCTACCTACTGTATTTCTCCCTCTCTCCCTCTACCTACCTACCTACCTACCTACTGTATTTCTCCCTCTCTCTATCCCTCTACCTACCTACCTCTCTCTATCCCTCTACCTCTCTCTCTCTCTATCCCTCTACCTACCTACCAACTACCTACCTATCTACCTACTGTATTTCTCCTTCTCTTTCTGTATCCCTCTACTTTACCAGCAGAAGGTCCTCTTGGCCAGTACAGGTAGGGGCAAGAGTCCTGGAGGAGGAAGGCGGCGGTCTCAGTTCCTTGTGTGGGCAAGGACCGGTGTTATCGTTTGTAGGGTCGCCAATGGCGCCACTGCCAACAATAACGCTGCCCCATGCCCATGCTTCCTCAGCAACCTCTCTTGCCGCCGGCGGTTGCTGAGGAGCCGACCGTTGCGCCGATGACAGAGAAGTGCAGGGGAGGGGTAGCGGCGCACACGGCTCCACATGCACGTGACGTGGGAGAAAAAGCGGCTGGGTGTGAGGGGCTGTGAAAGGGAGGAGGCCGAGTGATGAAGTGAAGGAAACACACAGAAGGACCGCACTCCATGTTTACATTTCCGTGGCGTGTACCTGGCACAGGTGTGACATCTACACAATCTCTATATATATCATTGGTGCCGTATTTGATAGGAACATTGTGTGAAAATTTGAAACCAATCGGTGCAGTACTTTCTGAAATTACCTATTTTGAATAAACGAACAGTTAATTTTTATTTATATAGATGTTATATGTTAAATTAATATGATTATTAGGATAAAGTCTGCTTCTCTTGCTTGTTGTGTATTAAATATCAGGCTATTGCAAATTTGCCCCTTCTACATAATTTAATGCCTTCATACCTACATAGCTCACAATTCATAACCTGAGAGTGCTTGAAGGGGAAATAAGCTGCAAATACCAAAAGTAAAGCCAAGAATGTCTGGAATCAAAATCGGAGATAAAGACTTAATAAACACATTTCTAAACAGATTTCACAGCCTCTCATCGATATGCAGTAAACCTTTCAGTAAAAAAAAAGGTTTCTTTGACAATAGCTATACTGTTTGCACCTGACTTTCCAAAAAAGAATTCCATCCACGTGATAGCTACATTATTCCAAAATCATCCATAATGTGATATGTTACCCCTCAAGCTCACAACAGCTATTTCATCTGACTGTGTTCTTTAGCGTTGTTCACTTCTGTTACATGGATTGGATATTTTTAAAACAGATATAGAATGGATTTTATCTTTAAACCCCATGTTAAGACTGTATAGATAGTTTTGTGGAATTTATTAAGACTTCACTTGCTGGAACTGGATGAAATGTAAAATCTACGATGAATAAACTGAGGGCCAAGGATTTCACAGGATTTTGGATTCTAAAGGTACTCAAACCGTATAGTAACTGAAACATCACAGATATGGGGGCACAAACCACTTACCATTTGCAAAGTCTGTACTCTTGAACAACCAATGTCAATAGGTCCCTAATAGTCAGTAGCCTAGATGTTGTCAACCAGAGATCACATTACTTTTGACTGGAAAAAAAACCTCATGGTATGCTGGCATTATTAAACAATTAACACAAAGGAGGCAAAGGAAAATATTAGGTGACTTTAAAATGACTGTTATAACTTGAAAACATGGCAAAAGAAATCTAAATAGCATACAGAAATTTAAAGCCTTTCCCAACAAGACCCTTCTTGGGCTACATCTCTCCCAACCCCACCCCAGCAAATAAAAGAGCTGTAGGAGGATCCAATCTGGGTCTCTCACTGGCATCAGAGGTTCCAGGTTCCAGTATATATTTGTATATTAAAAATTATCAGAATACTATTACTAACTGCTATTAAGGTAAATGTGTCACACTATCTCTATTTATGAAGTACAGCACATCTTCTTATAACAGTAATTTCAGAGAATACAATAATAATTTCCTTGAAAGAAGTTGTACCATATGCCTTTTTGTAGTATCGGGGAGCTTATGAGTTCCCCCCCTATAAAAAAAGCAAGTTTGTTCATCAGAAGTTACCGGAAGGGGCAACATCTCCATCCCATGCAACCTAAAAGATCTTTTTGCCTTTAAATCGAAAGCCCTGCACAGTCTTGCTGATTAATTGATGAAAACGTTCGTTGGTACTCACGTGAACAACGCTTCCGGCGATGGGAGCGGGAGGCATCACGACAGGGAAATCCTCAATGCCTATTGGTCCATCAGACTGAGAAACTTAATTAGGCCACGCCTACTCCTCCTTCCCCATTCCTTTCGAAGGCCATGACCGAAACTGCGAACAAAAATCACAACAAGGAGGGGTAGCCACCCCCACCCAGCCACTAACTAAGTAGGGAGGGACGTGATGCCTCCCGCTCCCATCGCCAGAAGCGTCGTTCACGTGAGTACCAACGAACGTTCTCGGCGATGGGGAGCGGGAAGCATCACGACAGGGACGTACCAAAGCTACCGTCCTAGGGTGGGATACTAATCCTCAGTGCCAGCAGCCGAAGCCACCTGTTGCAAAACCCTTCGGCCAAATGCCGCATCCGCAGACGCAGACGCATCAAGCTTATAATGCCGGATGAATGAAGAGGGGCTCGACCAGGAGGCCGCTCTGCAAATGTCTTCAAATGGAGCCCTGGTAGGCCGCGCTGTTCGTGGAATGAGCCGTGATACCATGAGGAGGAGTCTTGCCTTTGGCCCTATAAGCCAACTCAATAGTCCGCCTAATCCACCTGCCTATGGTGCTAGAGTTGACCCTGGCTCCCTGGGAAGCCGGCAGAAATGAAAGGAACAGCGCCTCAGATTTACGTATGGACGCAGTCCGTTTCAGGTATATCCGAAGGGCCCTATGGACGTCTAGCCTATGCCAAAGGTGTTCCCTCTCACTTCTTGTAAGAAGTCCAGGACTTGGGAAACCGAGGCAGCCTGCAGCACAATGGAAGACCCTTCACACCATCTGGTGAAGGCAGTCCAGGTAGTGTTGTAAATCCTATTGGTGGAGGGGTGCCTAGCCGCCTCCAGGATGCGCATGACCCTGGCAGAAATGTGCCTGACACTCAAATTCTGCCGCTCAAGCGCCAGGCGGTCAGTTTCAACCACCTGGGGTCTGGGTGCTGGAGCACCCCCTGAAATAGCCTGACCTCCCTGTCCGGAAGCCTCCACGGAGGGGACACTGACAGCTGCCTCAAATCCGCATACCAAGCGTGTCTGGGCCAGTCCGGGGCTATGAGAATCATCTCGGCCCCCACTGCTACCAGCTTCCTGATCATGCCCTGGAGAAGGGGAAGGGGAGGGATGGCATAAAGGAAACCGGTCGGCCACGAGCAGCGGAGTGCGTCGGTGCCCTCGGCACCCCAGGTCTGGTAACGGGTGAAGAACCTCCGGAGCTGCGCATTCTTCGGCGTCGCGAACAGGTCTATCACCGGATCCCCGAATCTGTGGCAAATCCGCAGAAACAGCGACGGATCGAGTTTCCACTCTCCATGGTCCACCGTGCTGCGGCTCAGCCAATCTGCCTGGTGATTCAAGAGGCCAGAAATGTGATCCGCCTCAATCGAGCTCACATGAGTCTCCACCCAGCTCATCAGTCTGTGTGCTTCTGTCCAAAGAGCTCTGGAGTGAGTCCCTCCCTGTTTGTTCACATGCGCCTTCGTGGCGATATTGTCTGTGAGAATCAACACATGAGCATGAAACAAGTCTTTTTGAAAGTGACGCAAGGCCAGGCAGGCCTTCAGTTCGAGGAAGTTTATATTGCGCCGCAAGTCCGAAGCAGTCCAGCGGCCTTGCGCCATCTGCGACCCCATCAGAGCGCCCCAGCCAAAAAAACTGGCGTCTGTGGTAACGGTGACTCTAACAGGAGCCCAAAAGGGGGATCCCTGCCCGATCGCCGGGGACAGTCACCATCGAAGGGAGAGATGAACCCGGGGAGACACCGGGACTGGCACCGGGGAGTTACTAATCATTTGCCTCTGATATGGGATCAACGACCACTGCAATTCCCTGGAATGGAAACGAGCCCAGGGAACTATACCCACGCAGGAAATCATGGACCCCAGGAGGCGGGACAAGGTCACTATGGGGGATACCTGGTTGGACCTGACAGAGCTGGCCAGCTGCTGCAGCTTGTCCCTCCTGTCCTTGGACAGGAACACCATGCCTTCCACTGAGTCAATGATCGCCCCCAAATGGAGGATCCTAGTAGACGGAGTGAGATGACTTTTGGGAAAATTGACAGAAAATCCCAATTTCTGAAGAACCTCAATGGTAAGGTTGAGATCCCGGACGGCCTGATCAAAGGAGTGGGCCTGTAGCAGGACATCATCAAGGTAAAGCTGTAATCGGATTGGAACGGAGCGCAGGTAAGCCACGACTGCCACCAGCACCTTGGTAAAAATTCGAGGCGCCGAAGCCAGCCCAAAGGGCAGGGCCCTGTACTGGAAATGCTGCCCTTGGTGGGAAAATCGCAGGAATCTGCGGTGGGAGGCACAGACTGGGATATGCAAGTAGGCCTCTGTGAGATCTATGGAGACCATGAAAACACCTTTCCTCACACCTTGCAAGATGGACCTTAGAGAAGCCATCTTAAAGCGGCGATACATGATATAGTTGTTCAAATGTTTTAGGTCCAACGTTTCAAACGTTTTAGGTCCAAAATGGAGCACCAACCCCCAGAAACCTTTGGGATAATAAACAAGTTGGAGTAAAACCCCAGGCCCTCCTCCCCGGGGGACACCGGCTCAATAGCACGAATATCCAGGAGATGTCGGATGGCCGAGCGGACAAGCGCCAATCTCTCCAGATTCTTGGAAGAAGGAAAGGAGCGAAAGAAATTTGGGGGACGAGACAGGAACTCAAGCTTAAGGCCGTTAGTGATAGTATCCACCACCCAAGCATTAGTAGTGATCTGAGCCCAGAACGAGCTGAAGGCTCTAAGGCGGCCGCCTACAGGGAAGGCGTGCTCAGGTTTGTCTGCCCCTGCGGAAAGGACGACCGCCTCCCCCTCGAAAGGGCCGTCGGGAATGGAATTGGCCACGGCCCCTGTACTGAAACGAGGGGCGAAACTGGAAGCGATCCCCCCTGGAACCATAATACCTCGACTGGTGGTAATCCGAGTCAGGGTGGTGGTAAAACTGCCGTCTACGGTAAGGAGTCAGACAGTTCTCCTGGCTTATGGAAGAAGACGATGGCATCACCTTCTCCTTCTCCTTGTTCTTGTTAATATGGGATTTTAGCGCAGGGTTAGTTTAATTTCATTTTATTATTGTATACTGTTTGTATTTTATATGTATTTTAAATTCCCTGTGCCCCGCCTCAAGTCCCTTCTGGGAGAGAGAGCGGGTTATAAATTAAATTATTATTATTATTATTATTCTCAACCAGTACATGATATAGCGGATCCCCAAACAGCTTGCCACCTACGTAAGGCCTAGAAGCCACGTAGAACTTGGACTTGTTGTCCACCTGCCAATTCTTAAGCCACAGCAACCTTCTGGATGCCACCGAAGCTGAAAGAGCGCTGGAAGAAAATTTCATCGCATCCAAGGTGGCGTCCGCAGAATATTGCGAAGCCGCCAGGATCTTACCAATGTCGCTCAAGGTACGAGTATCATCCACCAGAGTGCGGGCCTGCAGCTGCTGGAGCCACAGGACGGACGTCCTATTGAAGAATGAGGCGGCCGCCGCCACCTTGATGGCCCAGGTCGCTGCCACATACCCCCTGCGCAAGATGTGCTCAACCTTGCGATCCTCCGGCTTTATTGCGCCCCTTACTGGACCGGGCTGCCCTTCGCACAGTCACTCAAGCTCTCGTGACGTCCCGACTCGACTACTGTAATGCTCTCTACATGGGGCTTCCCTTGAGGTGCACTCGAAAGCTACAGTTAGTCCAAAACGCAGCCGCGCAGGTGATTATGGGAGCCACTAGATACTCCCACATAACACCGATCCTGCGCGAGCTGCATTGGCTTCCTGTGGCCTTTCGGGTGCGCTTCAAGGTTTTGACAACCATTTTTAAAGCGCTCCATGGCTCGAGGCCTAGTTATATGCGAGACCGCCTCCTGCCCCATACATCCCTTAGACCAATATACTCCCACAGAGAGGGCCTTCTCAGGGTGCTGTCGGCCAGACAATGCCGACTGGCGACACCCAGGGGAAGAGCCTTCTCTGTGGCAGGCCCAGCCCTTTGGAACAACCTACCCCCCGAATTACGCACCATCACCGATCTCCGCCTCTTCCGCCAATGTCTAAAGACATACCTGTTCAAAGAAGCCGGCCTAGCCTAACCTCCCATGGGGACTTTTTAGACAGCTTTAAATTGGGAATTTTAAAATTTTGGTTTTTAGCATAGGATAAGACAGTTTAATCTATATTTTAAATTATGTATTTATTTTTGTATTCTGTATGTTTTAAATTTCCTGTGCGCCGCCCTGGGTCCTCTGCGGAGAAGGGCGGGATATAAATATAAATAAAATCCAAAAAATTTTTTAGCTTGTCTGCAGCATCCCCGGCCACCACCGTCGCCGAAGAGGAAAGGGCCGCGACCGGCGTGTCCACCTCCGGAACCTCCAATGCTTGGGAAAAATCCTTATCCATGTTATACAGCCGCCTATCATTCGCCCCTGGAGCAGGGAAGGATCCAGGTTGAGTCCACTGACCTTTGACTACCTCCAGAAACATGGGAGGGGCCAGAATTTCCTCCTTACCCAGAGGAGTGCGGATGAAAATGGCCTGGCTCGGGTCTTTCCGGCTGGCAGCAGCCTGGCCCCCCCTGCCAAGCTTTGTGGTGGATTTAGCCTTTCCCAGAAGCTGCTTAAACAGGGAAGGTTGGAACAGACCCGCAAAGGCGGGTTCCTCCTCCTTGCGAGCATCCTCATCGTCAGATAACACTATTCCTGTAACCAGTTCCTCGCCCAGGCCAGACTTTTCACTTGCGAGGGAGGGGGAGCCAGGACACTCGCCCTCCTCCAGTTGGGCGACATGAGACGACTCAGCCGGCCTGCTGGGGACAGCAGTTGGGGCCAGTGGAGCAGGGAGAGGAGGAGGGGCCAGACGAGCCTGATGCTTCATGCCCGTCGAAATCCCCTTGGCAATAGCGGAGGAAACAAGCCTCTGAATGTTAGGAGGTAAGTCCTGCAAGTCCTCAAATTCCTCCTCCTCAGGGTCTTCCCCTCGAAGAGACCCCCCATGCGGGGCCAAGGAGGGATGTGGCACCAGATAATCTCTGGAGGTGCCCTCAAGCGGATTGCCCATCACGCCTCTGATGGTTGAGGGCGACACAGAGGGAGACGTAGAGATCTCCCTTCAGGCTCTGACCTCACACAAGGCAGGAGAAGGATCCCTGGATTGGGCCGGGGAGGAGATGCCCGAGGCGGACATGGACTCCAGAGACTCACGCTCTCTCCGGCGACTCTCGGCCCTGGCAACCTGCTTCTCCAGCGCACGCTGCCTTCTCTGTTCATCACGCAGCAGGGCTCTAGAAGGACGATTGTCCGAGGCAGGCCTCGCGGTGGATGGGATAGATGCCATCCTAGGAGGCGGCAGCGCCACGTCTTGTTGTGCCTGGGGGACCTCATCCACCCTAGAAGACATCTCTCAGCAGGCTGGACAGATGGTAGTAACGAAATATTGAAATTTACAAAAAATTTCAGTCACAGTTCACTTAACGACCAAGTCTTGCTTAGTGTCCTGTTTTTTTGGGGGGTATATATATCAGAACAATCTCATCCAACAGTGTACATTTATATACAACCGTATTCAATGTCCATTCTTCTGGCCAGGATGCACAGGAACGCTCTTCATCCAAATGAAAACACGTCTAAGGGCTTGGCTGAGATAAACTGCAGCAAAGGCCAGACACAAAATGGCGCCCGCCACGAAGCGACCAGAAAATGGCCGCACTAAGCACGTCAAAGTGGGCCCGGGCAACTCCGGCGGTCCTCTTCGAGGCTGCACACAAGCCTCCGCCGCCCAATCCCCCCTCCGATCGGCTGTAACAAGCCGGAGGAAGCCAGGCCACCTACAGAGGTGCGGCACGCTGCAGAGGGAGAAGGGGGGGGCGATTAAAACGGATCTGGATGGGTAGCAACAAACTCAAGCTCAACCCGTCCAAGACTGAGTGGCTGTGGCTTCCGGCGCCCCGGTTCAGCCAGATTATTCCAACTCTGGCCATTGGGGGCGAAGCACCGGCCCCCGTGGAGAGGGCGCGCAATTTGGGTGTCCTCCTGGATTCCCGGCTGTCTATGGAAGATCATGTGGCAGCCGTGGCCAGGGGGGCATTCCATCAGGTACGCCTGATGCGCCAATTGCGCCCCTTACTGGACCGGGGTGCCTTACGCACAGTCACTCAAGCACTCGTCACCTCTCGACTTGACTACTGTAATGCTCTCTACATGGGGCTCCCCTTGAGGTGCACCCGAAAGCTGCAGCTAGTCCAGAACGCAGCCGCGCGGGTGATTACGGGAGCGCCTAGACACTCCCACATAACACCTATCCTGCGCGAGCTGCACTGGCTCCCTGTGGTCTTTCGGGTGCGCTTCAAGGTTTTAACGACCATCTTTAAAGCGCTCCATGGCTCGGGGCCTAGTTATATGCGAGACCGCCTCCTGCCCCATACATCCCTCAGACCGATACGCTCCCACAGAGAGGGCCTCCTCAGGGTGCCTTCGGCTGGACAATGCCGACTGGCGACACCCAGGGGAAGAGCCTTCTCTGTGGCGGGCCCTGCCCTTTGGAACGACCTACCCCCTGAACTCCATACCATCTCTGACCTCCGCCTCTTCCGCAAGTGTCTGAAGACACACCTATTCCATCTAGCCGGCCTAGCATAACCCCCATTACTGACTCTTAGATAGTTTTAAATTTGGGTTTTTTAAATTCGGTTTTTAGCGCAGGGTCTATTAGAATAAGTTTTTTAAAATTTTATATGTTTTATATGTGTTTTAACATCCCTGTGCGCCGCCCTGGGTCCGTTTGGAGAAGGGTGGGGTATAAATTTAATAAAATAAATAAAAATAAATAACAGGGCAGAAATAATGTCATTAAAAGGATACAATCCAGTTTTGAAGTCATCATGTCTTGTTTGGGCTCCTTTGAAGTGAAGGAGAATGAAACAAAATTCACTTAGCCAATGTCTCACTTAGCAATAGAATTTTTGGGTTCAATTGTGGTCATAAGTTGATGGCTACCCTGTACTACATTTCAATGCAACCATTTCTAAATCTCTGGAATTTGCACACAACATCCTTGGACCTCGTTAGCACAACTTCAACATGATTGTTTGCTGCTTCATACAGAAGTTCATTGGCTATCAAAAAGCAACTGTATGAGGCGCTTTTACAATCTTTTTGATACTGTTGTGGAGTTCTTTGAAGACAGGAATGCTGTGCTCAGTGGTGAACTCAAAGGGACATTGCCTATTTATCAGAACTATTTGCAAAGTTCAATGAATTGAATTTGCAGTTACAGGAAAATGAGGTCAATCTTATTAAGGCCAAATCTGTCATCTGTACATTTATTTCAAAACTATCTTCAAGCGCAATAAAGGCCGTCGCAAGCTATACCAATTTCCGAGCTTGTCTGAGTTAGAAGAGAAAGGTGGGATACAAGATAATGATCTTCAAGTTTTTTGTGACCATTTGGACATGCTGCATAAAGATATCAGGATCTTCTTTTGCTGGAAATTCCAGATTGGGTGATAAATCCATTTTCAGATATTGAGGAAGATGGGATAGTGGAGGAACAACTCATAGAGCTGCAAAATGACATTGAGCTGAAGCCAAAGTTCAAGAAATCATAACAAGAGTTTTGGTTACAGAAAGAAATTTCTGATCGCTATCCTGGACTATATGGACAGTGATTAAGAAGCTCCTTGTTGCATTTCCAACATCATATTTGGTGGAATGTGGCTTCAGTGTGGTCATTCAACTTCCCAACAAGCAAAGAAATCGACTCCAGATTACTGAACATGGTGATTTAAGACTCCTGCTAGGTGACTTAAAACCAGATATTGGGAAACTGGTATCACTTCATCAAGCCCATCCATCACATTAAGAATTTACTGAACAGTGAAGAAGTTACTAAATTTTATTGAGCTTACTAAGTTACTAGTTAGTAAGATTCTTGATAAATGACTATCAGACTTTGAAAACCTGGTATCACTGGATCATGTTAAACAATTTTGTTTAATTAATATTAGCTACAAAGGTTTTTAAATTGGATTTTGAATAAATGTGCAATTAATTGTTAAAGTTTTGAATTTTACTGTTATTATCTTATGTCGTGCAAACTGCCCAGTCCCATGACCCCCCAGCCACGCCTACCAAGCCACGCCCACAGAACTGGTCGTAAAAAAAATTGAATTCCACCGCTGGGTGGAGGGGCACTGAAGATCAGTTTGTAGCACCAAGGGGGCCGTGGACTGAAAAAGTTTGGGAACCATTGCTCTAACTGAATATGTGGGTGGGCTTGGGGAAAGGTGAAGAGATGACGCCTAAGAAACAATCAGGCAAGAGAGGCAGGAGCCCCCAGTAACTCAACAGTCAGAGAAAGAAACTTAGAAAGGACCCTCCCTAATGGATCAAGCAGTTAAAAGTGGCAGCCAGGAAGTCTGCACTTCCAGACCTGTAACATTTTTTTAATGTAATCTTTCAATAAAAATAGTATTTATTTACTTACTTATTTAGTTATTTATTCAATTTATATAGCCACCTCCCCCCCTTCATCTCAACAAGTAACTGAGCAGGTAGTTCATTTAGTGATATCTCCTACGGTAGTTAGTTTACCTGAGAAGGCTGATAGCCACTTGCTGTAGAAAATGAAAATATTGAATAGAGCAAGGGCAAATCGGTCGCCTGATAACGATCAGGTAGCCTGGTTTCTCTTTTTGACCTCCTCAGTAGTTCAGAACTAGTGGATGAACTCTCCACCTATATGTGTTCCTGCTCTCTTTCCTCCTCCTGAGTAGTCTCTACTGCTTTCTCTTTCTCTACTTGAGTATTTTCAAGTAGAGACTCAAATATTATTTCCTTTCCATTCTCCAGTTTATATATTCCAGGAACCTTACATCATTACTGTTGATCATCCTCGTCGTGCCTTTCTTCCAGAACCTGTATGACTTATGGTTTGCGTTATAACCAACAAAGATTAACTTTTGTGCTCTACTTTGCTCCTTTTGTCTTACCCATGCAGGTGACCCAAACGTGTGGATATAACTCAGATCAGGTTTCCTACCATGCCACAATGTGTATGGAATCTTTCCTCTAGTAAAATTCACTACGTTGTTTAGAATACTGTTTGCACATAACATTGCCTCCCCCCACAAAGCTATCGGTAAACCTGCATCAGCCAGCATGGTTCTTACCATGGCTTGTAGAGATTGACCCCTTTCTCCAATGTGTACTTTGTGTTGCGGAGCAGAACACTTGTGTTTTATCCCCAGTGTACCTAACATGGTTTTAACCTTGTTATTCACTAATTCTTTACTACTATCAGTGACTATGGTTACAATTTTTTCCTTTGCTTTTCTCTCGGCAAACCTTATCCAGTTCCTTAATTTCTCAAATGTTTCAGCTTTGTTTTTAAGCAGATAGCAAAACCCGTACCTGGAATAATGATCAACTATACTCAGTACATAGCAAGCTCCCCCTAAACTAGCCTTCATAGGGCCTATAAGATCAGCAAACACTACTTCCAGTGGCTTCTTCGTTTTGAACCCATCTAACCTGTTTGCAGGGGTTTGTTTGCTCTTTTCCTTGTAATACACATTACAACTCAGATATTTGTCATATGGTTTCAACCTTAACCCATTCACCATCTTAGCAGTCTGTTTCAATTTCTGAAAACTAATGTGTCCTAAACGTCTCTCATCATGTGGCCTTACGTTTGAGCATACAGCATTAGCTACATGATTATCAGTTAATACATACAAGCCATCTTTCAGTTTTCCAGTAACCTTGGTTCCACCCTTCTCTAACAAACACTCATTCTCCTTGAATGTTACTTTATATCCTAGCTTAACTAAAACTCTAACAGACAGTAAATTAAACTTTAGCTTAGGAACATACAGCATATGCAATTCCTCCTGTACATATTTACATTTAGCCATTCCTTCCCCAACTGCTTTTAACTTCCATCCATTGGCTAAAGAAACCTTGTTACTTGAAGAATACATTTTTCTAAAATTCCCTCTATCTCTAGTGATGCATAGTGAAGCTCCACTATCAATAACCCACAAATCATGGTTCACTGATGCCTTACTAGAGGTAGTTACATTACATTTATGTTTTCTCTCTCTAACCATGTTTTGTGGTTTAACTCTTTTACAATACTTAGCTATATGGCCCTTTCCCCCAGAATTAAAACATTTTACAGTATATACATGGTTATTTACATTTACATTCACATCCACAGTTTCTGGCTCAGCTCTAAGTTGTTGCCTTTCCACTCGCCATCTTGACTCTTCTAACAGACGTGAAGAGATGTTGGCTAATGTAAGTTCTTGTTGAGGCAGCACTTCAAATGATGTTACTACAGCGTCGTAGCTTTCATCCAGTGATGAGAATAGTATGTACACCTGCTGCTGTTCTGTAAAATTTAGTCCCTTTTCCTGCAAATCTTGAAACATGTCCTTCATGCAGTTAATATGGAGAAGGGTGGGATATAAATTTAATTAAAATAAAATAAAATAAATAAAATAAAAATATATGAACTAACATGTATCCTTCCTTGCTGAGCTTTGTCCTAAACAGTTTTCGGGTTAAATGTTCCCACAGCGTCACGAACATACAGTCTCTTTAAATTCTCCCAGCATGTTGCAGCAGAAACCTCGCCCCGAATATGCATTAGCTGGGAATCATCAAGCGTTAAGCCTATGATGCAAAGTGCCCTTTTGTTGTTTTGCCTAAACTCTGCAAGTTTTCTGACATCATCGGCATTATCCTCACTCCAGGCAGTCACGTCCGGTGGATTTGCCACAACCTCCCATAGCCCCTCTCTGCGCAACAGCAGACTGCACTTGGTGGACCAGGAAACATAGTTGGTGCCATCCAGCCAACTAATAACTGACAAATTTGGACCCTGGACTTGTGCCATCTTCACCAGAGTAGTTTGATGTGTTCAGCAACTCCTCTTTAACTGTAAACCGGTATTACACAGTGTAGCCTGGGCCCATAACCAATGTTAGCAACTCTGGGTTCAGAACCAGTGTTACAACTCTGGTCCCTTAACCAGTGTTAGCAAATAAATGCGGAATAGCGTAATTCACCAGACACTAAAGAGATACGTTGCTGTAAACCACAAACAAACTCTAAAACAGTGATAGTAAGAAAATAAAGTCTTTACTTTGTAGCAACTAAAATGCTTCTTCCAACTAACTTCTCAAACAAATAACAGTCCAACACCAAACACAGATACAGTATCTTACAGTGATGCAAAACAAATACTCCTCCTTCTTCAGTTTCAGCTCCTCAGCACAAGGAATCGAAAAGGGAATGAGCTGTGATTCTGAGCTTGCTTTATGGTAGAGCTGATAACTCACAGCGAATCAGAATTGAAGAGAGTTCTTAAAGCTACATAATTCCTTAAAAACATAGGCTCATATATATTGTCAACCCAATATAAGGCTGCATATCCTAACAAGCTCCATAAAGCCAACTAATAGACGTATGCATAAATCCATCCTACTAAATCAATAAATCTAAAAATGCCTAGTGAAGGTATATGCTACAGTTGTGACTTTAAAAAGCACAACCCCCATAAAATTTCTTAAGGATATCAAGTTGCTATTTTTTTCTCTATAACAAGAATGGACAATATTTCTGTCTATCTGATTGCAATTCTGGTTCAGAGGTTTCCGGAGAACCACACAACATTATTTGGTGATGACACAGCATCATCAGGTCTTTGGATAAAGGAAAGCTAAGATAGGAATGAAAGCAGAAAGTACAGAAATCCTTAATTTATTACCACAACCAGGATCATAATTTCAGTCACTAACAAATGCTATCCTTAATCAAGTTATCAGGTGATCATACCTGATTTTACAGCCTTTTTTTACCATGGCCACTAAGCGAATCCAGCTTCTCTCACTAGAAGCTGGCTGGAAAGATCACAAATCACAATCACACAACTTCAAAAACCATTGTAAAGCAAGCATCCAAACTGTGATCATGTAATTGTGAAGGTGTGTGTGTGTGTGTGACAGTTGTAACTTTGAGAATATTTCTTAAGTATTTTTCCAGTACTGTCATAATTTTGAAATGGTATTAAATGAATAATCATAAGTAAAGGACTACCTGGGAGACACTTCTATCACTTTTCACCACAGCAAAGACATGGCTGTTCTTTTAGTCTTTGTGGTCAGGTACCTGTTAGTTACATGCTGCAGTTTTTATGAGGTATGATGTTTTAGTTAACCATTCAGGCATATGGGTTCTGTATCTGGAGTGCCTATCTTTATTGCATATTTTTCTCTACAGTTAGCCATCCAGTCATATAAATCATCTAATAAATAAATTAAAATGTTTTATGGTTTTTATATGAATCAGCTGTGAAATATGCAAATAAATAAACAATCTCTCTGACTCTTCCTTCCTCCTTGAAAGTATCCCAAGAGAATCTAGTCAGCCACCACTAGAAAAAATATTATTTCTCTTTATTACACAAACTATGTTCAACAATTAATTAACGGAATATTATAGTATTTTTACTAAATATTCAGAAGGCTGTGCTGTAGAAATTAACTTAGTATAAAATACATGGAAATTATATAAGAATTTTTGTTTCTTTTTCCTAGTTAAAAAAGGGTGTGTTTTCAACACTTTTGACAACTGAATAACTCATTGAATTTAGTGGCTTGCTCAAAGTAGCAAGATTAAAGATGAAATACTGTTTTTTTCTCTTGGTATAAATTTTCCAATATGTATTCTAAATTTTCTCATCTCCTTAAAGCTAAAATTTTGACTTTTTTGCAAAACTTAACAGATATCTTTGGACTCTATTATGTACATGTGCCATACATTCCCTCCAGTGCTGAATCAAACAAAATAAATCAATAAACCATATTAGCATACACAGAATTTTCTAAGTCATTTTCTATTTTAGTTCAATTCAATTCAATTTCAATTTATTAAATTTCTAAACCGCCCCCTCTCCCCGAAGGGACTCGGGGCGGTGTACAGGAAATAAAGAACATCTAAAAACATAACAATACATAAATATTTAAAACCAAATTAAATAGTTAACCCTGTACTAAAATTTTGTAAAAAACGTTTAAAACTGTTCCCATTAAAACCCGATTAAAACAATTTGAACTTCAGACTGGGACAAGGAGCATGAATCAGGCCAGGCCAGCCTGATGGAAAAAGTGGGTCTTTAATTTTTGGCGGAAGGAGCGGAGGTCCGTGGTGGTTCTAATTTCGGGGGGTAGGTCGTTGCAAAGGGTTGGGCCCACCACAGAGAAGGCCCTTCCCCTGCGGGTCGCTCGCTGGCATTGCCTAGTGGACGGCACCCGGAGAAGTCCCTCTCTGTGGGAGCGAATCGGCCGAAGGGATGTATGGGGCAGGATACGATCCCGCAAATAACTAGGTCCTGTGCCATGGAGCACTTTAAAGATGGTAATCAACACCTTGAAGCGCACGCTTCAACACCTTGAAGCGCACCCAAAAGGCCACAGGCAGCCAGTGCAGCTCGCGCAGGAGCGGTGTTACGTGGGAGTATCTAGGAGGTCCCAAAATTGCCCGCGCGGCCGATTAGCTGTAGTCTTTGGGTGCACTTCAAGGGGAGCCCCATGTAGAGAGCGTTACAGAAGTCTAGACGGGATGTAACAAGTGCATGAGTGACTGTGCGAAGGGCGTCCCGGTCCAATAGGGGACGCAACTGGCATACCAGGCGAACCTGGTAAAATGCCCCCCTGGCCACGGCTGTCACATGGTCCTCCATAGACAGCCAGGTATCCAGGAGGACGCCTAAGTTGCATGCCCGATCCACGGGGGCTAGATGTTCACCCCCTATGGCCAGAGATGGAGTCAACTGGTTGTACCGGGGCGCCGGAAACCACAGCCACTCAGTCTTGGACGGGTTGAGTTTGAGTCTGTTCTTTCCCATCCAGATCCGCACGGCTTCCAGACACCGGGACATCACTTCGACGGCATTGTTGGGGTGGTTTGGGGTAGATACGTACAGCTGAGTATCATCAGCGTACAGATGGTACTCTACCCCAAAACCATGGATGATTTCACCCAGCGGCTTCATATATGCATTGAACAGGAGCGGCGAGAGGACCGACCTCTGAGGTACCCCACATATGAGGGGCCTCGAGGTCGACCTCTGTCCCCCTGCCAACACAAATTGCAATCGACCGGAGAGGTAGGAGAACCACCGTAAAACGGTGCCCCTCACCCCCAACCCCTCCAGTCGATGCAATAGGATACCATGGTCGATGGTATCAAAAGCCGCCGAGAGGTCTAATAGGACCAGGATGGAGGAACAACCCCCATCTCTGGCCTTCCAGAGATCATCTACCAACGCAACCAATGCCGTCTCAGTGCTGTGTCCGGGCCAGAAACAGGACTGGCGCAGGTCCAGATAATCAATTTCCTCCAGGTGACGGGGAAACTGTTGTGCCACCACACTCTCTACAACCTTCGCCAGGAAGTGAAGGTTGGAGACCGGACGATAATTTACTAACAATGCTGGGTCCAGGGAAGGCTTCTTGAGGAGAGGCCTCACCACCGCCTCTTTCAAGACGGTAGGCAAGAACCCCTCACTCAAGGAAGCGTTCACTACTTCCTGGAGCCAGCCTCGTGAGACTTCCCAGGATGCCAGTACAAGCCAGGAGAGACACGGGTCCAATAAACATGTGGTGGCTCTCAGTCGCCTACGTAACCTGTCCATATCTTCGGAAGTAACAGAGTCAAACTCCTCCCAAGATGGTGTCTCAAGACCTGCCTCCGGCATTCCCTCCAGACCACTTTCAGGGCTTCCCGCAGCCTCTGTTGAAGGAGGGAGCGGGTCACCCCAAACAGGGTGGCAGGGTGGTAATCTGCGGATGCGATAAGAGTGGCACAATGCTGACATTTGGCCACTCTTATCGCCACAAGGTAAGTCCTCAAATGGGATCTCACCTGTGTTCAGCCCGATTCAGAGCGTGTGGTTCTCCATCTACTCTCTAGGCGTCTCTTGCGGCGCTTCATCACCCTCAACTCCTCGGTAAACCAAGGAGCGTGGGTGGTTCGCTGCCGCATGAGAGGCCGCAAAGGCGCGACCCGATACAAGGCCCCAGTGGCTGCAATATTTCATGCAGCCACTAGGTCCTCCGTCGGGGCGCAAGTCAGGGCCACAGGTAGTGGCCCAAACTCCGTCTGGAACCTCTCAGGTTCCATCAGGCGCCTGGGGAGGAACCATCTTGGAAATTCTGGTTCTGCCTCCCCGCGGTGGGGTGTGGCTGTGGGAAAGTCGAGCCGGAGAAGTGAGTGATCTGACCATGACAGGGATATGATGTCTAAATCCCCTACTCCAAGACCACTCATCCACTGGCCAGAGACAAAAATTAGATCCAGTGTGTGTCCTCTCTTGTGCGTGGGGCCCTGAATTACTTGGGTCAGGCCCATGGCCGTCATGGAGGCCATGATACATCCTCACGACCGATTCGCTCCCACAGAGAGGGACTTCTCCGGGTGCCATCCACTAGACTTTGTCAGCGGGCAACGCCCAGGGGAAGGGCTCTCTCTGTGGCGGGCCCAGCCCTCTGGAACGACCTCCCCCCTGATATTAGGACCACCACGGACCTCCGCTCCTTCCGTCTTAAATTGAAAACACACTTTTTCTGCCTTGCCGGCCTGGGATAGCTACTCCTCTGTCTTTAGGGTTTATTGGGGATTTCTAGTTAGACAGTTTTAACGGGTATTTTAGCACAGGTCACTTAATTTAATGTATTTTTAATGACATATGTATATAGTTATTGTTCTTATTCCTCCAGTGCACCGCCCCGAGTCCCTGTGGGGAGAGGGTGCGGTTTATAAGAAATAAATTATTATTATTATTATTATTATTAAATTATTATGAACTCCCGAGCTGCCAGGTAAACGTCCCCCATGACTAACAGTCTGGGGGTCTCAACCGCCATCTCGGCAATTACCTCGAGGAGCTCGGGCAGGGCTGCTGATACGTAGCGGGGAGCCAGGTACACAATCCGCAAGCCCAGCTGCCTCCCTGGGCCCCACTTCACGCAGAGGGACTCACAACCGGTGGTCTGTGGCACAGTGGTCTCTCTCGGCTCAAGACCTTCCCTGACAATGACCACCAACCCCCCACCCCTGCCTAGGGCCCGTGGCTGATGGAACGCGTGGTAACCTGGCGGGCACATTTCCACGAGAGGAAGTCCTCCCTCGTGGCCCAGCCAGGTCTCCGTAATTCCTACCAGGTCCGGCTCCCCCTCCGACACAAGTTCGTTAATGAGGGGTGCTTTGTTGGCAACGGACCTGGCATTGCATAGCATCAGCCTGGGGCCCTGGCTCTGTGAACCCTGACCACTTAGATTGCGGGGATTGGGGCATGTGACCGCTCGAACCCAGCGGCCACGTTCTCCCAACCGGTGATGAGATCTTTGTCTACCATCCCACCTACCCCTCCCCACGACCGTTCACTCATTTCAAATCAGGCTCAGACCTACAGTACTGGAAGTAGCCAATATGACACCAATTTTTCAAAGGAAATCTGAAGAAAATTTGAAACTGAAGATAATATTTCTTCTAGAAATATTAATAGAAACAGTAATCAGAGAAAAATAACTAGTTACTTAGAGGAACATTAATAGCTACTGCAGGGGTCTCCAACCTTTGCAACTTTAAGTCTGAAGGACTTCAGCTCCCACAATTCTGGGAGCTGAAGTCCTTCAGACTTAAAGTTGCAAAGGTTGGAGACCCCTGAGAGACTGAATTGGACTAGGAGCAACATAATAAACCCTCCCTCAGCAGTGACAGCTTGCAAGATGATTTTGGGCCATCATTCTCTTACCTAATTTTTTGTGGCTATCAAGTACAAATAAATAACACATTTTTAAAAAGAAGGAAGGAGCACTTTGTGCATCATCTTGAATTCCTACATAAAAGTGTGGATGTCTTCAAATTGATCAATCAAATGTTAAATGCACTGCAATTTAAGTAAGTGTGCAATAGTTATTGAGGCATATGAGCATCACTTTAAATTTACTTAAATTGAAGCAGCCATGGCAAAAAAACCCAAAATGTTAGACTAACGTAAAGGCTGGTTCTGATCCAGCAGAACAGTTTTTATCTTCTTATAAATACCAGAAGAAAACATTCAGGGAAAATAGAATGATATAAATACAGAAGGGTCCCATATTCTGTTGCTACAGTGGCCAAGAGTTGCTTGCGAAGAGCCTCCACAGTCACAAGTGGTATAACATTTTTGCCTAATTTTCCTCCAAAATCAACTCTTTAATTTAGTACTAGAATCATACCATGACAGGTAATCAACTTATAATTACAATTATGCCCAAAATTTATGTTGTTCAATGAGAAATTTGTTAAGGGAATTTTGTTCCATTGTACAACTTGTTAAGTGAATCACTGCAGCTGGTAAATTAGAAGCATGTTGTTAAATGGCTTTGAAGACCTATCTATTTCGGCCGGCCTGGCGTAATTTTTTTAATGGTTTTTAGTAGGTTTTATTAATGGTTTTAGAACAGGCGTATTATTTAATATATTTTTAAATATATATTTCATGTATTTTATATTTTCATATTTTATATCACTGATTTTATTGCTGCCTGTACACCGCCCTGAGTCCCGGAAGGGAAAAGGGCAGTATAGAAATTTAATTAATAAATAAATAAATAAATAAGTGGACGTGGTTTCCCCATTGACTTTGCTTGTCAGAAGGTTGTAAAAGGTGATCACATGATCCCAGGACACTGCAACCATCATAAATATGAGTAAGTTATCAAACATTCGAAAGTAAAATCACATGACCATGGAGATGTATAATGGTCATAAGTTATACATAAGTCACTTTTTTCATTGTTGTAATTTTGAATAGTTACTAAATGACCTGCTGTAAGTCAAGAACTACCTGTTGTACCAAGAAAGCACAAATGTGTAATTTTTGTTAGAAAATGATTGAACTAACAGTCAAAATATATAGATATTTGAACATAAAAAAATCACTTTGAATTTTACTCCACTAATGCTTGCTGACTATAGGGCAGGGGTGGCGAACTGTGGCTCTTTTATGACTCATGGACTGCAATACCCAGAATTCCTGAGCCAGCCATGCTGGCTCAGGAATTCTGGGTAGTGAAGTCCATGAGTCATAAAAGAGCCACAGTTCGCCACCCCTGCTATAGGGGATAGTGCTTTTCTCCATTTCAAAGCCATTGAGCCAGTGCTGATTGATGGCCAGCATGTTGTCATGGAGCACTGTTACCTTCCCACCAAAGTTGTGCCTATTATCTAC
Source organism: Rhabdophis nuchalis (assembly GCA_039707465.1). NCBI lineage: Eukaryota > Metazoa > Chordata > Lepidosauria > Squamata > Natricidae > Rhabdophis > Rhabdophis nuchalis. The sequence continues at coordinate 63,794,281 of CM077647.1, forward strand.
CTGCATTTGACTGCTTTTGAACTGCTAGGTTGGCAGGAGCTGGGGCGAGGATGGGACCTCACCCTATTGTGTGGCACTCAGGTTCCAAACTGCTTGCCGACATTCCAACCAACAAATCCAGTATCTTAACCAGAATCACTATGCCACCCTTTATTTGAATATAGACAATGTTTAACTAGAACCAAGTATGCCCCTTTCATAAGGATGCCTAATCTCAACTATTAATGTACTTCTTAAGCAACTTAAAAGGACAAATTTAGAGAACATGGCATAAAGATAGTCCTTAAGTTATGATGGCAATTGGGCAACAATTAGGCAGTTACCAGGACAATGCTAGCAGACTCTGTTGCTGTCATAACCCCAGGATTGTGTGGATCATTAAGCACAAAGAGGTGGGAATCCCATATAAAGAGCATATGGGGATGAGGGCTGCTAGTGGCAGGCACTAGAAAAGATGGGTAGGCTAGGAAAGGCAGTGGATGGGTGCTGGGAAATATAGGTAGCAGCCAGGTGCTACAAAATATAAAGATCCCTGGGATCTCATATTTTGAAATAGGGGTTTTCAGAAGGGAGTTGGAATGACTTGCAAGCTTCCCTACTGACCTTGAGAGAGAAGATTGTGGTGATCATATTGACCTGGCTTGCTGTCACATAGTAATCTCAAGCTGGGTGTCCAAGGACAACCATTACAATAAGGTGACCTCAAGGACACTGACACTGCTATTTTGCAGACTAATTGCAAGTCCCCTTCATTCAAAGCAATCACCAAATGAGTGGTTGTAAGTCAATGACTACCTGTATTTGATTTGCACAAAGCTTCTGAAATGGTTCCATATACAAGTAATACAACAGTTCACTTAGTGAGAGTTTGAAGTTATGCAATAACTGCACCCCTACCAAATATTTGCAAGCCGATCAGACCTTGAGAGCAAAAAAATGTCCTTATTTAAGACAACTTCCAGAGAGGCAGCAATTGCAGCATAAAGAAGGGATCCTGTGCCATCTTAAATAACATCAAGTCACAGCATAAACTTTCATGGATTACTATACAGTCTATGTTTTCAGGTGAATGTTTATATTTGACATACAAGAGCAGAATTCCTTTGGAGTTAATAGTAAATAGTGAAATAATCATTCACTATGGTTATCTGGTGAAACTCAAGCCTCAATATCTTTGTTGACCTTATGAATCAGAAACAGAGATAATGCCACAGCAGAGGTGGGTTCCTACCAGTTCAGCTGAACTAGTAGTAACTTGCAGACTGGGTCGCTGAAATTGGAAGCGACCTAGGCCTGCTATGCCCCCAAACCGATTATCTTGGTGGCGCCGTAGGCAGCACCATCTTGTTTTTGCCTTCTGCACATGCACAGAGCAATTTTTGTTGCACTGCGCATGTGCGCACATCAAGCCACACAGCATGTCCCTGAGTGAACCAGCAGTAGTGGTAGCCGGAACCCACCCTGTGCTACAGAGAAAAAAAATACAACAGGTATTTTAAAACTACATGAGAATTAACAGAAACCATGTTGAAAGAAACTAGCTTATTTAAAGTTAGGGAATGTAGTAGTGTTGTCAGAATAAAATGAGAAGGCTGTAGACAAGTAAAATCAAGAGTATTACCACTGCCTCTCTTCTTCACACTGCTCTATAGGAAGCCCTCAACTTATAATCATTCATTTAGCGACTAGTCAAAGTTACATCGGCACTGGAAAAAAGTGACCTACAAATGATCCTTGGCTTGCTTAGATTTGGTAGCATCCCCAAGGTCACATTAAAATTTAGGCACTTGAGCAACTGGCATGTATTTATAGTTGCCTGGGGTCATGTGATCATCATTCGTGGCTTTCTCAATTAGCTTCTGGCAAGTACAGTCAATAAGAGAAGCTGGGTTCACTTAACAACTGTAGTGATTTATTTAATAACTGCAGTGATTTATTTAACCCAAAAAAGGCTCATAAAATCAACCATGACTCAACGGTTTTATTTAACAATGGAAATTCTGGTTCCAATTTTGCTTCTAAGTCCAAGATTCCCTCTATGGATAGTCCTCAACTTACAAACACAACTAAACCTCAAATTTCCCTTGCTATTTGAAACCTTCGTTTAGTGAGTTTTGCCCCATTTTATGACCTTTGTTACCACAGTTGAATCACTGCAGCTGTTAAGCTAGTAACACGGTTCTTAACTGAATCTTGCTTCCCCATTGACTTTACTTGTCAGGTCACAAAAGGGGATTATATGCAACTGGGTCACTGCAAGTCATAAATATGAGCCAGTTGCCAAGTGTGCAAATTCTGATTTTGTGACCATGAGGATTCTGTAGTATGAAAAATGTTCATAAGTCATTTTTTCAGTGCCGTTGTAACTTCAGTCAATAAACAAACTTTAGGTCGAGGACTACCCATAGTTTATTTCCTCCTATTTAGAGAAATTTTTAAAATACCCGCTGTTTCTTTCCTATGTGCTGCTTCCTAATAGGCATGTACATTATTTTGTTTATAAGCAGAAAGAAAAACAATTCACTATTTAGACATACGTATCACTACAGACATTTACACAAGGAATAACTTGACTCATCATTCTATAACTGACAGTTTCCTGAACTTTTGACAGTGTTTGCAGATTGCTTAGTAAACAGTCTGCTACAAAAAAGGAACCCATTTGTTTCCTTCCAACAGAACAATTGGGAAGCAGGGAAATGGAAAACAATGGTCTTGCTTTGGAACAATTCTTCCTAGATATTTTAGGCCAAACCCATTTAAAAATAGAGTGGAAATTCTGTGAAACACTTTTATTTAACAGCATTAAGATGAAACCAATTATAAAATCTCAAAATCCTTATTAAGAAACTAATACCAATGATGTAAGGTAGAGAATCTGACTGGGCCTGAACCTAATTAAGTTTTATGAAAAAAGGGCCTTGATCCTCTCACTAGCTGTGACATTATGCAACAGAACTGGTAACAAATTTTATTAAGCCAGTGTTGTGACCCAGCCGGCTCCGGATGAGCGGCTGATGGATTCCTCTAGGGAGGAGTCCTATGAGTCGGTTCTAGAGGAGGAAACCCAGTTTGTCCCGGATGTTAGGCTAAGGATTGAGTGGAGGCAATTAGCAGAATGACGCCATCGGAGATAATCAGTATCAGCTGCCTAATTGCCTGGCCCTTCCCAAGGAGCTTTAAAAGAAATCCTCTGTGAAGAGTAGGTTTGCAGGAAACAACAGAGAAGCTACAGAGTCGGAGAATTGTGTCGTGTAATCTTTCAGTCTAGTTCAGGTTAGTTCAGGCAAGCTGCCAAGTAGCAGTCCGTCTAGTTAATTATATTGTGAAGGGAGGGAGTCAGAACAGCCAGGAAGATAATGGGGTCTGGTCTTGGATCCTCTTCCTAAAATCTATCTCCATCCAATTTATTTATGGACCAAGTTCATTAAAGGGTATACTGATATACTATATGTCTCTCTCAATTTACGATTTGATCAGTTAATAAAATATGTATTTTTTCTCCATTGTGTTATCAGAAAAACAAAACCTCAGCTATAACAAGGTAAAAAATCATCTACAAGCAATTTGTAATATGAAGATGTAATAGATAATTGTTGCAACGAGACTTCCAGTGACATCACCTTGTAGCAGGTCAGTTTCAGATTGCGCTCCAGAGCTGATCAGCTTTTCTCTGGCTACGAACGGCTTTTTATCGTCAGCGCTGACCGCGAGAGGGTCAGCGAAGGTGTGGTGAGCTGAGGCGCATGAGGAACCAGCAACTCCCGCGTGCTGATAAGCAAATCCGTTGGTCCAAGTAGCCGGAGAGAGGACGCCGCTAATGGTTGCCCCTGAACTGTGACTAAGCCTTTTTGGAAGGGGAGTCTATATTGCAGCAAGTGCGTTGGATTTACTGACTCTGAACTTGCCAACTCAGGGTGGCTTAAACCATGTGAAGAGTAGCTGAAAAAAGGAAGGCTAATTTTTTTTTACGTAACTGATTGGAAACAAAGAAGTTGGGTCGGATTGTACCTTGTAGGAGATTTGGGACAGGCTGTTTCTCCTCCCTTGCCTCCTGTCACTCCCGTCGGCAGGAGATCATCCCTCCGGTGATTGACTATTTAACCCTTTGTTGACTTATTCCAGCTTCTCGGGACTGCTCTATTTCTCTTTTTGCCTTATACTTCTCTGGTTAGGTGTATCAGGGATTTTGAATTAGCAATATGGTGCCTTTTTTTTTTAAATAATTTTTATTAGTTTTAACATTTTAAAAAAGGAAAGGGGTAGGTAAGGTATATTGACAATTTTTTTTAGAGCTTCCACATCGGGGTTGGTGACCGCCTCCGAGTCTTCTTAAATAAGTTCCATTAGGAAATAATAAAAATAGGAAGGGGTACATACATTTTAAATCATAAATTTCATAATCAAAAGTAAAATTTCATACATTCAATTACTTTGTTTCTGTTAACATCCATACAGGAATTACCATACATAAAAAAAGACAAAAAAGGTTATTTTTGTGATCTGAGCCTCTTTGCTATTGTTTCTTTCTCCTCCACCCCACCAGTAGGCGGAGCCGTGGCCCCTCCCGTTCCCATATCGTCATCATCCAGGATTGAGCAATGTTTTTTGAGAAAATTCTCCGCCTCTTCCACTGTTTTCATTCTAACTCTTCCTCCCTCCCAGAATACCAGCATCCCTTCGGGCATCAACCACTTGAACCACACCCCCTTTTTATATAATTTTTTCGATAGGAAGGAATATTTCCTTCTTATATCTTGTATTTTTGGGGGGATCTGCTTCAATATGGCCACCTCATTTTGCTGATAAATCAAAGGCCCCCCTCTTTGTGCTCTCAGTATCTCATCCCTCGTTGACCTTCTTATGAATTTAATATGTATCTCTCTGGGTACGTCGTTTATTCTGGCATATGCTGAATTAATTCTATAAATCAAATCAATATCCCAGATAAGTTCCTTATTTTTCTTAGTATAATCCGCTAAAATTGTAGCCATTAAATCTCTTAAATTCTCATTATCTGCTTCTGGAACATTCTGAAATCTTAAAAAGAAAGACATACATTCAAAATCAATTCTAGACATCTGACCAGCAATATCTGTAATTTCCTTCTTAAAATCTTTTATCTCTTCCTTCATCCCAATTGCCCCCCCCTCCAGCCCCTCAATTTTTTGCTTATTATTTGTTATTTCTCTTTGTGCCTCCAAAAGTTCCAGTCTTGTACTTAAATTGCCTTTCCGGATTTGTTGTATTTCATTCATTATTTTTTGAAACATCTCCTCTGTGGTTGTTGGCTTGGAATCCTCTGCTTCTGTTTCCCTCTGAAGTAAAGCTGTAATCTTTGGTTGTGAGGTTGGACTAGGCTTTGTAGATGCTGGGGCAGAGCTTGATTTCCCAGATGGAGGCTTTCTCGATGCCATAATTAAAGCTTTAAATATTAGTATAAAGAAAGGGGGAAAAATGGCGCTGTAGGGCGGGCAGTCCGTGAAGTCCGAGACAAAAGCAATGGTAGTTCAAATTAAGTTTGCAATCTCCAGAGAGAAAAGTGAAGTATAATTTTACAAACAAAAACAGAAGGCTTCACAGAGGAAGAGAACACTGAAAGTCACTAGAGCAAGCCTTTTTATATATATTTTGAATTTTGTTTCATTTAGTTTGTTAAAATGGAGGAATGCTTATTTTCAAAAAGAAAAGTTCCATTCTGGGAACAAAGAAACGCCATCTTTCCACCTTGCTGACAGCGGTGAAGAAGGTAAAAGATTGGAAACAGTCTATTTTAAATGTAGCAAGACTCAGGATACATTGTTTAACAGTAATTCCTTATTTGGCAATACATTTCCTTTTTCAATTAATCCATCGGATGTCACTTTCACTCTCTCCGCTTCGCGGGACTAGTTCTCTAATGCCGCTTTTGTTTCCAGGGGGGTTGTTTCTCCCAACTCCCCCCTATTTCTCTCTTTCAAAAGTTGAATGTAGAAATTTCAAATAAATCACTCACATTACTATTTCTTCTGATCCAGAGCCTCGGCGCAGCCATTCAGCCCCGGCGTTTCTGCTCATTGAAAAAAATCCTCCATGGTTCCAGCTCCTTCGGCGAAAGGGAAACACTCCCCCCGCACTCTGTTCCTCGGCTCCTGGGGCGTAGCGGGAACACCCCCCGACCGCCGTTGAGGTGGGGGCCTCACCGCAGGCTGCCCTTACGGGGGGGACTCTTCATGTTCCCCCCTGCACCTGAAGGCGCTCACTAAGGAAACACAGCGGCAGACGTGTAGAAAACACGTCCGTCGCGTCCAAAGCTGGAAATGATCCTCCATGGTGCCTTCAATTATAGCAATACTTAAGTTTAATAGAATGAATTTAGCTATATAAAATGTGATTATTGCTTATTAATTGATATGTGTGTGTGTGTGTGTGTGTGTGTGTGTGTATGTATGTATGTATGTATGTATGTATGTATGTATGTATATACACGCACACACAAATATATATGTGTTTTCTGAGGTTTTCGCGGGTGTTTGTATGTAGGTCTTTGGTTGTTCGGGTTTTCTCCCGCGTAGAATTGGAAGTATCTTCACGACGTTTCGATGAAGTCTCATTCATTATCTTCAGGCTGGTGCTTCCGGCTTGGTGCTTCCAGGAGCAATGTGAGATCTCAGCCGGTTCCTCTTTTTAACTGCCAGTGGGGGTGTGACCTGATTGGGTGGGAGCTTGGCTGCATTCTGATTGGGTGGAGGTGTGTTCTGATTGGTAGGGGGTTTGGCTGTGCTCTGATTGGATAGGGGCGTGTTCTGTTTGGGTGGGGGCCTGGTTGTGCTTGTGTTAGTCCGAGTTGCAGAGGGATTTGACCTGGTGAGCTGCGTTACTGTTGTTTGGCTTCGCGTTTGTGGTCGTCCCACATCTCCGTGGTGGGCATCAGTTTGCTTCATGTATGGATTGGAGGGGTTTAAAGTGGCTAATAATGCAGCTGTGGTCTGGCTTCTGGTTTGTGGTCGGGCTTCTGGTTTGTGGTCATCATCGGTGTGGGTTTGGGCTTGCTTTTTGCGTGGATGTGTGATAGTGACATCCTGTGTGGTTTTCATGAGTGTGGGTCTGGTATCATACTTTGTGTTAGGTACTCGTTTGTCAGTGAGGGCAGGTTTCCAAATGGCTGGTAGGCGGGAGGTATCATCGGGCAGGGAAGCCGGTCGCGCCTCCAATGCTGCACGTTCTGGGGCTGCGAAGCTGGGAGGGAGGTGAACGCGCGGCCCCAGAACATCCGCTTGGTGCCTGCCAGAGGGAGCCGTGATGGAGTTGCTCTGGGGTCGCGCGTTCACCTCCCTCCCAGCCACGCAGCCCCAGAACGTGCAGCTCCCGCTGCACAAGGTCGCCCGGCAGGGGCGTCAGGCAGGGAAGACGGACGTGCGGCCTCAGAACGTAAGCCGTGGTGCCTGCCGGAGGGAGCCGCGATGGAGACGCGACCGGCTTCCCTGCCTGACACCCCTGCCGGGCGCCAGCCTCGGTGGTGCTTAAGATGACGGTAGCCTTGGGTGCTCACCCCGCCTGCTCCCTCGCCCGCTGCGGGAGGAGGCGTCCGTAACCTCCGTCCACCTCCCTCCCAGCCACACAGCCCCAGAGACAGAGGGAGGAAGGGAGGGCCACAGATAGAGAATGACACAGGGAGGGATTGAATCGGAGACAGACGGGGAAAGAGGGAGAGACAGACATACAGACAGACACACACACAGAGTGACAGAGAGAAAGAGAGAAAGAGAAAGAGAAAGAAAGAGAAAGAAAGAGAGAGAGAGACAGAAAGAGAGACAGAAAGAAAGAAAGAGAGAAAGGGAAAGAAAGAGCGAAAGAGAGAGAGAGAGAGAAAGAGAGAGAGAGAGACAGAAAGAAAGAGAGAGAGAGAGAAAGAGAGAAAGAGAGAGAAAGAGAGAGAGAGTGATAGAGAAAGGGAGAGAGAAAGAAAGAGAAAAAGAGGGAGAGAAAGAAAGAGAGAGAAAGGGAAAGAAAGAGCGAAAGAGAGAGAGAGAGAGACAGAAAGAAAGAGAAAGAGAGAGAGAGAGAAAAAGAGAGAGAGAAATGGAGAGAGAGAGAGAGAGGAAGAAAGAGAGAGAGAGAGAGAAAGGGAAAGAAAGAAAGAGCCAAAGAGAGAGAGATAAAGAAAGAGAGACAGAAAGAAAGACAAAAAGAGAGAGAGAGAAAGAAAGAGAGAAAGAGCGAGAGAAATGGAGAGAGAGAGAGGAAGAAAGAGAGAAAGAGAGAAAGAGGTAGGTAAGCTTTTTTTAAATTTATTTTCAATACATTGTGAAAACTCAACTGTCAGTTGATCTTAATGTTATGAAATGAAAAGTATGTCATTTGCAATTAACTTGGCATAAAATAATTTATTTGCATTTAATTGTAATGGTTCAAAGAATGTTCGGAAAAATGTTCGGCCCTCCACCATGTTCACTTCATCCAATCTGGCCCTCTTTGAAAAAAGTTTGGACACCACTGTTGTAAATAGAGCCATGAAAGAGGAAATCATGTTTCTAGAGCTAGAAAGATCTTCCGTCTGTTTAAGGGTGCAAGATGTGATAGAGGAAAAAGGAGAAAAAGGATGCCTTACGCACAGTCACTCAAGCACTCGTGACCTCTCGACTCGACTACTGTAATGCTCTCTACATGGGGCTTCCCTTGAGGTGCACTCGAAAGCTGCAGTTAGTCCAGAATGCAGCCGTGCGGGTGATTATGGGAGCGCCTAGACACTCCCACATAACACCAATCCTGCGCGAGCTGCACTGGCTTCCTGTGGTCTTTCGGGTGCACTTCAAGGTTCTGACGACCATCTTCAAAGCGCTCCATGGCTCGGGGCCTAGTTATATGCGAGACCGCCTCCTGCCCCATACATCCCTTAGACCGATACGCTCCCACAGAGAGGGCCTCCTCAGGGTGCCGTCGGCCGGACAATGCTGACTGGCGACACCCAGGGGAAGAGCCTTTTCTGTGGCAGGCCCAGCCCTTTGGAACGACTTACCCCCTGAACTTCGCACTATCCGACCGAACACAGGTAAGAGCCCATTTACAGACTTACATTGTGGCGCTGAGAGTGGCCAAACGCCATCATTATGCCACTCTCATAGCATCCGCAGATAACCGCCCTGCCGCCCTGTTTAGGGTGACCCATTCCCTCCTTCAACAGACGGTGCGGGAAGCCCCATTACAGGGTAGAGCAGAGGAATTTGTGATTTATCTGCAGGAGAAAATCGCTCAGATCCATAACGAGTTAGTCTCCATTGATGGTCCAGTGGGAGGCCACGAGGCGAATCTTGGTTGGGAGGAGTTCGACTCTGTTACTTCCGAGGATATGGACAGGTTACGTGGGCGACTGCGAGCCACCACATGTTTATTGGACCCGTGTCCTTCCTGGCTTGTACTGGCATCCTGGGAGGTGACACGAGGCTGGCTCCAAGAGGTTGTCAATGCTTCTTTAAGCGAGGGTTTCTTGCCTGCCTCCCTTAAAGAGGCTATGGTGAGGCCCCTCCTGAAGAAGCCCTCTTTGGACCCAGCTTTATTAGCCAACTATCGTCCTGTCTCCAACCTTCCCTTTTTGGCGAAGGTTGTAGAGAGTGTGGTGGCACAACAGTTTCCCCGTCACCTGGAGGAAGTTGATTATCTAGACCCGCGCCAGTCCGGCTTTCGGCCCGGGCATAGCACCGAGACGGCATTGGTCGCGTTGGTAGATGATCTCTGGAGGGCCAGAGATGGGGGTTGCTCCTCCATCCTGGTCCTATTAGACCTCTCAGCGGCTTTTGATACCATCGACCATGGTATCCTATTGCATCGGCTGGCGGGGGTGGGGGTGGGAGGCACCGTTTTACGGTGGTTCTCCTCCTACCTCTCTGGTCGATCGCAATTTGTGTTGGCAGGAGAGCAGAGGTCGACCTCGAGACCACTCACATGTGGGGTGCCTCAGGGGTCGGTCCTCTCGCCTCTCCTGTTCAACACATATATGAAGCCGCTGGGTGAGATCATCCGTGGTTTTGGGGTAGAGTACCACCTCTACGCTGATGATACGCAGTTGTATATATCTACCCCAAACCACCCCAACGATGCCATAGCGGTGATGTGCCAGTGCCTGGAAGCCGTGTGGATCTGGATGGGAAGTAACAGACTCAGGCTCAACCCGGCCAAGACCGAGTGGCTGTGGTTTCCGGCCACCCGATTCAACCAGTTGACTCCATCACTGGCCATAGGGAGCGAACACCTTGCCCCTGTGGATGGGGCGCGCAACTTGGGTGTCCTCCTGGATACCCGGCTGTCCATGGAAGATGAATTGACAGCCGTGGCCAGGAGGGCGTTTTACCAGGTCCGCCTGGTACGCCAGTTGTGCCCCCTATTGAATCGGGATGCCCTTTGCACAGTCACCCATGCCCTCGTGACATCCCGACTGGACTATTGTAACTCTCTCTACATGGGGCTCCCCTTGAGGTGCACCCAAAGACTTCAGCTGGTCCAGAATGCAGCCGCGCAAGCAATAATGGGGACCGCAAGGTACACCCACATAACACCGCTCTTGCGCGAGCTGCACTGGCTGCCTGTCGTCTTTCGGGTACTCTTCAAGGTGTTAGTTATCATCTTTAAAGCGCTCCATGGCTCGGGACCTAGCTATCTGCAGGATCGGATCCTGCCCCATACATCCTCACGGCCGATTCGCTCCCACAGAGAGGGACTTCTCCGGGTGCCGTCCACTAGACTTTGTCAGCGGGCGACACCCAGGGGAAGGGCCTTCTCTGTGGCGGGCCCAGCCCTCTGGAACGACCTTCCCCCCGACATTAGAACAACCATGGACCTCCGCTCCTTCCGTCAGAAATTAAAAACATACTTTTTCTGCTTGGCCGGCCTAGGTTAGTCTCTACCTTTTAGGGTTTAGGGAACATTAGTTTTAATATGGGGATTTTAGTGCAGGGACAATTAAATTTAATTTGTTTTTACTTATTGTATCTATTTTTGTATATTTTTATGTTTAATTTTTCCCTGTACACCGCTCCGAGTCCCCTTGGGGAGAGGACGCGGTATATAAAAATAAAATATTATTATTATTATTATTATCTCCGACCTCCGCCTCTTCCACAAGTGTCTAAAGACACATTTGTTCCATCTAGCCGGCCTAGCGTAACCTCCATAACCGACTTTCAGATAGTTTTAAATTCGGGGATTTTTAATTTGGTTTTAGCGCAGGATTTTATTGAATACGTTTTTTTTAAAGTTTTGATATGGTTTTGCATGTATTTTTTAATATTCCTGTGCGCCGCCCTGAATCTGTTTGGAGAAGGGCAGGGTATAAATTGAATAAATGAAATGAAATGAGAAGATTTGAAAGGAATTGTGGGAGATATTATTTCTGAAATCCTGGATGAAGAAAAGACTCTGGTTCTTGGTGATATTGATGAAGTATTCCGGGTTTTTACTAATTATGCAAAGAGGTACAACCACCCCAGGAAATCCATATTAGGTTTAGTAAGAAAGCAGTGCAAGAGGAGGTCTATAAAAAATTCCGGGACCGAACAGTAGTATTTAAAGGGAAACAGATTGGTATTCTGAGACAAGTTCCAAGACAGGTAAGGGAAATTCGAAGGAAATATCACCCCTTGACTTTACAATTAACAAGGAATGGGATTTGGTACCAGTGGCTACTTCCGGAGGGTCTTTTATTTACATGGAATGATAGGAAGGTGAAAATACAAAACTTGCCAGATGCCTAGAAATTTTATGACCACCATTTTAGGACAATGGAAGTGGAACCGGAATTAGAAGATGAGGATAAGGGTGGAAGTCTAGAAGAATCGCAGGAAGAAGTAGGGCCGGGGGGCCAAGAGGAGATGAAAGAGAGGGAGAAGATATCAGAGGAAATGGGGGGGGGCAAAGAGTTGTCCCCGAGGAAAACCAGACAGGCCAAGAAGAAGGACTTAGGGGTATAAAAGTGGAAAGGGACATAGGTGGTGATGGGGGAAGAGTTATAATTTATTTCATTAAATGTTAATGGTTTAAATATTCCTGCTAAAAGCCAGAAAATACTGAACAGATTAAGGAAATTGGACTATGATGTAGAGTGTCTTCAAGAGACCCATATAAAAAGGAATAATGAGAAATTATTACTGTACCCAAGACTTGGGAAGATGTATTGCTCGTCTGCTGATCAAAAAAGAAAGGGAGTAGTGGTATATGTAAAGGATCATCTACAATCTAAGGAGATCTTCAAAGACGAGGAGGGATGACTGCTGTCAATAGAATTAGAGATTGGACAATTGAAATGTGCATTAGTTGTTATATATGCCCCAAATGGGAACCAAAAGTCTTTTTATGGAAATATACAAAAAAACCTGATTGAATTAAATTATGACCATATTTGCCTGCTTGGAGACTTTAATGCTATCTCAGATAGTAATGTGGATTATGCACCTGGCACACGATTGCCTGGGGAAGCGGAAAAGAAAAATAGGGGGGGTTGCCACATGAGTGGGATAGAATGAAAGATAAGTTGGGTCTTCAGGATATCTGGAGGGAGAGACACCCAGAAGAAAGAAAATATGCATTTTTCTCCCACAGACATAATTCATGGTCACGTCTCGACATGGCCTGGATGACACAGGAACTAGGAGAGCAAGTTTCTGGACTGGAGATAGGGGTTAATGATTGGGTGGATCATAGCCCTTTATTAATAACATGGAAGGGACTGAAGAAATAGATAAGATGGAAGATGGATACGAGGGTCTTAAAAGATGAGGATTTTGTGGATTGGATTAAGAGAGAAATTGATTTTTTTTTCAAAGAAAATGAGAAAGAAGGTACAAACCTACAAAATAATTGGGATACTTTTAAAGCAGTAGTTAGGGGGCTAGTGATTAAAAAGATGAAACGGAGGTTGGAAAAGAAGGAATGCTCAAAACTACTAGATAACTTAGGGCAAGTGGAAAAAAGATTACAGGAAAACCCGAAGAATTTGACACTGGTAGAGGAAAAGAAGTTGATTCACCACAAGATTAACTTAGTGGATCAAGAAGAGATTGCTGAAAAGATTAAGTGGGCAAAGCAAGGATTTTTCAAAAATGTTAATAAACCAGGAAGATGGCTAACTTATAGAATTAAAAAGTTAAAAGGAGTAAAATAGGTGGCTTGAAAGATAGCAATGGAGGGTGGGTAATTGACAGGGAAGGTAAGAGGAAGATCGTACAGGATTTTTTCTCGGAATTATATAAGAGAGAAGATGGGGGGAGCAAGAAACTGAACAGTATATAGCAGTGGTTCCCAAAGTGGGCGGGACTGCCCCCAGGGGCAGTGGCACGACTTAGCGGGGCGCTAGGAGGCAACGGGGAGGCGCTGAGGGTCAGGAAAAAAAGATCGTAAATTGCTGCAGAGGGTGTCACCCCTAGGTTGGTAGCTTGCCTGCAAATAGCTGCAGGTTTCCCTTTAAGCAACGTCACCACCCTCCCTTCCAATCACTGCCTTCTTCCCAGGAGAGGCGCGTGTGCGTGCGCTGCTTCAATCACCCATCCCCGACCGGCTTGGCTTGTGAAAAGGTTCTTTAAAAAAAACAAAACTCGGTGGATGGGGAGATCGTGCACGGTGTTGTCGGGGGGGGACCCCCGCCAATCGAATTCTAGTTGAGCTTGCGAGAGAGCTCTTTGCTATTGTTTTAAAAAATGGTCACACGTTTCGTGCCATGTGGGGGTGTGGTTGGGGTCTCCTTTTTGCACCCTCAACCCCACGCTCAGGTGCTTGAGCGAACGAGGGCAACTTGTGAGGCGCACGGGGCGAAAGGCCAGTGAGAGGGGCTTGAAGGGACGCACGGACTCAAGCACGCCTCTGCCTGGGCGGCCAGCTGTCCCCTCGCGCCACCGGAGGTACTGCAGCCTCAGCCGCCTCAGCCCGCAGCCACCCACTCACCATCTGTCACTCCCCTCAGTGTGTTGGGGGAGAAGGTGCGGGGGAGAGGAAGAGAGGAGAGAAAGAAAGGAGGAAGAGAGAGAAAGAGAGAGAAGCTCTGCTTGGAAATAAATTACTTCACACACACCACACGGACGCACCCACATACGTGCGTGCGCAGTCTCTCAGAAAGCTGAGGGGGAATAACAGCCCTGCCTGTTTCCAAATTAACAAGGATAAGACAAAGATAATGGTAAAAAATATGGCATTAAATCAACGAAATGAATTAGAAAAAATTGGGCCTCCAAATTGTAAAAAAGATAAAATATTTAGGCATTTGGCTAACTTCTAAATGTACCTCAATCAAGGTAGACAATCATCAAAAATTACTGACCCAAATGAAATTAGATTTAGAAAAGTGGGGAAACCTACAACTCTCCCTACTAGGTAGAACAGCAATAATTAAAACTTATGTTCTCCCAAAATGGATCTATCTATTTCAGACTGCCCCGGTGAGATTAGACAATAGCTTCTTCAAATTATTAGACAAATATGTGAGGGAATTTATTTGGCAGAAGAAGAAAGCTAGAATTAAATTGAAAATGCTCCAAGAATCGCCAGCCAGAGGAGGATTTGGGTTGCCAAAATGGGAGTTTTATCACCAGGCAGCAAACTTGATTTGGGTAGGAGATTGGATACTGCTGAGAAGGAAGCGGGTACTCACATTAGAGGGTCACGATCTAGGACAAGGGTAGCATCATTTTATGTGGAGAGGGGGAGGAAATTTGTAGGCACTTTAAGAACCACGATCTTAGGAAAACCTTATTGGAAACATGGGAAAGAGTGAAGTTTAAGTATTATTCAATGGTTCCAACTTGGGTTGCCCAATGGAGGCACCTTCCAGAAAATGGTGCCAAGTCACAAGAGCCCAACGTACAGCAAAGGCCTCCTTCTCCCATATCGCTCATCTTCTCTTGGTGTCAGAGAGTTTACGAGAAGTGTAAGCACATAGATGTAATTTTCCATCTGCGTTCTTTTGCAGCAGTACTGCCCCTACATCACTAGCGTCAGCTTGAACGATGAAAGGTGCCTCTATGTCAGGATGTTTCAAAACAGATTCAGCTGCAAACAGACGTTTCAGTTTCTCGAAAGCGGCTTGATATTCCACAGTCCAGTTGAGAGGCTTTCCCGGCTGTGGTATGGCATACCCTTTAGTCTTCAAAAGGTTCGTAATAGGCAGGGCAATACTGGCGAAACAGGGATAAACTGGCAATAAAAGTTAGCAAAACCCAAGAAATTTTGCAATTGTTTGCGGGCGCAAGGAGGTGCCCACTCAATAACAGCTCGGACCTTAGCTGGGTCCATCTCAATACCCTCACCGGATATGCAATAACCAAGATAATCAATTTTCTCTTTAATAAATTCACACTTCGAGAGTTTAGCGTAAAATTCAGCGGACCTGTTTCTTCAGAACGGATCGTACAAGCTTTACATGTTCTTCACGTGTTTCCGTGTAAATAAGGATGTCGTCGAGATAGACGATCATGCCCTTGTACAGGTGTTGATGCAAAACCTCATTTATTAATTGCATAAAAACAGCTGGCGCCTCCTGCAGGCCAAAAGGCAACACATTGAATTGAAAACACCCTAAGGGGCAGTTGAAAGCAGTTTTCCATTCATCCCCCTCCTTGATTCTGATTCTATAGTAGGCCTCTCTGAGATCCAATTTCGTAAAAAAAATTTCCTTTAGCCAAATGTGCCAACATGTCCTTCATGAGGGGGGGGGTAAACATTTTCAGCACACATTGTGTTCAAGTTCCTGTAGTCCACAACTAAGCGCAAATCACCATCTTTCTTTTCTCTAAACCTTACAGGGGCTGCTACACGTGGTCTAGCTGGTTCAATGAAACCCCAAGCCAGGTTTTTATCGATGAATTTGCGGAGTTCAACCATCTCCCGGGGCGTCATAGAGTAGAGGGGTTTTGGAAGTTGCACGCCAGGGAGGAAATCAATGGTACAGTCTGTTTTACGGTGGGGGGGGGGAATTATTGGAGGACTTTTCATTGAAAACATCTTTTAAATCCCAGTATTCTTTTTGGATTTTCTCTTCCCCTTCAATTTTTTCAAAAGCGGCTGCTGCCACCACCGGTTTGGGAGCTGTGGGTTTTGAAATTTTCTTGTTGCCTTCTGGGGGCATAGCGGAGCGTATGCATAACCAAACCTCAGTCCAATTAATTTTGGGGTTCCATTTCCGCAACCAGGGCAAGCCCAGTATGAGGGGGTTATCCACTCCAGGCGCAACAATGAAACTCAGGGTCTCTTGGTGACTGCCCATCCACATATCAATAGGTTCAGTAACAAACTGAGCAGGAGGCCCCCTGATATGGACCCATCCAGTTGGCAAAAGGCGATGGGTACTTTTAAAGTTTTTAGTCTTAAACCCATCTGTTCCACTATGTTAGGGCTAATAATGCAACGTGTGCATCCTGAATCCAAGAGGGCTAGCAGTTTAGATTGAGCACCAGTAGAGGGCACTTTAAGTTCTACTGGAATAGTCATGGGGCCCGACCGAGAACTGACCCAATGGTCGTCGTCATCGGTATCAGTTTCATTTTCATCCGATGAGTCATCGGCCTTCTCCTCCTTCCGTCCTGAGGTACGGAGATCTATTGGTTCCACTCCCCTCATGGCTGGCTTATTCCGTAACCCTGGATGTTTATCAATTTTCTTCTTCTCTGCTGGTGCTTGGAGTCGGGGGCTTGGTTTCATTCAGCAGTTTGCAGGCCAGTGCCCCTCCTTCCCACAACAGAAACATGCAGTAGAGCGGGATTTGCTGGCAGACCATCCTTTTCCTCCTCTCGGGGTATCTCTGCGGTTTAGGTTTCTTCAAGGCATTTATTTCTGGCTAGGTCAATTTTGACATCCGCTGCTAGCTCATACCAGCCCTGGAGGGTGTGGTGGTTCTACCTATTCACACAACTCTGAAATATTTCCTGGCTCAGACCCTCCTTATAACTTTCAATTAGGGCTTCTTCAGACCCCCCACTCATGTAAATTGACAATTCACGGAATCTTTGGGTGTATTCCTCAACTGGATTTTTCCCTTGTTGAAGGGTTTTCATTTCCAGCCTGGCCTTTCTGTCGAGGAGGGGTTCTTCAAAACGTCTCCTCAGGGCAGCCATAAATCTATCAAAGTTTCTCAGTAGGGGGGAGTCATCATTATGCAAAGACACCATCCAGTGTGCAGCCTTCCATTCCAGGGCTAAGGACACGACCCTTATTTTTGCCTCGTCATTATGGAGGTCGTATTCAAACTGTCTTATAAAATTGCAGACTTGAACCAAAAAGAAACCCAGGTTTTTTGGACCCCCCCCCCATATTTCACCCCTGGGGGGGGACTTTTGCCATTCTCCATCTGCTGGGTGCCCCATCCCCCCTTGGAATGGCTCTCACCGCTGCTGCCCCTGCTGCCGCTGCGGCTGGCTGGGCCCCATCACCTTGGACAGCTCCGCCATCTGCCCCGCAGGCTTCCCCTGGGAGGGCTTCTTCCTCAGCCCTTCTCACCTCTGGTTCATAGAATTCAAATCCTCTCCCATCTCTGCTTTCTCTGGAACGCTGCCTTTCCCATGCTTCTTGGAATAGTTCCATAGCCTGGTTCATCAGGAAATTTTCTTCCTTGGCCCCTTGCCATGCAGGGGTGGGGGCGTCTACGTCTGCTGGTTGTGACTCCAGGAGGGACCTCTCTGAATTCGCACCTTTGTCCCACTTCCACCGACCAGTGGGGGCGAACTGATTTTTCCTCCAAATTCAATTCCGCCAAACATTCCATTCTGGTTCTGGGATGCATGATGATACAGCCGCCCCCAGGTCTTCCCCCTGATTGCTGCCGGGGCCAGACATCTCTTTGAAGTTTTAGTTTTATTGCACTCCCTTCTGAAGGTGTTAGCTCAGAGATGAGTGCAAAGTGAGACCTTGCTTAATGTCAGGACTGCCTCTAATGATAACCAAGAAAGAATCCACTCAAATCCATTTTAGAGATTTAAGAGTAACTTTTACTGGTTACGAAAAGATTGCAGCAAAGGTAATGCAAGGTCTGAGATATATGCGCACGAAAGCATACATATCAATAAATGTCCAACCCTTTCCCCCCCACAACCTCCAACCCACTGTCCAATGCAGAACCCCTTTAGTTGTCATGTGGGTTGCATCTTCAGGAGCATCATCAGAATGGCATGCAAGACCGTTGACCTTGACTACTGTGTGGTACCAGCTCCTGGAATGCGAGACCATTCTCCCGTCACCAAATCACCTCCTGCACTATTACAGTCCCACTCCCAAATACCATAGCCCCTCCCTCCCCATTTCAATGGCAGCCAAAGCAAGCAACAAAGCGGAGGCTGACACATTCAACATTATATAATAATAAAATACCACTGACTTACCAGGATCTTCTAGACCCTCTAAGGGAATTAAAAATGCGAGAGGACATCTCCAAGGCAGGCATAGAGATAGATTGGTGGGCTTATGTTCAAATAAAATCCAAAACCAGAAGAGAGAAACAGAAGGAAGGGATATATAGAACAACACAGGAACTGGATAAATTTTTATTGGGATCAGATAAGAAACTACTGTCCAGATGTTACCAGTTTTTGATACAAGGATGGATTGGTGAGGAGGTAATTAAGGACTCCATGATCGCCTGGGGGGAAAATCTCGGGTCCTCTCCCGACTTGGATAAGTGGGATGAGATTTGGACCAAAAATATGAAGCTCACACTGGCAACCTCCTTTAAGGAAAATATCTATAAAATGGTCTATCGCTGGCACCTGCCACCAGCAAGGATTGCCAAAATGTACCCAAGAATGCCCCCAGAGTGTTGGAAATGCGGGAATAAAAAAGGAACCTACTGTCATCAATGGTGGATTTGTCCCCAAGCAGGCATTGATTAAAGATTAGGAAATGGATCACAGGTTAAACAGTTGAGATGAAACCAGAGACCTTCTTATTAGGAATAAAACCCGATAAAATAAACAAGGACATATGGTATCTGACCCTCCACATTATTACAGCAGCTAAAATACTCTTTGCACAGAACTGGAAAAACAAGTTGCTACCCTCAGAAAGTAAATTGTTATGGAAAATCACAGAATGCGCGGAAGCAGACCGCCTAACGAAAATACTCAGGAACCAGACGGACTCGGATTATTATAACTATTGGAATCTATAGTACAACTGGATGAAACAGAAAAGGAAAAACAAAACAGTCCTAATTGTTCTCTGGTAGTTATCGGCTTAATGGATGTATATTCAGACTCGCTTGTTGCATTATGTTGTTTGTGTATGTGTAATGGGAAAATTTGTCCTTTTTTTCTTTTAAAAATTTGTAAATAAACTTTTTTTTTTTAATGATAATTGTTGCACCCAGGTATAATTCCTCTACAATGATTTTGCTGATGCTATTCCACTTGAAAGAAATCAATACTATTCAACTTTGTATTTATACCAATTAGAGAATATTCTTTATTTTACTTTATTTAGTAAATATTTTTAAAAAGCAAGACTTTAGATATCAATTAAGTGTCAACGTTCCAGCATTGCCATGATGATTATCAGGCTGCCCTAACAAAGTGAAAATTCTTGACCTTCCTGTGGTCGAGAAGGGAATCTCAGGATGACCTGTGAATGCGCATGCATAGATTTACTTTCGATGCTAATTGGGGAACGTGATTTATGACAGGCAGAGAGGGGTAAAGTTCAGAAGCCATCAAATAACTTTCAGTTCTGGCTACACCAGAGGCTTAGCCAAGATGTTAATCTTAATAAATGGATGTTTTTTTGAACTTTATCTTGAGGCTGTAAATTAATTGGGGTTTTCTCTTGGGAGCTTCACAGAGAGCCAGAACTAAAAAAAAAACATTTCTGGGTTTCCTGAAGTCCAGCTCTCCAAGCATTTCCCCTCAATCTTTGGGCTGCAGGGAGAGAAAAATCAGGCAACAAGAGATTGATTACAGCTGAAGGTATGCAGCGACACCTTTCTCAGAAGCAGAAGCAAGAGAAGATAAATACTGCTGGGAAATCCCTTGCCCTAGCCCCCCGACACAGGAAAGGATCTCAAACAAGCTAGCAAGGGTGGACTGGAGGTGGGACTGGACACAAGCCAGGCTCCACAAACCCCAGATGGAACCCTTGGAGAGTGCAATAGACCAACAGAAGCAGGTTTTTAAATGGACCACCCTGGCTGATGAGGATCCATCATGTTGCCAAACAGACAGGGGAAGAGATATCTGATCCTGTTGAGGGGAGGAGATGCAGATGGGAGCACAGCCACCTCCTCCACCCAACAAAAGGAGAAGGAGTACAAGACTGAAACCAAGGCCCCTCCCACACAACAGGCAGGGAGCCCAGAGCAGGAAAACCCCTCGCTCCCTCCAAACTAGAGGAGAGGAAGACAGCCAGCCATATCAGGCACAAGCATACAGAGGCCAACAGGAGGTTGGGGGAGTAGTGCTGAACAACCAACCCCAATTCAGGGGAAAGTTTGACGGAGACTCAGACCAGCTAGCCCTATTCCTTGAGTCAGCTGATATCCACCTAGAATGCTATGGGCACCTTTATCCATCACCCAGAGCCATGGTGAATATCATTTCAGAGGATCTAGAGTGAGAAGCAAGGGAATTACTAGCAGCCCTCCACAAGAAGAGAGCCCCCCAGCTGCAAGACAGATGACTTCCTGTGACTGCTAGAGGCCAGGTTTGAGGAGGGGGAGGAGGAGGACCCATATGTAGAAGAGGAACTCACCCACCTAAAGCAGAGGGGCCGCCCAATCAAAGAGCACTTCCGTGAATTTGGGAGGGTCATAGGAAAGTTACCTCCTTTACTAGAGCAGCTGCTCATGCATTTTTTCAGAACAAGACTAGACAAGCAAATTGCCCGGGTAACTGCATACTGCGACATCCCATATCAACTCTCTGAGTGGCTCCGAGTAGCAATGAGAGTCGACAAATGGGCTGCGCACCAACAACATGAGAAACCAACCAGGGGCAAAAGTGAGAGGTCAACCTGACCTGAAACCACCCAGCTGGCAGGGAACCACAGCACCACAGCAGGCCCTGAGACCAGTCCTCAAGGTCCCCTGAAATGGTACAGATGAGGGGGAATGGGCCATATGGCAGCTGCATGCCCAACCCCAGCCCCAAAACCAAGGTCAAACTCACCGCCCAGGACACAATCAGAATGAGGCCCTAAATAAACCACCAACACGTCCGGGAAAGCCCTCCAAGCTGCAGAGGCCCCTTCCTCCTCAAGCAAAAGTGGTGGAAACCCAAGCAACAACAACCAGTCACCCGAATTATGTGACAGCGAAGACGAGGGAGAAAATGACCCAATGGTGAGTGAATCAATGCACCCTTCCCTTTTTCCAATATGCCTCACAGCCCCAAAAACAGGAAACGAGGGGTATTTTCAAGCGCTAGTAGACTCAGGCTGCACAAGATGCTTGATCAACCTAACCACAGTCCTGAAACTGGGAATCACAGCAAAAAGACTGGCCCACGTGATCCGGTTCGAGCAGATTGACAGGTCCCTAATGGGAGGAGCCTATGTCACCCACCTAACTGAACTAGTGAGACTAGAATTAGTGGATCACTGGGAAGTAATGCGATTCATAATAGTTCCCAAATGACAGACGCAGTCATGCTGGGACTTTCCTGGTAGACAAGTGGAGACCGACCATCTGGTGGCAAGGGGGTACCCGCAGACTTAGGATATCAAGGGCCCTCAACCCCTCTCCCACGAGCAAGCGGAAACGCCACCCATGCTGCAAATTCCCAAGAGAGCCCACAAGAACAACTGGCAACCACATCTGACAAAACCCCAGAGGCTGAACTGATTCCGATGGAATATCGGGACCTCGCAGAAGTATTCAACGAGACCGAGTGTGATGTTCTGTCTCCCCACCGGGAGACAGACTGCGCCATCAAAATCATCCCTGAGGTAAAATTACCCAAGCCCAAATTGTATGCCATGATGCCCCGGGAAATGCAAGAGATAGGCGAATACATAGACAAAAACCTAGCAAGGGGTTTCATTGAGTAAGCCAAGCCACAGGTCGCGGAACCGGACCTCTCAAGGAGAAAAAAGACGGAACTATGAGATTGTGTGTGGACTTTCGAGGGATAAACGGGGTGTAGCTATACCCCCTCCCCTTCATGAAGGACATGCTATCTCACTTGGCCAAGGGGAAAGTCTTCACCAAACTAGACCTCAGAGAAGCATATTATCCAGTACGTATCAGAGAGGGAAATGAGTGGAAAAACAGTGTTCAACTCCCTAGGGAGTTTCCAATTTAAAGTGATGCCTTTCGGACTGCAGGGGGGCCCAGCGGTATTCATGCAGTTAATAAACGAGGTGTTGCATGAGCACCTTTACAAGGGGGTCCTCGTCTACCTAGATGACAACCTTATCTACATTGAAACCATTGATGACCATGTACCCCTGGTCCACCAAGTACTGGAAAAACTTCTGGCAACCAACCTATATGTCAAGGTATCAAAATGCAAATTCCACCATACACGGCTAGACTACCTGGGTTACTGAGTGTCAAATGAGGGAATAGAGATGGACCCAGCCAAATTGCAAGCTGTCCTAAGCTGGCAACCCCTCGCACCCGCAGACAGCTACAAATCTTCCTGGGGTTTGCAAACGTCTACAGGCAATTCATCCCCTCCTTTGTGAAGATTGCCAAACCCTTGACAAACCTCCTGAAGATAGGGAGCCCAGGAACGAAACCTCATCCGGGACAACCTCTACAGTGGGACCTAACCTGCCAAGAGGTGTTCGAAATGCTAAAAATGTTTGCAAAAGAGCTGGTACTGAAGCATCCTGACCCCGAGCACCCTTTTGTGATCCAGGCAGATGCCAGCGACATGGCAGTGGGAGCAGTGCTACTCCAAAGAAACAACCAAGGAAACTTACAATCCTGTGCCTACACCTCCCACAAGCTCACAGACACAGAATGACAATGGGCCACGTGGGAAAAGGAGGCTTTCACAGTGAGATAGGCACTGCTAACCTGGAGGCACCTATTGGAGGGGAGCCAGAAACCGTTTGAAGTCTGGACCGACCACAAAAACCTGGAGGCACTTAGGACCCCACGGAAACTATCACCCAAACAAGTCCGATGGGATCAATACTTCAACCATTTTGATTTTGTCTTAAAGCACATTCCAGATGGAGGGAATTTTCTAGCTGACGCCCTTTCCCGCATGCCTCAGTACAAATGCGAACGGGAGCACGTAGTGGACGCCATTATTCCTTCTATCAAACAGCTGCCCAAGTAACCACCAGGCAGCAACACCGTGACTGGTGAGGCCAACCTGCAAGCGACCTAACCACAAAACTCAAAACTGAGCTGCTAGCAGACCCCTGGTTCCAAAACAACCAATGCATCTTGACGAAGAGAGATTACCTTGCCTGGAAGGGGACGAAACTCTATTTTCCAGAATCCCTATGTATCCTAGTTCTCCAGAGGAGCCACGCCGCCAAACCGGCCGGCCACTTTGGGTTCCTAAAGACTTTACACTTAGCCCGGAGGCAATTCTGGTGGCCTGGCATGAAGAAAGATATGGATAGCTACGTGAAAAGTTGCAACATCTGCGCCACAATGAAGAGACAACCAGGAAAACCCCCTGGACTGCTGCAAACAGTGGCAGAACCAATGAGGCCGTGGGAGGAGATTGCAATGGACTTTACTATGAAAGTCCATTGCAACTTTACTAGTTGTCAAAAAGTGGGGGAAACACAGTGATTTGGACTGTAATAGACCTCTTCTCCAAGCAGGCACACTTCATACCCTGTAGCGGACTACCCTCGGCTCACAAGCTGGCTAAACTGTTTGTGAAGCATATCTACCGACTGCATGGAGTACCTCGAAGAATCATCTCAGACAGAGGGGTCCAGTTCACAGCTACTTTTTGGAGGGAGTTCCTGCGGTCCATTGGGTCATCTCAGGGTCTTAGTTCAGCTTTTCATCCAAGTACTAATGGGGCAGCAGAGAGACTGAATGCCATGATAGAGCAGTACCTGAGGTGCTACGTGAACTATCAGCAGTCTAATTAGGCAGACCTTTTATCTTTTGCTGAGGTTGCACACAATAATGCTGTTCAGAGCATGGACTTTGTCCCAATGCCTGAGTATCCAAGAGACCCTCCCTCCTCAGTCAGCTTGACTGATTGGATATTGATGTTGAAAGCAACTTGGGGAAATGTCAAGAAAGCGCTAGCCAAAGCGGCACAAACCTACAAGAAACAGGCAGATAAACACCAGGCTCCGTAACGGCCGTTCCAGGTAGGAGAAAAGGTTTACCTTTCCACAAAATACTCGAGACTAAGACTGTCTAGCAAAAAACTGGGGCTGAAATTTGTGGGGCCATTCCCCATAGTAAAGATCATCAACCCAGTCACAATGCAATTGAAACTGCCTCGATTGCTGGGGAAGACACACCAATCGTTTCATAGCAGCCTTTTGAAACCCATGATCGGTTCCACTCTGAGACCACTGCGTCGGGTGCCCCCAGGCCCTATGGTCATAGGGGACCAAACCCATTATGAAGTTCAACGAATTCTTGATTCAAAGTGGCACAGAAGGCAACTCCAATACCTAATCAAGTGGAAGGGTTACCCCTTATCAGAGGCATCGTGGGTGAAACAGAAACATCCAAGCTGATCGCCTTATAGCAAAATTCCATGCAGAAAATCCAAGCAAGCCTGGGAGGGGAATGCATCCCTAAGTTATACACCTGTATTCAAATTGTTTTGTTTCCCATAGGTTGCTTTCGGGAAGTGAGGGGAGCCGGATGTCAATGTTCCAGCGTTGCCATGACGATTATCAGGCTGCCCTAATGAAGTGAAAATTCTCGACATTCCTGTGGTCGAGAAGGGAATCTCAGGATGACCTGTGACTGCGCATGCATAATTTACTTTTGATGCTAATTGGGGAACGTAATTTATGACAGGCAGAGGGGAGGGGACATAGGTGGGTAAAGTTCAGAAGCCATCAAATAACTTTCAGTTCTGGCTACACCAGAGGCTTAGCCAAGATGTTAATCCTAATAAATAGATGTTTTTTTGAACTTTATCTTGAGGCCGAAAATTAATTGGGTTTTTGTCTTGGGAGCTTCACATTAAGTTTGTTTCTCAATGCACAAATAATAGTTTTTTTTTACTTCAGTTCCTTCTATTTCACCTTCCAAGAATTTGGTGGAGTTTGTAATATCAACAATCATAAAGGTATTATTTGCAATATAAAATACACATAACATTTTCAATCCAACTTATCACCAAATCTTCCAAATCTTATGATCGGCCAAAATGGCAATATTTCATCATTTTAAAGCAATTATTATTCAAAAATTATAAAATTAAATGTAGAAAATTAAATTAGAATAGTAAACAATTACCGCATTTTTCAGAGTATAAGACACACCTTTTTTCCTCTAAAAAGAGGCTGAAAATCTGGGTGCGTCTTATACATCGAATACAGCATTTTTTGCCTTCCGAAACCCCATCCCCTTTATCAAAATGGCTGTGCAGAGCCTTATGGAGGCTTCCAGAGAGGGCAGAAATTAGCCTAAATCGGGCCGGTTTTTGCCCCCCCCCCCAGCCTCCAGAAGCACTCTATAAGCCTCCATAGGGCTATGCATTCCATTTATTTGACACAAAATTATTTGACACACACACACACACACTCTCTCCCTACCTACCTACTGTATTTATTTTATTTATTTTATTTTTATTTTATTTTTCACATTTATAACCCGCACCCATCTCACCATAAAGGGACTCGGGGCGGCGAACAGAGATTTAAAATCAATTATACATAATACAAAATATTATTAAATAATAACGAAATTAAATCCATATCCTGCTTAACTTAAAATAAGTTTAAATTTAAAACCCAAATTACAGTTTTGATTTGTTATAAAATAATGGGTGTGGAGTAGATCATGCTAGGCCGGCCAGATGAAAATAATAAGTTTTTAGGTGCCGGCGAAACAAGCGGAGGTCTGTGATGGAACGGAGGTCGGAAGGTAGGCCATTCCAGAGGGTAGGGCCCACCACAGAGAAGACCTTTCCCCTGGGAGCCGCCAACCGGCATTGTCCGGTCGATGGCACCCGGAGAAGACCCTCTCCCTGGGAGCGAGTCGGTCGAAGGGATGTATGGGGCAGAAGACGGTCTCGAAGGTAGCTAGACCCCGTGCCATGGAGCACCTTGAATATGGTCATCAAAACCTTGTAACGCACCCGGTAGATCACAGTTAGCCAGTGCAGCTCGCACAGGAGTGGTGTTATGTGGGAATGTCTTGAGATTCCCATGATCACCCGCGCTGCCGCATTCTGGACCAACTGCAACCTCCGAGTGCATCTCAAGGGGAGCCCCATGTAGAGAGCGTTGCAGTAGTCCAGACGAGAAGTCACGAGTGCTTGAGTGACTGTGCGAAGGGCATCCCGGTCCAGTAAGGGGTGCAATTGGCTGACCAGGCGAACCTGGTAAAATGCCCCCCTGGCCACGGCCGCCACCTGATCCTCAAGGGACAACCGGGAATCCAGGAGGACTCCTAAATTGGGCACTCTATCCACGGGGGCCAAATTTTCATTCCCCATGGCCAGCGATGGTGTCAACTGGCTAAACCGGGAAGCCGGGAACCACAACCACTCGGTCTTGGACGGGTTGAGTTTGAGTTTGTTACTGCCCATCCAGATCCGTACGGCCTCTAAACACCGGGACATCACCTCAACGGCATCGTTGGGGTGGCTTGGGGTAGAGATGTACAACTGGGTATAATCAGCGTACAGATGGTATTCTACCCCAAAACCACGGATGATCTCACCCAGCGGCTTCATATACGTGTTGAATAGGAGTGGCGAGAGGACCGACCCCTGCGGTACCCCGTATGCGAGGGGCCTAGAAGTCGACCTCTGCCCCCCCGTCAACACGTATTGCGACCGATCAGAGAGGAAGGAGGAGAACCACCGCAAAACGGTGCCACCCACCCCCAACCCCTCTAGTCGGTGCAAAAGGATACCATGGTCGATGGTATCAAAAGCCGCTGAGAGATCTAACAAGACCAGGATAGAGGAACAACCCCTATCCCGGACCCTCCAGAGATCATCTACCAACGCGACCAATGCCATCTCGGTGCTATGACCGGGCCGAAAGCCGGACTGGCGCGGGTCTAGATAATCAGTTTCCTCCAGGTGACGCGGAAACTGCTGTGCAACCACACTCTGTACAACCTTCGCAAGAAAGTGAAGGTTGGAGACCGGACGATAATTAGCCAATAATGTTGAGTCCAGGGAAGGCTTTTTGAGGAGGGGTCTCACCACCGCCTCTTTCAAGATGGTAGGTAAGGACCCCTCACCCAAAGAAGCGTTCACAATGGCCTGGAGCCAGCCTCGTGTCTCCTCCCAGGATGCCAGTACAAGCCAGGAGGGACAAGGGTCTAATAAACATGTGGTGGCCTTTAGTCTCCTCGCCAACCTGTCCATGTCCTTGGCAGTAACAAAGTCAAAGTCTTCCCATAAAATAGTCTCAAGGCCTGCATCGGATACTTCCACCGGACCACTATCTGTGGAGGGCAACTCGCTCCGAATCTGAGTGATTTTATCCTGCAAATATTCTCCAAATTCCTCGGCTCGGCCCTGCAAGGAGGACTCTCGCGGCCTCTGTTGAAGGAGGGAGCGGGTCACCCCAAACAGGGCCGCCGGACGGTTCTCTGCGGATGCGATGAGGGTGGCACAATACTTGCGTTTGGCCACCCTCATTGCCACTAAGTAAGTCCTCAAATGGGCTCTTACCAGTGTTCGATCAGATTCAGATCGAGAGGATCTCCACCTACTCTCTAGGCGTCTCTTGCGGCGTTTCATCTCCCTCAGCTCCTCAGAAAACCAAGGAGCCGGGTGGGATGACGCCGCGTGAGATGCCGCAAAGGCGCGATGCGGTCTAAGGCCCCCGCGGCCGCACTATACCATGCTGCCACTAGGTGCTCAGCCGCGGCACGAGTCAAGGATACAGGTATTGGCCCAAGCTCCTTCTGGAACTTTTCAGGGTCCATCAGGCGCCTGGGGCGGAACCATCTGGGTGTCTCTGGCTCCGCCTCCCCGCGGTGAGATGAGGCGATTGGAAAGTCCAGCCGAAGGAGAGAGTGATCTGTCCATGACAAGGGTGAGATGACTAAGTCCCCGGTTCCAAGATCACTTCTCCACTGGCCAGAGACGAAAATAAGATCCAGCATGTGTCCTCCATCGTGAGTGGGGGCCTGAACTACTTGGGTCAGGTCCATGGCCGTCATGGAAGCCATGAACTCCCGAGCTGCCTCCGATGCCTCGCCCGCCGATGGTAAATTAAAGTCCCCCATGACTAGAAGTCTGGGGGTCTCCACTACCACCCCGGCGACCAACTCGAGGAGCTCAGGCAGGGCTGTTGTTACATAGCGGGGAGCCAGGTATATAATCAACAAGCCCAACTGCCTCCCTAGGCCCCATTTCACAAAGAGGGATTCACAGCCGGTAGTCTGAGGTACAGTGATCCCCCTCGGCTCTAGACTCTCCTTAATGATAATCGCCACTCCTCCACCCCTGCCTAGGGCCCGAGGCTGATGAAATGCTCGGTATCCCGGTGGGCACATTTCCACGAGAGGTAAACCCCCCTCCGGGCCCAACCAGGTTTCCGTAATTCCCACCAGGTCCGGGTCCCCCTCTGATGCTAGGTCATTTATGAGGGGGGCTTTATTTACCACGGACCTGGCGTTGCAGAGCATCAGCCTGGGGCCGCGGCTCTGTAAACCTTGACCGCCTAGTCCCTGAGGGGGGAGCACAGGGGGTTGGGGCAAGCGACCACTTGTAACCAGCGGCCACGATCCCCCAACTTCAGATGGACACCCTGTCTCCCACCGCCCCTCCCCCTCCCTAGGACCGTATGGATGGGAAATCCTTCCGCAGGAACACCCCCTCCCCCTCCCTCCTCATTAGACCAATCTTTAATCTTACTCCTAATTTTGTTGGTCGGCCCTATGCCCAGATCCCCTACTGACTGATTAGGCCCTCCCCCCACCCTGGGACCCCTTAAAAGACGAATTAAAAATTTGGACAAAACCCCCCTAAGTTTGCGCTTTGTCCATCTCTCCGGAACTATTTATCTTATCTCTCTCTCTCTATTCCTTTATCTACCTACCTACCCTCTCTTTCCCTACCTATCTACTGTATTTCTCTCTCTCTCTCTCTATTCTCTCTCTCTTCCTTTATCTACCTACCTACCTACCTACCTACCTACACACACACTCTCTCCCTACCTACCTACTGTATTTCTCTTTCTATTTCTCTCTATCCCTCTACCTACCTATCTACACTCTCTCCCTCCCTACGTACCTACTGTATTTCTCTCTCTCTCTCGCTTTACCTACCTATCTACCTACACACACACTCTCTCCCTACCTACCTACTGTATTTCTATTTCTATTTCTCTCTCTATCATTCTACCTACCTACCTACACTCACTCTCTCTCTTTCTACCTACCTACTGTATTTCTCTCTATTTCTCTCTTTCTATCCCTTTATCTACCTACTTACCTACTCTCTCTACCTACCTACTGTATTTCTATTTCTTTCTCTCCCTCTCTATCCCTTTATCTACCTACCTACTTTTTTTTGTAATTTGCCTCTTCAAAACCTTGGTGCGTCTTATACTCTGGTGTGTCTTATACTCCGAAAAATATGGTAGCACTTCTGTGATTTTCGGTACTAACTTAAAGTCTAGATCAGGGGTGTCAAACGTAAGGCCCAGGGGCCAAATCTGGCCCCTGGAGTGCTTAGATCTGGCCCATGGGACCACCCTGGATTCAGCAAAGAATTTTCCAGCCATGCCTCTGCGATTGAAAACAGAGCTCACTAGGGGCACATACTGTCCTCCTGAGCTCCATTTTCATTGGCAGAGGGTTGCAAGAGGTCATTACAGCTCAGAACTGTGGGCTGTGGGCAGACCTCCCAAGCTCCATTTTTATTTGCAGAGTGTTGCTGGAGGCTGTCACAGCTGAAAACGGAGCTAAAAAGCTCGAAATAGATCTATACTAGTCTCTCTGATTTATTTATTGATCAGCTCATAAAACTAACACACATATTTAAAAAATCACACAACGGAAATCATGGCTTTCTGTCTAGATGGTCTCTGGTGATGAGCCGAAAGGCAGAAAAAGAAACAGTATGTCTCCTCCCTTAATTGGGGCCCTAACAGGGTGTTGTGGAATAATTATAGATACTAATCCTCCTGTCTCAGCTGATGCAGTTGGGAGAGCCTGGCTGGCTGAATAGTTATAGGCTCCTGCCTGATATGCAATACAGCCCCGGTTCGAATCCCAGTAAGAGCATGGCTAGCTGATGAGAGCTAAAAAGCTCGAAATAGATCTATACTAGTCTCTCTGATTTATTTATTGATCAGCTCATAAAACTAACACACACACACACACACATATATATACCAACAGATGGGCAGTTTTTAATTAACCAATATACCACAGTTTTTAATTAACCAATATACCAAAAGCACCAAATGTTTGAATCATTGATTATTCAATGACTAAATAAGTGGTAATAGTTGGTACTTCAAACTTTTTTCCCTCCAACTTTCCTTCTAAACACATTACTACAGTATTTCACTATTTTGATTTCTTCATGGTGCTGTTGTCCAATTGCAGATTCCCCACTTTGCCTAATTTTTTAAAATAGGAAAAACTATACTATATCCTTTAAACCTTCAGTATATACTCCTAAGCAATATACTCCTATTTACCCTATCAATTTATTCGTTTTTGGCATACTGTGTCCTTTGCAGGAAATTGACAAATGGTAGCCACTAGCTTTTTGGATTTTGGATTTTTGAAAGCCTTAATACCACATTAAAAATTAAAGTTAAGCCTGTACCAGGCAATATAAGAAAGCAGGTCTCCAACAGACACAGACAACTTAACCAGAAGACATCAAACAGCAGGCTTCAGAAACACACCACTAAGCAGTGACAAAAAATATACAATGGGCAGGAGAAAGAGTTTTTAGTGAAACTTTTTTTGGAAGTACAAACTTTGACATCTTATAAGCAATCAGAAATCTGAGGTGCTGCTAGTTTTCACAGCATCGGCTGAAGAAGACTGCAGAGAGAGAGAGAAGAAACTTTGAAAGTGTCCTATGAAGACGAATGGGAAGCAGAAAAGGAAATGTGAGAGATTATATGCTGGGTCCCATAACCTTTAGGATGAGCATCAACTATAAAAATGTATTTTAAAGAGCGGAAGACAAATAAATGATCATCGGCGCCACACTTTAACAAGTCCGCTGGGTTCGAGAAAACGGAGGCAGAACGGAGAGTGGGGAGTTAGTCTGTATTCTTTCCCTTAA
The DNA here is from genome assembly GCA_039707465.1 of Rhabdophis nuchalis. NCBI lineage: Eukaryota > Metazoa > Chordata > Lepidosauria > Squamata > Natricidae > Rhabdophis > Rhabdophis nuchalis. Next base: position 63,825,609 of record CM077647.1, read on the forward strand.
CAGTGAAGGCCGAGGGTTCTTTTCACCACCGTACAAACTACCTTCTCTCCTTAGTACCTGCTTTGCCAACCTTGGATGAGGTTGGTGTATTTGCTCAAGGTCCCTTCCAGAACTGCCTCCGTTCTCCTATCAGCCGCCAGTAGTCCCGGGGCGCTGCCGCCGCAGACTCCTCCAGGACTGGCTGCAGCTGAACTGGGGCTGCTGCTGCTTCCTCCATACGGCCTCGCGGCCAGCGCTGCGGCCACCGCTCCTGCTTGCCGGCCCGAGAGACCCCGACTGGTAGAAGTGGAAGGCGAGGAACCCGCCGACGTGGGCCGACTGCTACTTCGGCTGCTGCTGTTACTGCCTCCGCCGCTGCAGTTGGCTGTGACCGCGGCCGCTGACGCGTTGTCCCCGGCGCTTTGCACCGCTGTAATTGCCTTCTCCATGGAGTTCGCGGGAAGGCTCTGTGACAACCCCGGCCCTCGCTGTAGATTGTTGCTGCCGCCGGCAGGTTGGGAAATACCCGAGTCATTCGCTAAGAAAAAGAGAGAGGAAAGACTGGGCGATTCCCGCGGGCGCCACCCACTGAAGGGCGTTTTGCGCCCACAAAGCGGAGGCGGCGCCAGCGCTTTGTGTCCAGTGGCGTGGAGAAATCCGCCCCGCCCGCGATTCTCCCTCGAGGGCGCCCTCTTGCTCCAGTCCTAGTTGTGAATCTCTACTTGAGGCCCGCCAGGAAGGCCGACCGCTAGCGGTGCTACGAAATTTGGGAGGAGACAAAATATATTCGCGCCACGCTCCTACTTTCAGCGCCGGCTGCCTCTGCTCCGACACATAGGTTTTTTGGAAGACTAGTCCAAGAAGCGTTCAGCCGGAATAATTTTTGCATCAGAGTTCCCGAGTTGAAGGCGTGTGAACCAGCCACCGCGGTGAACGTCAGGCTGATTGATTTTATAATTTGTCTTAAGCCGAAGACTATAAACCATGCTATATAGGCAACTCCGTTTAATGCGAATTAGACTGCCCTTGAATGGCATTTGGCAGAAGAGGCCCGGCGGAGAACCCTGTCCCACCTTATGCCCCATCGTGGGAGAGAAGTTGCCAATGATAGCAAATACAACTTGTATATGCAGATTTTTAAAGCATGTACCTTGGCAGATGGAATAGAAAGTAACCTTTTGCTTATTTATGCCACGTGGTATTATTCATAATTTTTCAAGTTTAAGTCCCAAGAAAAGCTGTTCTACTTATTAAGTAGAGCAGACTTTTCCAATCTGGGTCCATCTGAACTTCTTTTTTTTTTTTTTTTTTATTGCAAAAGTTTTATTCAGACAAGTTTTCCCCCCTTTTACCCCCCCCCCGACATATAATATAAAATCACATACAAAAAGTATACCCCTCACCTCCCCCCGTCTTAAAATAAAGTTCTCATTCAAATATTAAGTATTATACCCCCGACCAACATGATATAAATTTAGTGTAAGATACATCAATCTCTCCCTGACACCCTCTTCTAAGTTAATTCAGCATATATACATCATAGCCGAGAGAGACCACTGTGCCACAGACTACCGGTTGTGAGTCCCTCTGCGTGAAGTGGGGCCTAGGGAGGCAGTTGGGCGTGCTGGTTATATACCTGGCTCCCCGCTATGTAGCAGCAGCCCTGCCCGAGCTCCTTGAGGTGATCGCTACGGTGGCAGTGGAGACCCCCAGACTTTTAGTCATGGGGGACTTTAATCTGCCATCGGTGGGCGAATCATCCGGGGTAGCTCGGGAGTTCATGGCTTCCATGACGGCCATGGACCTGACCCAACTAATTTTAGGCCCCACCCACGAGGGTGGACATACACCGGATCTTATCTTTGTCTCTGGCCAGTGGAAGAGTGATCTGGGTTTAGGGGACATAGTCATCACGCCCTTGTCATGGTCAGACCACTCACTTCTCCGGCTCGACTTTCCAACCGCCACCCCCCTCCGCGGGGAGGCGGAACCCGGGTCTCCAATTTGGTTCCGCCCCAGGCGCCTGATGGACCCGGATGGGTTCCAGACGGCGCTTGGGCCATTTCCTGTACCCCCGACCCGCGCCCCGATCGAGGACCTTGTGGTCGCATGGAATATTGCGACCACGGGAGCCTTGGATCGGGTCGCGCCCTTGCGGCCTCTCTTGCGGCCGCGAGTCACCACGGCTCCCTGGTTTACCGAGGAGCTGAGGGTGATGAAACGCCGCAAGAGATGCCTAGAGAGAAGATGGAGGAATACCCGTTCTGAATCTGACCGAACACAGGTAAGAGCCCATTTACGGACTTACATTGTGGCGCTGAGAGTGGCCAAACGTCATCATTGTGCCACCCTCATAGCATCCGCAGAAAACCGCCCTGCCGCCCTGTTTAGGGTGACCCGCTCCCTCCTTCAACAGAGGGTGCGGGAAGCCCCGCTACAGGGTAGAGCAGAGGAATTTGTGATTTTTCTGCAGGAGAAAATCGCTCAGATACAGAACGGGCTACCCTCCATTGATGGCCCAGTGAGATGCCACGAGACAGATCTTGTTTGGGAGGAGTTTGACTCCGTTACTTCCGAGGATATGGACAGGTTACGTGGGCGACTGCGAGCCACCACATGTTTATTGGACCCGTGTCCCTCCTGGCTTGTACTGGCATCCTGGGAGGTGACACGAGGCTGGCTCCAAGAGGTTATCAACGCATCCTTGAGTGAGGGTTCCTTGCCTGCCTCCCTAAAAGAGGCTATGGTGAGGCCCCTCCTCAAGAAGCCCTCTTTGGATCCAGCTCTTTTGAACAACTATCGTCCAGTCTCCAACCTTCCCTTTTTGGCGAAGGTTGTTGAGAGTGTGGTGGCACAACAGTTTCCCCGTCACCTGGAGGAAGTTGAGTATCTAGATCCGCGCCAGTCCGGCTTTCGGCCCGGGCATAGCACCGAGACGGCATTGGTCGCGTTGGTCGATGATCTCTGGAGGGCCAAGGATGGGGGTTGTTCCTCCATCCTGGTCCTATTAGACCTCTCAGCGGCTTTCGATACCATCGACCATGGTATCCTATTGCATCGGTTGGGGGGGTTGGGGGTGGGAGGCACCGTTTTACGGTGGTTCTCCTCCTACCTCTCTGGCCGATCGCAATTTGTGTTGGCAGGAGAGCAGAGGTCGACCTCGAGACCCCTCACATGTGGGGTTCCTCAGGGGTCGGTCCTCTCGCCTCTCCTGTTCAACACATACATGAAGCCGCTGGGCGAGATCATCCGTGGTTTTGGGGTAGAGTATCATCTCTACGCTGATGATACGCAGCTGTATATATCTACCCCAAACCACCCCAACGATGCCGTAGCGGTGATGTGCCAGTGCCTGGAAGCCGTACGGATCTGGATGGGAAGTAACGGACTCAGACTCAACCCGACCAAGACCGAGTGGCTGTGGTTTCCGGCTGCCCGATTCAACCAGCTAACTCCATCGCTGGCCATAGGGGGCGAACATCTTGCCCCTGTGGATGGGGCACGCAACTTGGGTGTCCTCCTAGATGCCCGGCTGTCCATGGAAGATCAAGTGACAGCCGTGGCTAGGAGGGCGTTTTACCAGGTTCGCCTGGTTCGCCAGTTGCGCCCCCTATTGGATCGGGACGCCCTTCGCACAGTCACTCATGCTCTCGTGACATCTCGACTGGACTATTGTAACTCTCTCTACATGGGGCTTCCCTTGAGGTGCACCCGGAGACTGCAGATGGTCCAGAACGCAGCCGCGCGGGCAATCCTGGGTACCTCTAGGTTTACCCATGTAACACCTCTCCTGCGCGAGCTGCACTGGCTGCCTGTCATCTTCCGGGTGCGCTTCAAGGTACTAATTATCATCTTTAAAGCGCTCCATGGCTCGGGACCTAGCTATTTGCGGGATCGGATCCTGCCCCATACTTCCTCACGGCCGATTCGCTCCCACAGAGAGGGACTTCTCCGGGTGCCGTCCACTAGACTTTGTCAGCGGGCGACGCCCAGGGGAAGGGCTCTCTCTGTGGCGGGCCCTGCCCTCTGGAATGACCTTCCCCCCGACATTAGAACGACCACGGACCTCCGCTCCTTCCGTCTGAAATTAAAAACATATTTTTTCTGCTTGGCCGGTCTGGGATAGTCTCTCTCTATGGGGTTTTAGTGTATAGTGGGAATTTTAGTTTAGATTGGGTATTTTAGCACAGGTACTATTTAATTTGTTTTTAAGATGTTCTTGATTGTATATTTATGGTTTTTAGTTTCCCTGTGCACCGCTCCGAGTCCCTATGGGGAGAGGAGCGGTCAAGAAATTAAACTATTATTATTATTATTATTATTAACATAACCATATCCCATTATACCCATCTCTATATTGCTTATCCACTTATATTTCCCCACCCTCCACCCTAACCCACCCCCACCTCCCAGTCAATCCCACCCCCCCTGAGTTCCGCTATACACCACTTTAAACATTCCAAACATCCCAAATATTGTTTATTCTATTCACCTATCAATCCAAACATTCCTACCTAAAGGCTACATGGTATTTCCCAGTCTGATATTTATTCTGTATATAATTAATCCATTTTGCCCATTCCTGTGTGTAGCTCTCCTGCTTCTGGTCTTTTAGGAAAGCTGAAAGTTTTGCCATTTCCGCAAACCCCGCCACTTTTTGAGTCCATTGAGCAATTGTCGGTACAAAATCTTTCTTCCAATGTTGAGCAATCAACAACCTAGCTGCTGTAACCATATACAAAAACAATTTTGTTTCCCCTTTACGAAAATCCTTAGTTATGCCCAATAGAAACATTTGTGGGGTAAATTCTAATCTTTTCTTAAATACGTTTTGCATAACCCACCATATTTTTATCCAAAAAGCTTTGACCTTATTGCAAGTCCACCATACATGGAAGAAAGTAGCATCTAAACACCCGCATCTCCAGCATTTAGGTTGAAAATTAGGATACATACATGATAATTTCTTAGGATCCAAATACCATCTATAAAACATTTTATAAAAATTCTCCCTTAAACTTTGTGACTGTGTAAATTTAACATTTTGAACCCATATTTTTTCCCACGTATCCAACATAACGGGTTCATCAAAATTCTGAGCCCATTTAATCATACAATCCTTGACCAACTCACTTTCTGAATCCCTTTCTAACAGTACATTATATATTCTTTTAACATGTTTTGGGCCAGTCTCTTTTATCTGCTTGATCAACTCCACTTCTTTATCCATAAAACCAATCCTGCGATCTTCTTTCCATCTCTTCTGTAACTGTGTGTAGTGTAACCAATTTAAAGTAATTCCTGCCTCCAACAGTTGTACCAAAGTTTTCATCTGCCATTCGCCCCTGTCAAAAGTAAGCACATCTTTATATAAACACCCCCCGAGTGACTTAGTATTTGTAATCCACATGATGTCTGCAAGATCCAACCAAAGCGGTATTTTATAATCCCAATTAGGCCGGTGCTTCCTCCAAATTCTCATCAGGGCACTTCGGAGAGCATGATTGTTAAATACTTTATCCACCTTTTCTTCATAAAACAGATATGCATGCCAACCCAACACAAGATCATGACCTTCTATATTCAATAGTTCAGATTTTGTTTTCCCAAACCAATCTGCCATACACGTCAATGCCGCCGCTTCATAATACAATCGAAGGTTTGGGAGTCTAAGGCCACCTCTTTCACGAGTATCTTGCATAATCTTCATCTTTACTCTCGGCTTTTTCTCCTTCCAAACAAATTTATTTAATGTTGCTTGCCATTCTGACAAGATTTTATCTGATTTAAGCACCGGTATCATCTGAAATAAAAAAATGAATCTAGGTAGAATATTCATTTTAATTGCTGAAATCCTTCCAAGCAGAGATAGTTGTAGCTTATTCCAAGCTTGAAGATCCTTCTGTATCTGTTGCCACAACACTTCATAATTATTTGAAAAAAGTTTTGTATTTATTTCTGCAATTTGTATTCCTAAATATTTAACTTTAGAAACTGTTTCAAAACCTGCCAAGCTTTCAAGTGACTTCCTCTGAGTCTCTGACATATTTTTAACCATCATTTTCGTTTTGCCTTGATTCAATTTAAACCCAGACACCATGCCAAATTCTGCTATGATATTTTTCATCTGAATTACTGAGTTCGTAGGATGTGAGAGGGTAACAACCAGATCATCGGCAAATGCCCTAGTTCTGTATTCTTTTTGCCTAATAATTATACCACTTAAAGAGTTAGAATCCCTAATTGTATTCAACAAGACTTCCAGGGTTAAAATAAATAACAATGGAGATAGTGGGCACCCTTGCCTTGTACCTTTTTGTATTTCAAAAGTTGCAGTCAAACTTCCATTAATAATAAGTTGCGCATATTGCTGCTGATAAATTGCACCAATCGCTTGTCTCAATCGTGGTCCCATATCCATCTTTTCCAAAGTCTTGGTTAGAAAGTTCCAGTTCACTCGATCGAAGGCCTTCTCCGCGTCCAAAAAAACCAGCACTGCCGAGATCTGCTTATTCTTATCAAGATAGTCAATCAGATCTATAATTTGTCTTACATTCTCCTTCATGTGTCTCCCTTCAATAAATCCTGCTTGGTCATCATGAATAACCTCTTGGATAACTGGCATCAATCTGTTGGCAAGCACTTTAGCATATATCTTATAATCCGTATTTAGAAGAGATATCGGTCTGTAATCCTCTGGTTTCATAGGGCCATCTTTGTCCTTAGGTATCAATGATATAAAAGCCGCTTCCCATGAGGAAAGTATTTTACCTCCTTGTTGTATATTACAAAATAACTCTGTAAGATATTCCATCATTTCCAATTGTAAAGTTTTATAGTAAACTGCCGTCAATCCATCAGTCCCTGGAACCTTGGCTAATTTAAGTTGATTTATAGCTAAAGCAATCTCCTCTGCAGTTATCAAGCGTTCCAGATTTGCCTTTTGGAGCACATTTATTTTGGTAACCCTTTTTCCTTCCAAAAAGTCATCTATTGAATTATTCTGTATATTATCCTGTAGATATAACTTGGTGTAGTAATCCACAAATGATTTTTTAATCGTGTCCTGTTGATATACCATTTTCCCTCCATATTCAATTCTGTCAATAATTCTATTATTCGTATTTTTTCTCAAGGTGTAGGCCAACCACCTACCAGGTTTATTCGCATTAGCAAAAGTGTTATGTTTAGCAAATTGTAAGTTGGTTGCTGTTTGTTCTGATATAAGCATTTGAAATTGATCTTTCAACAGCTTTATCGCCATTTGGAGTGAAACATCTTCTGGATTTACTATAAGTAACTGCTCCTTGTTTTTAATTTCGTTTTCCAATTCCGTTCTTTTTTTCTGCCTACTTTGTTTATGTTTAAAATTCATATGTATCAAAAAACCCCGCATATAAGCTTTACTCGCATCCCATACTATTTCAATAGGGGTACCTTTATTCATATTAAAACTAAAAAATTCCTTCATATGTTTTTTAAGTTCTTCAATATTTTTTTCATATCTAAATAAATTTTCATTTACTCTCCATGACCTTCTTGACCTCTTCCCTAGATCGATCTCTAACCACACCGGGCTATGATCAGTTAATGTCCTGGGGAATATCTTAGTTTTCTTAGCTTTAGGAAGTAAATCCGGTGTTAACAAAAAAAAATCAATCCTTGAAAAAGATTTGTGCCTTTCTGAGTAAAAAGAAAAGTCCATCTCTTTTGGGTGTTGTATCCTCCAAACATCTTTTAACTCCAAATCATTTTTAAGATCAAAAAAACCCCGTGGTAATTGGGTGGAGACTTTAGTCATTGTTCTCTTGTCTATCCTTGGAGAGATCACACCATTCCAATCTCCCATAATTAAAACACTCTTAAAATTCCAATCCAAAATTTTCAAGTGAAGCATCCTGTAAAAGCTTTCTTGTTGTTGGTTAGGTGCATATATTCCTACCAGCAAGATAGGACCAAAATCTGTATCAAGTTCAATTGCTATAAATCTACCACTGTCATCCGCCTCTATAATTTTAGCTGAAAATCTTTTGTTAATATATATTACCACACCATTTTTCTTTACTAAACTGGAGGCTGCATAAAATGTTCCCAATCTTGGGTTCATTAAATACTTCTGATCTTGCAGCCTGATATGAGTTTCTTGAAGGCAGATCACATCATTATTAAATTGCTTCAAATAATTAAATATTTTTCTCCTTTTTTGTGGAGAGTTCAATCCATTCACATTCCAGGATAATAGTTTAAACATCGTTAGGCCTAGTCTGAAACATTGAGAGCATTTGCTGAAGATCTCTCTCCACCAGACTAGTCTTCGGCTCTGCTCCTCCCACAGCTTCAGTTTCCTTCTTGTCTTTGCCTTTGTTCCTCTTGGTACCTTGTCCTTGTGGCTGCCCCTGCTTCTGAGAATCCAGCAATTGTCTAGTCGTAGATCTAGTAACACGTTGTTCCACAGGCTCAAGTAATGGCATTTCAATAAATGTCTTAGACGGTTCCTCCAAAGAGGAACTTAGAGGGAGCCGGGAAGAATCCAATTGAGATCCACCTGTAGCACCCTGGGCTTCTCTCTCTTTTTGCGTCTGCAGTATCTGTTCTTCTGTCTCTTTCTCAAATAGCCTCTGCTCCAAAGCTTCCAGGTCTGCTGATGTAGGTGTAGATGTACGTGGGGGCGCTGCAGTTGCCATCAGTATTTCATGGTAAAATTCTCTTGCCTTGTCTATAGTATTCAGACGATACCTCACCCCTTCATATCTGAATATAACACCCATTGGTGCATCCCACCTAAACGGTATCTCTCTTTTCTTCAGCTCCACTACCAAAAATCCAAAATCCCTTCTGAATTTTAACATTGCCGGAGGCAACTCCTTGAAGACACTAATCCGATGTTCGTCTACATGAATAGAGGAGTAGTAAGACTTCTGTACAATATCATTTCTGTAATTTCTCTCAGTAAAATATATCACAACATCTCTTGGCAATTGTCTTTGTAAAGCTATACGTGAGTTTACTCTGTAGATTTTATCCATTTTATCAGAAATTTCATCAGGAGCAACTCTTAACAATTTAGCTAAAGCATCGGCGCAAACTTTTCTTAGGTCTTCTTTAGGTTTTTCTCTGATACCCCTCAGCCTGATCGCATATTCCATGGAACGAAATTGTATCATAATAATCTCGTTATCTATCCTGCGCATGTTCCCTTCCATTTCCACAAATTTCAGGTCCGTTTCCTTTGCTTTGGCTTCCACTCCTAAGGCCAGGTCCTCAATTTTGTTATCAATTTTAATCATAATTTCAGACAGACCCTTAGCCACAGCTTGCATATTTTTATCCGATTGTTCTAATTTATCCTGAACCATTCTCTTAATCTCTTTATTCTCATTAGCCAAAAAGTTCATTAATTCTCTAAAATCCTGAGGAGTTACTGCACCAGCTTGTTCCGTTGCCATGTTTTTAAACTTTCCCAAAGAGAGTTCTCTTCAAAATGTCAAAATTAGACAATAAATCATGTAATGCGTTTAACTTTATAGCTCTGCTCCCCCTTCGCCTCGAGCTCCAGAGGTTACACAGAGACTACAATCCACAAGTCAGTTAATAGTTAATAGTTTAGCTTTCGTTTCGTCTCATCTGGTAATTAACGCCATCTTGGTTCCTTCATTCTAAAAGCTGTGTCTGAAATCTACTGTTTTCTGGTGAAATCACCAAGTTTAATTACTTGCGTTTGCGATGAGATGCCAAGAAGTTTCCTTTGAAGTACGAAGTATCTTGGAATGTAGATATAAAGGTAAAAGCAGTTTGCTTCGCCGTGCTAATTAGCACGGGTTCCACACCCTCCTGGAGAAGATCGCAGCCTATGGAGGGTGGGGCCTCTCCTTACTCGCTCCTCAGAGGAAACTAACCCTCTGGGGGCTTCGCAAGTGGGCCCCTCCCTGGCAGCAAAAACTCCCTCGCAAGTTCATTGAGAACTTGGAGTTCCGAGACGCTTTGATGGTATAAAAAACGCCTCCATGGGGGGTGGGGGTGGGATGGCAGGCTTGAAAAAAAACCTGCCGGCAGCAACTGCAACCGGAAGCGGAACCCCATCTGAACTTCTGATTTGTAAATTGCATTATAGTTTGCTGTTGAAATGATAAACTTTGCGATACTATGGAGGACCTTATTGTTACTTTTCAGGCTAAAATTTTAATCCTATCTTGATTTTTAAAAAAGTCCACTAGAAAGAATGAGATAGGAATAGTTTCTATCAAAGGCTAATTTTCCCCTTCAGATTTTTAAACAAAGTTTTTCCATATCTGAAATTTTATAATTTCTGAAATTTACTGAACCAATTTTCTAACCACATAAAACTATAAATCATTTTTATGATTAAACACTAAACTGAGTTAGATTCCTAAAACACCATTCCATCCATAGAGTCTTAAGTTTTAAAATAATCAAGCTTATTGTATGAATACAGCCACTAATATTGAGGAACATCATTTATAGTAATAGAACAACCAAAACTTTAATTTCATATTTGATGATTTTATACCATAGCTGCTGTTTTCCTACCTAATTCAGCAAAGGGTGCGGGAAGCCCCGTTACAGGGTAGAGCAGAGGAATTTGTGACTTTTCTGCAGGAGAAAACCGCTCAGATACAGAACGGATTACCCTCCATTGATGGCCCAGTGGGATGCCACGAGACAGATCTTGTTTGGGAGGAGTTTGACTCCGTTACTTCCGATGATATGGACAGGTTACGTGGGCGACTGCGGGCCACCACATGTTTATTGGACCCGTGCCCCTCCTGGCTTGTACTGGCATCCTGGGAGGTGACACGAGGCTGGCTCCAAGAGGTTGTCAACGCATCCTTAAGTGAGGGTTCCTGGAAGACTTGGAAGCCATTTGTGGACTATGCACTTGGAACTTTGGATGTCTCGACGCCTGTACCGAGAGAACGTGGATTTTGGAGATTTTAAAGACAATAGACGACACTTGAAACCAACTCCTCCTTTTGTTTTGTACAGCACCGGGTGATATATTGTAAAAATTAAAAAACAAATTAAAAAAAAAAAAAGTGAGGGTTCCTTGCCTGCTTCCCTAAAAGAAGCGATGGTGAGGCCCCTCCTTAAGAAGCCCTCTTTGGATCCAGCTCTTTTAAACAACTACCGTCCAGTTTCCAACCTTCCCTTTGTGGCGAAGGTTGTTGAGAGTGTGGTGGCACAACAGTTTCCCCATCACCTGGAGGAAGTTGACTATCTAGATCCGCGCCAGTCCGGCTTTCGGCCCGGGCATAGCACCGAGACGGCATTGGTCGCGTTGGTTGATGATCTCTGGAGGGCCAGAGATGGGGGTTGTTCCTCCATCCTGGTCCTATTAGACCTCTCGGCGGCTTTCGATACCATCGACCATGGTATCCTATTGCATCGGCTGGGGGGGTTGGGAGTGGGAGGCACCGTCTTACGATGGTTCTCCTCCTACCTCTCTGGCCGATCGCAATTTGTGTTGGCAGGGGGGCAGAGGTCGACCTTGAGACCACTCACTTGTGGGGTGCCTCAGGGGTCGGTCCTCTCGCCTCTCCTGTTTAACACATACATGAAGCCGCTGGGTGAGATCATCCGTGGTTTTGGGGTAGAATACCATCTATACGCTGATGATACTCAGTTGTATATATCTACCCCAAACCACCCCAACGATGCCGTAGCGGTGATGTGCCAGTGCCTGGAAGCCGTGCGGATCTGGATGGGAAGTAACGGACTTAGGCTCAACCCGACCAAGACCGAGTGGCTGTGGTTTCCGGCTGCCCGATTCAACCAGCTCACTCCATCGCTGGCCATAGGGGGCGAACATCTTGCCCCTGTGGATGGGGCGCGCAATTTGGGTGTCCTCCTGGATTCCCGGCTGTCCATGGAAGATCAAGTGACAGCCGTGGCCAGGAGGGCGTTTTACCAGGTTCGCCTGGTCCGCCAATTGCGCCCCCTATTGGATCGGGACGCCCTGCGCACAGTCACTCATGCGCTCGTGACATCCCGACTGGACTATTGTAACTCTCTCTACATGGGGCTCCCCTTGAGGTGCACCCGGAGACTTCAGCTAGTCCAGAATGCAGCCGCGCGAGCAATTATGGGAACCGCTAGGTTTACCCATGTAACACCGCTCTTGCGCGAGCTGCACTGGCTATCTGTCGTCTTCCGGGTGCGCTTCAAGGTGTTAATTATCATCTTTAAAGCGCTCCATGGCTCGGGACCTAGCTATCTGCGGGATCGGTTCCTGCCTCATACATCCTCGCGGCCGATTCGCTCCCACAGAGAGGGACTTCTCCGGGTGCCGTCCACTAGACACTGTCAGCGGGCGACACCCAGGGGAAGGGCCATCTCTGTGGCGGGCCCGGCCCTCTGGAACGACCTCCCCCCCGATATCAGGACGACCACGGACCTCCGCTCCTTCCGTCTTAAATTAAAGACTCACTTTTTCTGTCTGGCCGGCCTAGGATGAGTCTCTCTGCCTCTGGGGTTTTATGGGGAATTAGTATTATTTAGTTTTAATGGGAATTTTAGCGCAGGTTATATTTAATTTGTTTTTAGAATTGTTGTATGTATTTGGTTTTTATTCTACCTGTGCACCGCCCCGAGTCCCTGTGGGGAGAGGATGCGGTTTTACAAAATTAAAATTATTATTATTATTTATTATTATTATTATTATTATTATTATTATTATTATTATAATTTATGATCATATCTGGTTGGTTCAAAATACTTTGATAATTAAATTAGATGCACAGGAAACAGATGTAAAAACTTTCCTTTCCCTGATGTATTTATGCATTCGCTGCTTACAGGAGCATCAATACTGAAATGATGTTCTGGGCCAAAATAAATATGTGAGACAATGTTAGAGGTGAAGCTTTCTTTCCAAGCCTCATAAATATGTAAATAGGAGGAATCTATTCCTATTTTTTATACAAATTGATTTATGTACTTTACATAACAGGTTTAATCCAAACTAAATCCATGGGTCAAATTATCATTTGAATTATCTGAAAATTGTGACTGATTTGGAGTTACTTTGAAGTGTAAAAAAGTCAAATTATTACAGTAATTTCGTTAGGCAAATGAATTGTTTCCCTTATCAAAATAATTTGGAGCCTGGTATAAAATGATACCCTATACTTCAGTAAAGAACCTTTTCAAAATTACTATTATTTACAACAGCTTTAAAATTCTGAAATATCCTAAAACAACAGTAGATAAAAGAATGAAGAACAGAGTTGATATATTTTAAATTGCTTAGAATCCTAAGAAGCAAATGTTCTAATGTCTAGTGTGAAACACAGGTGAAGATGTCAGCCTAAGGTACCATTACAGAGAAAGCTTACCTGTATTTCAACCAATCTAATTGCCATTAACCTAAAAGCCATAAGAGAGAGAATTCCAGCCTTTATGACAATAAAACACATTTAATGTAAATGACACAGTAAATTATATTAAATATTTTGACAATTATTTAAAAGCATGGCCAAATCACACACAGCATTTCTACAGTGATAGAAATGGAGCTGGGAAGAAGAGCTACCTGGTCATTTTGCCCCCAAAGGTCTAGACCAGGCACCCATTTATTGACGTTATCTTGCCAGACTATCACTCATATGCAGATTGAAATTGCTAGCTTGCTTGTTACATCAGATGCTTTTGTTTTGCACTGCTTGTTGATCAGTGACATTGGAAAATGAAGTTACCCATAGCAGTGAAACAGCCTTTAGGTTGCTGAGCATTTAGGTTCAGAGGCAGGAGAAGTTGCAAGGTTGCTAGAATTTGGGGGGAGGGGGGGAGGAGATATGATTGGTTGCTTGATGGACCTATGGTCTGGTTACCCTACTAAATGTCAGGTTGGTATTTAAGAAAATTGTCCTTATCCATGAAGGAGGCAGCCATTTTAGAATGTATCCTGGGTGTGTTCAGAAATATGAATATAAAACCCTGTTATTGAAATGGGCTATAAGGAGCAAGTAAATTTTGTGCTGCTGTACTTCATCATTGGATTAGCAGTTGAATCTCCACACTGATAACTCTTGGGAATATTTAAATTGTACATGGGTATCATAGAATCTTGGAGTAGCTCCCTGGTTCATGGCCCCCTGGTAATCATGCAGCTGACCTACATCATTAAGAAGCTGACACATACCAGGATTGCACACTTGATCTGGTTTTTGTTTCAGGGCAATTGCAGAATGATCTGGTAGTGGAGAGTATTACCATTAGTTCTTTGCCATGGTATGTTGCAGCATGGCCCTCATAAGCTCCTGTCTACAGAACAAAGACCAAAGATAAGTTTCCATCTCTCCAAAGAATAAGTTTCCGTTTCTCCAAAGACCACTGTAAGTTTCCGTTTCTCCAAAGACCACTATAAGTTTCCATTTCCCCAAAAGACCAAGATAGCTTTCCCTTTCTCCAACACCCAAGGGTACGTGTTATGTATCCAAAGCTACGTAGGTATTAGGGTGTGATTATATTAGGTAACTATGTATATGATTGGACCACGTAGTGTTTCTTTGTCTGAGCCTAATAAAAGAGGATGCAAGGCAGTGTTCGAGGCTTCTAAGGTTCCACGCTGACCACAGAGCTTGCTCTGCCTTGGATCTCATGCTTAATCCAATCTGTGTCGTTGCCTTCTTCCTTGGAGCCCGCTTGGCCTCTGGCTGAGTGCACCCCGGTACAGGGGCCCCGCAGACCAGCACACTCACCACAATAAGATCTGGTGACCTAACGACGTGGATCTTGTCTAGGATCACGTTGCCTTGACTCCCATCTCATACACCTCGGCGAAGGCTTTTCCGTGAGTAATGGGCTCCTCACTTTCTCGAGTTTCGTCAGTACATAGGGATGAACTCCTATCTCTAGTCAAGAAGGCTAATTCTCTGCAAAAAGTTAACGGCACGACTGTGTATCCTCTCTCTAAGAAAGACCTTTCCGCCTTTCTCAAATATGCTTCCTCACGCTGTCCTGCCTATCCTTTAGAAGGTTCTCTTTGCCTTACTATCCTTTCTCCTTCAACACCTTCACCATCCGACACCTCTGATGACAAATCTCTTTCCCCTATTACTTCTGAACCCCCTCTTAAACCTAATCCTCCACCTTATGCCTCTCCACCTTCTACCCCTTCCGTTTCTCCTCCCCCCTTTCCTTTGTCCCAGCATTTTTCTGCACACTTAAACCTTTTTTGCAGGCTTAATCTATTGGCCTTAATAAATCATTGCATGGACTATGTTTTAATTGGGACTTTAAAAGACAAAACCTAATTGGCTTTCAGATCTATTGTTTAGGAAAACTGTACTGTAAGATTGTTTTAATATGTGCCTGCAATTTATTGTGTCCCTCTTGTAATAAGATCTTCCCCACCACCTTTTCTTTAAGGAAAAAAGAACGTAACTCTCTGCTCCTTTAACACCAGAGCAATCTAACACTCTTCACACTCCTTTATATTACTAAGTGGGCAATTAAGCTAACAAAGAAGGGAAAAGCTAACAGACTTTTTGAGTTAGGAAGGATGCAGATTGAGTTAGGATATATGATTTAAGTTTTACCATATGTTAGGTTATATGATTTAAGGTTTAACTTGGAGTTTAGAATAATTTAGACTAGTTTGAGTAATGAGTATGCAAAGAATAAAGGCTTTTTATGGCCTTGTATGAATGTTTTAAATTGTGTTTTGACTGAGATTAGTTAGAAAGAATTGCATTGTGTCTGTTGGAATAAATGTGAAATTTTTAATTATATGATAGTGGTCAGAGTTTGCCAAAATGGTGGCTCTGGTCGTTGCGTTGCGAAAAATTCACTGGCCATTTTAGAGATCAGTGCCCTCCCCCAGGTGGGGGTGATCTTTCGAGTCTTTCCACCCCACATTGCAACAAACTTTAAAATGAGCAGAAAAACTGCAGGAGGATATTTCTCCCTCCTTTTCATTCACACACACATTCTTTTGCCCACTTTCCCCCCCCCTCTTGCCTGCCTCTCTCTGAGTGCGGAGGGAGGCAGGGGGAAAGAGGGAGGGGGGTGAAATCACACAGGCCAAACACACACACACACACACACACACTCACTCACATCTTAAAAGGGACTGCAAGAAAGAAAATAGTACGTGAGAGAGAGAGAGAGAAGGTAGAAAAGAGAGAAAGACAAAGAAAGTAAGAGAAGAAAAAGAAAGAGAGAGTTAGACAGAGAGAAAGAGAGGGAAAGAGAATAAGAGATAGAAGCAGAAAGCAGAAAGAAAGGGATTTTTTAAAAAAGCAGAAAGAAAGGGATTTTTAAGAAGCAGAAAGAAAGGGATTTTTAAGTGAGTTTCACAACACACCCACATTTATCTACAAATAATCACATTTCACTTTTCACTTTTCCTTCATGAAATTCAATTAGTATAACCATTTTAAGGAACTGTATAATAATTATTTTTCAGTTTTGCCAACAATCTTGGATTTTCTTTTGAACATTTTTTGAGTTTTATTTTTATCCATATGCAGGAATGATTTTCTGCTATTTTGCCTGCATTTTAAAAAATTTTCACATACTTAATGAGTTACCTAGCTTCCATAACAATGAAGCTGGTTTTTCCCACATTTCGTTTTTTGATGTCAGATTTGTTTGTTTCTGACATCTGCCTTTGGAAAATTTCCTTCCATCTAAATTGTTTTTTGAATTTTTGGGTATTGATTCCAAGTTTTGAATTTTGTACCGTTATTTTTTGCTTTGCCTGTCATAATTTTTCCACATTTAAATTTTACTTTTAGAGGAGTATTGGCTTTACTTATGATTTTGCTCCCAGAAGCCTATTCACCTCACACCCCACGGTGGATTTTTACAACCAAAGGGTCTTCGTTAAAAGGTGAATCAATTGATTTCTCAAAAATATGACATGATATAAAAGATTGTTTTTTCTCCATTCCTTTGTATCCAAAGGGTCTTGTCCTGCTTGTAGCAAACAAACGCATTCTATTCCCATGGGAGTCAATCCCAGAGGAACAGAATGTAATCAAATTTGGCAAATGGATGTTACCCAATATGCTTCCTTTTCCCCATGGAAGTACATTCATGTATCCATTGATACCTACTCTGGGTTCATCATCGCCACCCCTCAAAGGGGTAAGGCTATAAAGTATGTCATCAATCATTGTATTCGCTCTTTTGCTTCGTTGGGACGCCCAAATGAATTAAAAAACAGACAACGGGCCTGACTAGCATTTTGGCCTTTTGTCAGAATTGGGGAATAATCAGATATTCGGATACCAGGGGAAAAGGACCCCCCAGCCTCCCAGCGGTGCAAAACACATTAAACTTTTGTCTTTATGTCTTAAACTTTCTTAACCTCACCGGAAACCCCCCCACGTCCGCCGCTTGTTGTTACTTTTCTTCTTCCCCCTCTGCTGAACAACAACGACCGCTTGTCTATTACCGGCGCCCACCTGACCTGACCTGGCGAGGACCAGCAGAGTTCATCACGTGAGAAAGTGGTTACGTCGCCATATTTGCAGACAACACCACTGTCTGGGTCCTGGTCGTCACGTGCGTCCCTGTCACCTGAAACCATCCCAAGCTGTTCCTGCTCTAACCCTCGCATCAACTCCTTGAATCCAGACCCTTGTTCCAGTCTCTCCAGAAAGGAGCCATAGCTGTCATCAGATGCAAGGATCCGGAACAAATTTATTGTCCTTTTGCCTTTCTACACAGAGGTAAACATGTCAGCCCACACACAGGACATTACATGATATACTCACATCACCCCTGCACAATGACATTGACATTTACAGTCTCTGAAGCCACCATCGGACTGTACACCGGCCAAAGCTTTGATGGAAAACACCTTGTGACCAAAGCAAAAGAGGTGGTTTTGCTGAACTTGGCTGCACATCCACCAGCACCTGACCATTTGACATGAGGGAAAAAGGACATCTTTCCCAACAGCTGCCGATCCCGATCCCACCGTTCGGTGCTTAACCAGGTCCAGCCCGAACAAAGATGGACACATCAACCATTTCTTCAGACATGGCAGATAAAATAAATTCAGCATTTAACAAGACGCAATTATACACATGGCTCCCTAATATAACATGGTTAAAGAACTTTGTAAATACAATAATCGGTATTGTTGCTATGCTTATTATGCTATGTTGCTGTATTCAATGCTTGCTTTTATTAATAATGATTTTCAAAGGTTTTACTCCAAAGGTGCCATGAGGTGGAGTCAGATGACCCAACCCAGAAGGAGAGTTCTATTTCTCACCTACAACAATTTCTGACATCCCTATGTTTAATTTTTCCCCTTGGCTTACTACATTATTATCTGCTATGTTAGGACCTGTTATTATTATATTATTGTTATGTACCCTTGGCCCATGTGTTGGAACAAAATTGTTGCGCTTTTTGCAATCACGCTTAAACTCCTTGGGAGATGACCTGACGGAAACGAAGGAACAGGTAATGCTATTAAACTCACATATCAGACCTAATGAAAAAATGCCATTGCTGCACTTCTCGGATTTAGACATCAATTCGGCATCGGATGACGAAGGTATGGACCTAGCGGATTGAGGGCATCCGAAGGGAGGCCCTACATCCAATGGGAGCATGACCGCAGTCATCAGCTCTGAATAACCACAAGGTTTAGGAGCATTTCAAAAAATATAAAACAGAGGAGATGTTGCAGCATGGCCCTCATAAGCTCCTGTCTACAGAACAAAGACCAAAGATAAATTTCCATCTCTCCAAAGAATAAGTTTCCGTTTCTCCAAAGACCACTGTAAGTTTCCGTTTCTCCAAAGACCACTATAAGTTTCCATTTCCCCAAAAGACCAAGATAGCTTTCCCTTTCTCCAACACCCAAGGGCACGTGTTATGTATCCAAAGCTACGTAGGTATTAGGGTGTGATTATATTAGGTAACTATGTATATGATTGGACCACGTAGTGTTTCTTTGTCTGAGCCTAATAAAAGAGGATGCAAGGCAGTGTTCGAGGCTTCTAAGGTTCCATGCTGACCACAGAGCTTGCTCTGCCTTGGATCTCATGCTTAATCCAATCTGTGTCGTTGCCTTCTTCCTTGGAGCCCGCTTGGCCTCTGGCTGAGTGCACCCCGGTACAGGGGCCCCGCAGACCAGCACACTCACCACAACAAGAATGGTATAATCTCTCTCATCACTTTAGGACTTGGTGGAGCTGCCTCATTTTGCAGGGAAGTGGGACTCTTATTTTTTTATTTTTTTATTTTATTAAATTTATACCCCGCCCTTCTCCTTGTTAGGACCCAGGGCGGCGCACAGGCATTATTAAAACCACAAAATACAATATAAATTAAAATATATTAAATTACTAGACCCGTGCTAAAAACCCATGTTAAAACCATACCAAATTGATTAATTTTTAAAAGTCAGAAGTAGGGGCTATCCTTAGATTGATTCACCCTATGCTACTGAGATATCTTGGAATTTCCCTAAGGATCTAGTGGGCAGTTGAACCAAGACATTAGTTGTGACCTGGAATGGGCATATAAAGAGGACCTTAAATTGAATTGTTTCTATATGGCTGTCACTTTGTGACAATCCTGGTTCTCAGATGGATTCCAAAAGATGAAGCACCAGAACAATAAGTAGAGTGCCACTGGAGAAAGATGAAAAATGACCTCTCTAATCATAAATAAGAGCCCCCATTAGGATAAAAGTATAGGATAGAAGCAACAAAACATATTTTTACACTATTCACGTAGTAAAATAGCCATCCAACAGCCTTGTTTAAGATAATTCATTTATGTTTGGAAAAGGATAACTCACAGATCATCTGATGAGCCACTCTTATCTAGTTATCTGAAAAAGTTACGTGCATTTACTTGGAGCTGAACTCTAACTGGAAAAGTCCTTGCATAGTTCCATATAATAGAATTGAATCTATGACTTCTAAGGTGGTTGACAAAATCCTAAAAAATCTGAAACCAATCATCTGTTTATTGGATGTATTAGATTCCTCTCTTTTGGGCCCATGGGGGCCAGATAGGAAATGACATTTGGTTGCATCTATGCAATAGTATCAGCTTTCCTAACCAGGGAATGTCTGCTTCTCTTACAAGTCATTATTGAAGCCACTAGTGCTACCCAACTTTAAACCAGTCTCTACCTTTCTATTTTTGTGATAAAGGTTGTTGAAAGGGTGGTCAAGAAAATTTGGAAGAAAAAGACTCAGTTAGATTTCTGGGAGAAGAATGCATCGATAACACAGATGACACTGATGATTTCTAGTAAGCCAGTGGTTCAATCCTCCAGGCTCTCCTTGATCTCTCAGTAGCTTTTAGTGCTATACATCATGGTATTTTTCTGAACCATTGTAGAAGGGGACCCTTCAAAGGAACCTTCAAAAAATGCAAAATACCATATGAGGGATGATGAATAAAGATCAAGATGCCCAGAAAAGGGAGGAGTCAACAGAAGAAATGAAGGAGGGAAAAAACAACAAGGAAATAAATAATAGTGATTGATGAATTAAACCAGGGGGGAAATATACTAAGAGAGTTGGAAGATATGTATGAAAGGGAGATAGAGGCCTGGGTAGAAATTTTAGAAACTAGGCAGTGGAAGAGGGTAGAAAGTGGAAGAATACCTAAATTGAACATCCAAGAAGTAAACATAGATAGAGATAAAGATTTAAGAGAGGCAATTTTTTTTTAAAGCATAGCAATTAAAGTATTGAAGCAAGCAAGAGAGGATGGATAAATGATTTTTTTAATGTTGTTTTGATTTGTTTTTGCTTTTCCTCTATTTTTAAAGCATAGCAATTAAAGTATTGAAGTGGGCAAGAGACAATGGATGGATGATTTCTCTTTTATTGTTCTGATTTCCTTTTCCTTTTTTCTCTCCTTTTTTAGGTAGGCGACACAATTAGAAGTTAAATAGGAAAGAAAGAAAAAGTTGTTTAATAAATGGTGATATAATTAAAAGCTAGAATAAGTGATAGAAATAAGAAAAGGGGCAATATTAGTTATACATTTTTATATAACAAAATGAAAGTAATAATGAGAAAACATGGAATGATTGAACAATGATAGACTGCAACCTAATATAAATGTGTATTATTATTAGAAATGCAAGTTGATTGAATGTAATAATTATGATTAACTTTATTAGTTTTATTGTATTAGAATGTATGACACCCAGATGCCACACTGTTCATGCATTGATTTGAAATATTTAATTTTTTTTTTTAAACAGAAGCTGAAAGAGGAAATGCAGCCTGGAACCCACTCTACTCCAGCAGAAGATATAATAGCCTAGGGTCTGTCAGCAGCTTCTGCTCCTGTCTCCCTCTTCCAAATACATATATCTATGTGGCAGGGGTGGGTTCCTAAGAGTTCGCACGGGCTCCCGCGAGCCCTTTCGTCAAATTTACCGATCCCGAGCGATCCGGTTGGACCGTGGACGCGGAAGTAAGTCCTCCGCGTTTGTCCCCGCCGCCCAGCCAACACTAAAATCGCTGGACGCCGGGGGTTTGGAACTCGGAGGGGTGCCCGGGACGCGTGCGAAGATCGCCTCTCCGTGCCGCTTCTCACCGCCGGCCAGGGAGCTTAGCGCCAAGCGGCAATGAGAAACGGAGAGGCGCAGGCCGTGTGCAAAGTTCGCATGCGGCCCCTCGCCTTTCTGCTCCGCTTCTCACTGCCGCCCAGGGAGTTTAGCGCCGGGGCACGTGAGAAAGGGAGAGCCGCGGGGCGTGTGCGAAGTTTGCATGCTGCCCCTCACCTCTCCGTTTCTCACGCTCCCCGGCGCTAAGCTCCCTGGCTGCAAAGGCCGCATGGCACAGGGCTTCCCGGCGCTTCCCAGCGCTAAAAGTTTAAAGCGCTGGGGGCGGGGGGGAGCCCGGAGCCCTGCTGCCTTTGGGGCCAGACCGGCCATCAGTAAACTCGCTGGCCAGCCTGGCTGCAAAGGCCGCATGGCGCAGGGCTTCCCGGCACTTCCCGCGGCCCGCCGCTAAAAGTTTAAAGCGCTGGGGGTGGGGTGGAGCCCAGCGCCCTGCTGCCTTTGGGGCCAGACCGGCCATCGGTAAACTCGCTGGCCGGCCTGGCTGCAAAGACCGCATGGCGCAGGGCTTCCTGGCGCTTCCCGCGGCCCGCCGCTAAAATTTTAAAGCGCCGGGGGCAGGGGTGGAGCCCGGCGCCCTGCTGCCTTTGGGGCCAGACCGGCCATCGGTAAACTCACTGGCCGGCCTGGCTGCAAAGGCTGCATGGCGCAGGGCTTCCCGGTGCTTCCCGCCGCTAAAAATTTTAAGCGCCGGGGGCGGGGGGGAGCCCGGCGCCCTGCTGCCTTTGGGGCCAGACCGGCCATCGGTAAACTCGCTGGCCGGCCTGGCTGCAAAGGCCGCATAGCGCAGGGCTTCCCGCCGCTGCCTGGCACTAAAATCGGTGGTCGTCGGGGACGCCCCCTTGCTGCTTCTCGTTGCGCCGGGGACCGTCTCCACCGCCCTTCCACGTTCCACCCCGGACCATTCCCACCGCCTCTTCTGTATACGCCGCTGCTTTGTTGAGGACTTACATTCTTATTTGTAAGTAAATCATTGAATGTTGCTTGTTTATTTAAATGATTTATGTGGCCACCTTACTTGGGATTGGGACTCTGAACTTTTACCGATTAAATTAAATGAGGAAAATATGTCAGTTTTACCTTATAAATTATTTCAGGGCTTTCCTCTTTGGCAAATTGATTGGTTTTTACGCTGCTACCCCCCTTCCCAATGAATAATAAAACATCTGGCATCCCTCACCTGCATACTATGCTTGCTATCCACTTTGCAAGCTTATAAAAGACATGTAAATTTCCAGCACTTCATATCTGGGAATCTGCTTTTAATATCAAAAATAGAATTGGAGTATTTTTTTTACCTTGATACATTATTTGCCTTGTTTTAATTTTATTATACTGTATTGTGCACTATACTATATTATACTATTAATAATATTAATACTATATATTTTTTTAAATAATTATGCTGTCCATCTCACTGATGCAGTGACTCTGGGTGGCTTATAGTTTATTATGACTTTATATACATAATCTAACACCTTTCTGATGTTATTTTATATTTCTTTGCCCAATAAAATATTGTTGCTTGGGATAACACAATTAATTATAAAATCATAAAATATTTATTCAGTGGAAACTATGTTGACCTTTTTCAGTATTTTTCTGAGTATTTTTCTACATATATTTTCTTAAAAATAGACCGTTAAAAGTATATTTATGCATAAGAAATCACTTTTTATCTGGAAATCAGTGGCCCTTGGCTGATGTGAAAAAAATGTAAGTTGCATTTGATTAGTACTTGATTGGGAAGTCACTACAAAAGAACAGGCCTATAAGTGGCTAAGCAATTAAAAAAATAAAATAAAACAGTGACAACCACTTCTGTAATGCTGCCAAGTAAACTATAGGGATGTGCCACACACGTCATAAGCAGTGGAGCTCAACTTCACTTACAAGTTTAAGAATGGTAATTGAGGATGTAATTGATACCTAGGATGTTGGCAACAACCTGTATCAACCTTATAGAATATCTTTTTTTTACATTATTTTAGGGAATTTCTATTTTTTAATTGTTTATAAAATATATTTACTACATGAAATGTTATTCCTTTTTGCAAATGTTTTCTTTGAGATGCAATATGTTGCTTTTAAGTGTTCAGACCAGGTTTATAAAGTGGCTGCTTTTCTATGGGCTGCCAGGTTGGTGCATTTTAGTGACCTTTCCTTACATAATTGGTGTTGTCTTTCATACTTTTGGATTTCTATTTTCTGTTTCTGTTACTTAGCAATTGCTAAAACAAATCCCACGTGAAAAAATATTCAAAGCCTTCTTGATTTTAATTGTCACTTTATTTATTCCTGCACATTGTAGTATTTATTCATTTTCATATCTGTTTTTCCACTGTTGTACAAACATAATTCCAGCAGCTGCTAACATTCCCACCTGGTCACATGGCCGGCAAGCCACTCCCACCCGGTCACATGGCCGGCAAGCCACTCCCACCCGGTCACATGGCCAGCAAGCCACTCCCACAAAGCAGGCCACACCCACAGAATATGTTCCAAAAATTTTGAAACCCACCCCTGCTATGTGGGTAGCTCCAATCAGTGTGGGCAGGAAGAGAAAGTTCAAGGCTATTCCACCCACCACCCCACCCCTAATGTATGAGGTATTCTAAAGTTTGACATTTCTGGGTAAAGTAATCGATCAACTCAAAGCAGAGGGAGAGAGAAATATAGTAGATATGTAGGAGAGAGAGAGTGGGTAGATAGGTAGAGGGATAGAGAGAGAGAAATAGAGAGAGAGAAATACAATAGATAGGTAGGGAAAGAGAGAGACGGTAGGTAGGTAGGTAGATGTTTCCAGGTATATTTACCCATGTGCTGGAGAAGAAAATAGCACCTAAATCTTTATTTCTGCTTGCACAGCACTTGACCAATGTAATTCTCATCAACCACTCTAACTAAACAGCTTTCCGAAAGGGGGGGGGAGTTTTTGCACTCTGCAAACCTCACCAAAAGAGCCCATTTTTTTGCGAAAACAGCATCCCCTTTTTTTAAAGGCATGAATAGCTTTGAGGGGGTTTGCAGAGTGCTCCTGGAGGGGTCAAAAACGAGCAAAAAAATGGCCCCATTTTTGTCATTAAAAATTGCGTGCATAGCCTTATAGAGGGGGCTGGGGAGGGGGGGATTGAGCAAAAGCTGGCCCGTTTTTTTTGCTCATTTCTGCCCTCCCCAGCCCCCAGGAGCTCTCTGAAAGCCACCATAAGGCTATGCACAGCCATTTTGGTGAAGGGGCAGGGCTTCAGGAGGCAAAAATTGCTGTATTCAGTGTATAAGATGCACCCAGATTTTCAGCCTCTTTTTAGAGGAAAAAAGGTACTTCTCCAATGTTGGTGGAGACAGTGGTCATGTGCGGGGTCACTCAGTCAGTATCCAATAGAACTGAGTCTACAAAATGATGTCATCACCACGTAGGAGTATCTTTCCGCTTTTTAGACTCAGTTCTATCGAGAACTGGCTGTGAATCGCTCTCTCCACAACTTTGTAGATTTTTTTCCAATTGGCCTATTTTAAAATTTTTTTCAAAAGAACCTCTTTTTGCCTCTTCGCCTCTGGACGAAGCTTCATGGCTGGGACGCTTCCTTGAGCCTCCAACAGCTTCTAGGCTCCTCGGAGCCCTATCTTCGCGGCACCAGTCTTTTAGGATGTTCGCGGCTTCACCGCTGTCTTTCCATCGCCCCCGCCTTTCCGCCGCTGCATCTCTGCCTGCCTTGCCACCGCTGCCTATCCATTGGCCACCCGTAGCCTCTGCCGCTGCCTCCAGAACCCGCCTGCCGCTCCCACCTTGCAGCTTCAGGCCCTCGACGGCTCTGCTGCATGGGATCGAGCCCGGCCACCGCTCATCCCGCAACTCACCACCTAACCGCAAGCACCCGCCATTCCAGCGCTTCCCGAGGGCACGTTTTCCCGTCGTTGCCAGGCCCTCCACCTCAGCGCCACCTCAGCCATCTCGTGGTGCCTGGCCCATAGGCTCATAGCCTCAGTGGCCATTTTGTTTTGGCGCGAACATCAAGGGCAGCCATTTTGTCATCACCAGCAATTCAATAATCATGAGTATAGAGGCCTCCCAGGATTCGCAGGCCCTTCCTCCTGCCCAGCCATTGGCTTCTAAGGAAGCCCACCACCCCCCGCCCAGGGCCCAGAAGAGAAAGGATCCCACTGAGTCCCAGCCCTCAGGGCCCCCACTAAGGCTCCTGGCCCAGTTCGCAAGGCCCCATCCAAGGCCTCTACCACGGGGACTCCTTCTGGCTCCGAGGCCGCACCCAGGAAGGCCTCTGCCAAAACTAAATATATTGAGGCTACCCCCTTCAGGGCTCAGACAGGCCTCTCCTAGCCCCCCCCCCCCGATCTCTCCTCTGACTCAGAGGACGATGTCTCTCCTTCAGCCTCCATCATCCAACCTGAGGAGGCCAGAGGGGCCAAGGGCCTGGCCAATAGTGGGGAGGAATCAGATGGGGGCAGAAGCGTGACCCCGGAAGGGGAAACCATTTTCCAGGACACAGTCCCTCAGCCTTTACCTCACGCTGCTTATCTTCCTGACATGGCAACCATTATTTCAGATGCTATTGAACGGGGCATAGCAGCAGGTCTCAAGCACAGGGCCTCCACCCACTCCACACAGGTCTTCCTCTGCTTCCAGTTGCAGGCACAGAGATGGCGACCTTTTGGCCTTCTCCAGTCATGACCTTCCTGGCCCTTCGACTCAGGCCTCGGTCTTTGGTGAGGAAGAACAGCCTGCACGTCACTCTGATCTCTCAGGACGAGGGTTTGCCCCCTGACCGTCCTCCCTTTGTGGGTTTATTTAAGCCTGCCATATTCAAATCTCTTCAAAGCAAAAAAGATTGCAGGTATCCCACCACCCAAGGCCTCCCAGGACGCCACAACAGACAAGATGGACACCACCGACCCACTCTTCATCTAACCGACGGTGGAAAAGGAGGTGATCCCTTCGCCCAGGCTTTTCATCGACGTCCAAAATCAGTGGGCTTCTTCAGGTACCGGTCCTCTCCCTAACACCCTGGATAGGCATTTATATAATGTCAGCCCGGACCTCCTCAAGGCCCTTGAAGTACCTCCCATCGATTTGCCCATTGTCTTCTCCTAATGAGGCCTCAGCAGCTCCAGAGGACTCCTTATGCCCTGAGTACAAAAGAATCAAGCAGACCAAGATCGCTTCCAGCTTCCGGACAAGACTCACATGTTTTCTGACACGTCCGCCGCTTGGTTCTTTTGGTCAGCGTCTTCGGGGGCAGGGGCGCTCCTGTAGAGAGCCCCCACCATACGGGTGGCTGTGGGAGGCACCCACCCAGATGGCGGTCGGGGGGGCGTGCCCATCTCACTCCAGGAGCTGAAAGACAGAATGCGGGGGGAAGAGTCCTCTCTCCGAAGGAGTGCTGGAACAACAAAAGTTTGAAGAACGGGCTGAAACGTCGGAGTTGGAGGACCGTACGGAGACTCTGGACAGCTGCGTGGACTGTGAGTTATTGACTTTAATGCACTCAACTCTTTGAAAAGAAGAATAGAGGGGGGAGTTGCTAGAAACCCCCCCTCGGAATTAAGCGGCATTTTAAAATGCTCCCCAGGATCGGGGAGAAAGTGAAACATCCAAATTAACATTAAAGAAAGGGAAATGTATTACCATATATGGAGTTGCTATAGAAACTTTATATCCGAGTCTCGCTATAGCTAAAATGAAACTTTCGCTAACTCTTCACTACCGCTAACAGGGCGGAAAAATGGTGCTACTTTGTTCCCAGCTGTAAACATTCTTTGACTTGAGAACATTCCTTCACTTTTACAAGATCAAAGCCACCCTCAGTGTTTCTCCCATTGCGAGCCTTTTTACTTTTTTTCTTGATGGATGGATGATACAATTGTTTCTCTGGATTTTACACAGTACAAAATTTTGAACTTTGAAACAGACTTTTCCTTCTCTCGGACTTCACTGACTGCCTGCCCATCGACGCCATCTTTTGCCACAAGAACTTAAAATTTTAACAATGGCAGAGAAAAAGCCTCCGTTGGGGAAATCACTTTCCGCTCCACCCTCTACAAAGGCTAGTCCATCCTTACAGCAGGCAAAAATTTCTACAATGCTGCAGAAAGAAACATCAGGAGAGGACGCCCCACCAACAATAGAAGAGATGCTACAAAGCATAATGAAGGAAATAAGAGAGATCCGGAAAGACAATATAAGCACAAGATTGGAATTACTGGAGGCACAAAGAGCTATAACAGAAAACAAATAAAAAATTGATGGGTTGGAGGGAAGAGCAGTTGAGATGAGGGAAGAAATGAGGGAATTTCAGAAAGATATTACAGATATTACTGGTCATATGTCAAGAATGGATTTTAAAAAAATGTCTTTTTTCTTAAGGTTTCAAAACGTCCCAGAGTCAGACTCTGAAAATTTAAAAGATTTAATGAGCATGATTTTAGCAGAATATACGAAAAAGAATAAAGAACATGTCTGGGGGGATATAGACCTGATTTATAGAATTAATTCAGCATATGGGGTTGCTTATACACACTGTTCTGCAGATGTGGGGTTCTCAACTGTTATTTGTCGGCCATTTTGTTTGCCTGGAGAGATTCCTGTTATGGCTGTCACTGCTGTCTGTATTCCACCTGATGCAAATGTTGGCACAGCGCTCGAACCAATTTCATTGTAATTTTAACAATTTATTACAATGACAATAAAGATGATGATGATGATGATTTTTATTATTATTATTATTAGAATAAATGATGTACCCAGAGAGATTCATATTAAATTTGTAAAGAGGTCAACAAGGGATGAGATTCTGAGAGCGCAGAGGAGAGGGTCTTTGATATATCAACAAAAAGAAATTGCCATATGGAAACAGATCCCTTAAAAAATTCGAGAAATAAGAAGGAAATATTCCTTCTTATCAAAAAAATTATATAAAAAAGGGGTGTGGTTCAAATGGTTAATGCCAGAGGGAATGTTGGTGTTCTGGGAGGAAGGCAGAGTCAGAATTAAAACAGTAGAAGAGCCTTTCTTAAAAAACACGCCTCAACCCTGGAGGACGAAGTTGTGGGAACGGGAGGAGCGATGACCCCGCCCACCGGCGGTAAGGAAGAAGAAGAAACAATAGCAAAGAGGCTAAGATCACAAAAATGATTTTTTTTATTTTTTATTGTAACTCCTACATGGATGTTAACACGAACAAATGATTGAATGCATGGAATCTATGACATGAAATGTATGTATCTGTTTCCACCTTTTATTGAAATTATTTTGTATGAAGTCTCTGAGGAGGTTACCAACCCTGACATGGAAGCCCTAAAACATTTGTTAAATACCCTACACACCCCTTTCCTGTTATAAAATTGTAAAATCAATAAAAATTGTTATACAGATAAAAGAATCAAGCAGACCCTAGTTAAAGGCCATCAGGCATCTGCTTGGACAGTGAGAGCCGCAACCTCAGCTTCTTTTTTAGCCGCTCCGCCCTGCTATGGCTCAGACAGCTCCAAGCGAGGCTTCCTGCCCGTGATTCCAGGGCACGCCGAAATGGAAAAAAGATTACATCGGAAGAATACATCGGATGCTTCCTTGGATGCACTCGCTTTGCTGCCAAGTCCATAGCAGCCTTAATTTCAACCAGGCGACTGGCTTGGCTCAAACAGCGGCAGGCGGAGGCCAAGGCTAAATGGAGGCTTTCCTCCTCTCCCTACTCCCCTTCCAACTTATTTGGGGCTCCATTGGAACCCCTTCTAGTCGAATCCAAGGATAAGAGAAAGGTGCTGCAACCGGCTACTAAAAAGCAGGATTCAAGATCGCAATCCTTTTACCGCAGGCAGCCCTTTCGAAGACAGGATGGAGGTGCTTCCACCTCCCACTCCCAACACCAGGCTCCCCCCAGACAGGGTCCCTCCTCCAACAGGTCGGGCAGGAACAGTCAACGATTCCAGCCCAGAAAGTCCTTCAATCGTAACAATTCCCAATCCTACAAGCATCAGAAATGACTACCTGGAGGATCTCCCAATAGGAGGCCATCTAGCGACATTTGCAGACCGCTAGGACAATATTACTAGCGATGCTTGGGTGAGATCCACAATCAGATTCAGCCTTCTCCTGGATCTGCAATCCAGCCCTCCGAACCACTTTGTCACTTGCCCGATGTCACAGGATCCTCTCAAGAGGCTCCTGGTGGAGCAGGCCATCCATCATCTGATCTCCATCCAAGCGATTCAACCTGTGCCTCCAGACCAGGAGGGCCTTGGCTTCTATTCTCGCCTCTTTATCATGCCAAAGTGTTCGGGGGACAGGCGAGCGATCCTGGACCTAAAATTTCTGAACCTGTTTGTCAGGTACAGAAGGTTCAAGATGTACTTCCTCCTGTCAATTCTGGAGGGCATGCGTCTCAACAACCTTCTTACCTCAGTGGATCTTACCGAAGCCTACCTCCATGTCCCAATTCACAAATCACATCGTCGTTTCCTCCGCTTTGTATATGGGGGCTGTCATTTCCAATATCGGGCACTCCCCTTTGGGCTCTCCTCGGCCCCGAGGGTGTTTACCAAGATATTGGCAGTCGTAGCTGCACATCTTCACGAAATTTATTTATTTTATTTTATCAAATTTATACCCCGCCCTTCTCCTTGTTAGGACCCAGGGCGGCGCACAGGCATTATATAAAACCATAAAATACAAAATACATCAATTAAAATATATTAAATTAATTACACCCGTGCTAAAATCCATTGTTAAAACCTTGCCGAATTATAATTTATATTTAAAAGTCAGAAGCGGGGGGCTATCCTAGGCCAGCTTGTTGGAATAAGTACGTCTTAAGACGTTGGCGAAAGAGGCGGAGGTCTGAGGTAGTGCGAAGGTCGGGGGGTAGGTCGTTCCAGAGGGCCGGGCCCGCCACAGAGAAGGCTCTTCCTCTGGGTGTCGCCAGCCGGCATTGCCCAGCCGACGGCATCCGGAGAAGGCCCGCTCTGTGGGAGTGGACCAGACGAAGGGATGTATGGGGCAGGAGGCGGTCTCGTATATAGCTAGGCCCCGAGCCATGGAGCGATTTAAAGATGGTAGTCAACACCTTGAAGCGCACTCAAAAGGCCACAGGCAGCCAGTGCAGCTCGCGCAGGAGAGGTGTTACATGGGCTTGCCTTGAGGCACCCATAACCACCCGCGCGGCCGCATTCTGCACTAACTGTAGCTTTCGAGTGCACCTCAAGGGAAGCCCCATGTAGAGAGCTCATCTGAATATTCTGTTACCTGGACAACATTCTCTTGTTGTCCAGATCCCACAGTCAGGCTACCCGGGATCTCCAAGACACCCTTCGGGTGCTCCAGGACGTAGGCTTCTCCATCAATCAGGAGAAGAGCCACTTGTCTTCAACATCTCGACTCATTCACCTAGGCCAGTGGTCGGCAAACCGCGGCTCGCGAGCCACGAGCGGCTCTTTGGCCCCTCGGGTGCGGCTCTTCCTCTCTCCTTCCCCCCCCCCCAGGCAGCGGAGGGCCCGGCATGTCGGTTGGGGGGGGGCTCTGGCTGCCTCCCCCTGGAGCGAGCGAACGGGCGGGGGGAATGCTCGGGGCTGTGGCTGCGCCGGAGCCGTCTGGGAGCCGCGCGCACAGGGAGGCGGGCGCCTGGCGCCCGGACGGCTCCGGGAAAGCTCCCCCCGCCCGTTCGCTCACTCCAGGGGGAGGCAGCTAGAGCCCCCCCAACCAACATGCTGGGCCCTCCGCTGCCTCCGGGGGGGGGGGAAGGGCCAAAGAGGGGGCATCGGGCAGGGAAGCCGCGCGCATCTCCACCGGCTCCCTCCGACAGCCACCACGGCGCACGTTCTGGGGCCGCGCGTCCATCTCCCTCCCAGCCACGCAGCCCCTGAACGTGTGCCGTGGTGGCTGTCAGAGGGAGCCGGTGGAGATGCGCGTGGCTTCCCTGCCCGATGCCCCTGCCGGGCGCAAGGCTCGGGGGTAGCAGAAGCAGCAGCAGTGAAGCAACTCGCCACTTTTCCACACCCAGGAAAAGAATTACAGCCCAACTTCCCACTGCTACGAAGTCTCTTTTCTGTGGAAAAGATAGGCGCGCGCATGCTCCGCTCAATTACAGTCTCGGAGACTTCGTAGCGGTGGGAAATTGGGCTGTTCCGCGGGACGTGCACGCTACGAAGTCTCCGAGACTGTAATTGAGCGGAGCATGCGCGCGCCTCTCTTTTCTGTGGGGAAAAGTTAGGCGCGCGCATGCTCCGCTCAATTACAGTCTCAGAGATTGCGAGAGGGAGATGGAGACGCGACCGGCTTCCCTGCCGGACGACCTGCCGGGCGACAGCCTTGGTGGTGCTTAAGATGCCGGTAGCCGCTGCGGGAGGAGGCGTCCGTAACCTCTGGCATGCCGGCCCTTCTGCTGCTTCCCGGGTTTTGGGGGGGGGGAGGAGAGGGAAGAGAGGGAGTGACTGACATACACAGAGAGAGACAGAGGGGAAGGGAGGGAAAGACAGAGAGCAGACAGAGACAGAGAGAAAGAGAGGGAGGGGGAGAGACAGAGAGAGACACAGATAGAGAATGACACAGGGAGGGATTGAATCGGAGACAGACAGGGGGAAAGAGGGAGAGACACACACACAGAGACAGGGAGGGACAGAGGGAGGGAGGGAGAGACAGATAGATAGAGACTGATTAAGTGAGGGAGAGACAGACACACACACACACAGAGTGACAGAGATGGGCAGACGAAGGAGAGAGAGACAGAGAGAGAGAAAGAGAGAAAGAAAGAGAGAAAGAGAGACAAAGGGAAAGAAAGAGAGAAAGAGAAAGAGGGAAAGAAAGAGAGTGAACGAGAGAGAGAAAAAGAGACAGAAAGAGAGAAAGAGAGAAAGAAAGAAAGAAAGAAATGGAGAGAGAGGGGGGGGAAGGAGGAAAGAGAGAGAGAGAAAGAAAGAAAGAACTTATGACCACAATTGAGCCTAAAAGTTTGGTTGCTAACCAAGACCGTCGTTAAATGAGTTTCACCACATTTTCCAAGTTGGCCACGCCCACCCAGTCACATGACCGCTGAGCCACTCCCACAAAACAGGCCACACCTTCCGGCTCTCAAAAGAAATTTCAATCGTGGTATTGTTGATATTTCGCTCTGTTGACTAATGAGTTTGCCCACCACTGACCTAGGCGCCCTCATAGACACTTCCCAAGGAAAGTCTACCTATCCCACAACCGACAGACCAGCCTCAGGGACCTGGCCCAAGAGGTGCAAAGAAAGCGTCGGGTGCCTCTCCTCCAGCTGTCTCAATTGCTGGGGAAGATAGTCTTCTGCTTCTCCATAGTCCCATGGGCTCGGCTTCACAGCAGGTGCCTTCAATGGTTTCTCCTGCTGTACCAAAAAACCAACAGCAGCTGCTCCCTAGTACAAGTCTCCCTGACACCAGAGGGAGTTTTGGTTGCTAAGCAAGACTGTTAAGTGAGTTTCACCACATTTACCAAGTTGCCCACACCCACCGGGCCACATGACAACTGAGCCACTCGCACAAAACAGGCCACACCTTTTGGCTCTCAAAAGAAATTTCAGTAGTGGTAGGGGGAGAGAGGGTAGGTAGGTAGATAAAGGAATAGAGAGAGAGAATAGAAATACAGTAGATAGGTAGGGAGAGAGGGTAGGTAGGTAAAGGAATAGAGAAATAAAGAGAGATAGAGAGATACAGTAGGTAGGTAGAGATTGTATGTGTGTGTAGGTAGGTAGGTAGATAAAGAAATAGAGAGAATAGAGAAATACAGTAGATAGGTAGGGGGAGAGAGGGTAGGTAGGTAGATAAAGGAATAGAGAGAGAGAAATAGAGAGAAATACAGTAGGTAGGGAGAGAGAGAGAGAGACAGTAGGTAGGAAGGTTGATGTTTCCAGGTGTATTTATCCATGTCCTGGAGAAGGAAATAGCTGACAAACCTTAAGACTTTGCTATAATCAGGTAGGTTTTGTTAAAGGTAGATATATGAGTGATATAATTAGAAGAGTATTAAATATTATAGATATAGCTGAGAGAAATGGGGATAAAATAGGTATAGTATCACTAGACATTTTTAAAGCCTTTGATTCTGTACAATGGGAAACTATTAAGGTAATTATCGAGGCATTAGGCTTCGGTAATAGGTTTATACATGTTATTTCAAAATTGTATCAAAAAAGTAGTGCAAAAGTGAAGGTGAATGGAATAATGACGGGAGAGATTAAATTGGAAGCAGGTACGAGACAGGGATGTCCCTTGTCCCCAACATTATTCTTATTAATTATGGAAGTTTTGACTAAATTGATAGAAAAAGATGAAGAATTGGAAGGGTACAAGGGATATAAGATAAATTTGTACGCGGATGATACCTTGATTATTTTGAAAGATATAGAGAAAGATTTGAAGAGGATAAATAAACATTTGAAAGAATTTGAAGAAATGACAGGTTTAAAGGTAAATTGGTCAAAATCTGAATTATTAATGAATAAAAATGATAAGGAGTGGGAGAGTATGCAAGAACAATTTGGGATAAGAATTAAAAATACACTGAAATATTTGGGAATAACACTTTCACTTAAAGTTAGAGAATTGAAAAAAATTAATTATGATGTGATGTTGGATGAAGTAGAGAAGAAGATAGATAAATATAAGGAGATAAAGTTGTCTTGGTTTGGCAGAATTGCAATGTGTAAGATGATGTTGTTACCAAAGTTTAATTTTTTATTTGAGATGCTACCATTAAATTTGACAGAGAAGGATATGGAAGGATATCAGAAGAAATTAGATAAATTTTGCAATGGTGGGAAAAGACCTAGATTAATGAAGAAAATGTGGTATCAAAATCAAAAGGAAGGTGGAATGGGAATTCCCAATCTACTTAATTATTACTGGGCCTATAATATTCGAACTGTAATAAAAATACTTAAAGGAGGAGATGGTCATTGGGGAGATCTAGAGTTAAAGGATATAAAGAGATTTGGCCCTACATGGTTTTTAGATAAAATAAAAACAAAAAAGGTAATTAACAGTTATTGGTTAAAGGGATTGAGCAAAATTTGGAATAAATTCGTTAAAATATTGATTCCGGATATATCCTTCTTGGGGAAGACACTTGGAAGTTGGCCGATTAAAATCAATATAAGTCGAGAGAAAGTAATTGAAGATGACAATATAGGAAGTATAGTAAATTGGTTAAGAGCATTAGAAATTGAGAGCAGAAAAAAAGAAATAATTGAAAAATTGGAACTGAATTGGTTTGAGAAAATACAGATAGAAAAATGGTCTACGGAAGTAAGGGGAACATGTAAAATAGATAGAAATAAGACTGAATTTGAAAGTTTAGTATCTCAAATTATTAAGGATGAAATTGGGTTAAAGGGACTCGTTAGTAAGATATATAAGATTATAAACTTTGATGGAAATCCACAAATGGTAATGAAGACGAATTGGGAGGAAGAGCTTAAGATTAAAATATTAGACTTGGATTGGAATGTGAATTGGAAAAGTCGAATTATGAGGATTATGTCTATAAGGATCAAAGAGCATAACTTTAAGGTAGTTTGGAAATGGTATTGGACTCCATTAAGGTTATCATTGATGGATAAAAATATTAGTAATAAATGTTGGAGATGTAATAAGGAAGTGGGAACCTATGAACACATGTGGTATAAATGGGAAAAATTAACAAGTTTTGGCAACAATTGGAGGAAATGATGTTTGAAATGAAGAAAAGAATAACTTTGAGATCAGAATCTATATTACTACTGATAATTAAGGATTTAGAATTAACAAAATATGAGAAAGAATTGATTAGAATTATGATTATAATAGGTAGAATTATAATAGCAAGATACTGGAAAATAGAGGTAAATATGAAAATAGAAGAGTGGTATTGTGAAATGTGGAAATTAGCTTTAAATGATAAAATGACATGTGATATTAAATTCAGAGAGGGGGTCTATAAAAAAGACATTTTCTGGAAGATTTGGAACCCATTTGTGGACTATGCACTTGGAACTTTGGATGCCTCGACACCTGTACCCAGGGAACGCGGATTTTAGAGATCTTAAAGACAATTGAAGATATCCAAAGAACCAACTCTTCCTTTCGTTTTGTATAGCACTGGGTGGATTATTGTTAAAAAAAAAAAAAGTAAATTTTATGTTTATATGTATAATTTGTGGAAAATTATAATAAAAATAATACTAATAAAAAAAGACTTTGTTTCTTCTGGCACAGAAACAGTTAAAGAGCCTTCCGAAAGGGGGGGGAAGTCTTTGCACTCTGCAAACCCCCCAAAAAGGGCGTTGGTACTTACCTAATACGCCTCTTCTCATAGGGCAGGGGAGGAGTATCCAGGATGGGTTGACCTCATTCTCTCATTTGCTGAACTGAGTCCGATAAGCTCTTTAAAACTGCCCTTATCGCCGAGTATTCCCCAGTTTCAACGAAGAACTGTATCAGACTCAATGTGTCGTCCACTCAGGTCTTGTCGTAATTCTAACCAAAAAAGCTCTATTTAAACTCTAACAGAATGGGTTCCACACCGCAAATTCTCTCAAGAACAAGACAATATCAGGGACGGACTGGATACTCCTCCCCTCTCCTATGAGAAGAGGCATATCAGGTAAGTACCGACGCCCTTTCTCCATAGTGAGGGAAGGAGTATCCAGGATGAGACGTACCAAAACTCAATGTCCCTAGGGAGGGTTCCCACATGGTGTAAATACACAACCTTATGTAGGGGAGCTGTGTCTCCACCCTATGAACAGTCTGTAACACCCTATGTCTGAATGATGTCTCCGCTGAGGCAAAGAAGTCCAGCTTATAGTTCCTCACAAATGGTGAGGGGAAAGACCAAGTAGCTGCCCTGTAGATCTCCATCTAGGAGACCTGCGTGACCCAG
Organism: Rhabdophis nuchalis; assembly: GCA_039707465.1. NCBI lineage: Eukaryota > Metazoa > Chordata > Lepidosauria > Squamata > Natricidae > Rhabdophis > Rhabdophis nuchalis. Next base: position 63,862,052 of record CM077647.1, read on the forward strand.
GCTGCTAAAATGGCCGCACTCCGTGTGGAATGTGCAATAACCACCTTGCAGCCCTCGTGCTTGTTAGGCCGTAGCAATGCAGGCCCGAAACCATCAGCCTATGGGGGTAGCTGTCACTCCGTTCCCCAAGGACCCAGGCTAGAATGGCCCAAACAGGGCTTCCAACTCCCTGCTCGGTCGAGTCCTCCTGAGGTAAACTCTCAGAACCCTTCTCACATCCAAAGTGTGCCACTTCCTGTCCAGGAGCACCGATTCTTGCAACCAATGGAAACAGGACACCCTGGGTATAAGGAGGGGTTTACCCAAAGGACCACTCTGTCCTGGTGGAACACATGTATATCTTCCCTGGTGGACAATGCCTGATATCCGCCTGGCTGAGGTAATGGCCATCAAGAAGGCCACCTTGAGTGTCAGGAACTTGGCGGATACTGTACGAAGCAGTTCAAAGGGGGAACCTGTTACAGCGTCTGTGTACCGTGTGCGGATTAAGATGAAAGACCCCCTTGAGGAACCGCCTGACCATGGGGTGATGAGTCCATGTCCAAGACCTACCTCACAGAAGCACTGACAAGATTGCAGATACCTGTATCCTGATGAGGTCCAGGACCTGGAGGCCTGTGGCTCGAATTGGGTCCTGGTTCCTGGTGGCCAACCATGGGCAAAAGTCGTGCCACATAGAGTTGTAGATGTGTTCTGTGGACCACCTGCGTGCCTCCTAGATGGTCTGTATAACCCTGGGGGGAGAAGTTTCCCACCCTTAGGATGCTCTGCTCAATGCCAGGAGGTCAGCTGGAGCCACTGAGGGTCTGTGTGCTCCAGCAACCCTCTGGATGACGGAATCTACCATTTTGTTAATAGTGTGGTGTCTGCAGGGAGTTGCTGTAATTCTGAAAGCAGAGCAGACAAGAATGATTAAAGGGAATATGAACAGCCATAGCCACTCTTATTGCCCAGGCCACTGCCCAAAAACTCATTATAGAGATGTCCGCTCCTTGACCTCAGGCTGCAGAGCCCCCTCAAGTGCCCCAGCATATTATCAGAGGTGTGCAAGGCAGATACCAGGGCTTCAACTCTAGATGGTAGAAACCCTTGGCTACATCTTTGTCCTGCCATTAGAGATGGGCACTGGGCCTGAAGTAGAAAATGCCCCTTATCTAGTAATCAGATCAGGAAGGACCTTCAGTTTGGGCACTGCCTCTGCCTCCAAGGCAAATTGGTAAGTATATATTTAAGGCTCGGTGCCTAGTTATATGCAAGACCGCCTTCTGCCCCATACATCCCTTCGGCCGATCCGCTCCCACAGAGAGGGCCTCCTCAGGGTGCCGTCGGCCAGGCAATGCCGTCTGGCAACACCCAGGGGAAGAGCCTTCTCTGTGGCGGGTCCTGCCCTTTGGAACGACCTATCCCCTGAATTACGCACCATCACCGACCTCCGCTTCTTCCGCCAGTATCTGAAGACACATCTTTTCCAGCAAGCCGGCCTAGCCTAACCTCCCGTGGGGACTATTTTAGAGAGTTTTAAATTGGGAATTTTAAAATTGGTTTTAGCATAGGATTAGTATAATTTAATATATTTTTAAATTAAGTATTTATTTTTGTATGTTTTTAAATTCCTGTGCGCCGCCCTGGGTCCTCTGTGGAGAAGGGCGGGATATAAATTTGATTAAAATAAATAAAATAAAAATAAATAAAATATTGTCACTGTACTTAAACATAAAGAACTATAATGTCTGCTGCTATCACCGGGATGCCCCTTATCTATTAATCAGATCAGGAAAGATCTTTGGTGTGGGCACTGCCTCTGTCTCCATGGCAAATAGAAGCAAGTATATCTTCATTGTCATTGTACTTAAATACAAAGAACTACAATTTCTGTCGCTATCACTGGAAGTTGCGCAGTCACCTCTGAGACATGTTGCCCAATTCAGCAGAGGCCTTAGCTTTTTTTTTTTTAATAGTCTTTATTAATATAAAATCAAACATTTAACAGTTATAGGGTAAGGGTGGTGGGAGAGACGTACAAAAATAGGAAAAGAAGAGAAGAAGAGGTAGAGGAAAAGTAAGAGGGAAGATACAAACCGGGGGTATAACTACTCCCCTAATTTAAGAGATATATTTGTCCCAGACTAACAGCAAATATTGCTTACAATTATATTCTGATGTCTATATATAAATCTATAAAATTGTCTTAAGTACTATTATCTTGTTTGTTCCTTGTGCCTATTTCACTATTATTTTGTCTAATTAATTTCTTTGTTATCCGTTGTTCTCTTGCTGTACCACAAATACCATTTTCCCCAGGATTGGGCATAGATTGAGTTTGACTTGTCCTTTAGGATCTACGTTAGTTTGTCTGATTCTGCGCAACTAAAAATTTTAGATATAATTAAGCTCTCTGATGGTGGATTAGAATTTTTCCAGTGTTGCGCAATGGCCATCCTAATCGCCGTTGTGATATGGGTGAAAAGGTACCAATCTTGATTTTGAATTTCGTGTGGTTTAATGCCAAGCAAATATAAATCAGGTTTGAGGGGAAAGTTAATACCTACTATTTCTAAGAGCCAAATTTTTATTTTTTTCCAAAGTTGCATAGAAATTGGACAGGTCCACCACTGGTGGAAGAATGTGCCCCTGGCCGTTTTGCATTTCCAACATCTATCTGAAGAATTTGGGAACATGTGTGCAATTCGGGCTGGTGGTAAGTACCATCTATAGAGCATTTTATATGAGTTTTCCTTATAGGAAGACGACAAAGTCATTTTCATGGATTTGCCCCAAATAGTTTGCCACTCTTCTAAATTGATATTCCTTCCTATATTCCTTCCCCAAGCAATCATGGCACCTTTAATTGTTTCCTCACCAATGTACCTTTGCAATAATAATTTATAAACCTTAGAAATGAATTTAGTTGGCGTGTCCACAGAATCTTATCTGTATCTTGATTTGTTGGGTATATTCCGAATTCTTGTTTGTCTTTATTAAATTTGGATACTGCCTGAGTATATGGCCACCAGTCTATCTTCCAACCCCTTAGTTGTAGATCTGTCCGTGTTCTGATATTGCCCCCCTCATCTATCAAATCTCCATAAGTTAGGTTTCTCTTTGGGTTGTGAACGGTTGGGTAAGTTATTGCTTCTATTGGGGCTAGCCATCTTGGGATTTGGGTATATAGTTGTTTAATTTTTTGCCATGTCCTGAAGAGGGTCGCTCTTGTGTAGTGGGTGGTAAAACTTTTGGGTTGTCTATTGTTTTTGGGCCAAAGTGATGAATGCCAACCTTGGAGATCATAACCCTCAATTGTTAGGATCCGTCCTCTCATTAGGGTAACCCAATCTTTAATCCAGATCAAAATTGAGGCATGATAGTAAAGTTCCCAGTTTGGGAGTCCCAAGCCTCCTCTCAATTTGTGTTCCTGAAGCATTTTCTTTTTTATGCGTGATTTTTTCCCCTGACAGACAAATTTCAATGTGGTATAGTCTAATTTTTGAAAAAATTCTTTATTTAATTTTACGGGTGCCGTTTGGAACAGGTATATCCATTTTGGGAGGATGTATGCTTTAATGGCAGCTATCCTCCCTAGCAGTGATAAACGGATTTTACTCCATTTTTCAAGTTGTTTGATCATTTCACCTATTAGTTTGTTATAATTTAATTCTTTGATTGCAGAGCATCTATTCGTTAACCAGATTCCCAAGTATTTAACTTTTTTAACAATTTCAATTCCCAGTAATTTTTGTACCTGTTCCTTTTGTTGTCCTGTCATATTTTTTGCCAGCATTTTAGTTTTTTGTTTATTAATTTTTAAACCAGCCACCTCTCCATATTCTTCTATTGTTGTGACTAGTTTTGGTCCTGAGGTCAGAGGTTCTTCTATCACAAAGACCAAGTCATCGGCAAATGCCTGTATTTTATATTCTTCCCCTCTAACTCGCAGTCCTCTAATACTTTTCTCTTGCCTAACTATATTTAGGAGGGGTTCTAATGTCAGAATAAATAGAAGAGGCGATAGCGGGCAACCTTGTCTAGTGCCTCTACTTATTGGGATCCAGTCTGATAAAACCTTATTGAATAGCAGTCTTGCCGATTGTGTTGTATAAATGGCCTGAACTGCGTTAATGAATTTAGGGCCAAATTCCATAATTTGCAATTGTTGTATGATGAACTCCCAATTAACCCTATCAAATGCTTTTTGTGCGTCTAGGAAAAGCATACTCATTTCTTTGTTTGGATGTGCCTCATAATATTCTAAGCAATTAGTTATTGTCTGTACGTTGTCTCTTAAGTACCTACCTGGTAAAAATCCGTTTTGGTCTTGATGAATATAGTTAGATAAAAATGGTTTCAATCTTTCGGCCAAGATCGTCGCGAATATCTTATAATCAACATTTAGAAGTGATATGGGTCTATAATTTTGGATTTGGGTTAGGTCTGCGTCAGGTTTGGGGATTAGAGAGATAAAAGCTTCAGTCCATGATTGGGGCGTTTCCCCTTTTTCCAAAATTTAATTGAATAAATCTTTCATTTGTGGGACCAAAATTTCCCAGATACCTTTATACAGTTCTCCTGGCAATCCATCTGGGCCTGGGGTTTTCCCATTTGCCTGTTTCCTAATTGCGTTTTCTATCACTTTGGTTGTTATTTCTGTATTTAATGTATTTTTATATATGTCAGGGACTACTCCAAGGTGTTGGTTTGTGAGATAGGAACTAATCTTATCCCTTTGTTGTGTCTCCTCTGCATAAAGCGAGCTAAAGAAATCTTGTGCTATTTTAAGTTTGTGTTCTATAGTGTTTGCAATTTTCCCATTATTATCTTGAAGAGATTCTATTTTTCTTGTTTCTGTTTCTTTTCTTAGCCTATATGTCAACCATTTTCCAATTTTGTTTGCATGTTCAAAATGGGATTGCTTACATTTCTTTATTTTTTCTGCTAGTTGGTTCTGATCTAGTAGGGAGATTTTATGTCTCAAAAGATTAATTTAGCTTTGAATGAGAGGTTTTTGAACAGAAAAGGCTGGAGGAGATCAGAAAGGATGGAAGTGGCAGGTGGCATACCATCATCATCAGGGAAGGTTTCCTCCCTAAATAAGCCTTACTTCAAATCCGAGGCCTGAGCATCCTGCGACCAGACAGGGAAGACAGGGAAATCCTCTGCCTGGGTGTCAATTACCTCTGGCATACCCTGCTGCAGAGCCTGGCTCTAATGCCTGAAATTGGGTGCACACAAAAGGAAAACCTAGGTCAGAAGGGGAAGGTATCACTATCCCTGCTATCACTATCGAGGCTAGGGCTAGTCGCCATTGGAGGGTTGTGCAGGGGAAACTGCCACTCTTGGCCAGAGCTCCAAGCCCCGAGGTGGCAAGGGAGGGTCTCAGGTGGAGCAAGGAATCCCCCTCTGCTCCTCCCCTCAGGGGAGGGAAGCCCTAAACATAGTCTCAGGGAAACCTTTTATCAGAAAGCAGAGCAGAGGTTTTTGCTGCCCTGTGCAAAATTGCTTCTATCATTCGAATGTATCTCTGAGTTTGTAGGTTTTCATTTGGTTTTGCCACGAGCGTTCTGCCCCACTCCCCTCAGGGAAAACATTTGGCAAGGGGCCCAATACAGCTGTGGAGGCATCTTTTTTTTTTATAATAACAATTTTTCTTGGTTTTTACAAATTTTATAACAGGGAAAAAGGTATGTAGGATATAGGAAAGATATTTTAGGGCTTCCATGTCGGAGGTGGTGGTCGCCTCCAGGGTTCCATACAAAGAGTAAGGTTTTTTCTTCGGCATAAGGTGGAAGGGAATACATATATATCATATCATAAATTACATGCATTCAATCATTTGTTTCTATTGACATCCGTAAGGATTACACTATGTAAAAGAAAATCATTTTTGTGATCTGAGTCTTTTAGCTATTGTGTCTTCTTCTTCCTTCCCGCCAGTGGGCGGAGCCATGGCCCCTCCCGTTCCCCCATTTTCGTCCTCCAGGGTTGAGGAGTGTTTTTTAAGAAAGGCTTCCGCCTCTTCAATTGTTTTCAGCTGTGGAGACATCTTGAGCCTCCCTCGGACAGATGATGTCCCGCCCCCTCAGAGGTGAGAAGGACTGGCTCCTTCCCATGTCCGGGCTGCTGCTGGTAGCTGCCCGTTCGAAGCGCGGCTTGAACTCTCTTCAAGAGGGCGATCTGCGCCAAAAAATAGCTGGGGGAAAGGACCTTCATGAGGGGCGAACAATGAGACACTTCGGAGTCGGAATTCTGTCCAGTGCAGTCTCCCTCTTCAGACTGGTCGGATAAAGTCTTTGCTGCCTGAAGTGTCTTAGTATGGTCATTGTTTAATATGCGAATGTTTAGCCATTTCTTCTGAACTTCTTAAGCATCACTTAGTTGTGACCGGATGTCATTGGGTGAAGAATTTTTCCATGTCCTCGTCCGCTGAGCGGAGGTGTTCAGGTGGTAGACCGTCCTCGAGTTTGCCGCAGAGACGCTGCAACTTCTTCCAGCAAATCTCATGCTTTTGATCAGTAGTAGTCAACCTGGTCCCTACCGCCCACTAGTGTGCATTCCAGCTTACATGGTGGGACGTAAGGGTTTTGTCCAATACTGAAGCACTTTTCTTTTTTAAAAATTTATTTATTCATTCATCATGCATTTTTAAATTGACTCCCCTACCTTATAAATCACCATTATTGTAGAACTTGTGGGCGGTTAGAAATTCTTACTATTAATAGGGATACAAAGGTGGGTAGATGGATGCTATGATTCAATAACTAGGAGTTCTCAAATGTATTATGAATACTTTGAGTTCCATACACGCTTCGACCACTAGGGTACATTGCAAGACTTTGGAGAAGCGGGTGCAGTTCACGTGGTAGACACTAGCGTGTGTTGCATAACATGCAGGCGCAGATGCAGTTCACTGGTCAGCCAGAGGGCAGGGCAGGGCTTTGGAGATGCAGACGCAGCTCACATGGCAGATACTAGAGTGCGTTGCATAACTTGTAGACGTAGATGCAGTTCACTGGCCAGCCACTAGAGGGTGTGGCAGGGCGTTGGAGATGCAGGTCCAGTTCATGAGTTGGCCACTAGGGTGTGATGCAATGCTTTGTAGATGCAATGCTTTGTAGAGGCGGTGGAAGTAGTGGCCTGAAATGCCATATTGCATTTTGTAGAAGAGCCACTTGAGGACACTGCTATTGCCTACTGTTTGGAGAAATTGGTAATGGGGCTTTCCTTGCTGTGAAAGGATGGAAGGGCTGGGTCCATCTCAAGCCTGTGAGATTTGAACTGCCCAGCTGCAGCTAGCCATCAGCTGAAGTAGCCTTCCTGATTACCATTGCTTATATATAATTTGGGAAAGGAAAAACCCCTTTGAATTCCAAGCTGGAAAGACAGCTTGATAAACCTAACCAGCAGAATAGACTGCTGTCCTGCTCTCTAACCACTATGCCACCTTGGCTCCAGTTGCCAATCAGCAAGAACCTAACATTAATCTCTTCATCTGAGCTTCATCTGAAGGCTTTGGCTGCCCAAGGGCTGACACAACATGATAATAATCATTATTGTCATTGTACTAGTTTACAATGAAATTGGTTGTAAGTGAGCTGATGATGGCATGGTTGGGGCCTCTTTATGCCCCCCCCCCCTTTGTCAGGACAACTTAACAAGGTCCGTTTCCATGGAGATCTTTCCACCAGGCTTTTACAAACACTTAAGTAGTGTAGAGTTATGGTAATAATGATACAAACTTGTTGATTAATAGAAACATTTGCTTTCTGTAACACACATATATTATGCCTTGTATTTGTAATGTAGATACTTGCATGCTGTGGATTCCTTTGTGCCCTGGGGTTGATTTCCTGGGGTCCTGTTATTGGGGTCTGTAAGATATCTGGCAAATGTCAAATCCTGTGATAAGATCTGAAATCTTCATATGCCACCTCTGCTTCCTTCAGGAAAAGAGAAGATGAAATTCCAGAACAACCTTCTCACCTTGTGTGCTGCTAAATGGGCAATTAAGCAAACAGAGAAGGGAAAAGATAACAAACCTTTTGAGCCAGGAAGGATGCAAATCTGAGTTAAGATATATGATCCAAGTTTTACAATGTTAGGTTATATGACTTAAGGTTTGACTTGAAGTTTACAATGTTGATTAGAATGATTTAGAATAGCTAGAGTAATTAGAATTCGAAGAACAAAGATCCTTTTGAAGATCAAACATCTTTTCGTGTATAAGAAAGGACACTGCACCCTTGAGTTTTGTAGTTGAGTAGTTGAGTTTTGTAGAACTTTCCTATCATGTCTCTTGTACATGTGTATGGAAATTTCTTACCCAGAACTTTAACTTTGATCAAAGAATAAAGTCTGTTTTCTCTGTTCTTCAAGCCTCCGTTTAAGTCTCTTGTTTGGCTCATTGTGACTTGAACGTTTTCTAAGGGTCTCAATGTATTTTCAAAACCTTACATTTTGGCGGCCAACGTGATGGAACTTGGAGGCTCCTGTTTGGTTTGCCAAAACCTTACATTTTATCTGGCTCCCCATAGAGCTGAACCCCTTTGAGGTTCGGCAGGCCTTCAAGAAGGTGGACTGGAAAAACTGGCCTGGGCCACAGACGATGTCAAAGAGCGCTCTCGGTAAGTTTTGAACCAGTGACATGGGCTTGGCCGGACGCCAGCAGATCCTGAATCCATCTGGACCTGAATGCCAAAGAGGCTTGAAGAAGATTGTACTCTGCTAGGTGAGTAGAGAATTTCCTTTTCTTTTGGGGAAAGAGGGGAGTGTTGCCTTGTGTGTGCGCGTGTATGAAAGAAGGACATTCCTACTAGAGGATTGCCTTCAACCTGAGTGAGGAGATCTAATCTGCGTTTTGAATAAGATCAGCCAGAAAGGATTGTGTTGAAAGGTGTGTGTTTGTTGGAATAAATGTAAAACTATTTAATTGCAAGGGAGGGGGTCTGACCAAACTCCGAGTCCTGTTGGGGTGACCCGAGAAATCCTTTAAAAAAGGAGAGTTTGTCAGATTTGAGCTTAGACAAAGCCCGAGAAACACTCCCGACTGATAAAGCCCCATAGAAACTCAGGGGACCGGGTTTTAACCAACTCAAACCCTACTGACAAAGCCCGGGAAATTCTTTGCAAAAAGGAGGGTTTTGCCATGCCCCGAGCTTCTGTCAGGAAAAATCCCCTCAGAAAGAAACTCTTTAAAAGTCAGAGCCGTGTTCCCCTCTGGACTGCATGTTGGCCCAAAGGGACACAGAAAAAACCCTCTGCACATCTATCTGACCACTCTGCTCTTAGTCCAACCTAAGAGTCTCCATACATTTTCATCTTTAAAACTATGCAAGCGTGTGCTGGGAGATGAAGATAGATATGAACGAATTTGGATTTTTAAAACTATGCCAGCGTGGGCTGGGAAATCCAAATTTGGAACTGAACATCCCATGGCAGAGACAGATAGTAACCATCTAGTGCTTAAGGAGATCAAACGAGTGTAAACTTTGAGCAAAAGTAAGAAAATTCAGCAGGTAATAAAAGTTAAAGCCTGCCTGAATGAGAAGACCTAAATAATTGGACTTAATCAATTTGATGTGAAGATTTAGATAATTTGACCTGATTGATTTGATGTAATTTCTGGCAAAATTCTTGTGTGCATCTATACTAATAACATGTAGAATTGTGTGCATCTATACTAATATGCAGAATTGAATGAGATTGAATTGATTGTGATATGTTTGACCAGCTGGCAAAATAAGTAAGCTTTTCACTTTATCCTTGAAGCTGTGGGAATGTGAGAGAACGTAAGATTTAAACTGCTCTCTGAATTCCCCCACTGTTTCACGAATAAGCCACAGGTTCCCCAAGCAAATACAAATTGAAGATTTAAAGGGACTTTCCCAAGTCTGAAAATGTTGTCCCATGATATGTGTGCATGCTTGTGATCATTTCCAGACCTGGAGGGAAGTTGAGATGCTTTAATAATAAAAATTGAGCTCATTGGCTTTAATACAGCTCCTTGAAATGATTGTAATGATTGATTTGCATGACGAAAAAGTGAAATGGGATTTTTGTATGTGAAATTGGTTTACACAAACAGTCTGATTGTAGTGCAAATGTGAGTATGTTGGTGGTGAAAGTTGGTGTGAATGTACTTTGATTCCCTTTCCTATAAAGAAAGAGTAAGTTGCAAGGTTGTTTAATGGTGTATGGTATGTGTGTGTGTTTCCAAATCTGAAAGGAGGGTGAGACCCTCTAATGCATGAACAAGCATCAACCTCTGATTGCAAGTATGAATGTGAGTGTGTCTCCTATACTCTAGGAAGTGATAAGTGAAAGAGATGTGGCCTGTGAGATTTCCCACCCCCCCACCCCCACCGCTTTCCCCCTCTTCCCTCTGAGTTATTCTTTGGAGGGAAGCAAGCAAGGGGGGAGAGTGGGCAAAGGGGTGTGTGGGTGCCTGCTTGTTTTAACTCTGTGTATGAGAGTGAGAGAGAGACAGATGCCCCAATGAGAGCATCTCCCCCCCCCTTCTTTCCCATTAAGGGGGGCCTGCTCCCATTAAGGGGGCTGCAGTTTTCCTGCTCATTTTAAAACTTTTTTTCTCTCTTCTGAGAAATTCAGGGCAAATGGGTGACCTGCTCATGTGCACCTTTTGCCTTTCACTGTTTTGATTTTCACCTGCATACAAAAGCTATGATTTTGATATTTCTTTTTCTGCTCTGAAAACAATTTCGATTTTTCTTTTGGAAATTTTGTTTGAGCTTTAAAAAGCTTAATTGAACCTATAAGAAGTAATGATTTTGAGATATTTTGAGATTTTGATTTTGAGATATTTTGCCTACATTTGTAAATGTTTCAACATACTTAATGAGAATTAGCTTCCATCTGAATGGAATCTGACTTTGACCCAACATACGGTACCTCATTAAGTTTCTTTTATTTTGAAGCTGTTTTTTTTTCCTACCTACCTCTTTGATATCAGAGTTAAAGTGCTCCATCCTATGTCATTTTTGTTTGTTTGTCTCTGATATCTGCCTTTGGAGAATTTGCTTCCATCTGAACTGATTCTGATTTTTTGGAGTGTTGATTCAAAGTGCTTTTTTGATAGCTTTGTTTTATTTTTACTTTCTGAACCTCTTCTTTTTCCCTTTTTGGGTGGATAGCTTTTTTTTTTTTTGAAGCTGCCTTTTTTTATGCATGAGTACATTTTTTAAATGCTCATGAATCAAGGTGCTCCACTCCATGATATTTTATTTTATTTTATTTGTTTGTTTGTTTGCAACACTAGTTGTTCCCCTTTTGGAATTATTACAGATAATCATTCATCATGATAGAAAGAATTCTATCCTTTGAGAAAAAGGGAGGAAAAATACAGACAATAAAAAGTAATGAGTTTTATCACAAGAAGTAGAAACCTGTTTTTTAAATAGACATTTGTTCTATTGTAGCATGTATATGTGGGGTTGTGCTGCTGTAAAAGTGTTTTCCTTTTGAGCATTTGTTTTTGAGCATTTGTGCCACATCTACCTCTGCGAAAGCAATTGTATCCTTTTCCTTCTACAAATATTGGATGTTGGATAGCCATTTGTCTGAAATGGTGTAAGGTTTCCTGCCTGGGCAGGGGTTGGACTAGAAGACCTCCAAGGTCCCTTCCAACTCTGCTATCCTATTGTATTGTAAATGCCATCCCTTTCCTTCAGGAATTGGCAGGTAACTATACTCTTATCTACTACCAAAGCAATTCTCACACGTTTTGTGCTCTTAATAGGCCAATCAAGAATAACAAAAGATAAACTGCCAGAAAGGAATCTGTCTGATAAATCTAAGTTAGGAAATATGACTTAAGTTTTACAATTTAGTTAGATGATGTGATTTGTTCTTGAAAACTTCTGGAAACTTCTGGATGCTGGGTATTGTGACAAATATGTGAAATCTACTCATCTTACTGCAAAAGTGCTTGAATCATAGAGGCAGTGGGGATGTCATCTTCCATGAAATTTACATCATCTGCCTTCTGAAATAAGGTTTGGATTTCCCCACTTGGACAGAATGGGAGAAATTCCACAATATGAGACTAAAGGTATGCCTGTAGAGAACTGTATTCTTGGCGTCTCTTCTCTTCTTTACCTCAGAGACTGCTAGCTCAAACCATACCTCTCAAATTTGCTGCTAGTGATTAAAACCTGACGTGAGGAAAAAGCTTAGCTAAGCCTGGGAAAGACTTTTGATAGTTAACCCTGCTAACCACTGAAGCCCTGTAAACCACTGAAGCAACAGCCAAATATTGGAGAAAAAGGGCAAATTACTACACCTGTGGAAAATGGTTCCTGGAGAAGATCTACTAAGAATGGACATTTCCAAAAACGAATGTAGTCATTGTGCTATGCAAAGATTTTGTTTGTGACTTTTTCTCATTGCAGGAGTAGCAACTTTCTGGCTTATTCCACTTTAAGGTCCTAAAAAAGCAGCTGTACAACTTTGCACTCTACAGATTGTGTTGATTTTGTGATTGTAACTGTATCCTTGAATATTACTGTTATTTTTGTTGTACTTGTAACCTGATACACACCTGTGGGGGAGTGGGACACTATAATTGTGATTGTTCCCATATAAACTACATATGTTGCAGGGGTGGGTTTCAAAATTTTTGGAACAGGTTCTGTGACTTGCTGGCCATGTGACCGGGTGGGAGTGGCTTGCCGGCCATGTGACCGGGTGGGAGTGGCCAATTTGGAAAATGTGAAACTCACTTAACAATGGTCTTGGTTAGCAACCAAACTTTTGGGCCTAATTGTGGTCATAAGTTCTCTCTCTCTCTTTTTCTTTCTTTCCTTCTGTCTTTCTTTCTCTCTTTCTCTGCCTCTCTTTCTTTCTCTGTCTCTTTCTTTCCTTCCCTCTTTCTTTCTCTCTCTCTCTTTATTTCTTTCTCTTTCTCTCTTTCTTTCTCTTTCTCTGCCTCTCTTTCTTTCTCTGTCTCTTTCCTTCCCTCTTTCTCTCTCTCTCTCTATTTCTTTCTCTCTCTCTTTCTTTCTCTCTCTTTCCCTCTTTCTCTCTCTTTCTCTCATTTTTTCTTTCTTTCCCTCTTTCTCTTTCTTTCTTTCCCTCTTTCTCTCTCTCTCTTTCTGTCTCTTTCTTTCTTTCCCTCTCTCTCTTTTTTTCTCTTTCTTTCCTTTGTCTCTTTCTTTCTCTTTTTCTCTGTCTGTCTTTCTCTTTCTTTCTTTTTCTTTTTCTTTCTCTTTCTTTCCCTTTCCCCCCTCTTTCCCTATTTCTCTTTATTTCTCTCTTTCTCTTTCTCTTTCTGTCGCTTTTCTTTCTCTCTTTCTCTCTCTTTTTTCCCTTTCTTTCCTTTCTGTCTCTCTTTTTTCTCTCTTTCTCTCTGTCTGTCTTTCTTTCTCTCTCTCTGTCTCTCTCTCCTTTGTTTGCCCATCTGTCACTCTGTGTGTGTGTGTGTGTGTGTGTGTGTCTATCTCGCATTCAGGCACTTAAATCACTCATTTTGTGTCTTTGTCTATCTTTCTCTCCCTCCCTCCCACTCTCTGTCTCTGTGTGTGTCTGTCACTCTCTGGTGCCCCCCTCCTTCCCTGTCTCTGTGTCTGTGCCTCTGTCTGTCTGTCGTCGTCCCCGCCCCGCCCCCACCTCCGCGGAGCCTCCTCAGCCCGGGTCACTTGCCTTAGCCTGCCCCAGCTGCCCGGCCGCCCGCCGTGCTTGCTTGGTCGCTCGCTCAGGCTCCTTCCAGGAGCTGAGAAGCCTCCGTGTGTGTGTGTGTGTGTGTGTGTGAGGAACGGCAGCCCCTGGAAACGATGAGTGGCCAGCATGCCGGCTGTGGAGGGAGGGAGGGGGAGGGAGGAAGGGAATTGCGCGCTCTGCCCAGGGGGCTGCCCCCTCCTCCTCCTCTCTGCAACGGCGGCGGCAGCAGCAAGGGCTTACTTCCGGGTCCACGGTCGAAAGGGAACGCTCGGGATCGGGAAATTTGATGAAAGGGCTCGCGCGATCCCGGGCGAACCTTTAGAAACCCACCCCTGATATGTTGGGAGATTGAATCAGATCAACCTGACTTGAATACAGTGGTCCCAAGAGATGGTGATTTCATAATCCCTGAAGAGATAAGATGTATTGATGTAATGCAGTGGTTCGATATTATGCAATAATTTTCTTGTGCATAGGACAAATTGAAGGAGAATGTAATACCTGAAGAGACAACTGGGAAAACATATATTCCAAGCAAAGGTGTTTTCTTCGCTTACTCTCACCTTGCAGTCTGGAATTAACCTGACACAACCTAGTAACTCACTTGTAACAATAACTGGACAGAGTGGGTTATGGACGGATGTGGTGACTCTTAATTAGCATGCTCCAGATGGCTTATAAGGTTTGTCTATGTGCCTAGCCGATGGTGTAAAGCATGTGTATATGCTGAATGCACCTGCTAAGTGCTCTAACTTTTACAACAACAATATCCCAGAATATGTTTGCTTCACATGATTTGTTAGCAAAAGGATATATCTGTGGAAAATTCATCGCACAAATTTTGGTCACAAAACCAATGACCAGGAAAAGCCATACAGAAAAAAAAAACTGCCTGAACTGGGGTGTTGTCTTCACCTGATTTGGCAAATATCTTTACTACAATAGAAAGCATTCTATTATTTTTTTTTTTAAAGGGAGGAATGTAGAGTTATGGTAATAATGATACAAACTTGTTGATTAATAGAAACATTTGCTTTCTGTAACACACATATATTATGCCTTGTATTTGTAATGTAGATGCTTGCATGCTGTGGATTCCTTTGTGCCCTGGGGTTGATTTCCTGGGGTCCTGTTATTGGGGTCTGTAAGATATCTGGCAAATGTCAAATCCTGTGATAAGGTCTGAAATCTTCATATGCCACCTCTGCTTCCTTCAGGAAAAGAGAAGATGAAATTCCAGAACAACTTTCTCACCTTGTGTGCTGCTAAATGGGCAATTAAGCAAACAGAGAAGGGAAAAGATAACAAACCTTTTGAGCCAGGAAGGATGCAAATCTGAGTTAAGATATATGATCCAAGTTTTACAATGTTAGGTTATATGACTTAAGGTTTGACTTGAAGTTTACAATGTTGATTAGAATGATTTAGAATAGCTAGAGTAATTAGAATTCGAAGAACAAAGATCCTTTTGAAGATCAAACATCTTTTCGTGTATAAGAAAGGACACTGCACCCTTGAGTTTTGTAGTTGAGTAGTTGAGTTTTGTAGAACTTTCCTACCATGTCTCTTGTACATGTGTATGGAAATTTCTTACCCAGAACTTTAACTTTGATCAAAGAATAAAGTCTGTTTTCTCTGTTCTTCAAGCCTCCGTTTAAGTCTCTTGTTTGGCTCATTGTGACTTGAACGTTTTCTAAGGGTCTCAATGTATTTTCAAAACCTTACAGTAGTAAGGCCTGGAATCTGCTTGATATACTTTCCTTGTTAGGCCACATGTGTTTGGCCCTAACAACAGCAGATCAGATTACATAGATTGGGAAGGGGTAGGGTTGCTTCATCATGTACTTGGGCCCCATCTCCTGGAACTCCATTAGATAGCAAAGGCTGAAATGAGAGATTTTTGTGATTTAAAAAACATGTTAAAAGGGGGCCAAGGGTAGAATGAGAAACATAGCCTTTACAACCTATCTGATTCAATCTGCTCTGAAGAGTCTCTTTGCTCCAAGAGGGGAGGAGGGAGATTCCGGGAGCTGTTTTTAGTTAGAATGCAAAAAACAGAGTTTGGGATTCACACTCAATGTCCCTTTATCTCGAGGGAGCTCCAATAACAGTATTCATTTACTATTCTGCCTCGGGTAGTGCCCCACCCCCATGCCTGCAGAGGTAACCATGGGAATCCTCCCTTGCTGGGAGGGATCAGGCTCCAGTCCAGGGGGAACCTTCTTGCTGTTGCCTTATGGCAAATGCGTTCCAGGGCTTTAAGCCCCTGCCTTTCATATGCAGAGGCTGAAGCCCCTGCCTTTCATATGCAGAGGCTGGTTTGAGAGGCTTGGAGCCAGAGCTTCCTCTTTGCCGCTCTGGAGAAGGCGTGCTCTTTGCCTTGTCGCCCCCACCCTTGGATGAACCTTCAGGGGAAAGGTCTAAGAAGCCCCTCCCCTTCATTCCTCATTTTGCAAGCCACTTCTCAAAGAGAAGGAGGGAGGGCTTCTTCAGAGGAGCCAAGGCCAGAGCAGCATTGAAGCCCAATCCAGCCTCAGATGCGCCAGGCCCGGCCCGGTACGGGGGCATGGCCAGGCCACCACTCCCAGTACATAAACATATGGCTGATTTCCGCTCCCGGTAAGCCCGTACCGGTTCATACCAGGAGCAACCCACCTCTGGTAGAAGGCTGTGTGAGCCTGCCCTCCATCTGGGTGACCAGTGGGTCTAGCTTAGGAAGGGGGTTGTTGGTTTGTGTGTGGGGGAATGGAGGCGAAGTCCTGCTAGCACTGAGAGTGAGCTATGGTGTATCAGGGCCTGCCTTTCTCAACCACTTCCCCAAAGGTATTAGGTAGCGGTTATGAGCAGTCTTGGAAAGAGCCAATAGATAGCTGGAGCACCACTGGAGAAAAACAAAAAATTAATTTGACCAAACATAAAAGATGCAATTAACGCCTATTTGTGGAAGTAAGAGTAGCAAAGCATAGTTTTTCTCCACACTTACTGCAGTTGAAGTGTTGTCAAATGGACTGTAACAAATGTCAATAAGTAAAACAAAAAGTCTGAATGGTGAATATGGCAGTACCTGGAGACAGCAAAAGAGAAGAGAAAGAACTAGAGAAGATAACAAAATACAGAAGTCTGCAAATAGAAACAGAATGGCTGTGGCAAAACAAAGCAAATAGGCACCTTGGGTGCAATCGCAAAACAACTGGAGCACTACTTGAATACTATTGGTATTGACAAAATAACCATTGGACAATTCCAAAAGGCAGTTTTGCTTGGAACAACTTGTGGTAATTTAACTGAATTGCTGTCACTAAATTTCATATGGAAGTATCTGTAATCACTAGGGGTGTAGTATAATTCACAATAATATATTTTGTATCTTAGGATATGCATACCATTTTACTAATTGATAAACACATAGGCTGTGGAATGTGTTGTACCAAAGGGAAAAAATACTGCATATAAAATTTAAAACAAACTTTAAATGGCCACTTAAAAAAAACTGTCTCAGTTATAGGTGATCATATTAAAAGGTAGTATTTCTAACCTGTACTTTCCTGTTCTTCAAAGAGAAATAATTCCAACTAATATTTCTTGCTCTTCTCGGGAAAATGCTCCATTAAGTCTTCAATGATCCATGTATAACATAATTCAGGGCCATTTGTGTTTTTCAAGAAGTGAAGCAGCCTTACACTGTGTTCTCAATTGAATAACAGATCTGATTTTTTTAAATGGCACTATGCAGAAGGATGGCGGACTTAGAATTCTTTTTCTTATATAATTAGCAATCATTCTCAAAAACAGAAAATAAAGCTGTCACTCCAAAATATCATTGGACCTAATCCTTTATTGCTTGATCTTCAAGAACTCTAGACAAAAAATATTTTGCTGACATAGCTTCACCCTATGTTCCCTTTTTTGATTACAAAAACCTCCATATGCATTGTAAGCTTTTGCCCATGGTTAGTGAAAGAAACAATCAGCAGAGTTCACATTGCTAAACCATAAATAATCGTTATATTCTATAATGTCTGGGGTCATTCAATGTGCTAGATAAAGATTACAACTGCAACTATGTCTGCACAAAATACAGAACTTTGGTTAATTAATCACAATGGCTGGATGCACAGGAAGCTAAATTTAACTACCACTTGTAATCAGAAGCTATGAACTGAGTCAATAGCACTTTTTTTCTACACACATACATTCTCCTCCAAACCCTAAACTATATAAAACAACTCAAATTCAATAATCAATAATCAATAATTTAATTTGTTGACCGCTCCCTCTCCCCAAAGGGACTCGGAGCGGTGCACAGGGCAAATAAAACAATAAATACACATACACATAATAAAAACAAAATAAATATATCCCTGCGCTAAAAATTACCAATTAAAATACTAAAATCCCTATCTAAAATTATTGACAATCCCATAGACGAGAGACTACCCTAGGCCGGCCAAGCAGAACAAATATGTTTTTAATTTTTGAGTAAGCAGAAATAGTTATGTAACAATGTTATAACAATGTTATGTCTGCATAGAACAAATTATTGTTCTATGCAGACATAACAGCATTCCTAAAAATAGAGTTGTTGGAATGTTTTTATTTCTTTTATTTTTCCCTTTAATAGGAAATACTTCTATTTAAACTTCCTCATAATTCCTGAACATTAGGTATGTTCTCTCTAAAGTGGTATACCTTTTGAACTTTCCTCCCTATTTCTGCTTACTCAACTTACACATCAAATACACATCTCACCATTAGAAAATATAAAATCTGAACACCAGCCCTTTGCTGACTCTCTTCTATCCACTTACTTGGTTGTGTCATTGAATTTGCAAAATTGAGGTGTTGCACTAACACTTACTGTATTTTATTGGATTTGGTATGTGAATCCAACCTCTGTGAATTAGAAGCTTGGTTTTATCAGTGACTCAGATCTCCGTGCATATTTCAACAGAGGATGATTAGGATAAACCATACTTACCACAGAGTTTTAACGGAACTAGTTAAATAGGACTTAGGACCCTATATTACACATGCATAAACTGTAACTGCATTTGCTCAATTGATAGTCAAAGATCTAACTTCGTATAAATGTGCTGTCATCAGCTTTCTGTTGCTAACCACCCTGCTTCTGTATTTAGAAGACCTCTTCTCTTTTTGGCAAAACTATTGTGACTTACAGAAATATTATAGGAGATCAGTGCAGACTGCAGAGGTACTTCTAGCACCTTCAATTGTTGTAAAATATAGAAGCTAGTTTGTTTAACAGTACTTAAACGAAATTTCATAAACAGTGAAGAGGTTTTTGGTGGAATCTAAAAGAGCATACGAAGAGAATTGTATCCACGCCTATTCAGACATTGTACTGAATACAGTGCGGTTTATACTCAGATAAATTGAAATAATTGCAGGAGGTTAAATCCCCTGGACTTCTGGATTCGCCATGAATTGGATTGTACGTCTAGTCTATACTCGAAAGCAATAACGAACCCAGGCTGCAAAATGAAATATTACCAAATCCCATAAAGTGCAGACGGAAAAGAAACAACTGTCGGTTACTTATCGACGTCGACTACAATTCCCAGCAAGCCCCGGAGGAGGGAGTTTTTCGACTGTTTGTGGAGGCGGGTTTGATTGCTTCGCCTATGTCGTTGCTTCATGGCCGCCGGAGGTTTCTTTGCCGCGGCCAATTGGGGGGATTCCTGAGCTCCTTTGCCCTGGGCTCTTTTTCAGCAGGACCGTTCCCTCAACGGCTTCCAATGGCTGGTACTTCGGCACCCTTGAAAGTGTGCATCGTGGGGTCGGGAAACTGGTGAGTGAGAAATGGCATTCGCCTCGGAGTTGGCAGGGCGTCAGCAGAGCTTGCACTTTGCTGTGGCTGGTTTTTGTGAGGAGAAATTCCCGCATATTTCATCCCTCCATGAAAAGTTGACAGCCAACCTAAACAGGGCGTGGACAGATTTCCGACTAATCCCTGCTCGGGTGCTGGTTTGTCGGGCAGGTGGGACTTTTGCACTTCAGTCTTTTGCAGACGGCTTTAGGGGTTGAAGGTTGCCCTTCCCCAGCTTGATTTGGAGATGTGGTTGTTCCAAGTCAGTCTCTTCGTTAGGAAAGGGGCGCTGAGCTTAATTGTCTAGTTATGGCGGTGGCATTTCGCCTCCCAAGAGTTTAAACCTAATCCAGTTATCGACGATGGCATTCTCTCATCCAGATCCTCCACCTGGGCATGCTGGGTCCGGGAATGATTGTAAATACTGTCTAACAGGGCCTGACCGGAGGAGGAGGGGGGGCCCTTAAAAGCATTTATCTTGCAGTGATTGCAGTGTAAAAAAGGGTTTCCTTATTGTATGGCACAGTAATGTATTTATTGTAGTTACAGACCAATAACTTCAGAGGATAGAGCCAATTACAGAATTGGAAGGGGCCTTCGGCTATAACACAGGAAAATTCCATGCTGATAACCATAAAAATGCAACCTTTAAATGCAACCTTACATTTATATAAATGTAAGTTATCATTCCCATCTGGAGCCCCATGTACTCATGTGGCACTGTACTGAAATAATTCTTGGAAAAAATGTAATAGATTTGGTAAAAGATGCAAAAGTCATAATTATTAGGAGTCTTGAATGCTTTCCCCATAAATATTTTGATGTTTTAGCCTATAAAAATGTGATTATGAAGACAATGCAATTGAGGTACAAAAATCATGGGTGGCAGGAAGAAAGAAAGGCTTCTCAAAACTTTAGGGCCTGAAGACATCAAATGAAGTTGTTTGGAAAGGAAACACTTCTTCAGGCAGGATATACTGTGAAATTCATTGCCACATAAGTGAAATTCATTGCCACATAAGTGAAATGATGATGGCAATAAACCTGGACAACTTTAAAAGGGTAAGACTGCGCATGCGCAAGATGGCGGGCTAGCTCCGGAGCTCCGTGTGGGCTATGGAGGTCGTGGGCCTTTTGTGCCCCCAGCCCCTTCTTTCCAGCACTTGTGGGCTGGGGTTTCTGTGAGGGATCCATCCTGGCTTCTCAGGATGAGGTTCGTGGCATTCTTGGAGGCGCTGGGAGCGGAGGCGGCCCCGGGGACGCGGAGGACGGTGAGAGCGTCGGGGCGTTCCCGGAATGGAGGCCGGTGTCGGAGCGGAGGCCGGCGTCCCCGGTGAAACAAAACGGGGGTACTGGCCGCGCGCAGGGGGCTCCCAACGCTGCTATGGTGGAGCTCACCATGGGGCCAAGACGGCGGTGAGAGCGCTGCGAGGTCAGCAGCGTCGGCCTGGTGGCGTGAAAGATAAAGAAAGAGCGAAGATGGTTGGTGAGAGAAAGAAAGAGCTTTGAACGGTGGCAGCCGCCGAGTGGCGAGGCGGCTGCCGGAGATGGCGGCGGTGGGAGCGCCGGATAGGGGAGAGTACCGGAGGATGGAGGGTAAAGGAAGAAGATATCGGCGGTGAGAGCGCCGTGAGGCTTGAGGAAAAGGAACGGATGGAGCAGCCGCTGGAGGCCGGGCCGACGGTGGTGGGAGCGCCAGGAGGCCAGCGGCCAAGGCGGGTGCGTAGGAGAGGGCGGCGGTGTGAGCGCCGAATGTGAGTTTGAACAACCAGGCTGACTATGCGGATTCTGCTGACCAAATTTTGGACTTTGACTTTGACCATCTTTAATAACTTTAACATCTTCCCCGTGGCTTCCTAAGACCAGGATGTAAGATCTAGAGAGCTGAACCACGTGCTCCTGAAAGATGTGAACTTTGTCTAAAAGATCTTAGACCAGAAGAACTAATGTACATTAACTGATATTAACTGACATTACGAACTTATATGAACTTTAACCTCACAGATGCACTTTACTGCACTTTATTTTACTTATGGTGCACTTTATTATTGCACTTTATTTTTAACATCTTTGAAATAACATCTATGAAATGAATTGTATCTTAATATCTTGGCTAACGACTTTTTTAAAATTTTTGTATTTTAATCCCACATCCCACCATTAACTCCATCAGATATGTACTCCAGAGCTAGCCTTTTATTGCTGCGAGAGTCCCCGCTCTCGCAGGTTTGGCCCTCCGAACTATCGAGGGCCCGTCTTGAGGAAGGATTCATTAATCCGGAGAGACGGGCGAAGCGCGGCCTTAGGGGTTTTTTAATTAGGAAATTTTTATCTATTTTAGGGGGCACTAGGGAGGGGGGTGGGCATAGACAGATTGAGACAAAAGAATCACATGAAAGAAAGGGCCGGACCAGTAGCCGACGGGAGGAGACGAAAGGTACCGATTTGAGGGGGGAACCACGAGTCGTGCCATTAGAGGGCATTCCAATCCAGAGGGTCGTGGGGAGGGGCAGGGCCGAGGGGAGACCATCCTTCCGGTTGTTGGCACGCAGCCGTTGGTTACGAACGGTCGAGTGCCACAACCCCCGCAGGCTAGGTGGTCAGGGAATACAGAGCCTGGGCCTGCGGCTGATGTTTTGCAACGCCAGGTCCGTGGTCAACAAAGCCCCCCTCGTTTATGACCTTGTGTCAGAGGGGGAGCGGGACCTGGTAGGAATTGCGGAAACCTGGTTGGGCCACGAGGGAGGACTTCCCCTCGTTGAAATGTGCCCACCAGGATACCGCGCTTTTCATCAGCCCCGGGTCCAAGGAAGGGGTGGTGGGGTAGCGGTCATTATCAAGGAAGGTCTTGAGCCAAGAGAGACCATTGTGCCACAGACTACCGGTTGCGAGTCCCTCTGCGTGAAGTGGGGCCGAGGGAGGCAGTTGGGCTTGCTGGTTACCTGGCTCCTCGCTATGTAGCAGCAGCCCTGCCCGAGCTCCTGGAGGTGATCGCTACGGTGGCAGTGGAGACCCCCAGACTTATAGTCATGGGGGACTTTAATCTGCCATCGTTGGGCGAATCATCCGAGGTAGCTCGGGAGTTCATGGCTTCCATGACGGCCATGGACCTGACCAAACTAATTCAAGGCCCCACCCACGAGGGTGGACACACACCGGACCTCATTTTTGTCTCAGGCCAATGGAAGAGTGATCTGGGTATAGGGGACATAGTCATCACACCCTTGTCATGGTCAGACCACTCACTTCTCCGGCTCGACTTTCCAACCGCTACTCCCCTCCGCGAGGAGGCGGTGCCAGAACCACCTATCTGGTTCCGCCCCAGGCGCCTGATGGACCCGGATGGGTTCCAGATGGCGCTTGGGCCACTTCCTGTACCCCTGACCCGCGCCCCGATGGAGGACCTCGTGGCCGCATGGAATATTGCGACCACGGGAGCCTTGGATCAGGTCGCGTCCTTGCGGCCTCTCTTGCGGCGCCGAGCCGCCCCGGCTCCTTGGTTTACCGAGGAGCTGAGGGCGATGAAACACCGCAAGAGATGCCTAGAGGGAAGATGGAGGGCTACTCGCTCTGAATCTGACCGGACACAGGTAAGAGCCCATTTACGGACTTACATTGTGGCGCTGAGAGTGGCCAAACGCCATCATTGCGCTACTCTCATAGCATCCGCAGAAAACCGCCCTGCCTCCCTGTTTAGGATGACCCATTCCCTCCTTCAACAGAGGGTGCGGGAAGCCCCGCTACAGGGTAGAGCAGAGGAATTTGTGACTTTTCTGCAGGACAAAACCGCTCAGATACAGAACGAGTTAGCCCCCATTCATGGCCCAGTGGGGTGCCACGAGGCTGATCTTGTTTGGGAGGAATTTGACTCCGTTGCTTCCGAGGATATGGACAGGCTACGTGGGCGACTGCGAGCCACCACATGTTTATTGGACCCGTGTCCCTCCTGGCTTGTACTGGCATCCTGGGAGGTGACACGAGGCTGGCTCCAAGAGGTTGTTAACGCTTCTTTAAGTGAGGGTTCCTTGCCTGCTTCCCTAAAAGAGGCTATGGTGAGGCCCCTCCTTAAGAAGCCCTCTTTGGATCCAGCTCTTTTAACCAACTATCGTCCCGTCTCCAACCTTCCCTTTTTGGCGAAGGTTGTTGAGAGTGTGGTGGCACAACAGTTTCCCCGTCACCTGGAGGAAGTTGATTATCTAGACCCGCGCCAGTCCGGCTTTCGGCCCGGGCATAGCACCGAGACGGCATTGGTCGCGTTGGTAGATGATCTCTGGAGGGCCAGAGATGGGGGTTGTTCCTCCATCCTGGTTCTATTAGACCTCTCGGCGGCTTTCGATACCATCGACCATGGTATCCTATTGCATCGGCTGGGGGGGTTGGGGGTGGGAGGCACCGTTTTACGGTGGTTCTCCTCCTACCTCTCTGGCCGATCGCAATTTGTGTTGGCAGGAGAGCAGAGGTCGACCCCGAGACCCCTCACATGTGGGGTGCCTCAGGGGTCGGTCCTCTCGCCTCTCCTGTTTAATGCATACATGAAGCCGCTGGGTGAGATCATCCGTGGTTTTGGGGTAGAGTACCATCTTTACGCTGATGATACTCAGCTGTATATATCTACCCCAAACCACCCCAACGATGCCGTAGCGGTGATGTGCCAGTGCCTGGAAGCCGTGCGGATCTGGATGGGAAGTAACGGACTCAGGCTCAACCCGACCAAGACCGAGTGGCTGTGGTTTCCGGCTGCCCGATTCAACCAGCTCTCTCCAACGCTGGCCATAGGGGGCAAACATCTTGCCCCTGTGGATGTGGCGCGCAATTTGGGTGTCCTCCTGGATACCCGGCTGTCTATGGAAGAGCAAGTGACAGCCGTGGCCAGGAGGGCGTTTTACCAGGTTCGCCTGGTCTGCCAATTGCGCCCCCTATTGGATCGGGACGCCCTTCGCACAGTCACTCATGCCCTCGTGACACCCCGACTGGACTATTGTAACTCTCTCTACATGGGGCTCCCCTTGAGGTGCACCCGGAGGCTTCAGTTAGTTCAGAATGCAGCCGCGCGAGCAATTATGGGAACCACTAGGTTTACCCACATTACACCGCTCTTGCGCGAGCTGCACTGGCTGCCTGTCGTCTTCCGGGTGCGCTTCAAGGTGTTAATTATCATCTTTAAAGCGCTCCATGGCTCGGGACCTAGCTATCTGCGGGATCGGATCCTGCCTCACACATCCTCACGGCCGATTCGCTCCCACAGAGAGGGACTTCTCCGGGTGTCGTCCACTAGACTTTGTCAGCGGGCGACGCCCAGGGGAAGGGCTCTCTCTGTGGCGGGCCCGGCCCTCTGGAACGACCTTCCCCCCGATATTAGAACGACCACGGACCTCCGCTCCTTCCGCCTGAAATTGAAGACTCATCTTTTCCGCCTGGCCGGCCTAGGGTAGTCTCTCTCTCTATGGGTTTTTAAAATGTATATTTATATTTAGTGGGGATTTTTAGTTAATGGGATTTTAGCACAGGAATTAATTTAATCTGTTTTAAATTGGTATGTATTTTGTATATTTATTGCTTTTATTCTCCCTGTGCACCACCCCGAGTCCCTGTGGGGAGAGGGAGCGGTTAATAAATTCAACTATTATTATTATTATTATTAAAAATGGATTGAATAATTTTGTGGAGTACAATTCTATCAAGGACTGTCACATGTGCATATTCACTTTAGTTCCCGGTGGGACAACATCCCTTCAGATATCAAGAGCAATAAGCATTGGTGGGAGAGAGATGTATCTCTGTTTCACAAGCATTGCAGAGACCTGCACTGGTTGGTCCCAGTAAGAAACTGTGGGTTTATGATTGGGACCAGTCTTTTCCTGACCCATTAGGACTGTTCTTGTGTTCATCAAATTTCCTGATAGAAATGAGGATGCTTGTTATGGAACACCACTTATCTCTTTGGTTTTTTTCCCAAAACTAAAAACTTAAATTAATCCCTATATTTCCTAGGTCCAAAATCTGTGATATTTAAATTGACAGGATCAAATATTTGTTTCAAAAGCCTTCAAAATTTTTCCATTCTGCTTTTTCTCTAGCAACATTCCAAATGGTGTTAAGAATCTGAACAATGAATTATCTTGGAATGCTTTTTGGTCTAATTTTCCTTCAATCAGTCTTTATCAACCAACAAGTACAAAATATAGAAATAATAACCCTAAAATTTAAAAAAATGATATAAATCAAAATATTTCTAGACAGTATTGGGGAAATTATAATCAGATTGATCATCTTGGTGATCCCCATTTAGTTGTTTTGGTCTAATATATTTGATGAAATTGGAAAAATTGAGTAATTTTTAAAGTTAATTTTGTTGTCAGTTTATTTTCTATATATCTCAAAAATTAAAAACAATTGTAACAGCCTAATATTTTTGTTAAGGGCCTAATTACTCTTTCAATATATGGAAATATATATTGTTTTCAAAGATGTTTTGAACATCTTTTGTTCAATCAAATGTTTGGGAAATTGTTCCGGTAGCTCTCCACTTACGACTAGTTGTTTAGTGACTGTTCAAAGTTATTACTGATCTTCCCCTGGGCTACTTATCATCTGGATTCAAAGTTAGCTCCCCTGCAGTCATGTGATCCAGCTTAAGTTCTTGGCAAATGCCCCACATTTATGGCTTTTGCATGTCCCATAATCTATTTCAGATTCCAGCAAAAACTACCCATTGTGGACAGTGGATCGCCTTAATGACTGTAGCATTCAGTTAACTAATGTGATGATTCACATAACAACTGTTGCAGTCATAAAACCAGGCACAGTCAAGTGGGGACCACCTTAAAATTCAGGATCAGCAGTCTTAGCCCTGTAATTCCAGGCTCAATTACAGTCATAAATCAAGGACGTTCTATTGTGTCAGTGGAAATGAGAGAGAAATTAGGAGTGTCTATGGTACTTTGGGAGATGAGTAAAAAGGGGTTTTATTTACCTGTTTAAGAAGGTTCAGTCTTCCTAATGAATAAACATTCTGTCACCAGAGTGGAGTGCCAGATGTTGAGCAAATCTAATGTCCAATGCTAATCATTGGTGAAGGGAGTTCCAAAATGTATTTAAATTACATTTTTGCATTTATTAGATTTTTTCCCCATGGAAAAATTGATATTTTATTGTGTTGATTAATGTACTATCAGAAAGAGAAACACATATTTGAATAAATTGAGCAATTAATAGAAAGCTTCTTTTGGTGTGTCTTTCTGACATTTCTATTCAAATGCTATTACAAAATATTTAAAACTTCACTATTTTCTTATTGTTGATGTAACACAAGCTGAGGAAGATAATGTAAACTGTTTAATAAACGCTGGCCGTTTGTTATCATTGTTTGGCCCTGCTTGCCCTGTCTGCCCTGTTGACTTTCATGGATGCCCTCCTGTGACGATCTTGCATGAGCCGTTCCATTGGGGACCTTACAATCCATCCACCCGGGGGCTAAATCAAGATCTATTTTCGCATCAATCTCTAACATCCAGGTCTTCTCTGATTGTAGTCTACGATGTCTTGCTGTTGGGGGAGGCTATTCCTCCCCGGGACCTTTGCAGCACTGGACCCCACAGCCGGTGCTACCTCCCGGTTTTATTTTATTCTATTCATTTGTACTCAGCGGCTGACCTCCTTGCCCTGCGGGAGACCCCCCTCTCGCAAGTGTGGCCCTCAGCTTTAACGAGGGCCCACCTCGATGATGGGTTTGTTAACCATGAGAGGTGGCAGAAGCGGAAGTTGAGGGGATTTTTAGTTAAATTTTTAGTTTATGTTTTAAGGGGTCCCAGGGAGGGGGAGGGTAAATTTAGAACTAGGGTGGTGGGTGAGGGGGAAAACCCACCGGGAAATGTTTTTAGACCAGCTAGGGGCCTTAATGGGGGGGGGTGTAGGGTCTAGAATTGGGGAGGGGGTGAAGGTCTGTCCAAAAGAGGGCTACCCCATCTGTACTGTGAGTGGGAGGGGCAGGTATGGCGAGAGCTGAGAGCCATATCAGGTTAGAGGAGGGTGCACTTGCTGTGTTCAAGCGGTGGCGCCCTCCGGCCTTCATGACTCCTCTTGCGGCCCAGGGGGTTTAGGATCTCAAGGCCTGGGTCTTCAGCTGTTGTTGTGTAATAAATAAATAAAAATAAATAAAAATAAATAAATACTTTAATTTGTTGACCGCTCCCTCTCCCCGTAGGGACTCGGAGCGGTGCACAGGAAAACTAAAACAATAAATACAGACATATTAAAAAAAACAGATTAAACGATACCTGTGCTAAAATACCCATTTACATACTAAAATTCCCACTTAAACAACTAAAACCCCATAAAGAGAGACTACCCTAGGCCGGCCAAGCAGAAAAGATATGTTTTTAATTTTAGACGGAAGTAGCGGAAGTCCGTGGTCGTTCTAATATCGGGGGGAAGGTCGTTCCAGAGGGCTGGGCCCGCCACAGAGAGAGCCCTTCCCCTGGGCGTCGCCCGCTGACAAAGTCTAGTGGACGGCACCCGGAGAAGTCCCTCTCTGTGGGAGCGAATCGGCCGTGAGGATGTATGAGGCAGGATCCGATCCGGCAGATAGCTAGGTCCCGAGCCATGGAGCGCTTTAAAGATGATGACTAATACCTTGAAGTGCACCCGGAAGACGACAGGCAGCCAGTGCAGCTCGCGCAGGAGCGGTGTTATGTGGGCAAACCTAGAGGTTCCCAAAATTGCCCGCGCGGCTGCGTTCTGGACCATCTGAAGTCTCCGGGTGCACCTCAAGGGGAGCCCCATGTAGAGAGAGTTACAATAGTCCAGTCGGGATGTCACGAGAGCATGAGTCACACTGCGAAGGGCGTCCCGATCCAATAGGGGGCGCAACTGGCGAACCAGGCGAACCTGGTAAAACGCCCTCCTAGCCACGGCTGTCACTTGATCTTCCATGGACAGCCAGGCATCTAGGAGGACACCCAAGTTGCGCGCCCCATCCACAGGGGCAAGATGTTCGCCCCCTATGGCCAGCGATGGCGTCAGCTGGTTGAATCGGGCAGCCGGAAACCACAGCCACTCGGTCTTGGTTGGGTTGAGCCTGAGTCCGTTACTTCCCATCCAGATCCGTACGGCTTCCAGGCACTGGCACATCACCGCTACGGCATCGTTGGGGTGGTTTGGGGTAGATATATACAGCTGAGTATCATCAGCATAGAGATGGTACTCTACCCCAAAACCACAGATGATCTCACCCAGCGGCTTCATATATGTGTTGAACAGGAGAGGCGAGAGGACCGACCCCTGAGGCACCCCACATGTGAGGGGTCTCGGGGTCGACCTCTGCTCTCCTGCCAACACAAATTGCGATCGGCCAGAGAGGTAGGAGGAGAACCACCGTAAAACGGTGCCTCCCACCCCCAACCCCCCCAGCCGATGCAATAGGATACCATGGTCGATGGTATCAAAAGCCGCCGAGAGGTCTAATAGGACCAGGATGGAGGAACAACCCCCATCTCTGGCCCTCCAGAGATCATCAACCAACACGACCAATGCCGTCTCGGTGCTATGCCCGGGCCGAAAGCCGGACTGGCGCGGATCTAGATACTCAACTTCCTCCAGGTGACGGGGAAACTGTTGTGCCACCACACTCTCAACAACCTTCGCCAAAAAGGGAAGGTTGGAGACTGGACGATAGTTGGTTAATAAAGCTGTATCCAGGGACGGCTTCTTGAGGAGGGTCAGAAGCCGGACTGGCGCGGGTTTAGATAATCAACTTCCTCCAAGTGTCGCGGAAACTGTTGTGCCACCACACTCTCAACAACCTTCACTAAGAAGTGAAGGTTGGAGACGGGACGATAGTTCTCTAATAATGCTGTATCCAGGGACGGCTTCTTGAGGAGGGGCCTTACTACCGCCTCTTTCAAGACGGCAGGCAAGGACCCCTCACTCAAAGATGCGTTGACAATGCCCTGGAGCCAGCCTCGTGTCGTCTCCCAGGATGCCAGTACAAGCCAGGAGGGACACGGGTCCAATAAACATGTGGTGGCCCTAAGTCTCTTTGACAACTTGTCCATATCCTCGGTAGTAACAAAATCAAACTCCTCCCATGATGGTGTCACAAGAACAACCTCGGTACGCTCGACTGGACCACTGTCGATGGAAGGTAACTCGCTCCGAATCCGAGTGATTTTCTCCTGCAGATAAATCCCAAATTCCTGTGCTCGACCCTGTAAGGGGATTTCCTGCGGCCTCTGTTGAAGGAGGGAGCGGGTCACCCCAAACAGGGCGGCAGGGCGGTTATCGACGGATGCAATAAGAGTGGCACAATACTCATGTTTGCCCACTCTTATCGCCACTAAGTAAGTCCTAATATGGTCTCTCACTAGTGTTCGGTCGGCTTCGGAGTGAGAGGATCTCCATCTGCTCTCTAGGAGTATCTTGTGGTGCTTCATCTCCCTGAGCCCCTCGGTAAACCAAGGAGCCCAGGTGGTTCGACGCCGCAAGAGAGGCCGCAAGGGCGCGACTCGGTCCAAGGTCCCCGTGGCCGCACTTAACCATGCGGTCACTAGGTCCTCAGTCGAGTCGCGGGGCAAGTCCACAGGAATTGGCCCAAGCTCCCTTTGGAACCTTATCGGATCCATCAGGAGCCTGGGGCGGAACCATATAGGAATGTCCGGTTCCGCCTCCCCGCAGTGAGGTGCAGCGATTGGAAAGTCGAGCCGAAGGAGAGCGTGATCTGTCCATGACAGGGGTGTGATGACTAGATCCCCTATTCCCAGATCACTACTCCACTGTCCCGAGACGAAGATTAGATCCAGGGTGTGTCCGCCCTCGTGGGTAGGGCCTACAACTACCTGGGTCAGGTCCATGGCTGTCATGGAAGCCATGAACTCCCGAGCTACCCCAGAGGTTTCGCCTGCTGACGGCAGGTTAAAGTCTCCCATGACTAGAAGTCTGGGGGTCTCAACCACCGCCTCGGCTATCACCTCTAGGAGCTTGGGCAGGGCTGTTGTTGCATAGCGAGGAGCCAGGTATACAACTAACACGCCCAACTGCCTCCCTAGGCCCCACTTCACAAGGAGGGACTCGCACCCGGTCGTCTGAGGGATTGTGGTCTCCTTTGGCTCAAGACCTTCCCTAACCATAATCGCCACTCCCCCACCCCTCCCTAGGGCCCTAGGCTGATAGAAGGCTCGGTATCCTGGTGGGCACATTTCTACGAGGGGATGTCCTCCCTCGTGGCCCAACCAGGTTTCTGTAATGCCTACCAGGTCCGAGTCCCCCTCTGACACAAGGTCATGAATGAGGGGGGCTTTTTGTACCACGGACCTGGCGTTGCATAGCATCAGCCTAGGGCCCCGGGTCTGTGGTTCCTGCCCACCTAGTCTGTGATGGGGACAAGGGGAGTTGGAGTGCGTGACCACCTGTAACCATCGGCCACGGTCCTCCAACTGATAGTGTCCATCCCCTCTCCCACCGCCCCTGCCCCTCCCCAAGACCGTATTGATGGCAAATACCTCAGTGGAAACGACCCCCCCTTCACCCTCCTCCGTTTCTCTGCTTCCGCTTCCTGCAGACCTTCTCTCTTGGCGTTCCCCCATCTGACTCTTCCTCCCCCCCTCCCTGGGACCCCCTAAAAGCCGAATTAGATATTTACACAGGAACCCCCTGAGCCTGCGCTTCGCCCACCTCTCAGGATTGATCAATCCATCCTCGAGGTGGGCCCGTGTTAATTCAGGGGGCCAGGCCTGCGAGAGGAGACACTCTCGCAGGCAAAGGAGATCGAATATAGAATAGGATAACATTCCAGGCAACCCTATCCCCCACAAGGCACTCTGATGACATATGAGGTTCTTATGGGTCAGGACTAAGATGGAAGGTACAGTAAAGATTTTATACATTAGGCGGTAAGTGGCCGGGAGAGATGTCATGAGTATAAATATATAAATATATAAATAGAGATGTCATAAAAATAAATATATAAATATATAATAAATAAGGGAAGGAAGATCTAACCACCAGGGGGGGAGGGAAGGGAGGGACCAGGGGCATAGAGGAAGGACCTAGATTGCAAAATTTATATAGTCTGTAGAGTTCATGGACAGGAATCTGGAATAATCATGATTTTCAAAACGGAGGGAAATAATTCATTATCCCTCATCCATCAGTCATTGTCTCTGTCACTGTCTTTATCTCTATGTTCCCCAGAAGCCACGATGGAAAAAACAAGCCCTCCACAACATTGTTCATTTCATCACCAACTCCCTGGGTCCTTCCGTTCTGGCACATAGTTTTTCATACCAGCCAAAGTAGGATAGTGCTAAGACCGAGGCTTTTTGAGGCCTCCATCGTTCGCCGTCTCCCACTGATACTTCTAATTGCTGGTCATGATCTTCCGACTCTGTCCCCCCAGAGTATTTCGCCAGAACACGCCAACCGTTGCCACCAGACCGCCATTCTGACCATGCCATCCTCCCGGGTTTGATCTTACCCCCGGGGGAATTCCTCCGGGAACGATCCGGGTCGCTCACCACCTCTGTGCTGTTCCCAGCCCTTCCATGCCGGACAAGCCTTCCCTGCCAGGTAGCTCCCATAGGGTCACTCGGCCATTTGACTCTCCTCTCTAGGCATTCCAGGCCACTCCAAACCGCTCCAAAACCTTTCCAGGCCGGGGGAGATGTTACTGGGGGCCGGTCTCCTCCAGAGTAGGGTCGCAATTCTCGGAGCAGATGTTGCCGCTCCAGGCCGGGACAGCTGTTATAGGGCCGCTGCTGGTGGGGCCGATGATCCCGGGCCGATGTTTCCAGGTCCAATATTGCCTCCCAGAGCCGGCACTGTTGTTCCCAAGGCCGCTGTCTACGGGGCCGATGCTGGCGGGAGCCATATTCCCGCCAGATTGCTCTTACTTGGGCTGCTGATGATCGCTGGGCAGCTGGTATTGCCCGCCGGGCCGCTGGTATCGCCCGCTGGGCCGCTGGTATCGCCCGCCAGTCCCTCCTGTCGCCCACTAGTTACTCGCTGGTCGGCCGCTCCGCCCGGCCGCTCCACTAGCTGGCCAGTCCGGCCGGCCGCTTCGATTGTCAGCCGCTCCGCCTGACCCCTCCGCTGGTCCGCCAGCCGCTCTAGGCCGCTACTCGGCTGTTTCCAGGCCGCTCTCAGCCGTCCTCCGCTCCCGTCGCTCCAGACCGCAGCCGCCACACCATCCACTCCCAAAACCTCCAGGAGTGGCGACTGGGTGTCCTGCTCCCCGAACCAGCCCTCAAAGATGGTTAAAGAGGGCTGGTCGTCGCCTCCGGGGCCATTTGGTAACCCTGGGCCTTTACCGTCTTCAAAGGTTCGCCTCCATTACTCGCGCATGCGCAGCTCACTTCCCTTTGCTAGCTGTTAATTGGATCGTGGAATACAATAAATTACTTAACAAGTGAAGCACTAGTGTAGTGACTAAGATACCAGGCTGGAAACTAGGAGACTGTGAATTCTAATCCTGCCTAAGACACAAAGGCAGCTAAGTGATCTTAGACCATTCTCTCTGAGTCCAGGGAAGGAGGCAATAGCAACCTATTTCCAAAATCTTTCCAAGAAAATCACAGAGACTAGACCAGGGAGTCACCAAGAGTCAACACTGGACAGAACTGTACCAGACTGTAGAACAAAATAGGGGAGCTTTTTTCTGCAAAGAGAAAGGTGAAAGGGTTGCAAATACCGTATTTATTCGAGTATAACGCGCACACGTGTATAATGCGCACCCCCTAATTTCCGATTTAAAATCGGTATAAAATTTTGTTTCACTTTTTCTCGGCTCAGACCAAGCATTGTAAGTGACAAACGTTGTTGAACACGTGCGGCCATGATAAAAATCGCACCCTCGTTTATAACGCGCACCCTCGTTTATAACGCGCACCCAAACTTTGAGTTCTTTTTTTGGTAGAAAATTTTGCGCGTTATACTCGAATAAATACGGTACTTGAAATCTAGGACCCTGATATTATGGGTGAGCCCGTTTTCTATTATGTATATTGTGAAGTTTTTATTGTTCTTAGCTGCTATTTTATGCAGTCATATTGTTTATATTTTGAATTATTGGATATGCTTTTATTTTGTTAGCCATCCAGAATCATGTATATAAGATGGATAGCCACCAGGGGCCAGTATACAACTTTTCCTTCTGTTCAATTATGTTTGATTCTGAGAGATTGTCTGGACAAGTCCCTGCAGTTTTCTTGAGTAGATTTCTCAAAATTAGTTTGCAATTGTCTCCTTTCTAGGGCTCAGAGATGGTGACTGGCCTAAATTTTTATTATATTTATTTATTTTATTTTATTCAAATTTATACCTCGCACCTTCTCCAAAAAGGACCCAGGGCGGCGCACAGGAAATTTAAAACAATACAAATATAACAAAATACAAATTTTAAAAAGCTATTAAACCCACATCCTGTGCTAAAATAGTGTAAAATCCCCCTAATTAAAATCTATCTAAAAACAGTCAAGAACGGGAGGTTATGCTAGGCCGGCTTGTTGGAAAAGGTGCGTTTTAAGACGCTGGCAGAAGAGGCGGAGGTCTGAGATGGTGCACAGTTCGGGGGGCAGGTCGTTCCAGAGGCTAGGGCCCGCCACAGAGAAGGCCCTTCCCCTGGATGTCGCCAACTGGCATTGCCCGGCCGACGGCACCCTGAGAAGGCCCTCTGTGGGAGCGGATCAGTCGAAGGGATGTATGGGACAGAAGACGGTCTCGCATATAACTAGGCCCCGAGGCATAGAGCGCTTTAAAGATGGTCGTCAACACCTTGAAGCGCACCCGACAGGCCACAGGTACCCAGTGTAGCTCGCGTAGGAGAGGTGTTATGTGGGAATGCCTAGAGCAGGGGTTCCCAACCCCCGGGCCGCGGACCGGTGCCGGTCCGTGGCTGGGTGTGAGCGGGGTGGCAGGGCTGGAGAGGAGGAGGAGGGAGAAGGGGGCAGCCCCCTGAGCAGAGCGCGCGGAAGAACGCAGGCGCAGCTGTTCGCGCCGTTGGAGTGTGGCTCTTCCTCCTCCCTCGTCGGCAGAGGGACTCCTGGGCGCCGATTACCTTCCCTGCTGGCATGCCGGCCACTCGTTTTTTTCCAGGGGCTGCGGAGGCTCCGCCAGCGGGGGAAGGAACTGGCTGGACAGGAGGAGGAGGGAGGAGGGGGCAGTCCATTGGGCAGAGCGCGCGGGAGAACGCAGGAGGATGGTGGGGGCTCTTCCTCCATCCTCGTCGGGAGGGTTGCTCCGGCGGCGCACAGGAGTCCCTCCGTCGACGAGGGTGGAGGAAGAGCCCCCACCATCCTCTTGCGTTCTCTCGCGCGCTCTGCCCAATGGGCTGCTCCCTCCTCCTCCTCTCCAGCCCTGCAGCCACGGAGCCTGAACGAGCGAACGAGCGACCAAGCGCGGCAGGCGAGCTGAGGAGGCTGGGGGGGGGACGACGACAGACACAGAGAGAGACAGAGGAGGGAGGCAGAGAAAGATAGACAGAGACACAGAATGAGTGATTGAGTGAACGCAAGACAGACAGACACACGCACACACACACAGTGACAGATGGGCGGATGAAGGAGAGAGACAGAGAAAGAAAGAGAAAGAAATAGCGAGAGAAAGGGAAAGAGAGAGAAAGAGAGAAAGAAAGAAATAGCGAGAGAAAGAAAGAGAGACAGAGATAAAGAAAGAGAAAGAGAGAGAGAAAGAAAGAAAGAAAGAAAGAAAGAAAGAAAGAAAGAAAGAACTTATGACCACAGTTGAGGCCAAAAGTTTGGTTGCTAACCAAGATCATTGTTAAGTGAGTTTCACATTTTCCAAGTTGGCCCCGCCCACCCAGTCACATGACTGCTGAGCCACTCAGCCAGTCCGCAGAATTTTCTTTAAAATGAAACCTGTCCCTGGTGAAGAAAAGGTTGGGGACCCCTGGCCTAGAGGCTCCCATAATCACCTGCGTGGCTGCATTCTGGACTAACTGTAACCTTCGAGTGCACCTCAAGGGGAGTCCCATGTAGAGAGCGTTACAGTAGTCAAGCCGGGACATCACGAGTGCTTGAGTGACTGTGCGGAGGGCAGTCCGGTCCAGTAAGGGGCGCTATTGGCGCATCAAGCGTATCTGATAGAACGCCCCCCTGGCCATGGCCATCACATGGTCCTCCATGGACAGCCGGGAATCCAGGAGGACACCCAAATTGCGCGCCCTCTCCACGGGGGCCAATATTTCACCCCCAATGGCCAGTGTTGGAGTTACCTGGCTGAACCGGGGTGCCGGAAACCACAGCCACTCAGTCTTGGACGGGTTGAGCTTGAATTTGTTACTACCCATCCAAACCCGTACGGCCTCCAAACACCGGGACAGCACCTCAGTGGCATCGTTGGAGTGGTTTGGGGTGGATACGTACAACTGAGTATCATCAGCGTACAGGTGGTATCCCACCCCAAAACCACGGATGATCTCGCCCAGCGGCTTCATATAGGTGTTGAACAGGAGAGGCGAGAGGACTGACCCCTGAGGAACCCCACTTAAGAGGGGCCTCGAGGCCGACCTCTCCCCCCCTGCCAACACACATTGCGACCGACCAGAGAGGTAGGACGAGAACCACCGTAATACGGTGCCTCTCACCCCCAACCCCCCCAGTCGGTGCAATAGGGTACCATGTTCGATGGTATCAAAAGGCACTGAGAGGTCTAATAGGACTAGGATAGAGGAACATCCCCTATCCTGCGCCTTCCAGAGATAATCCACCAACGCGACCAATGCCGTCTCGGTGCTGTGGCCAGGTCGGAAGCCGGACTGGCACGGGTCTAGATAATCAATTTCCTCGGTGTCGCGGAAACTATTGAGCCACCACACTCTCTACAACCTTAGCTAAAAAGTGAAGGTTGGACACCGGACGGTAATTTTCCAACAATGCTGGGTCCAGGGAGTCACCCACTTTGCTCAAGATGGTTTTCATGGTTCCTCAGTATCTAGCCTGATGTCTAAACCACTACACCAAACTTGTTCTAACATACATTCACTTTCATTCTATTTAAAACTTGTTGAGTTTAAATGGCCATTGATCTCACTGTGGGGCTGAAACACTATCAGGAATGGGATTGTGGCATTTGAGATGTCTATAAACAGTGCACTAGTTTTAGGAGCTTTCTTGGCCCTGGAGCCTAATGGTGTTGTCCAGAGTTCAGTTCCCAGCACAGAAATTATGTAAAACCTCATAAAATAAAAGTATGGCATAGGATAATAGTGGTATATCTCTTTAAAAGGAAGGTAGACAGTGTACATCCTTATAAAGATAGACTCTGCTATAAACCATGTGATGATTTGTAGATAGAAAACATGAAAAGGAGATTTGTATGACAAGATTAAGGGGACGCGGTGGCTCAGTGGCTAAGATGTTGAGCTTGTCAATTAGAAAGGTCTGCCAACCTAGCAGTTTGAAAGCATATAAAAATGCAGTAGAAAAATAGGAACCACCTTGGTGCGAAGGTAACAGCGCTCCGTGCAGCTTTGGCATTTAAGGTGTTTCAAGATATTGGTTATCATCTTTAAAGCGCTCCATGGCACAGGACCTAGTTATTTGCGGGATCGTATCCTGCCCCATACATCCCTTCAGCCGATTTGCTCCCACAGAAAGGGACTTCTTCGAGTGCCGTCCGCTAGGCAATGCCAGCGGGCGACGCCCAGGGGAAGGGCCTTCTCTGTGATGGGTCCAATCCTTTGGAACGACCTACCCCCCGATATTAGAACTACTACGGACCTCCGCTCCTTCCACCAAAAAGTTAAGACCTATTTGTTCCATCAGGCCGACTTGGCCTAATTTATGCTCCTCGCCCCAGTCCGTAGTTTAAATTATTTAATCTGGTTTTAATGGGATATAGTTTTTAACGTTTTATAAATTTTAGTACAGGGTTATTATTTAATTCGGTTTTAATTATGTATGTATTGTTATAGTTTTAGATGCTTTTAATTTTCTGTACACCGCCCCAAGTCCCTCCGGGGAGTGGGGGCGGTTTAGAAATTTAATACATTATTATTATTAATTAATTATTTAGTCATGCCGGCCATATGGCCATAGCACTGACTCTTCGGCTTTGAAATGGAAATGAGCACTTCCCCCTAGAGTCGGGAATGACTAGCACATATATGCAAGGGGAACCTTTACCTTTTTATGACAAGATTAATGCATATTCAGCACAGGATATTTGTCTTCTGAATTTTTTAATTTATATGTTGCTTCATAGCCTCAGAGAAATACTCTATGTCAGTGATGGTAAACCTTTTTGGGCTCGTGTGCCATAAGCGGGGGGGGGCACAGGGGGTTGTGCGTGGGCATGCCGCACCCATAATGCAGTGTGCGATCTCCTCAGTGCGCATAGCAGATGCTACCCCCATTTTTTGCATGTTTTTTTTCCTTCCCCAGGCTCCTCTGGAGTCTGGGGAGGGTGAAAACAACCCCCCCCCCAAAGGCCCTCCGGAAGCTTCAGGAGCTTTCCTGAAGCCTCCAGAGTGCAAAAACCCAGCCCTACGGGGAAACCAGAAGTGACTTCTGTTTTGCTTGTAGGGCCATCTTTAGTCCTCTAGAGCCTGAAGGGATCTTCAGGAGGCTTCCCTGAAGGCTCCAGAGAACTAAAAATAGCCCTATGAGCAAACTGGATTTGCTCATAGAGTCGTTTTTAGTCCTCCGGAGCCTTTAGGGAAGCCTCCTGAAGGTCCCTGAAGGCTCTGGAAGACTAAAAACGGCCCTATGAGCAAACTGGAAGTCACTTCTGGTTTCCCCATAGGGCTGGTTTTTTTGCATAGGGAAGGGCGGGGGGTGCTGTTTTCACCCTCCCCAGGCTCCTATAAAGTCTCTGGAGCCTGGGGAGGACAAAAATGGCTTTAAAAAATGCTGAACTCAGCTGGCCAGCATGCGTGCCATAGGTTCGCCATCCCGGCTCTATGTGCTTAGCAAAGCAGTTTGAGTAAGCGCTACCACCAGGACATGTATCTTTTAATGACAGCTCTACAATTGAAAATTATATGAATTAATTGGAGCTATTATTTGATGATTACATTTCTTTCTTCCTCATTCTTAAATTGCATATTTTATAGTTTGCATATTTTATAAAATGTATATTTTATAAAGCATATAATTATTATTATTTTTCAGGGGGTCTGCTGTGGCTAAAATAATAGGCAATAATGTAAAAACAATGCAGAAGTTTGCTTCTACGGTGAAAATGTGGGTTTTTGAAGAAACTATTAATGGGAGGAAACTTACAGATATCATAAATAATGATCATGAAAATGTGAAATACCTTCCTGGATATAAACTACCAGAAAATGTGGTAAATATTGGAACGGATATATCTCAATACACTTTCTCTTGATATCACATGACATACAAATTCTGAAAGTAAGAAAACTCTTTTGAAAATTTTTGCTCTTTCATGATTGTCTACTACCAAACCAATTATGGGGAATTGGCTACCTATTCCCTCACTGAATTTCAAAGTTGGCTTATTATTTTACCTCATGGGGATAAATTAGATATATTTCTAGAGATTAAAGAAAATAAAGCAGTTTTCATTGACATGTATATATGTTAAATTTCAAAATAACAATTGCCATCGACCATAAAAAGTCAAACATAAGGTATCTTCCTTTGAAGAGTTTTTTTTAAATAATTCAATTACAATGTTGTGGTTATACTTTTAGTATAGCTTTTATTAAAATACTTTAAATCTATAATATATACATTAAGGAAAATATATAGTAAATATCTTAAGAGAAAAGAAAGGAAAAGAGAAAAGAAAGAGAAAACAGAACAGAAAACATGAAAAATATACAAAAGAAAATAGTTTTGAAACATCCTCTTTTTCCCTCTGTCAGCTGCCTTTTTTAAATTTAATATAAATAGAAAGAGCAACATATTCAAAATCCATATAAACGATATGTTGTCTACTTACAATTCCTTTGAGTAATACTCTTCATAGTAATAATAATGTTCTCTCATAATGACAGTTCTTCTCCCTCATAATATTAATGCATATTAATTATTAATACTAATCAAAATTAGTAAGTTACAATAATCAACCCTATTAGTAAAATTAATTGTTCTCTTGTGATTTTATAAGTTCTAGCTTCTGTTTCTCTTATTTAATCATCGATACAACAGATCCCATATCTCAAAATATTCAGTGTCTTCCTTTTCTTTAATTTCTTCTTCTTTTTCTTTCCCAATTTTTTTTCAGGTTGCAGTCCCAAATCTGGTTGATGCTGTGAAAGATGCAGACTTGTTGGTTTTTGTCATTCCTCACCAGTTCATTTATAAAATCTGTGATGCAATTACTGGAGATTTAACAAAGCAAGCTGTTGGTATAAGTCTTATTAAGGTACAGCAAATAAGATACAAATGTTTCTTTTTGTGTACAAAATGATACTCTAAATTATTTACTTACGTATTCAATTTCTGTAACTGCTCTTAACTGAATTATGGAGTATAACTCAACTAAAGTCATTCTGGCGGCTTATTAAATAACAATTCAATAAAGGTGCAGATAAAGAATTCTATAGAAATATAAACTAGGTAAATAAACTTAGTGGTAAAATGTCATGGATAGCATCAGGAATGCCCTTTGGCCGTAATGATTCAGACTATGAGCTGAAGTCTCATTCACCCAGCCCAAAGAAGCACCAAAGGGCAGCCTTTCCATGTTAAGAGTAGGAAGGTGGAAGGCAGAATATATTCAGGAGCAGCCAGATGCAGGGTAATAGATCAATCCAACATATGCTCAGGAAAAAAACTGTTCATTCCTGTAGTTATATTCCCACTTGAATATAATTTATTTATTTAAAACATTGCTACAGTCACCCATCTTATATTCATCTCTAGGCGGTTTCCAATCACATCAAAACAACATTAAAAAAAACCATACTATAATTACAATAACTAAATGCAATAAAAACAACAGAAGCCTGGTTCTGTTGTGTGGTCATTTGTTACTGGAATTGCTGTCCTTGACAACCAAACCTTACATGCTTTGCTCTGAAATGTTCTATATTTTTACTGTACATTTTTTTTTTAACTAACTTTCCTTTTACTCAGATAATGAATTGTCCAATGCACTAGGGCTACTGGTATGAACTCTGTTCCTTTTGGGCTTGGACTGTAAACATCTCCTGCTGAATTTACAACTTTAATTGTTGCTTAGCTAACAGATTTCAGCCTGAGGGATCCAAGACAAGACAAGACATATATAAGTTTTATTTGGCTTCAGTTTTGGAGCTACATGTAAAATTATCAACTATTTCTCCAATGTATATGTGAATTCCTTTTAATTGGATTCTAAACAATTTTTAAAGAAAAAAAATCATAGTTTTGAGTTGCCAAGTCTCCCTTGAATCACGAGAATCTACTTTAGAAAGGAAAAATTGTCCCCCACCTACTACCGTGTTTCTCTTATTTTCTTTTGACCCTAGAAATAAGCGTGTGACCTTATTTTGAGGGAGGTCTTATTATTTTTGAGGTGCAGGAGGTGGCAAGTGTGGTCACCTCATGGGTACTGCTGTGTTGCAATATTTTCAGGGAGGGGTTATTTTCAGGGGAACGGCTTATTTGGGGGGGAACAGGGTACAAGGCAGGTTGCACAATTTTCCTCTTATCAGAGTTAAATTCAACCTAAAGTGGAAGAGCGGATAGATTATTGGTACAGCAAAGCAAGATCTAGATTTTAATTAAATTTAATTAAAACTAAATATAGTCAGTGTGATTATTCTTAATCATATATTTAAGAATATTTTTATGCTAAAAATTAATTTAGTAGTAGCTCCTTGAAGTTTCTAGAGCCATAACTTTCAGAAACCCTGAATGTTCCTCTATATACCCTGAATAGTGTACACCTCTTTACTTCGGTTATTCAATAGACTTGTTTAGATTCTGGTTTTATTATATCAAGGTGACAACTCTGCATTGATTTCAGAAATTATATTAATGGGTTTTGGGAAAGATTGGTATAAAACCTGGTTATAGTTTTCCAATCTCTATTTTTTAACTAAAATAAATAATGTGGAAAATATTTTTTTCTTTCTATGTTTTGCTGCCTTTCACTAGACTTTAATGGATGCCCTAACTGAAAACTTAGGTAGGGAAACTATATACAGCACTAGCAGATAAAAAAAAGAGGGATAGCAATCTATATAAAGGAAAAAATAAACTCCTAAGCAGTCTAGTCGGATGAAGAAGGCAGGATTCTTATGATTGAATTAGAGACAACAGAAAAACCGATATTATTAATAGTGATATATGCACCAAATCAGAAACGAGGAATTCTATAGGAAATTACACAACAAAATAAATGTATTAGAATATGAAAATATTTGCTTAATTGGAGATTATAAAGCAATAGTGGATAAAAAGATGGACTATGAAAGTAAAAGAAATAATAAGACAAAAAAAAACCGTTAACCTAAATCCTTTTTTGAGATGGCAATCGAATATAAACTACATGATATTTGGAGAGAAAGGCACAAAACAAGAAAGCAATATATCTTTTATTCGAACCCCCACCAATCCTTATCGAGAATTGACATGGCCTGGATATCATCTGGTCTATGTAATCAATTAGAGGAAATCAAAATTGAAACAAATGAGTGGGCAGATCATAACCCAATAAAATGAAGATGGAAAGGCAAAAAAGAAGAAAAAGATGGATGATGAACTCAAATATCGTAAATGAAATAGAATACACTCAAATGCTGGAGAAAGAATTAAAACTATTTTTTAGAATAAATAAAAAAGAAGACACCTCAATTCAAAATCTCTGGGACACCATGAAAGCATACACAAGAAGCCTCACGATCACCTACATTGCGAGAAAAATCAGAAAACAAAAAAAGCAACAAGAACATATGCAAAAAGAATTTAGCGAAGCCAAAGCTGAATTACAGAAAGACCCAAAGAATAAAATTAAAAAAGAAAAAAGAGAGATGATAAAACATAAGATCAACTTAATAACTCAAAAAGAATTAGCACAAAAAATTAAAACGGCCAAACAAAATTACTTTGAACAAGCCAACAAACCTAGACGATGGCTGGCATACAGATCGAAATATGAAAGAGAGAAAAGGATGATATACCAATTAAAAGATGATGAGGGAAATATTAAACATAAATCAGAAAGAAAAGAAGCATATTATTCAAAAATACTTTGTAAAACTATAGGCGCAAGATAGTATGGAGGAAACTAAGATGAAACAATATTTAAACCCAGAAAAGATAGCCCCAATCTTAAAAGAACAAAGGGAGGCGATAAACAGGCCAATAACAATAGCCTAAGTGGAATTAGTCCTGAAAAACCAGAAAAATAATAAAAACCCAGGACAGACGGAATCCCAGTGGAGTTATACAAATATAATATAATATTGGAAGAACTAGGAATGGAAATGTTTAACGAAGTTTTAGAAAAAGCCAAGATGCCTGAATCATGGACGGAAGCAATAATAGTGAACCTACAAGAAATCCAAAATTAGAGACCAATTTCATTATTGAATTCCAATGATAAAATATTTGCAGCGATTATGGCAGAATTAAACAAGTTTTAAATGAATGAATACACCCAGACCAAAACGGATTTTACAAGAGTTGCCCTAGACATAATAGAATATTATGAGGCGCATCCAGAAAAGCAAATGGTACTGGTTTTTCTTGACGCACAAAAAGCATTTGACGACGTAATTTGGAAATTTATAACAACATAATTAAATAGGATGAAATTTGGAGAAAAAATTGCAAAAATGATAGAAAAACTTTATAACACCCAGACAGCCAAAGTTCTGATGAACAGAGAACAGAGAAGATTAGTTCTTGGGCGAAGCGCAAACTCAGGGGGTTCCTTTTTAACTTTTTAATTCGGCTTTTAGGGGGTTCCAGGGAGGTGGGGGGGACAGTCAGGCGGGGGGGGGCAAACTACAGGGCCGGCCGGCGGAAGTAGAGAAACGGAGGCGGGGGAAGGGGGGTTCGTTTCCACTGAGGTATTTTCCATCAGTTCAGTTTTGGGGAGGGGCAGGGGTGGTGGGAGACGGGATGGGCATTACCTGTTGGAGGACCGTGGCCGCTGGCTAAGGGCGGTCACGCGCTCCAACTCCCCATGCTCCCATTGCAGACTAGGAGGGCAGGGACCACAGGACCGGGGCCCTAGGCTGATGTTGTGCAACGCCAGGTCCGTGGTACAGAAAGCCCCTCTCATCCATGACCTTGTGTCAGAGGGGGACCCGGACCTGGTGGGTATAACGGAAACCTGGTTGGGCCACGAGGGAGGACTACCCCTCGTATAAATGTGCCCACCAGGCTACTGAGTCTTCCATCAGCTTAGGGCCCTAGGGAGGGGTGGGGGTGGCGATTATGGTTAGGGAAGGTCTTGAGCCAAAGGAGACCACGATCCCTCAGACGACCGGGTGCGAGTCCCTCCTCATGAAGTGGGGCCTAGGGAGGCAGTTGGGCGTGTTAGTTGTATACCTGGCAACAACAGCCCTGCCCGAGCTCCTAGAGGTGATAGCCGAGGCGGCGGTTGAGACCCCCAGACTTCTGGTCATGGGGGACTTCAACCTGCCATCAGTAGGTGAAACCTCTGGTATAGCTCGGGAGTTCATGGCTTCCATGACAGCCATGGACCTGACCCAGGTAGTTTTAGGCCCTACCCACGAGGGTGGAAACACTCTGGACTTAATCTTCATCTCGGGACAGTGGAGTAGTGATCTGGGAATAGGGGATTTAGACATTACACCCCTGTCATGGACAGATCATGCTCTCCTTCGGCTAGACTTTCCGATCGCCGCACCTCACCGCGGGGAGGCGGAGCCTGATATTCCTATATGGTTCCGCCCAAGGCTCCTGATGGACCCGGTAAGGTTCCAGAGGGAGCTTGGGCCAATTCCTGTGGACTTGCCCCGCGACTCGACTGAGGACCTAGTGGCCGCATGGTTAAGTGTGGCCACGGGGGCCTTGGACCGAGTCGCGCCCTTGCAGCCTCTCTTGCGGCGACGAACCACCCAGGCTCCTTGGTTCACCGAGGAGCTTAGGGAGATGAAACGCCACAAGAGACGCCTAGAGAACAGATGGAGATCTTCTCGCTCTGAAGCCGACCGAACACTAGTGAGAACCTATATTAGGACTTACTTAGTGGCGATAAGGGTGGCCAAGCGTGAGTATTGTACTACCCTTATTGCATCCGCAGATAACCGCCCTGCCGCCCTGTTTGGGGTGACCCAATCCCTCCTTCATCAGAGGCCGCGGGAAGCCCCTTTACAGGGTCGAGCAGAGGAATTTGGGATTT
Source organism: Rhabdophis nuchalis (assembly GCA_039707465.1). NCBI lineage: Eukaryota > Metazoa > Chordata > Lepidosauria > Squamata > Natricidae > Rhabdophis > Rhabdophis nuchalis. Next base: position 63,906,828 of record CM077647.1, read on the forward strand.
ATCTGCAGGAGAAAATCACTCGGATTCGGAATGAGCTACCTTCCATCGAGAGTGGTCCAGTTGGACTGTCCGAGGCTGTTCTTGGGGCACCATCCTGGGAGGAGTTTGACTTTGTTACTACTGAAGATATGGACAGGCTGTCAAAGAGACTTAAGGCTACCACATGTTTATTGAACCTGTGTCCCTCCTGGCTTGTACTGGCATCCTGGGAGACGACACGAGGCTGGCTCCAGGGCATTGTCAACGCATCTCTGAGTGAGGGGTCCTTGTCTGCCGTCTTGAAAGAGGCGGTAGTAAGGCCACTCCTCAAGAAGCCGTCCCTGGATACAGCATTATTAGAGAACTATCGTCCGGTCTCCAACCTTCACTTTCTAGTGAAGGTTGTAGAGAGTGTGGTGGCCCAACAGTTTCCGCGACACCTGGAGGAAATTGATTATCTAGACCCGCGCCAGTCCGGCTTCCGACCCGGTCACAGCACCGAGACAGCATTGGTCGCGTTGGTGGATGATCTCTGGAGGGCGCGGGATAGAGGACATTCCTCTATCCTAGTCCTGTTAGACCTCTCAGCGGCTTTTGATACCATCAACCATGGTATCCTATTGCACCGACTGGGGGGGTTGGGGCTGGGAGGCACCGTTTTGCGGTGGTTCTCGTCCTACCTCTCTGGTCGGTCGCAATATGTGTTGACGGGGGCAGAGGTCAGCCTCGAGGCCCCTCCTATGCGGGGTTCCTCAGGGGTCGGTCCTCTCGCCCCTTCTATTCAACACATATATGAAGCCGCTGGGTGAGATCATCCGTGGTTTTGGGGTGGGATATCATCTGTACGCTGATGATACTCAGCTGTACATATCCACCCCAGACCACCCCAACAATGCCGCCAAGGTGATGTCCCGGTGTTTGGAGGCCGTACAGATCTGGATGGGTAGTAACAAACTCAAGCTCAACCTGTCCAAGATTGAGTGGCTGTGGCTTCCGGCACCCCGGTTCAGCCAGATTACTCCAACTCTGGCCATTGGGGGCGAAACACCGGCCCCCGTGGAGAGGGCGCGCAATTTGGGTGTCCTCCTGGATTCCCGGCTGTCCATGGAGGACCATGTGGCGGCCGTGGCCAGGGGGGTGTTTCATCAGGTACGCCTGATGCGCCAGTTGCACCCCTTACTGGATCGGGCTGCCCTTCGCACAGTCACTCAAGCACTCGTGACATCCCGACTCGACTACTGTAATGCTCTCTACATGGGGCTTCTCTTGAGGTGCACTCGAAAGCTACAGTTAGTCCAGAATGCAGCCGCGCGTGTGATTACGGGAGCGCCTAGACACTCCCATATAACACCAATCCTGCGCGAGCTGCACTGGCTTCCTCTGGTCTTTCGGGTGCACTTCAAGGTTTTGACCACCATCTTTAAAGCGCTCCATGGCTCGGGACCTAGTTACTTGCGAGACCGTCTCCTGCCCCATACATCCCTTAGACCGATACGCTCCCACAGAGAGGGCCTTCTCAGGGTGCCGTTGGCCGGACAATGCCGACTGGCGACACCCAGGGGAAGGGCCTTCTCTGTGGCAGGCCCTGCCCTTTGGAACGACCTTCCCCCTGAACTTCGCACCATCTCCGATCTCCGCCTCTTCCGCCAGTGTCTAAAGACACATTTTTTTCATCTAGCCAGCCTAGCGTAACCTCTGCAAATGACTATTTTAGACAGTTTAAATTTTGGGGGGATTTTAATTTGGTTTTAGCACAGGATGGTTATTAAATAAGTTTTTTAATTTTTTTATTGATTTTGTATGTATTTTAAAATTCCTGTGCGCCGCCCTGGGTCCGTTTGGAGAAGGGCGGGGTATAAATTTAATAAAATAAAAATAAAATAAAATAAATAAATAAAAGATTGAAATAAAAAAGGGAGTTAGACAGGGATGCTCCCTCTCTCCTTTGCTGTTTATATTAACTCTGGAAATATTATTAAATGAAATTAGGAAGGACCAGGTAATAAAAGGTTTAAGACTTTAAAATAAAGAATATAAGACCCAAGCCTATGCTGATGACTTAGGCTTGTGTCTTAGTATTTGTTTTAGAATCCTGTCCGAAAATAATTCAAAAATTAGAAGAAAATGGCAAAGTGGCAGGATTAAAAATTAATAAAAGCAAAACAAAAATGATAACCAAGAATATGACAAAAAAGCAAGAAGAGGAACTGGAAGTAGCAACTAGAATGCAAATAACTAAGAAAGTGGAATACTTGGGGATCTGGGTGTCGGCAAAATGTTCTACAATTAAAGACGACAATTATAATAAACTAGTGACACAAATAAAGAAAGATTTAGAAAGCTTGAAAAATATTCAGCTATCACTAATGGGACTTATAGCCAAATTTAAAATGAATATTTTACCAAGAATTTTATTTTTTTTGCAAGCTGCACCTATTAATCTGGGTAAAACTTTCTTTCAAGAATTAAACAAAATAACCACTAGGTTCATCTCGCAAGGATGAAAAGCAACGATTAAACTAAAGTCAATGCAAGATAGAAAGCAGAAAGGAGGCTAAGCATTACCAAATTGGGAGTTATACACACAAGCAGTAACAATAACATGGTTGAAGGATTGGATGGAGTTAAAAAATAAAAGAATCTTGACCTTAGAAGGCCATGATCTGCAAGCAGGTTGGCATACATTCGTATGGGATGATAAAAATAAAACACACAAATATTTTCAAAAACATCTAATTAGAACTGTGTTATTGCAAAACTCGCTCCAAAAAAAACACACCACTATGTGAAAATCCCAAATTGGCTATCACTGGCAGAAAGGACGATGCACCCAAATTTTACAGATATGAATAAAATCTTAAGAAATTTAAGAGACTTAATTAACGGACAGGGAAATTTAAAAACAATTGAAGAATTGGCAGAACAAAATATGAAAGTTGACTGGCTAACCTACTTGCAAATCAAAACTAAATACAATAATGATACTAAATTATATGAGATCGAAATGGAACCACACGAATTGGATAAAATAATCCAAAGTTCAGGAAGAAAGATGATAGGGAGAATATATAAATTTCTTCCTAAAGTATAAAATGGAAGAAGAAATCGTGAAAGAACAAATGGTAAAATGGGCACAGAACTTTGGCTACAATATTGAATTAGATGAATGGGAAAAATTTGGGGGGACACATTTAAAAATGATACTATCAGTTGCATATAAGAAAAACCAGTACGAAATGTTTTACAGATGGCACCTGACACCAGTAAGGTTTGTTAAAATCTCCAGCAAATACCTCCTCAAAATGTTGGAAATGTGAATCAATATACGGAACATATTACCACTTATGGTGGACTTGTGAGGAGGCTAAAAAATATTGGAAAAGGATTAAAAATTGGCTAGAGGCAATAACAGGAGTCTAAATAGATTGGAAACCAGAAGTTTTTCTACAAGGAATAATGACTGTGAAATATAAAAAAAAGCCAACCCAGTATTTAATTTTACACATAATTATGGTGCTGAGGATTGCCCTTCGCTCAGAAATGGAAAAATAAATTAATTCCAAGTGAAGATGAAATAATAAGAAAGGTTATGGACTGTGCCGAAATGGACAAATTAACAAAAGAAATCCAGGGAAAAGAAGAAACAGAATATTACCAGATATGGGGAAAATGGTATAGGTCAGTGGTGGGCAAACCTATTAGTCAAGAGAGCCAAATATCAACAGTACCACGATTGAAATTTATTTTGAGAGCCAAAATGAGTGGCCTGTTTTGTGGGAGTGGCTCAGCGGTCATGTGTCCAGATGGGCGTGGCCAACTTGGAAAATGTGGTGAAACTCACTTAACGACGGTCCTGCTTAGCAACCAAAATTCTTTCTTTTTCTTTCTTTCTCTCTACCACTTTCTTTTTCTTTCTATTTTTCTTTCTCTCTTTCTCTTTTTATCTCTGTCTATCTCTCTCTTTATCTGTCTCTCTCTCCTCCCTCCACCCATCTGTCATTCTGTGTGTGTGTGTGTGTCTCTCTCCCTCTGATTCCCTCTCTCCCTCCCTCTCTCTCTGTCTCTCTGTTTGTCTCTTCCTCCCTCCCCCTCCCTCTCTCTCTGTATGTCAGTCTCTCTCTCCCTCCCTTCCCCCCCCCAAGCAGTAGAAAGTGAGCGGGCGGGGGGAGAACCCGAGGCCGCGGCCATCCAAGCACCGCGGAGGCTGTCTGGGCACCGCATGCCCACCTCCGTCCCACCCGCACGCGGCGGCCAGCCCCGGAAAGCATGGCTCGGCGCTCTCTGCAGGCGGCGGCTGCTGCTGCTGGCCCCGAGCCCTGCGACAGGCAGCTCCCGCCATCCGAGTGCATCGGGCAGGACAGCGGGCCACGTTTCCACCAGGTCCCTCTTTGGCCTCTCGGGTGCGGCTCTTCCTCTCTCCTTCCCTCCCCAGAGGCAGCGGAGAGCATGTCGGTTGGGGGGATGTCGGTTGGGGGGGCTCTGGCTGCCTCCCCCTGGAGCGAGCGAACAAGCGAACGGGCGGGGGTAGCGCCCGGTCTGTGGCTGCGCCGGAGCCATCCGGGCACCGCGCGCCCGCCTCCCTGTGCACGCGGCGCCCGGACGGCTCCGGCGCAGCCACAGCCCTGGGCATTCCCCCGGCCCGTTGGCTCGCTCACTCGCTCCAGGGGGAGGCAGCCAGAGCCCCCCCAACCGACATGCCGGGCCCTCCGCTGCCTCCGAGGGGGGGGGGAAGGAGAGAGGAAGAGCCGCACCCGAGGGGCCAAAGAGCCGCTCGTGGCTCGCGAGCTGCGGTTTGCCGACCACTGGTATAGGTGGATAGAGGAAAGAAACAAGGATCAATGAAAGAAGTCAGTGAAGCTCAAAAACACTAGTTAAGGAGAATTAACATACACAAACACACAAACACATACACACTCAAGAGATTTAAATTTACTAGAGGTATTATAACAGATAGATGAGTAAAATAAGAGGGTTAAAATTGTGAAATGCAAATGAAATATACTAGAAGGGGAAATGCCATAAGGAAAATTGTATCGATTTGTAGTTGCTATCACAAAGAACAGGAAGTTCCTGTTCGTACTATATTGTATAAATGTAGTGTACATCTACATTTTGTGTGTGTGTTTTTTGCATGTTTGTAAATGTGTGTGTATATATATTTGTGTGTGTGTGGGTGTGTGTTAGGTTTTTGAGCTGATCAATAAATAAATCAGGGAGACTAAGATAGATCTATTTCGAGCTTTATAGCTCTCGTCACCTAGCCATACCCTTACTGGGATTTGAACCAGGGCTGTATTACATGTCAGGCAGAAGCCTTAGCCACTTAAGCCACCAGGTTCTCTTCCTGATCAGCTGAGACAGGAGGATAAGTATATGGTTGTGTCACAACACCCTGTTAAGCCCCAATTAAGGGAGGAAGCATACTGTTTTCCTTTTCTGCCTTTCAGCTCATCACCAGAGACCATCTAGATAGAAAGCTATGAATTCCATTGTATACTTTTTTTATATGTGTGTTAGGTGTGTTAGGTTTTTGAGCTGATCAATAAATAAATCAGGGATCAGAAATAAAAAGGCAGAAAAGCAGAAAAGGAAAGCAGTTGATGAGAGCTAAAAAGCTCGAAATAGAGCTATCCTAGTCTCCCTGATTTATTTATTGATCAGCTCAAAAACCTAACACACATATAAAAAAAGTACACAATGGAACTCATAGCTTTCTGTCTAGATGGTCTCTGGTGATGAGCCGAAAGGCAGAAAAGGAAAGCAAGTATGCATCCTCCGTTAATTGAGGCTTAGCAGGGTGTTGTGACATAACCACAGTTTGCCGACCACTGACCTAGACAGAAAGCCATGATTTCCGTTGTGTGATTTTTTAAAATATGTGTGTTAGTTTTATGAGCTGATCAATAAATAAATCAGAGAGACTAGTATAGATCTATTTCGAGCTTTTTAACTCTCATCAGCTAGCCATACCCTTACTAGGATTCGAACCAGGGCTGTATTGCATATCAGGCAAGAGCCTTTAGCCATTCAGCCAGCCAGGTTCTCCCATTGCATCAGCTGAGACAGGAGGATTAGTATCTATAATTGTTCCACAACTCCCTGTTAGGGCCCCAATTAAGGGAGGAGACATACTGTTACCTTTTCTGCCTTTCGGCTCATCACCAGAGACCATCTAGACAGAAAGCTATGAGTTCCGTTGTGTAATTCTTTTATATGTGTGTTACCTTTTTGAGCTGATCAATGAATAAGTCAGGGAGACTTGTATGGACAGCAGTATGCTTCCTCCCTTAATTGGGGCTTAGCAGGGTGTTGTGATACAGGTATATACTTATCCTCCTGCCTCAGCTGATCAGGAACAGAACCTGGTGGCCTAATGGCTAAGGCTCCTGCCTAGCATGGACACACAGCCCCGATTCAAATCCCAGTAAGGGTATGGCTAGGTGATGAGAGCTAAAAAACTTGACAGATCTATACTAGTCTCCCTCACTTATTTATTAATCGGCTCAAAAACATAACATACATAAATACATAAATACATACATACATACATACATACATACATACATACATACATACATATTATTGTTCCACAACACCCTGTTAGGGCCCCAATTAAGGGAGGAGACCTACTGTTTCCTTTTCTGCCTTTCGGCTCATCACCAGAGACCATCTAGACAGAAAGCCATGAATTCCATTGTGTACTTTTTTTATATGTGTGTTAGGTTTTTGAGCTGATCAATAAATAAATCAGGGAGACTAGGATAGCTCTATTTCGAGCTTTTTAGCTCTCATCAACTGCTTTCCTTTTCTACTTTTCTGCCTTTTTATTTCCGATCCCTGATTTATTTATTGATCAGCTCAAAAACCTAACACACATATAAAAAAAGTACACAATGGAACTCATAGCTTTCTGTCTAGATGGTCTCTGGTGATGAGCCGAAAGGCAGAAAAGGAAAGCAAGTATGCTTCCTCCGTTAATTGAGGCTTAGCAGGGTGTTGTGACACAACCACAGTTTGCCGACCACTGATCTAGACAGAAAGCCATGATTTCCGTTGTGTGATTTTTTTAAATATGTGTGTTAGTTTTATGAGCTGATCAATAAATAAATCAGAGAGATTAGTATAGATCTATTTCGAGCTTTTTAAATGTCTGGTAGGCGGGAGCTGTCATCACATTCGTTCATATTGTTCGGTTGTTTCTCTATTTCGATGGCTTCTCTGATTATTCTCCTGTTGAGCTGTTCCACCTTGGAGATCAATTTAGTTCCTTCAAAGTCAATATCATGTCCTGTAGCTTTGAAGTGTTGATAGAGAGATAAGGTTTTAAAATGGTTTTTTAATTAATTTTTATGTTCTGCGATCCGTGCATTTATTCTTCTATTAGTTTGTCCTATGTAAGTTGCAGGGCAGATTTTACATGGAATTCTGTAGACTCCTTGGTTTTCTAGCTGGATCTTGTCTTTGGGATTTCTTAGGATGTTGGTTATTTTTTGGTCAGTGTTGAAGGCTGTTTTGATATTGTGCTTGTGGAGAATTTTGCTGATTTTGTCTGTGGTGCCTTTGATATAAGGGAGGAGGGCAATGCCATTTTCCTGTTCTGTGTCTTGGCTCTTGGGGGGTGTCTCTTTTTGGATTAGGTTAGTAATTGTTTTTCTTCGGAATCCATTGGATATTAATGCATTTGTGAGAAAGTGTAATTCAGTTTTCAGGTGGTCTTTGTCAGCTAGGCGTTTGGTTCTGTATATGAGGGTTTGGGCTACAGAGTTTATCTGTGCAGGGTGGTGATGGGATTGTGCATTTAGGTAGCGGTTGGTGTGTGTTTTTTTCCGGTAGATGGTGTGTCCCAGGGAGCCATTGGGTTTTTTGTCGATTAGGATGTCTAGAAAGGGAAGTTGGTTATTAGCTTCTATTTCCATGGTGAATTGTATTTTGGGGTGTAGGTTGTTGAGGTGTGTGAGGAAGTTGTCCAGTTTTTCTTTCCCATGTGGCCAAATAACGAAAGTGTCATCCACGTAGTCTACAGAATTCCATGTTTCTGCCTTTGGGGCTAATTGGGGCTTAACAGGGTGTTGTGACACAAACATATACTTATCCTCCTGTCTCAGCTGATCAGGATAAGAACCAGTAGTCTAGTGGCTAAAACATCTGCCTAACATGTAATACTTCCCTGGTTCGAATCCCAGTAAGGATATGGCTAGCTGATGAGAACTAAATAGCTCGAAATAGATCTATCCTAGTCTCCCTGATTTATTTATTGATCAGCTCAAAAACCTAACATATATATGAAGTAAGCATGTGACCTTATTTTGGGGGAGGTCTTATTATTTTTGAAGTACAGGAGGGGGCAAGGGTGGTCACCTCATAGGTACTGCTGTGTTGCAATATTTTCAGGGAGGGCTTATTTTCAGAGAAACGGCTTATTTTGGGGTGAACAGGGTACAAAGCAGGTTGCACAATTTTCCTCTGGTCAGAGTTCAATTCAACCTGAAGTGGAAGAGCGGATAGATTATTGGTACAGCAAGGCAAGATCTAGATTTTAATTAAATTTAATTAAAACTAAATATAGTCAGTATGATTATTCTCAATCATACATTTAAGAATATTTTTATGCTAAAAATTAGTTTAGGAGTACCTCCTTGAAGTTTCTAGAGCCATACCTTTCAGGAACCCTGAATGTTCCTCTATACCAGTGGTTCCCAAAGTGGGCAGTACCGCCCCCATGGGGCGGTGGCATGACTTAGCGGGGCGCTAGGAGACAAAGCGGCTACAGGGGGGCAGTAGGAGGCAATGGGGGGCACTGAGGGCGAGGAAAAAAAGATAATAAATTGCTGCAGAGGGCGTCACCCCTAGGTTGGTAGCTTCCTTGCAAATAGCTGCAGGTTTCCTTTTAAGCAACGTTACCACCCTCCCCTCCAATAACCGCCTTCCTCCCAGGAGAGGCGTGCGCTCTGCTTCAATCACCATCCCCGACCGGCTTGGCTTGTGAAAAGGTTCTTTAAAAAAACCCTTGGTGGATGGGAAGATCATGCACGGTGTTGGGGGAGGAACCCCCGCCAATCGAATTCTAGTTGAGCTTGCGAGAGAGTTGCTATTGTTTTTAAAAACGGTCATATGTTTTGTGCCATGTGGGGCTGTGGTTGGGGTCTCCTTTTTGCGCCCTCAACCCCACGCTCCGGTGCTCGAGCAAGCGAGGGCAACTTGTGAGGCGCATGAGGCAAAAGGCCAGTGAGAGGGGCTTGAAGGGACCCACGGACTCAAGCACACCTCTGTCTGGGTGGCCAACTGTCCACTCGTGCCACCAGAGGTCCTGCAGCCTCAGTTGCCTCAGCTCGCAGGCGCCCGCTTACATATTTGTCACTCCCCTCGGCGGGGGGGGGGGGTTGGAAGGCATGGGGGAGAAGAAGAGAGGAGAGAAAGAGAGAGAGAGAGAGAGAAGCTCTGCTTGGAAATAAATTCCTTCACACACACCACACGGACGCACACACATATGCACATGCGCAATCTCTCGGGAGGCTGAGAGAATAACAGCTTTGCCCTTCTCCCCTTTTTGTATTGTGGAGGAGGAAGGAGGAGGAGGGGGAAGAGGAGGAAGGAGGAAGAAAAAAGAGGGAGGAAGAGGGGGAAGAGGAGCAGGGAGAAGGAAGAGGGGAAGGAAGGGGCAGGAGGAGGAGGAAGGAAAGGGAAGAGGAGGAGGAGGAAGAAAGAGGAAGAGGAGGTAGCAAAGGGAAGATGAGGAGGAGGAAGAAAGAGGTAGCAAAGATCTTTATAATCTTTTCAAAGAATTCATAACTATGAGCAAAATTCTGGTTCTATCACACATAATATATGTAAGTTCATTTTAAGTGTACTGATAACCTGATATGAATTTTGTAAAATGATGTTCTTTATTTTAATAAATTCAGAATATCTTTTACTGAATTTACTCATACTTTTGGCCCCCAAAATCCATTTCTCTCCCAAAAGTTTAATCAGAGCTGTTTCCATGTCCATTTATTTGAGGAATGCTGCAAGATATTATTTTTCTAAATCACAAAAAGGGCAGTTGCTGCCTGATCCTCCACCGTTCGCTTGCCCCAGCACCACCCTGGCTACCCTTGTGGGCACATTGTTTGCATTGGTGTAATTAAAAAAACATCAACATTTGCTTGAATTATTTGATGATATTATTGTATGGAGCCTAGGGATTCCCAATATGGAAAGTGAGAATGGGAACATTTTAACAGATGTATATGTTCTTGGGTTATAATTTTCACTAAAGAACCATGGGGGTGGAAAGCGAAATATAGAGAATGGAGTCCAATCCCCTTCCGCAACAGATTGGAAGCAAAGAATAACTCTAGCAATACGTAGCCTTTTACCTCTTTGGGGAATCATTTTCTGTTTTTAATTATTATTATGATTTCCCCCCCAATACAACTCATGCAAGGGGTCATCCACATGTACATTACATTTTCCACACTCATATTTGTGATTCCTTATAACTTTTTTAAGCTAAACATTTTTAGTACAAATCAACACATTGACATGTATATCACTAATGCAGTTTTCTATCTCTTCCAATGACATAATTATCACCTTATGTATTGAATACGAGTATATCAAGTATAGGTTAAACGTGAATTAAAAAACATCTAATTCAAATGTATAAGCTGTGAATTTATTAATTAATAACAGGCAAACATTGCAATTTTCCTCCCAGGTTAATTCAAAATGTATATCCAAATGTTCCTCTATTCCCCCTCCCCCCAAAACCAGACACTTTTTGGGGGGGGGTGCATGTGTGTGTGTGTGTGTGTGTGTGTGTGTGTGTCTACACAGCAGAAGTGTCTGGTTTCGGGGGGGAAGTAGAGGAACATTGAACATGACATTGCTTATTTATCAGAACTATTTGCAAAGTTCAATGAATTGAGTTTGCAGTTGCAAGGAAATGAGGTCAATCTTATTAGGGTCAAATCTGTCATCTCTACATTTATTTCAAAGCTAACTCTCTTCAAGTGCAATACAGCCCGTCGCAAGCTATACCAATTTCCGAGCTTGTCTGAGCTAAAAGAGAAAGGTGGGATACAAGATGATGATCTTCAAGTGTTTTGTGACCATTTGGACATGCTGCATAAAGATATGTCTGAGTGATATCAGGATCTTCTTTTGAATGGAAATTCCAGATTGGGTGATAAATCCATTTTCAGATTTTGAGGAAGATGGGATAGTGGAGGAACAATTCATAGAGCTGCAAAATGACATTGAGCTGAAGCCAAAGTTCAAGAAATCATAACAAGAGTTTTGGTTACAGAAAGAAATTTCTGATCACTATCCTGCACAATGGACAGTGGTTAAGAACTTGTTACATTTCCAACATCATACTTGGTGGAACGTGGCTTCAGTATGGTCATCCAACTTCTCTCCAAGCAAAGAAATCGACTCCAGATTACTGAATGTGGTGATTTAAGACTCCTGCTAGGTGACTTAAAACCAGACATTGGGAAACTGGTATCACTTCATCAAGCCCATCCATCACATTAAGAATTTACTGAACAGTGAAGTAGTTACTAAATTTTATTGACTTTACTAAGTTACTAGTTAGTAAGATTCTTGATAAATGACTATTAGACTTTGAAAACCTGGTATCACTGCATTATGTTCAACAATTTTGTTGAATTAACATTAACTACAAAGGTTTTTAAATTGGATTTCGAATAAATGTACAATTAATTGTTAAAGTTTTGAATTTTACTGTTATTATCTGCCTTCCGTCGAGCAAACCGCCCATCACATGACCACCTAGCCACGCCCACAAAACCGGTTGTAAAAAAAATTGAATTCTGGGTGGGGGCACTGAGGATCAGTTTGTAGCACCAAGGGGGCGGTGGACTGAAAAAGTTTGGGAACCACTGCTCTATACCCTGAATATTGTACACCTCTTTATTTCAGTAATCAATAGACTTGTTTAGATTCTGGTTTTTATTATATCATGGTGACAACTCTGCAATGATTTCAGAAATTATATTAATGGGTTTTGGGAAAGATTGGTATAAAACCTTGGTTATAGTTTTCCAATCTCTATTTTTTAACTAAAATAAATAATGTGGAAAATATTTTTTCTTTTTGTTTTGCTGCCTTTCACTAGACTTTAATGGATGCCCTAACTGAAAAATTAGGTAGGCTCAAAAATAGTTATATTTTTGCCAGCCATGGTGTTCTAGTAAAATAATGCAATACGCTTCACCTTGTTTTTAAAAAGTGATTTTAAAATGTTGAAAGGAAAATGTGCTAAATGTTGATTTAGTACAGGACAGAAATTAGGATCTAAATTCTAAAGAACTGTGCTTAAAATACATTGTAAACGACATGTGTGATTGTAAGCAGACACTGCAACAATAAAGATTAAATAACTCTGTATTGTATGAAAATGCCATTGTAAAGACCATCCAAATCAACTGTAATCACTGCCTTCCTATGTTTCTTGCAGGGTATAGATGAAGCCCCTGAAGGACTCAGACTCATCTCTGATGTAATCCGGGCAAAAATGGGGATAGATATCAGTGTGTTGATGGGAGCAAACATTGCCAATGAAGTAGCTGCGGAGAAATTCTGTGAAACCACAATAGGTAAATTTCAAAAAATAATGATGCTTTTCAATAAATACTTTCATTTCAGTTTTGCCCAATCCTCAGTATCTCCTGGATTCGTTCATATTTGGTCTGTAATTCTATCCTAGAATTAGTAGTAAGTAGGTGTCATTGAACCTAGTGATGCTGAAATTTATAATATGATGTTGCATACAATCCTCTGTAACAAAAATAAGTAGCAAACATTTCCTTTGTGAGGAAAGAAAGGATACCCACCTGTTATTCTGTTTACAAAAAAAGAAATTCCTAAATTTCCAACTGTGGTTTTAAAAATATCAACATTGCTGTTCATAATATTTTGTTGGTTCAGGAATATCTACAGCAACAATCATGGGCTTCAAAATGACAAATGCAACAGGGTAATCAAAGCTCTGCTTCTTTTAAGTGACCATTGCATGCATTATAGATGTATAAAAAGAATCAGAGTTTTCATTGCCAAATCATGCCTCCCATTTTGAAGCCAATGATTATTGCTGCAGATGTCTCTTTCACTGCTCTTCACTGCCACTGCAATAACCTTTTGCTCTCAATAAAGTTGCATTTTGTTTTTCATTTCAGTAACATTGTAAAGCCAGGGAAATCATTGAAGCCTGGAAAAGAGCCCCTTGTTGGTTAATAAGAGTGCTGATTTACTACCAGCTTATCAAGTACTTAGGAGTCAAGGGCCAACAGCCATCACCAGCCACCAACACAGTCAACCAATAGGATAACATATATTCCAGTAGAGAAAAGTTCCCTGAAGATGGGCATGTAGTCCAAAAGGTCGGCAGAGTAAATCTCTGGTCCCGGTGACCAATCCAGATTGGGTCTTAAAACAGATTTCTTCAAGCAGAAGCCCTCCAAGTATTTTGGGACTATAATTCTAGAATATTCAACCAGGATTAAAATCTTAGAATTTGTTGGGCCAAGGCATCCAGAGAATATCAGATTGAATTATATAAGAAATAGTGTAATCCAAGTTAGGTCTACTTAAAAAGAAATTGTAAAAGGTTCAATGAGTCTAACTATCAGACAAATAGTAGCAATATGATACAGTAGCTTCACGTATATCAAGGCCTTCCAAATTCTGCATGTGTTTTTTGTTTTATAGCTGAGAAATCATGCCTTATGTATTGCCGTTGTATCTCAAGTACTCCTGTTTTGTCAGTAGTATGATTCTTTGATAAGATAAATCAGGATGGTACAGGTAAGAAATATGTATTGCCTTGGCTGTTTCTGTATTAGCCAAAGGGGCAGGTATGGCGGTAGCAGGGGGCCATATCATGTTCGGGTAGCACGCGTCCGCTGTCTTCGAGTGGTTGCACACTCCGGCACCCAATGCTTCTCTCGTCCCCCAGGTTGTCCAGATCCTCAGGACCTGGGCCTGCGTCTGATGTTGTGCAATGCCGTGGTAAAGAAAGCCCCCCTCATTTGTGATCTTGTGCAGGAGGGGCGAGTGGACTGGCAGATATTACGGAGACCTGATTGGGCCAGGAGGGGGGGGTTCCCCTCATAGAATTGTGCCCACCAGGTTTCTGTGCGTTTCATCAGCTCAGGGTAGGGGTGGGGGGGTGGCAGTCGTTATAAAGGAGGATTTGTGCCCGAGGGAGGCCACTGTACCTCAGACAGTAGGATGTGAGTTCCTCCTTGTGAAGTGGAGTCGTGGGGTACAGATGGGCTTCCTGACCACGTACCTGGCTCCCGGCTGCGTGGCAGCGGCCCTGTCTGAGCTGCTCGACGTGATTGCCGGGATGGCAGTTAGTACCGCAAGAGATGCCTAGAGAGGAGATGGAGAGCCACACGGTCTGAATCTGACCAAACACAGGTAAGATCCCATTTGAGGACATACCTAGTGGCGATAAGAGTGGCCAAACGTCATTATTGTGCCACCCTTATCGCATCCGCAGATAACCGCCCTGCCGCCCTGTTTGGGGTGACCCGCTCCCTCCTTCAACAGAGGCCGCGGGAAGCCCCTTTGCAGGGCAGAGCAGAGGAATTTGGAGAGTATCTGCAGGATAAAATCGCTCAGATTCGGAGCGAGTTGGCCTCCATTGAGAGTGGTCTGGAGGGATCATCAGAGGCAGGTCTTGAGACAGTTTTGTGGGATGAGTTCGACTCTGTTACGTCCGAGGATATGGACAGGTTGCGGAGGCGACTGAGAGCCACCATATGTTTATTGGACCCGTGTCCCTCCTGGCTTGTACTGGCATCCTGGGAGGTTACACGAGGCTGGCTCCAGGAAGTAGTGAATGCTTCGTTGAGTGAGGGGTTCTTGCCAGCCGCATTGAAAGAGGTGGTGGTGAGACCCCTCCTCAAGAAGCCTTCCCTGGACCCAGCATTGTTAGTAAATTATCGTCCGGTCTCCAACCTTCACTTTTTGGCGAAGGTTGTAGAGAGTGTAGTGGCACAACAGTTTCCCCGTCATCTGGAGGAAATTGATTATCTGGACCCGCGCCAGTCCGGCTTCCGACCCGGGCACAGCACCGAGGCGGCATTGGTCGCGTTGGTGGATGATGTCTGGAGGGCCAGGGATGGGGGTTGTTCCTCCATTCTGGTCCTATTAGACCTCTCAGCGGCTTTCGATACCATCGACTGGAGGGGTTGGGGGTGAGGGGCACCCTTTTACGGTGGTTCTCCTTCTACCTCTCCGGTCGGTCACAATTTGTATTGGCAGGGGGGCAGAGGTCGACCTCGAGGCCCCTCACATGTGGGGTGCCTCAGGGGTCGGTCCTCTCGCCACTCCTGTTTAACACATATATGAAGCCACTGGGCGAGATCATTCGTGGTTGTGGGGTAGAATACCACCTGTACGCTGATGATACACAGCTGTACATATCTACCCCAAACCATCCCAACAATGCCGTTGAAGTGATGTCCCGGTGTTTGGAAGCCGTGTGGGTCTGGATGGGAAGTAACAAACTCCGACTCAACCCGTCCAAGACCGACTGGCTGTGGTTTCCGGCGTCCCGGTTCAACCAGTTGACATCATCACTGACCATTGGGGTGGAAAATCTAGCCCCCGTGGATAGGGCACACAGCTTAGGGGTCCTCCTGGATTCCCGACTGTCCATGGAAGATCATCTGACGGCCGTGGCCAGGGGGGCTTTTTACCAGGTTCGCCTGGTACGCCAGTTGCGTCCCCTACTGGACCGGGACGCCCTTCGCAGTCACTCATGCGCTCGTGACATCCCGTCTAGACTACTGTAATGCTCTCTACATGGGGCTCCCCTTGAGGTGCACCCGAAGACTGCAGCTAGTTCAGAATGCGGCCGCGCGGGGAATCTTGGGAGCCCCAAGGCATTCCCACGTAACACCGCTCCTGCGCGAGCTGCACTGGCTACTTGTGGCCTCCCCCCCCCCCCGAACTCAGAACTATCACGGACCTCCGCTCCTTCCACCAAAACTTGAAGACGTACTTCTTCCATCTTGCCGGCCTGGCCTAATCCATACCATCAAGCTTGCAGACTGAAGCCTAAATTGTTTTAATTTGGATTTTAAGGGGTAAGAGTTTTAGGATTTTTAGCAAAGAGTTATTAGTATTTAATCTGTTTTTAGTATTTATCTATTGCTTTTATATTTTTATATTTCCATTTTAATTTCCTGTGCACCACCCCGAGTCCCTTCGGGGACAGTGGCACGGTTTATACATTTAATAAAATAAATAAAAATAAAGAGTTGGCTCTTTTAAGACGGGTGGACTTCAACTCCCAGAATTCCCCAGCCAGCATAGCAGCCAGCCAGCATAGCTATGCTGGCTGGGGAATTCTGGGAGTTGAAGTCCACCCGTCTTAAAAGAGCCAACTTTGCAGACCTCTGCCCTAGGCTTATCGTCATGGGGGATTCCAACCCGCCATCTGCCGGCGAAGCGTCGGAGGCAGCTTGGGAGTTCATGGCCTCCATGACAGCCATGGACGTGACCCAATTAGTTCAAGGCCCCATGCACATCGGGGGACACACCCTGGATTTTGATCTGGGAAGAGGGGATATAGCCATTGAACCCTTGTCATGGTCAGATCACTCGCTCCTTCGGGTGGACTTTCAATCTGCTAACACCCCCCCCCCCCGCAGGGAGGCGGAACCCACTAGATGGTTCCGCCCCAGGCGCCTGATGGACCCTGATAGGTTCTTAACAGAGCTTGGGCCACTCCCTGAGGCTATGGCTCATGACTCGGCTGGAGAACCGGTGGCTGCATGGCACAGGGCGGCTGCTGGGGCTCTGGACTGCGTCGTGCCTTTGCGGCCTCTGATTTGGTGCCTAACCACGTTGGCTCCTTGGTTCTCTGAGGAGCTGAGGGAGATGAAGTGCCAGAAAAGACGCCTAGAGAGCAGTTGGAGGGCCAGCCGTTCCGAATCTAATCGGACACTGGTGAGGTCTTATATCAAGACCTACCTCGTGGTGATAAAAGCGGCAAAGTTTAATTACTTTTCCGCTCTTATTCCGTCTGCAGAAAATCGCCCAGACGCCCTGTTTAGGGTGACCCACTCTCTCTTACATATGGAAGCGCGGGAGGACCCCTTACAGGGTAAAGCTGAGGATTTTGTACAATACCTGCAAGACAAAATCGCTCAGATTCGGGAAGGGCTGGACTAACTGGGTAGGATTAGATGGGGTGATGGAGGCAGGTCTTGAGACTGTTATTTGGGAGGAGTTTGACCCTGTGACTCCCGAGGACGTAGACAGGATTTTGGGTAAGCTTAGTGCTGCCACATGTTTATTGGACCCATGTCCCTCCTGGTTGGTGCTGGCCACCCGGGAGGTTGCACAAGGCTGGTGCCAGGGTATTATCAATGCTTTTTTGAGAGAGGGTTTCTTCCCCACCGCTTTGAAAGAGGCAGTGGTGAGGCCCCTCCTCAAGAAGCCTTCCCTGGACCTGGCACTTTTAGCAAACTATTGTCCAGTCTCCAATCTTCGCTTTGTGGCAAAGGTTCTTGAGAGTGTGGTGGTGCAACAGCTTCCCAGGTACCTGGATGAAGGGTCTATCTTGATCTGTACCAGTCGAGTTTCAGGTCTGGGTACAGCACGGAAACGGCATTGGTCGCATTGGTCGATGATCTCTGGAGGGCTCGAGACAGGGGTTGCTCCTCTGTCCTGGTCCTATTAGACCTCTCAGCGGCTTTTGATACCATCGACCATGGTATCATGCTGCGGCGGTTGGAGGAGTTAGGTGGGGGGCACTGTACTTCAGTGGTTCTCCTTCCTCTGTGACCGTTCGCAGTTTGTGTTGATGGGGGGGCAGAGGTCGTCCTCAAAGTGCCTCACTTGTGGAGTGCCCCAGGGGTTGGTCTTCTCGCCCCTTCTGTTCAACATTTATGTGAAGCCGCTGGGCGAGATCATCCGGTGTTTTGGGGTAAAGTTCCATCAGTACGCTGATTATACGCAGCTGTACATTTCGTCCCCAGACCACTCCAATGTTGCCCTTGACGTGATGTCCCAGTGTCTGGTGGCCGTGCGGATCTGGATGGGGAGGAACAGGCTCAGGCTCAATCCCTCCAAGACCGAATGGCTGTGGTTCCCAGCGTCCCGTTACAGTCAGCTGGTTCCATCGCTGGCTATGGGGGGGTAAGACCTTAGCCCCCACAGGAAGGGTTTGCAACTTGGGTGTCCTCATGGATGCACGGCTGTCCTTGGAAGATCATATGACAGCTGTCACCAGGGGAGCTTTTATCAGGTTCGCCTGATTTATCAGTTGCGTCCCTTCCTAGATCGGGATGCCCTATGCACAGTCACTCACGCCCTTATCTCTTCCCGTCTGGACTACTGCAATGCTCTCTACATGGGGCTACCCTTGAAGAGCACCTAGAGGCTTCAACTGGTCCAGATTGTGGCCGCACGGGTATATATGGGGATCATTCATTCATTCATTTCATTTATTTGACTTATTAACCGCCCCCTCTCCAGGAAGGGACTCGGGGCGGTGCACAGGAAATATAAAATACAATATATCACAATAAATACATAAATACTTTAAAATGACGTGACGCTCCCATGTAACACCCCTCCTGCGCGAGCTGCACTGGCTTCCAGTGGTTTTCCGGGTGCGATTCAAGGTGTTGGTTACCATCTTTAAAGTGCTCCATGGCTTAGGACCTGGGTACCTACGAGATCGCCTTCTGCCACTGAGAGCCCTGGGTACCTACGAGATCGCCTTCTGCCACTGAGAGCTTCCCACCGGCTCGTACGCTCCAATAGAGAGGGTCTCCTCTTGGTGCCAACAATGTCAACTGGCGACACCCAGGGGGAGAGCCTTCTCCGTGGGAGCACGTGCCCTCTGGAACGAATTGCCCCGGAATTAAAAATATCCCTGACTTACGCACCTTCCGCCGCAGTCTCAAAACCTTTCTCTTTCAACAAGCCGGGTTGGCATAAAGCATGATGTTTAAATTTAAAATTAAAATTTTTAAATTTAAAATTAAAATTTTTAAATTTAAAATTAAAATTTTTAAATTTAAAATTAAAATTTTTAAATTTAAAATTAAAATTTTTAAATTTAAAATTAAAATTTTTAAATTTAAAATTAAAATTTTTAAATTTAAAATTAAAATTTTTAAATTTGGTTTTAGCATAGGATTAGGATAGTTTAATATATTTTAAATTATGTATTTATTTTTTGTATTTTTGTATGTTTTTAAATTCCTGTGCGCCGCCCTGGGTCCTTTGTGGAGAAGGGCGGGATATAAATATAAATAAATTCAAATTCAAATTCAAAAATTAAATTTAAATTTTTATTATTTTAAGTAGGGTTACTTTGGGGTTTTTCCACGTTTCGGCCAATATTTTAATTATGTCTTTTAATTATGTCTTTTAAAAGCTTTTTTAAACTTTTATATATTTGTTTTTATTTTGGCTGTACACCGCCCTGAGTCCTTCGGGAGTAGGGCGGTATAAAAAACCAATAAACCTAAACCTAAAGGGTAAATTTGTTTTCTCTATATTTTATTCACCATAGTACACAGATACAAAATAAAGAGGCCTTTATTAATAAGAACTTACAACAGATTCAACCACAAATAAAATATGACTAGACAGCATAGAATTGAACATATACACAAGAATCATCAGGTGCTAACCTCTATACTATATTTTTGGGATTATAAATCGCTCCAGACTATAAGACATACCTAGCTTTTGGGGAGGAAAACAAGGGGGGGGGAAATCTGCCCCTGCCTCCCAGCATCCATCCAGTATTAATCTGGCTTATTTGCAGTGGCCTGTTCACCACTGCCCATTCACCACCACCACCGCCTATTTACCACAGTCTGTTCACCACTGCCCATTCACCACCGTCTGTTAGCTACCCCCCATTCATCACTGTCCATTCCCCGCTGCCTGTTCTTTGCCACCCGTTCTTCTTCACTTCCACCCACTGCCGCTGCCAGTTTGCCGCCACTGTGGTCCATTGCAGAACAGCTGATCGGCACCATACCAACCCCCCTCTCCCCTGCAATATTCAGAATATAAGATGCACAGATATTTCCACCCACTTTTGGGGGGAGGAAAAGTGTGTCTTATACTCCAAAAAATGCGGTAGATTTTCCCGAAAGATGCTTTTCCAAAAGGCAACTGGACTTTTTGGGGTTTTTTCCTTGAAAACATTTCATTTGTCATCCAAAAAACTTCTTCAGTTCTGACTCGTCTGAACCCCCTTGGATAAGAAGTAAAACATTTTCAAGGGGAAAAACAAGAAAGTCCAGCCCAGTTGCCTTTTGGAAAAGCACCTTTAGAATAACCATGACCTGGATGATTCAGAATCTCCATAGACCTCTAGAGGTTTCTTGGTTCATTTCTCATCTCAGTAGAATTCTAACTTAACCATTCTGGTAGGAAATAACAATTGCTCTGGAATCAGGAAGGATTTTGAAATACAGCATGCTAAAGATTCAGTAGATTCATTTTTTATTGTGTTGTGTAAGTTTCCTTTTTTCCTGCTTGGAAATGCTGAGATAACTAAATGACATTAGCATTTCTTTCCCTTTCCTCTCCCTACTTCCCAACAAAAATAGGATGCAAAATCTTGGAAAATGGCCTCCTTTTCAAAGAACTTCTACAGACCCCAAACTTCAGAATAACTGTTGTGGATGATGCTGATACAGTTGAGATTTGTGGTGCTCTTAAGGTACTTTTTTTAAAAAATGGCATTAAAAATTAAATTGCCTCCCATCAACTCATAAGACTAGAGAAACACTTGCTGAAGAGTTTGTTACCAGAACTGATTTTAGTGTTTGCTTCATCTGCAATCTTCAGTAACATGTTGGTGCCAAAACTCCCTTATTGAATTAATGCAAAATTTCTCTCAGTACACTGGCACTTACATCTTCTTGTTTCAAAAGCACTTTGAAATAGGAGTTTTAGATTTTTATTGTTGGTTGGTTAAATGGTAAGCAACAAGAACTAGGGCAGCTTTTCCCTTTTTAGCCAATTACAGTATCTTTCATGGATAAAGTTGAAATTGAACTGAGTTCATGCAAGATTCACATGGAATTAAGATTTATAACCATGGCGAATTAAGATTTTTACATCTTGGTTTATAATCCTAAGTGACACTGAATGGTTTATCATATTGCAACACATCTTTTCATCTCTGAATGCGTTTCTAGACAAGATACAAGGCACTGAAACTTATTGTTCTTAGAATTTCAGTCAACATGGCCACTGGGATATAATTCACTGCATAAAAGTGATAGACAACTACAGCAGGTTGTGCCCTATTTAAATGCATTTCCATCACAGCAGAGTGCTGATAAAATATAAAATTAATCTGCAAATTGGTAATTGTTTAAGACTCTTCACTATTATCATACAAATTAAACCTACTTTCAGAAATCAGAATTTCCTTTCTTCAAGATAATTCAGCTGCTTTACTACCAGATAATACTAGTGATTTATGGATAAGGACATTCATAAGGGATAGCTTATCAGTTTGATTTAGAAATGTGCCTGCTCAGAAAAAAAAAACCCAAAAAATGGAATGGGCATCAGTTAAAGAGGATGATATGAACACACGTTAACAGGGTTCCTTTAGGGCACAGGTGTCAAACTTGATTGTGTCACATAACTTGTGAGGTATCAAAATGTTTGATATGGGCCACCAGTTTGACATCCCTACTTCAGGGAATGGCTTTGCCCAGCAGACTATTAATGAAAGATATCAATGATATTAATATCATTTTGTGCTTTTAACATGTTTTCAAAATTCCAAATTTGCTTGCTAGCACCCAGTCATCTTTTGTGACTTTCTGATAAACAAAATCAATGTGGAAGTCACATTCTCTTAACAACCATTTTACTAACTTAACAACTGCAATGTGTGTCTGTGTGTGTGTATGTGTGTATTTGAGATGTATATATGTTTACATTTATGTTGCATGTATGTAACTGTAGATTCAATGAGTTCTTCCATCATCCTGCAGTTTCTTTGCCTTTTCCATGTCATTTATATAGAACATAGTGGCAGTGGGAGCTGGCTTCTGTGATGGTCTTCACTGTGGAGATAATACCAAAGCAGCTGTCATAAGACTTGGATTAATGGAAATGATAGCTTTTGCCAAAATCTTCTGCAAGGGGCAAGTCTCAATTGCTACTTTCCTGGAGAGCTGTGGGGTTGCAGATTTAATCACAACTTGTTACGGTGGCCGAAATCGAAGAGTGGCCGAAGCATTTGTTAAAACAGGAAAGGTATATATTACTTGTAGTGTCAGGGATACTTTCTCACAACCCAGGAAGCTAACATATTTGGAATGATTCTTTTGTAACTGTATTAGAGGGTAATAAGGTACATTTTTGCACTTAGTTAGAACTTATAGAAACATAAACCCAATAACTGCAAACTTACATTTTTTATTTATTTCTAAACAGTACTGAAATTACTGAGTGGCCAAAAGGGGCCAGTTTCCTTTGTTTTTATGATGAATTTCTTAGTAAATATTTTAAGAGGACTCTTAAATTGTGTTAAAATGAAAATAAGAAGAAAACAAATCCCACCCAAAGGTTAGGGACCATCCTGAATCAGAACTTCTAAAAATGCTTCAGGCAATAACTACTTTATTAAGAGTAATAGTAGAGCTAGGCAAAGTCATAACCACAATGCTGTGTATTCACTGTGTTAATAGCAGATTAGCTGTTAATTGTAATAAGAGTAGGACTTGCTAATTGCTTGCTTTGGTAGATTAGTAAAGGGCTAATCAACTAGGAAGTAGGATTTCTATCTGAAACTGTTAGCAAACAGTTGACATGAGGAGTACTTATCATCTTACATTCTTATCTATATCAGTGAAATTTAGAAATACTTTTTTTAAACATTCAGAGTATTGAAGAACTTGAGCAAGAGATGTTGAATGGGCAGAAACTTCAAGGACCACAGACTTCTGCAGAAGTGTATCGCATTCTTCAGCAGAAAGGTTTGTTGGAAAAGTAAGTGAGCCACTAATCTACTGATTTCTTCCCCCTATTTTCAACCCCAAATACCTCCCAAATCTGCTGTAAAAATATTTGGATCTTTTGAGATTGTATTAGAAAGTAATAACTTCTACTCAGAGAATCTGCCAGGGCTGAGGTACTAATGATTACTGAACTATATATTTAAATGATCTTCCAATAATAATATTAAAATACATATAGTCTCATTCTGCTTGTTTTGACAGAAAACAAGCAGAATGGGAGAGCTTATTTTTTGGGGAGAGCTTATTTCAGTGCGTGCACTCAAACACCTGGTTGGGTTTATTATCTGGGGAGGTCTTATTTTCGGGAAAGCAGGGTAGACCTTTTAAAATTTTGTGCATGCTTAAAAATGCTTGTACACTTGGTTACTTGAAAATTCAAAAAGTGTTTATCCTAACTTCCTGCAGTAGTTTTCCTGTAGTTTACTTTCTTTAATCATAAGCAATATATCTATTTGTTTAATTGGCAGTTTCTTTTAGGAGTTTCCTTTATATGTTTTCCCCATCTTTGCTTCTCTGTTTTATTGTAAAAGTTACTAATAGAAAATAAAACAGAGAATAATAATAATAATAATAATAATAATAATAATAATAATAATAATAATAATAATAATAATAATAATAATAATAATAATAATAATAATAATAAAAATAAAAAATTTAATTTATAGACCGCTCCTTCTCCCCGAGACATATAGTTCACAAAGAGGTTCAAAAACTCTTATAGAATTTGATTTTTAGTTCTTGTGACTTGTGAAGTTCTTATGATTTTTGAAGTTCTTTTGATTTCAAAATAGAAATGGTTGGAACATTTTTTACTTTCCTATTAAGCAGGGATGGGAAACTATAGTTCTTTTATGACTTGTGGATTCCTGAGCCAGCATTATGGATATTGAAGTCCAGAAGTCATCAAAGGTTCCCCATTGCAAAAAGGTTTACTCTGCAAAAAGATAAACCAGTCTTGAAATTTTTGATATCTGGTTCCCATTTGTTACATATCCATGACAGGGACAGATAGGATAAATATACATATATTATTATTTTTTTAGCATTGGTCCTGCATGGTTGCAGGGCCCACTTGTTTTTGTACTGAACAAAAGTTCTTACAAGCAAAGCTATCAAGGCATGATGCAAGAAGGATTTTCTTAATTACAGAGCAGAAGCCGATTTGGGCTGAGAAAGAATGACTTGTCCAAAGTCATTCATTTGGCTTCCATCTGAAGGGAGCACCAGAATCTGTATCTCCGCATTCCCACCATATTGGCATTCAATGAATACATTGTAAACCTATCGGGTAACATTTGCCTGCAGTGAAGAAAAAAGAAGATACGTTTCTCCTCTAAACTTTTTGGGGATTTTATTTTTTTATGCACTGTACTTTGTTAATTTAGGGGCCAGTCCATTTAAATATGTATAAAATCTGTTTGCCTCAACAGAAAAAGAAGATACAAATCACATAAATAAATGGTATCTCGGATTTATTTTGGTCATCAGAACATTAAAAAAGTTGAACACCAATAACTTGAATTGTCTCCCCTTGTCTTATTTTTTAGGTTTCCACTATTTACTTCTGTTTATAAAATCTGCTATGAAGGAAAGCCTGTCCAAGAAATGATCTCCTGCCTCCAAAGCCATCCAGAGCATATATAAAGCACGCTTTGCCATTGTCACATTTCTTGCCTTTTCATACTCATTCATGAGTCCAAAGTAATGTCATTGGCTTGCCTACTTCATGAAGAAATTGCAGAAATATGTGTGTCTTTGGGTTTCTCTTAATTATGTATTATATAGCTCCTAGAATACTAGCTGTTATTTTTAGTGGCTAAGATTTAGTTGACTTTCAAATATATTGTGCAGAACTAGCACACTCCTCATATTTCCTAATCCTCTTGCCCTATTTGAAATGTTTGATGTTCTTTTACGCATAATTCTAATGCTTCATTTTCAAGCAGGGATCGCCTTCCCAATGATTCAAGGGGAAGATGCAATTAGGGCAGAAATAAGGTACTACAGTACTCCAAAAGCTTATTGGACTAAAGATCCTATCAGTGCCAGATGCATTAATAGCATCAACGAGAGCTTTATTTGTTGATTTCTGGAGAAATTGAGCACATCATATCAATATCACCTAGAAACTGTTTGCTAAAGTATAGTAAGCTTCAAGAACATGCATTCAGATTTTTTCAGTCAGATTTGCACATTTTGAATGGCATATATTGCCATTTAATGAGAAGTACTTTGGTATCATTTAATTAGTAGGAAGTGGAATTAAGATTTTTAAAACTTAGATTTTAACAATAATTTATTCTTAAAAGTAATTTAAAGAAATGAAGATTTTTGAAATGTACTTTTAAAGTGATTGTGGCTTCTTTTTTTAAAAAAAAAATATTGGCTTGCCAATCCATCAAGTATATAGAAGTACATTTCCTAAGGAGGCTCTATCAGAATATGACTAGAATTGTAGTCCTAAATGATAAAATTGCTGTTTAAAGCAAAAATTTGCCCTCCAATATTTATCACTTCTCTAATTCAGCTTTCTCCATTTTCTCTACCTAAGCTAAGAATTTAAGGTAACAAATCAAAGCTTTTTTGATCTAGCTGTGATGCTTAACATCACATATTTTTAAACAATGCATAATCCTGTGGATTTATATATGCAGCTTCAAAGCTGCTCTTATCCTAGCTGAATATTAAGGTGATAATATAGGCATATACATGAAGATGAAGCATAGCTGTGTGAAAGTTTTTACATAATATGTTACAAGACTGCAACCCATCACTCAGGTTGGTCTGCTGTCCAGAAATTCTTTCTGGTGGCATTTAACAAGTAATCTGCTGTCATGCTCTGATGTGTCAAAACTGTTAAGATCAATTGAGGTTGGTGTAGAATTTTTATTTCCTCGGCATATTATTTATCCATTTGTGGAATTAAATTAGAATAAGCCAGAGTTCCAGCAAGTTTCTGATATCTTTTTCATTGAACTAACAACGGCATGTGTGCTTTGTGTTTACGCTACCCAGCAGTCCAGTACTTGAGACACAAAATTGACATACATTAGCCTTTAACAACCTGGAGAGTGACAGACCAGTCAAAATCTGGAGAGCGTGGTCTTCACACATTTGAATTTTACCCACTTGGGAAGGCTAGTGCAGATAACTTAAGATGAGTTGTTCTGATTATATCCAAAGTGAATATTCTTGTGGTTTCCATTACTCTGCAAATGGCCATTACTACAAAACATTACTATTTTAGCTGTTTTTTTATTTTGGTGCCTTTTTTGTTTCTGTTCCAACTGTTATTTGAGTTGCCTTTGGAAATTCATTTAGCAGGAGCCCACTCGTTAGGTATGACTGTTTAGAATGGGAATAAGAAAAATGACAAAAATCATGTTGGTTAAATAAATAATAGTCTGATTAACAAATTATGCAAAACTATCCTCTCAATTGCTGCCTTCACATCTGTGGAATTACTGCATCTATCATTTGTGACCAACATGGGTAGTCCAGTATTTCTGGAAGGCATTGGGGAAAGCTGACCTAACATGTATGAAATTAATCGTGTGTGAATACTAGTTGTCTTGATTATTATTAAGCTAAAATTAATACCTTATCTTAGACTAATAATAGAATGATAGGGTGGAAGGGATCTTGGAGGTCTTCTAGTCCAGCCTCCTGCCTCAGACAGGTCTCCTTATGCCATCCCAGACAAATAATTGTCCAATTTTTTTCTTGAAAATCTCCAGCCCTTGAAGTATTGGAAGATTGCTATCATTTCTCCCCTGAGCTTTCTCTTCATTAGGCCAAATCATGCCTAGTTCCCATAGCCATTCATCACAATTTAACTTCCAAACCCCTTATCATCTTTGTTGCTCTTCTCTACACTCTTTCTGCCTATTCTTCAAAAAGCAGAGTGGTTCCCCTCCAATTTATCCTTTTAATAATCTTAGACTGAGGACAATGACCAACTGAAAGTTATTCAGATTGCTTATAGGCTGACTGGCAGGATTTGAATAAAAAATTCTACTCATAGCTTGAAATGTTCATTGTAATGCTAAATTGGACTACATTTATTTTACATATACTCATTTCCTCAGTTACTTTTATTATGAATTGTCTGTTTTAAGTGGCCTGAATAAGATTATTTCATGATTTTTGAGATAGAAGAGGCTGACTCAAGCACAATCATTTCACAGCTGGGATCACATTGAAAATTAGGAAACCAAGATTTTAAAAAAACTTTCTATACCATTGTTTTTCTTCCCTTGAGAATTGTTTTTTTGAGATACAAACCTCTGAGTTTTCCACAGGTGGCAGTCACAATTAACTATGTATGGCAAGCCTTATTCTTGTATCTTTTTCCTCCTCTAAATTTTTTCTGTAACACGTGAAGTAGATTCTAGAATGGTAATTTGGTAGACTGGAGAACCTAGGACACTGCAAATGTTGCAAGATCCTGCTTCTCATTAACTCCAATCAGGTGGTCAGTAATCAAGATGTGGGAGCTGTAGTCCAGCAATGTCTGAAGGACACCGAATTCCCACTCTGTATGTAAAAGGAAAGTAGCTCCTTCTTGAAACATTCCAAATAATACTCAGAACGTGACCCAAATCTTTCTCAACTTGAATTCTTCCACATGCGTTGAACTGGTTGTAGTCCCAACACATCTGGAAAGTTGTCAGTTGGGTGTAGCTATTCTACCCCAATGAAAATCTGATATATTTTGCTTTAAGCAGTTAAAGCAATTTTTCTGCTGCTGATGTTCATAACGTAGAATGACTTGAATACAACATGGTAATGAAAAAAATGTTTATACATTTGGAAAGGCACAATTGAGAAAAGGCTAATATCATAATAGAAAACACATTTGTCTTTATAGTATCAAAGCCTCCTAGCCCTAATATGAAGTGACTGCTTTTCTTTTAATATTGAACCTAATGTTTCTTCTTTTAATTCTAACATTCAATATGTATAGCCATTTTGTATATGTGTTTGTAATACATAAAGGTCTCTGTAAAGTGAATGTGATGAGTTATGCATATTGTCAAATTGTTTAAAACTATTTACTCCTATTTTACTCCTTTGTCCCCCCACTTGATTTTTAAAATCAGATGGAAAGGTTAGTGAAAGATTTATCTATGTCACTCATTGTTTTCAATAAAACATAATATTCTGTGTTTCTTACTTGTACATTCTGTGCTTAGGATTTGTTACTCTCTCAATTGTATTTGCTACATTAATTTCTTCAGAAAGGGAACAGGAAAACAAAGGGTTAGAAACTGCTAATGTCTTTTTCCTAATGCCTAGATGATTAATATAACATAGCCACTTACAAACAGAATTCAGGTAACACAGAAGTTGACCTAGTAGTATTTAATAATAGTATTTTTATTTGGTATGTACATATTTAATAAGTATAAAATATATTTTCCCCACAACAACTTGTATCAATGCAACTTTTATTAGTGACAGATAAAATGTGAAAAAGAAGAATAAGTTGGGGAAAGGATATAAGGACATCTGCACATTTGTGATCAAATGTAGCATATCAAAGTATATCTCAAAGGCTACAACACAAAGTACACTTACCATATTTTTCGGAGTATAAGACGCACCTTTTTTCCTCTAAAAACAGGCTGAAAATCTGGGTGCGTCTTATACATCGAATACAGCATTTTTTGCCTCCCGAAGCCCCGCCACCTTCACCAAAATGGGCGTGTCTAGCCTTATGGAGGCTTTCAGAGAACTCCTAGGGGCTGGGGAGAGCAGAAATGAGCAGAAAATGGGCTGTTCCCCCCCCCCCAGCCCCCAGCAGCACTCCATAAGGCTATGCATGCAATTTTTTTGACAAAACAACAGCTCATTTTCACGAAAAATGGGCTGGTTTTTTGCTCCCCCCACCACCACCCCAGGAGCACTCTGCAAGTGCCCCCAAGGCTATTCATGCCTTTTATTTGAAAAAAAACGGGCCCACTTTCACGAAAAACAAGCCATTTGGTAGAGGTTTGCAGAGTGCAAAAAGGGTTTTCTTTTCCTTTTGGAAAGCTCTTTAACTATTTAGTTTAGTTTAGTTTATTAAATTTCTATACCGCCCTATCTCCCAACATGGGACTCAGGGCGGTGCACAGGAGCTATAAAATATAAAAATACAGACAGTCAAAAAAGTTAAAACTAGGATTAAATAAAATTTGGCTCATGCTAAGAACATTTATTAAAACCCAGCTAAAATAATAAAATAGCTATGTCAGCTATGCCAGGCCAGCCGTATGGAAAAAAGTATGTTTTTAATGTCACAACTGATTGGTGAGAATTACGTGGATCAAATGCTGTGCCAGCAGGAAAAAAGTTAGGTGCTGCAGGTTGTCAGCGATTTCCTTCTCCAGCACATGGATAAGTACACCTGGAAACATCTGCCTGCCTGCCTGCCTGCATTGTTTTTGTTTTATTTAAATTTATATCCTGCCCTTCTCCACAGAGGACCCAGGGCGGCGCACAGGAAATTTAAAAAACATACAAAATCCAATAAATATAATTTAAAATATCTATTAAATAATCCTATCCTATGCTAAAGCCAAATTTTTAAAAGACCCAAATTTAAAACTTCCTAAAAAGTCCCCATGGGAGGTTAGGCTAGGCCGGCTTGTTGGAACAAATATGTCTTTAGACATTGGCGGAAGAGGCGGAGGTCAGTGATGGTACGTAATTCAGGGGGTAGGTCATTCCAGAGGGCTGGACCCGCCACAGAGAAGGCTCTTCCCCTGGGTGTTGCCAGTCGGCATTGTCCGGCCGACGGCACCCTGAGAAGGCCCTCTCTGTGGGAGCGTATCGGTCTAAGGGATGTATGTGGCAGGAGGCGGTCTTGCATATAACCAGGCCCCGAGCCATGGAGCGCTTTAAAGATGGTCGTCAGAACCTTGAAGCGCACCCGAAAGACCACAGGAAGCCAATGCAGCTCGCGCAGGATCGGTGTTATGTGGGAGCATCTAGTGGCTCCCATAATCACCCGCGCGGCTGCGTTTCGGACTAACTGCAACCTCCGAGTGCATCTCAAGGGGAGCCCCATGTAGAGAGCGTTACAGTAGTCCAGGCGAGAAGTCACAAGCGCTTGAGTGACTGTGCGAAGGGCCTCCCGGTCAAGTAAAGGGCACAATTGGCAGGCCAGGCGGACCTGGTAAAACGCCCCCTGGCCACAGCCGCCACCTGATCCTCCAGGGACAGCCGGGAATCCAGGAGGACTCCTAAATTGCGCACCGTCTCCACAGGGGCCAGTACTTCGCCCCCATGGCCAGTGATGGTGTCAACTGGCTAAACCGGGAGGCCGGAAACCACAGCCACTTGGTCTTGGACGGGTTGAGTTTGAGTTTGTTGTTGCCCATCCAGATCTGTATGGCCTCCAAACACCGGGACATCACCTCAATGGCATCGTTGGGGTGGTTTGGGGTAGAGATGTACAGCTGAGTGTCATCAGCGTACAGATGGTATTCTACCCCAAAACCACGGATGATCTCACCCAGCGGCTTCATATACGTATTGAACAGGAGTGGCGAGAAGACCGACCCCTGCGGCACCCCACAAGTGAGGGGCCTAGATGTCGACCTCTGCCCTCCTGTCAACACGAATTGTGACCGACCAGAGAGGTAGGAGGAGAACCACCGTAAAACTGTGCCTCTCACCCCCAACCCTCCCAGTCGGCGCAATAGGATACCATGGTCGATGGTATCAAAAGCCGCTGAGAGATCTAACAGGACGAGGATAGAGGAACAACCTCTATCCCGCGCCCTCCAGAGATCATCTACCAACGCGACCCAATGCCGTTTCGGTGCTATGACCAAGTCGAAAGCTGGACTGGTGCGGGTCTAGATAATCAATTTCCTCCAGGTGGCGAGGAAACTGCAGTGCCACCACACTCTCTACAACCTTCGCTAGAAAGTGAAGGTTGGAAACCGGACGGTAATGCTGGGTCCAGGGAGGGCTTCTTGAGCAGAGGTCTCACCACCGCCTCCTTCAAGGTGGTAGGCAAAAACCCCTCACTCAAAGAAGCGTTCACTATGTCCTGGACCCAGCCTCGTGTCACCTCCCAGGATGCCAGTACAAGCCAGGATGGACACGGGTCCAATAAACATGTGGTGGCCTTTAGTCTCCTCGACAACCTGCCCATATCATCGGCAGCAACAAAGTCAAAGTCCTCCCATAAAATTGTCTCAAGATCTGCCTCGGGAACTTTCTGTAGACTACTGTCTGTGGAGGGCAGCCCACTCCGGATCTGAGCGATTTTATCCAGCAGATATTCACCAAATTCCTTGGCATGGCCCTGCAACGGGGCTTCCCGCGACCTCTGTTGAAAGAGGGAGCGGGTCACCCCAAACAGGGCCGCCGGACGGTTATCTGCGGACGCGATGAGGGTGGCACAATACTCACGTCTGGCCACCCTCATTGCCACTAAGTAAGTCCTCAAATGGGCTCTCACTAGTGTTCGGTCGGATTCGGACCGAGAGGATCTCCACCTACTCTCTAGGCGTCTCTTGCGGCGTTTCATCTCCCTCAGCTCCTCGGTAAACCAGGGAGCCTGGGTGAGGCGACGCCGCGTGAGAGGCCACAAAGGTGCAATACGGTCCAAGGCCCCCGTGGCAGCACTAAACCATGCGGCCACTAGGTCCTCAGTCATGTCGCAAGTCAAGGCTACAGGTGCTGGCCCAAGCTCCATCTGGAACCTTTCAGGATCCATCAGGCGCCTGGGGCGGAACAATCTAGGTGTCTCCGGTTCCGCCTCCCCGCGGTGGGGTGTGGCAATTGGAAAGTGAAGCCGAAGGAGAGTGATCTGTCCATGACAAGGGTGAGATGACTAAATCCCCGATTCCGAGATCACTTCTCCACTGGCCAGAGACAAAAATCAGATCCAGCGTGTGTCCTCCGTTGTGGGTGGGGCCCCGAATTACTTGGGTCAGGTCCATGGCCGTCATGGAAGCCATGAACTCCCGAGCTACCTCGGATGTCTCGCCCGTCGATGGCAAGTTAAAGTCCCCCACGACTAATAGTCTGGAGGTCTCAACCGCCATCTCGGCGATCACCTCAAGGAGCTCGGGCAGGGCTGCTGTTACATAGCGGGGAGCCAGGTATACAATCAGCAAGCCCAGCTGCCTCCCTAGGCCCCACCTCACCCCACCCCACCTTACAGCAAAACCCACTGCTGCCTCCTCATTGCTTACCTGCTGGCAAACAATAAATGCTGCAGAGACATGGTGATTTCCTATGTAGTGTTCTGAACCCCTTTCCCTCCCCTCTTGGGTTGATAAAATAAAAACACATCTAAAGATCATGACTGCCTGCCGAGCCTGCCTAGTGCATGCTGGCAAAAGGAGGCCTGGGGAGGGGGAGAACAGGGGGGCCAACAGAAACCTCCCATTTTCCGCATCCATTGGGCTGTCTGCACTGTGCTGGATCTGGATGGGGAAGTGGGGGGGGGGGGGAAGCAAAAAGCCCAATCGGTTCACACACACCAGCACGACAGCAAATCTATCTTCCAGCTTGCTTGGTTTAGGCATTGGGAGCTTGCAGGGTAGATTGTGTGTCCCGAGGTCCATCTTCTCAGAGTCCATGCTCCCCGCATTGCCCATGGTGATGGCCTTTCCTCAAGGAAGGGGAATGGGGGAGATCGGTCAACCTCTGTGCCCGGGTTTCTCCTGCCAGATTTCAAACTCAAAAACCATTGCTGCTCTTCTACCAAGCCCGGCTCTGGCTGCAGCTGATCGTCCAGACCCCAGGGCCACCAGTGGGTTTGTTAAGGAGGAACTGCTCCACCCCAGCCATGCATTTTCCAGCCCGGGCTGCTAGGAGTGGAAAACATGCTGCCACTAAGCTCCCGGGTTCCCTGCATGAGCACTGGAAGCTGAGTTATTCCCTGCTTGCTCCGGTACTCCTTCCCCGCTCATTCAGCCTGCATTCTCCTCCCGCTCTAAGCTTAGATTCCCCCAGCGCCCCACACATGCAACCTCCCAAAATGGTCAGTTGCAGCCAGAGCCAGACTTGGTAGAGGAGCTTTTTGCTTTTTCCCACTCCCCATCTTGATCAAGCACAGGGCAGGGTGAAAAATGGAGGATTTCTGTCGGTCCTTTTCTTTTTTCTCCCCAGCCTTTTACCAGCATGCACCAGGAAGACTCCACAGGTAGTCATGATCTTTAGATGGGCTTTTATTTTGTCAGCCCAAGAGGGGGAAGAGGCTCGGATTGGTACATAGGAATTTGCCCTATCTCTGTAGCATCCATTGTTTGCCAGTGGGCAGGCAATGAGGTGGTGGTGGTGGTGGTGGCTGGCCAGTGTTTTGGGGTGGAGAGCCGATCACTACCCAAGTGACTGAGTCATGGCCAGCTACACCAACAAAGGCCAGAAGTAGCTGCCCATTTCCTGCTGCAAAAATCTTTTTAAAAACCCCGGCTGTCAGGCAGCAAGACCCAGCAAGACATGAGGCACTGGAGAATCAGCCCTGGCTACTTGTCTCAGCCACAGTACTTTCCTGGCACAGCTTAAAGGTATAGCTCCGAGCCCAAAGTGGTGGAAGGCAAGGGCTACCTTGAGCGCAAATATACCGTGATGAAGGGGGAATGCTGTTGCGCAAAAGCTGACCGGGCAGGCAGTTGGGCTGCGTGGGATGCAGCAGAGATCGGCAAAAGAAGGAAGGCAAGGAGCTGGGCTGTGGGGCTGTGTGGTTGAGGTAAGTGAGTTAGAGAGCAGCAGCAGCTATGCCACGGGCGTGAGTGGCTGGGAGGGGAGGGGCCAGCCAGTGGTGAGATTAGTCAGTTCTCTGAATTACACAAAAAACTGGTGCAAACCAGCTGAATCCCACCTCCAAATATAGATGATTCTGATTATCAACAATTAACATGCTTTTTCATGTGCATATTTTGTTGCATAGTGCGACTGTCAGAGCCCATTGCTGGACAAAACACTTTTCCATACTGAAGTAGTGATGGTAGTATTTTTCTTCCATTTTGTGTTCCATTCTAGATTTCCTACTAAGCCATTGTTCTAGATTCTAGAACAAATATACTTTTAACCCAGATCTAAGTAAAATAGGTTTTCCCAATTTTATGTCTTTGTTTTCCTAGTCACTAAACTGTGAAATGATATAAAGACCAAGAAAATTTTGGTAGTCCATGCTTTTTAAAAGTGTATTTTTTTTGCAAAAATATTTGTGTGTTAATCTCTTATTGCAAGCATGAAACAATGGAGTACTAGAACTTAAAAATCTAATATTCTAATTGGACCTCAGTAAAAAACATGGACATGATTCATGCTCTGTGAAGCTCAAAGCAGACATTCTACTTTGTTCTACTCTGAAAACCATCCTGTAAAAGTACAAGTCAGTTTAAGACTTAAGAATAAACAACCAACAGCTGCTAAATACAAGCCCTATGATAATAGTTTTTATCAAAAGCATATAGAAAAACACAAACTAACACCATGAGATAAGACAGGTTGAACCATGGACCATATGCTTTTTAGCTATAGGTCCCTGACTACTTGAATTCGGGATGAGCCATATTATATCAGCTATTAGCAACTCCTAATTTTTTAGCATAGTCCTAGAAAATATTCTTAACTATTCAAAATTAGTCAAATATATACGGTTCCAAGTTTAATACACAGTAATTCAGGTTGTAGAAATCCTTAGTAATCTATACTATATTAATCAGAAAGATATGGTTATGTATATTTACTGTATCTACAGAAAGCCCTCAACTTACAACAATTCATTTAGTGACCATTCAAAGTTACGGCACCGAAAAAAGTGATTTATGATTGTTTATTACACAATTGCTACAATGATCCCCAATGATCACATGATCAAAGTTTAAGCACTTGAGGCTTCCGGTTCCGGCTCCGGCGGCGACGGGCGAACTTAGGGTTCGCTCGCCGCTTTGATCCTTTTCCTGCCCCCCCACGGGGGCGAGAAGCCCCTTGTTTGGGGCTTCTCCCGTAAAGCCGGCTCGACAGGGAAGCCCCCCCCCCGCGGCAGTGGGGAGAGCGACCCTGCTCCTCGGCTTAGGCGGAAGAGGACATGCTGCGGGGGGTCTTCCCTTCGTCAAAGGTTGGCGGCACCATTTAATTCTATGAAGAGAGAAGATCGGAAGAGTCGGGAGGCTTTTCGGGACCTCAGCTGCGAGCGGAGAATGAGCGTTTAAAACTTTTTTTTGTGTACTGTCAGCCGGGCTGAAAGGGACTGGAGGGGGGCGTTTGTTTCTAAAAAACCCCCCTTGGACTAAAAGCGGCACTCGGAAATGCCTCGAGAGGAATCGGAAACTTTTAATCTGGATGGTCTCTAACAAGGGAAAGTACTTTGTGGCTTGTTTGCAATTATGTCTCGAGGTCTGGCTGAAACAGTTTCTTTTTTGCTTTTTAACCGCTTTCTCCCTCGGGCTCTGAGTTTGGGCGGAAAATGGCTTCTCTTTGTCCCCGACTGACTATGACCTATGGAAAATTACCAGTGTCTCTTTGCGACTTGGACTTCCTCTAATTATTGATGAAGAATTTTCTTTTTTTGGATTTGTGTTTTCCTTTCTGGATTGCCTTCGTTATTATACCTATGGAGTTGGAAAAGCGTTTCTCTGTTGGTTTCTGAATTTTGCAGCTGTACAACTTTGAGAACTCTGGACTCCTGATCTGCCTTACCAGCCCCACCCTAAAAACGCCATTTTACTGGCACGGATTTTAATAGCTAAACATGGCACAAGAAGCAACGCTCGCAAGCCTTGAACAAAGAATGACTGCCCTTGAAACTGTTATACAAAATTTGGTATCAGAAATTAAGGCTCAGAGGGCAGAAAATGTCAACTTTAAAAAGGAATTATTGGATACTCGAAAACAAGTGCTTGAGAATACACAGAAGAATGAAGAATTGAAAGGGGGGCTGGAGGGGGCTAAGGGAGAGATTAAAAATGTTTCTAATGAGGTTGTGGAAATAAATGCGCATGTGACTAGGATTGATTTGGAAAGGATGACATATTTTTTGAGATTCCAGAAAGTTTCTGAGATGGATGGTGAATGTCTCCCTGATCTTATGAGTACAATTATTGCAGACTATTTACATAAACCTAAAGATGAGATCAGAGGGGACATTGACCTAGTCTACAGAATAAATTCTGCATATGCTAGGATGAATGAAGTACCCAGAGAGATACATGTAAAATTTGTTAGAAGGTCAACCAGAGAGGAAATCTTGAAGGCGCAAAGAGGGAGTCCTATGATTTACCAACAAAAGGAGATTACCATCTTGAAGCAGATTCCAAGAAAAATTAGAGAAGCCAGAAGGAAATTTTCCTTCTTGTCTAAAACATTGTTTGGTCATGGGATCTGGTTCAAGTGGGTGATACCCGAAGGGATGCTGGTGTTCTGGGAAGGAGGTAGAGTAAAGATTAAAACAGTTGCTGAGGCGGAAGCCTTTCTTAAAAAACATTCCTCTGTCCTGGGAGAAGATCCAGGGGGGGCAGGGGGAGCCATGGCCCCGCCCGCTGGGGGCCCGGGGGAGAAGGGGGAAGATACAATTGCCAAGAGACTTAGATCTAAAAAATAACTTTGCCCTGGTTTTTCTTTTGAGTAATATTGTATGATATTTGTAATCTGGATTTTTGCAATTGACTGACAGTATATAACTGAAATATTTAGGAATATGTACTTGCTCCCAGCTTGTAGTGTTATGTGAAATGTTTCTTTTCTTTCTTTTTAATAATGTAATTTGAGGTTCCGGAGGAGCCGACGACTTTGACGTGACCACTCTCAAAATTTCTATGTAACCCTTACCCTACCCCACAAAAAATGTAAACTCAATAAAACTTTTTCAATATAAAAGTTTAAGCACTTGCCAACTGGCAAGAATTTATGACTATTGCATTGTCCTGGGATAATCTGCTCGCCATTTGTCCCAGCTGACTTCCAACAAAGCAAAATCAATATGGGAAACCAGTTTTGCTTAATCACCACATGATTCACTTAACAACTGAAGTCATTTGCTCAACAGCCGTGACAAAAAGATTGGGGCAGAACTCACTAAACAATTGCCTTCCTTAGCAATGGAAATTTTGGGCTTAATTGTGTTTGTAAGTCGAAGACTAGTTGCAACTGTATATATGTTCAGATTGATTTAGGCCTTTCTTTCTTTTTTTAACAATTTTTATTTTTATTTTTAAACAAACACAAACAAATATAACAAAAAACAAAAAACATAAACTCCATCTTCCATTACAAATTGTAAAAAATGTGTCGGTTGGTTACAAACTGTGCATCTCTTCCATAGTCATATTCATATCAAATCACATATTTTAGTTCAAATATATTTATATATATTACAATTATTATACCTCAACCTTCATTTGACTATCTTGTTTCTAGCCATTGATAAAATTTATTCCAAATTTCATAGAATTGTTCACTGTCTTGCTCTCTAATTTCAAATGTTAATTTACTCATCTCTGCACGTTCCATAATTTTATAAATAATTCCTTGCTGTGATGGTAATTTGTCATTTCTCCAATTTTTTGCAAAGACGATTCTAGCGGCTGTCAAAATATTCACAATTAGGTATTTCAAATTTTTGTCAAATGTTTCTAAAGTAAGTCCAAGCAGGAAGAGGTCGGATTTGAAATCTATATGTTTTCCTGTTATTTTCTCCAACCATGTGTGGATCATACTCCAATAATTTTTGGCCTCCGAGCAAGTCCACCACATATGGTAGTAAGTACCGGGCGTCTGATGGCATTTCCAGCATTTTTGGGATTTGTTCTTACTCATTTTTGAGATTCTTGAGGGTGATAAGTGCCACCTGTAGAACATCTTGTATAAGTTCTCTTTGTAGGCTGTTGACATCGTCATTTTGTAATTTTGTGTCCACAATTTTTGCCACTTATCTAAGTCGATCCCATGCCCGAAGTTTTTCCCCCATGTTATCATTGTTTCTTTCACTTGCTCTTCCTGGAGTTTAAACTCTAATAAGTAGGCATAGAGTTTTTTAATTATTTTTTCGTGGACGCCTGTTAATATTTTGTCTAATTCCGTCATTTTGTCATAAACCCCTCCTTTTTTTTGATCTTCCTTATATCTTGAATG
Organism: Rhabdophis nuchalis; assembly: GCA_039707465.1. Taxonomy (NCBI): domain Eukaryota; kingdom Metazoa; phylum Chordata; class Lepidosauria; order Squamata; family Natricidae; genus Rhabdophis; species Rhabdophis nuchalis. Next base: position 63,944,939 of record CM077647.1, read on the forward strand.
TATTTGTGTGTATGTATACCAATTAATATCCATTCCTTCTTGTTTTAGTTCCTTAAGATCACCCCTTGAGTTTAATAGATCCGAATATCTGGTTGTTCGTTCCTTTTTGTGTATTATTGTGTAAGTGAATGCTTCAGTAATTGATACCCAGACTGGTATTTTAAAATAGTGCAATTTCTTGATCTTCTCCCAGTTTACAATAAAAAATTCTCTTATGTAGTGCCTTCTGAAAATACCATGTTTCCTGGTGTTTCTATACCATAGAGCTGCGTGCCATCCTGATGGCAAATCATGTCCCTCTAATTCTAATAATCTAGTGTTTCTTAGTGTAATCCAATCTTTAATCCACATCAGATTTGCAGCTTGATGATATAGTTCCCAATCAGGCAATCCCATACCTCCCCTTATTTTAGTATCTTGTAAAAATTTTAATTTTATTCTAGCTTTTTTCCCTTGCCATATGAACTTTAAGACCATTTTCCTTAATTTTTCAAAAAAGTCCTTGCCCAATCTAATTGGGATTATCTGAAATAAGTATAGTACTTTAGGCAAAATATTCATTTTTATCGTGGCTATTCTCCCTAGTAGTGATAGTTGTAAATTCTGCCATCTCGTAAGATCTGCTTCTATTTGTTGTGTGAGTTTAGAGTAATTCTCCTTTTTAAGGGTGCTGCATCTCGACGTCAAGTAGATTCCTAAATATTTAAGCTTATTTGTAATTTGAATTTTCAAGATTTCTGTTAATTCTTCTTTCTGTCTTCTTGTCATATTCTTTGTTAAGATTTGTGTTTTGTCTTTATTTATTTTCAGACCTGTTATTTTTCCATATTCCTCAATTTTCCCTATCAGTTTGGACGCGGCTTTAAGTGGTTCCTCGAGGATAAAAACTAGGTCGTCTGCATAAGCTTGTAATTTATATTGTTCTTTCCTGATTGTCATTCCCTTTATTTCTTTGTCTTCTCTTATCTTTCTATTTAACACTTCTAGCGTTAATACAAAAAGTAAAGGTGATAGTGGGCAACCTTGCCTTGTACCTCTTTTTATCTGGATGTTATCTGAAAGCTCTCCATTTATTATTATCTTAGCTGTTTGGTTGTGATATATAGTGCTTATAACATGTATAAAGTTTTGACCAAATTCCATTTGTTCTAGCTGTTGCAACATAAACTTCCAATTCACGTTATCAAAGGCTTTTTGTGCATCAAGAAACATCAAAGCCATTTGTTTTCAGAATGTGCTTCATAATATTCCAATGTATTCAAAATTATTCTCATGTTGTCTTTAATTTGTCTCTTTGGTAAAAATCCATTTTGATCTGGATGTATAAAGTTGTTTAAGTATTTTTTGAGCCTTTCTGCTAGTATTGATGCAAATAACTTATAGTCCGAGTTTAACAATGAAATTGGTCGGTAATTCTTTACCTGCAGGAGATCTGTTCCTTCCTTTGGTATCAGTGAAATATAGGCTTCTGACCAAGAATTCGGCATTTTACTACCAGACATAATTTCATTCATCAATTCTAATAAAGGAAGGGATAGTACTTCCTCCAAAGTTTTATAAAACTCTCCTGGGAGGCCATCCGGTCCCGGGGCTTTCCCATTTTTTTGTCTTTTAATAGCTTCAGTTAGTTCCATCATCGTTATCTTTGCATTTAGTATATTTCTACTGTCATCCGATATAACCGGGAGGTTTGCCTCTTGTAAGTAGTTTTTAACATCCTGTTCTAGTATGTTTTCTTTTTCGTATAGTTTTATATAATATTCCTGAATAATTTTTTCCCCTCCTTATTTGAGTAATGTATTTGTCCTCATTCATTTTTTAATTGTTGAATCTTCCTTGCCTCTCTCTCTTTCTTTAGTTTGTACGCCAACCATCTTCCAGGTTTATTTGCATTTTCAAAATAATTCTGTTTTGCAGATCTTATCTTCTGAGCCAATTCTTCTTTTTCTAAAATATCCATTTTATGTTTAATTAGATCCATTTTCATTCTAATATCTTTTCTCTGTGGTAGTTTCTGTAGTTCTTTTTCCAGTGTTTTATATTCCTTCTCTAATCTTTTCTGTAGCCCTCTTTTCTCTTTATTTCTTTTTCTTGTATAATCTATTATTAAACCTCTAGTAACTGCTTTCATTGCATCCCATTCTGCATCCCATACATCTATTCTGGATAGATGTATCTTCTTTTTTGTTTTCTTTAAAATAACACCTCAGTTCTTTTTCCATTTTACTTACGAAGTTTTTCTCTTTCAATATTGTATTATTTAATGTCCATCTGGATCTAATCCTTGACCCTTTCCACTTAATTATCATTGGATTGTGGTCTGCCCAAGTACTGGCTTCTATTTCCACTTCTTGAACTAGATCACTTAACTCTGAAGAGAGCCAAATCATGTCTATCCTTGAGAATGATAAGTGTCTATAAGAATAATACGTGTATTGTTCTTTATTTGGATTTCTTTCTCTCCATATGTCTTTTAAATTCATTTCATCTGCCATCTTGAAAAAGGACTTCGGTAATATTTTTATTTTTATTTTAGACGTCCTAGTTGCTTTATAGTCTCTACTTTGGTTTGAAATTCCATTAAAATCTCCTATCATACAAATGTCTGCATATTCTAACTCCAAAATCTTTTCATGTAGTTTCTTAAAGAATTCATCCTGTTTCTCATTTGGTGCATAGATTGCTATTAAGAGTATTTTTTTGTTATTGTCCGTGATTTCAATCATCAAGATCCTTCCATCTTCATTTGCATAGATTTGCTTGGTTGGTATGCTATCTTTAACGTAAATAACCACACCTCTTTTTTTAAAGTCTGCCAACGAGGAATTTTCCCAAGTTTGGGTTGTATTAATAAATACGCATCTTTCTTTCGAATATGTGTCTCTTGTAAACAAATGATTTGTGTTTTTATTTTTCCTAGTTTCTGGAATATTTTTTTTCTTTTAACTGGGGAGTTTAGTCCATTTATATTAACTGAGAAAATTGAGTTTTGTTCCATATCTTATGTTTTATATTGAGGATTTATAGCTCTAGTTGTTCTTATTTCTCTCTGTTCTCTAGTTTCCGGTCCTGGTATAGCCTCTTCTTCTGTGACCACTCCACCTACTGCACCTTCTAATGGTCCCTCTGATCTTATTAGCAATGAATGCTCTTTCTCCATCGTTCCATTGACATGTCTTCTGTAAAACTCTTCTGTTTTTTGTATAGTATCTAATCTATATCTCTGTCCTTCCCATGTAAATATCAAACCTTCCGGTATGAGCCATCTAAACTGGGTTCCTTTTCTTATAAAAAATGTAGATAGAAACTGGTATCCTCTTCTCTTTTCCCTCACTTTTCTTGGGATTTGCTTTAACACTGTGATTTCCTTTCCTCTATATTCCAGTTTTTTGTCTCGTTTTCTGTAGTATTTGAAATTTCAGGATCTTTTTAGTGAACCTTACATGCTCTCTACATGGGGCTCCCCTTGAGGTGCACTCGAAAGCTGCAGTTAGTGCAGAATGCGGCCGCGCGGGTGGTTATGGGTGTCTCAAGGCAAGCCCACGTAACACCTCTCCTGCGCGAGCTGCACTGGCTGCCTGTGGCCTTTCGAGTGCGCTTCAAGGTGTTGACCACCATCTTTAAATCGCTCCATGGCTCGGGGCCTAGCTATATACGAGACCGCCTCCTGCCCCATACATCCCTTTTTCCGGTCCGCTCCCACAGAGCGGGCCTACTCCGGGTGCCGTCGGCCGGGCAATGCCGGCTGGCGACACCCAGGGGAAGAGCCTTCTCTGTGGCGGGCCCGGCCCTCTGGAACGACCTACCCCCCGACCTTCGCACTACCTCGGACCTCCGCCTCTTCCGCCAACGTCTTAAGACGTACTTATTCCAACAAGCCGGCCTAGGATAGCCCCCCGCGTCTGACTTTTAAATATAAATTATAATTTGGTTACGGTTTTAATAACGGGTTTTAGCACGGGTGAATTAATTTAATATATTTTTAATTGATGTATATTGTATTTATGGTTTTATATAATGCCTGTGCGCCGCCCTGGGTCCTAACAAGGAGAAGGGCGGGGTATAAATTTAATAAAATAAATAAATAAATAAATTTCTCTTGGTAATGCATTTCTGGTCGCATACCTTGTATTCACTCTGAACGCATCATCTATTCCATCCCGTATTAATTTCTGTGGAGTTTCTAATATCTCTGTTAACATTTCTGATATTATTATAGGGAGGTCCTCTCCTTTCTCCTCAATAACATTTTGGAACCTTAGAAAATATTCAGCCTTGTCTGTTTCCCATCCTAGTCCCATATTCTCTTTTTCCATATTGCTCAGCCTGGCGTCCAACTCTTCCTCTTTTTCATCTTTTTTGTCCAATCTTCCTTTCATCTCGTTTATGGACTTTTCTTGTTTTTCCATAGCTTCTTCCTGTTTTATCGTCCATTGCTGTATCTTTTCCATTTTCCCTTCTGTCAAGGCTGTTTTAGTTTCAATATTCTCTATTCTTTATGATTTAGGCCTTTCATTACAGTTTTAAAACAGAGCAGTAAAGCCAGCGAGTTCTTATATGGATGGATCTGAGCATTTACTGGAGAGATGCCTTTCCTGATGCCATGTGGAGTTTGCAGAAGGTATATTTTTCTTTGTGCCCTAGAAGAGAAACATCTGCTGATATTTAGAATAGAATTCTCAACCTTCCTAATTAAAGGCAACCACCTTTACCACTAGGCTACCACATCGCTCATAATAAAGCAGATACATAAATGAGTAAATAATATAAGCAGCAGCTAATTCAGTTTAACAATTACATTCTTTTGTGCATTATAAAGATATACTACTATAAAATGTATGTCTAATTTAAATTACACTTGCTGTGATATCAATTTAAATTACTTAATATGATAATGTTTCCTCCTCAAAGAACAATAAGCATTACATTTTTTTAGACACTAATGGCATTTAAGGCAGCTATTAATGAATGTTTTACAGTGTTCAACAATTTAAAGCAAGACTGGACACATTTGAATTTTTTAATAAAGTTTTTATTTTTAAACAAACGTAAAACAAAGACATAAACATGCACAATATAAAAAACCATCCTCCAATTATCTACAGTGTGTCGATTGGTTACAATGCTTTTGTGCTTCCTCACAATAGTCTTCACTTGCAATTTACATAAAGTCTCATATCATCAATCTAATATTTATGTATACAATGATTATGATTATTAAGCATTCATTTGACTATAACTGTTATTACATCCTTTTTATGTAAAATATTCTAAATTTGAAATAAATTTCTTATGGCATTTCATTACATCATCCTGAAATCATCCAATAGTATTATATCTTTATATTATAATATCTATAAAATTGTTTATCTTTTATAACAAAGCTTTTCAGTATCATCTCCATAGTACTCACTTGCAATTTGTATAAAATTTCTCATTATGAATGTAGTGTATGTCTATATATATATATATACATTATTATCATTGTTAATCATTTATTTGACTATAATTATTATTACTTTATTTTATACATAATACTCAAAATTTAACTAAGTTTAACTTAATTTTTATTATGATATTTCATTTCATTATCCTCTATCCTTCCAGTAGTAGTGCAGTCCTATATCAGTTGCCATTTGTAGTATTTGTATTCTAATTGTTTTATTAATATGTGGACTTCTCTTAGCAACTTGTTGTTCATTGCATATCTTGTAAAGACTCAAAATCCTCCATCTGCTTCTTCCATCAGCATGCCTTTAGTTATCACTAATGCTTCTGCCAAAATTTCTCTCATTATTTCTGCCAGATTTTCTCCCATTTCTTCTTCCATGTTTTGAGGTCTGAGATAGAGTTTCAGTTCACCAACCTCTCCTTTCAACATTCCACTCCTGTCATTTCCCACCACTCAATTTTCTATCAATATCAGCAATCTTCTTATCACTTTGTTCATATTTTTCTTCAACTTTTTGAACTCTATCCTCAAGCTTCATTGTCATTTTGTAAATATTCTCAACTCTTCCCTCTATTTTTTTCTGTTCTTTGTTCTATATTCTCAAGTCTCTTTTCAATGTTTTCTGAATTTATCTGTACTTTTTGAATTTCTAGCATAATCCTTTGCAATGTTAATTCCTTTTCTTCTTCAGGTTGCGCCATTCTTCCAAGCTGCAAACGCTGCCACTGAAACATCCAAGGCTTTTTGTTAAATATCAAACAAATTCACTATAATTTTCAAGTCAAGGCTTTCTCTTCACTCCAGTCCAGCTACTGATAGTACTCCAGAAGAGCACCTGCATAAATAATCCGTACTCTTCCCACTGTCCCTTTCAATAAACAAAGTCAGGAGCCTTGAGACATAAGATATAGGTCAGATGTTCAAATGAAGAAAAAAACAATGTTTCCAAGGCTCTAGGTGGCATTGTTACTTCTTTTCCCTCTGCTTTTACCCCTCTCTTTAAACTCCAAATTTAAGAAGAAGAAATGATTTTAAAAAACCAAAAACAATAATCCAGCCGAGCATTGAGGAAATAAAAGAAAGAAATCCTTAATCCCCAAATACAAAAAATGAGGAAAATTAGAAGAAAAGGGAAAAAAGAAACCAGTCCAATTTAAAAAGTAAAGGCATTTGTAAAAATTCCATCCATAAAAAAACAAAATTAAAAAAAGAAAGAAAGATAACACAATAAATTTAATCCAGGCTTAATTCGCTGCTTACTCTCTTCTGTCTTCAATTTTAATTTTACTCTAAGTCTTTTTGGGTGTTCTCTAATAGTAAAATTTATCTCACCATTTTGACACACTCTCTCTCCTGCTTTTCTTCTGTTCAGGGCTCTCCCAACCTTCTGCAGCTTAATGGCTGCTTCTCTGTTGCCAGAAAAAAAACCTTCTCCTGGATTGATCAGATATTTTTTGATGTCCCTGAGATCATCAGGACATCCCCGTCTCTATCACCATCTCTACGGGGTAGTTTCAGTCCAAATAGACTGTCCAGCAGCAGAGATATCGACAGCAATCTTGGAGCTCCAAGATTGCATGTTGTAACGTCGCGACATCAGCCACTTCCCCTGACACATTTGAAATTTTGAGACCATAAAGGGGCTTAACAAATCACAAAGACTCATCTACCAGTATTGGTTAGATTAATTACCTTTTAGTCATCCATAATGCTTTCCCACCCATGGTGTCCACAGAGTGTTCAAAGAAATGATAATGGCACCTGCAATGCATATAAAAAAGGACAGAGCTTTAGTTGTGCAGTCACAGACTTCCTATTGACTTTTTTTGATCCATGTTGCCACTCACATTTAATTTGGGGAGAAGGATGGGATATATTTCAAATAAAGCACTGGGTTGCAGTCTCTCATTGCTGCTATTTTCCAAGAATACCTAAAATGATGTAATGGTAAAGCAGTCCCTGCGGATTTTTACTTTGCTAGTCTCTGCTTATAGGAGGGGTGTTCATCTGTTTCAAGGCCACTGAGTCAGCGCTGTCTGAAGACATTTCCATAGCCATGTGGCCAGTGTGATCACAGAGCACTGTTACCTTCCCATCAAAGTAGTACATATTTGCATGCTTTTGAATTGCTAGGTTGGCAGGAGTTGGTGTGAGGATGTGAGCTCACTCCATTGCATGGTGCTCAGGTCTTGAACTTGGGCAGCTAACTTTCCAGCCAAAAAGCCTAATGTCTTAACCACTGAGTCTCCATGCCTCCTGAAGAGTGTGGGTGAAGCTTAAAACATTTTTGTAAATAAAGATGCTAGAAGATTATGCTTTGTTTTCTATTAGTTAAATAGTTTTTAAAATTAAGTTAGGTGAAGAAGGTGGCAAGAAATTGTCTTCAGATACACTAAGGCCAGGATGTGCTATTGCTCCTAATAATTAAATTGAATCCAGAGGAGAAAGATTTCCTTATTTGGATTTTATGGAGATTCTACCTTTGTTTCCACAATGCAGGAATCTGTCAGCCTCCGCTTTGCTGTTTGCTTTGGCTGCCATGTGAAACGGGGAGGGAGGGGCTTTGCTATTAGGATATGGGATTCTATGGTGCAGGAGAGTGATTTGAAGAAAGGAGTACATTATCGCCATCTACTTTGCATACCAGTGTCTGGGGCCGTGCGGTGGTCAAGGTCAACGGTCTTGCATGCCATCCTGATGATGCTCCTTGAAGAGGCAACCCACGTGACACCTGAGGGGCTTGCGCATTGGGCAATGGGGTAGGGGTTATTGGGAAAAGGGGGTTGGACATATATTGATATGTATGCTTTTGCGCCTAAATGCTTCAGACCTTGCTTAGCATCTATGCTATTCATTTAATAACCAGTAAAAGTACTTTTAATTCCATCCAAAATGGAGTTGAGGGGTTTCTTTCTTGGTTATCGTTAGAAGCAGACCTGACAGGATCTTAAGAGCATTTTCAGCATTCCTCATTATTTACACATCAGAAGTAATTCTTTTTCTATGTTGACTGAAAGAATGTAATGAGGATACTGGAATAAGCTGCAATGAAAAGAGCGTTGGTTCTTACCTGATACGCTTCTTTTCATAGGGGGTGAGGCAGCATCTACTGTGGGTAGTGACTCCCTTCTCATTGGAGAGCTGAGTCTGGGTAAAATTAAACCCCGCCCCTCGCCTTCCGGGGCGTGCCCAGTTTCGACGAAGTAATCCAGACTCGAAGCGTCCTGTGAGATCCTCTCTGCATGTCTGTCCGGTCGAGTTGATTTGCGTCTGTTGGTCTGTGGACCAGTCTCTCCAGTAGTACCGGAAAGGAAACATAAACAAATTCAAGTACCCCTGGGGTGGGGCTAGATGCTGCCTCACCCCCTATGAAAAGAAGTGTATCAGGTAATAACCAACGCTTTTTCCATAGTGGGGGTGAGGCAGCATCTACTGTGGGACATACCAAAGCTATAGGTGTCCCTGGGCGGAATCGTGTTTTGGTTAGAGGATCTGTCTGCATTTACTACCGATTGCAGAACTCTACGACCGAAGGCCGCCTCTGCCGAGGCGAAGGAATCTAATTTATAGTGACTGATGAAGGGGGAAGGAGTGGCCCAAGTGGCTGCTCTGCACATTTCCTGAAGAGAGGCCTGAGCTGCCCAAGCCGCTGTGGTAGCAGCGCTCCTGGTGGAGTGGGCGGTTACGCGGCCCGGACTCCCTGCAGCACTTGCCTGATAAGCTGTGGTGATGCATGCCCGAAACCAACGGCCAATCGTCACTGATGAGACCTTCTTCCCCAGGGAGGATGGTTGGAACGAGACGAAGAGTGATTCTGAGGCCCGGAAGGGTCGTGTACGCTTGATGTAGATCTTCAAGGCCCTTCTCACATCTAGAGTGTGCCACCTCTGTTCCAGCGGGTGGGAGGGATTAGGGCAGAAGTTGGGAAGCACCAACTCCTGTGATCTGTGGAAGCAGGTACATACCTTGGGGATGAAGGAAGGATCCAACCTCAATACGACCCGGTCCTGGTAGAATATGCAGAGGTCCTCCCTGACCGATAGGGCCTGTAGTTCGGAGATTCTGCGGGCCGAGGTGATGGCTACTAAGAAGGCAACTTTCAACGTTAGAAACCTCAGTGAAACCTCCCTCAGCGGTTCGAAGGGGGAACCGGTGAGGGAGTCCAAAACCTTTGGTAAATCCCAGGATGGGTACCTGTGTACTGCGGGCGGAGCCCGGTTCGAGGCTCCTCTCAGGAAGAGACGTACCGTAGGTCTCTGCGCCAGAGATGTCGATCTTCCTTGGGTCAGGACGGACGAAATGGCCGCCAACTGCCTTCTGATGGTGTTGAGAGCCAGACCTTTATCGAGACCTGCTTGTAGAAACTCCAAGATCTGAGGAATAGTGGCCCTAAGGGGATCAATAGACTTACCGGTGCTCCAGGAGCAGAACATCCGCCAGGTGGAATCGTATATGCGGTTCGTGGATGGCCGCCTGGAGGCCTGGATGGTTTGGATCACCCTGGCCGAGTAGTTCCCCTGTCTCAGGATGCTCCGCTCAAGCGCCATGCGGTCAGTTGGAGCCACTGAGGATCCGGGTGCTTCAGCGATCCCTGGCTGAGGGAGATCTGGTCCTGTGGAATCCTCCAAGGCCGGTCCACGGAGAGGGCTCGCAGATCCGCGAACCAGGCCCTGCGAGGCCAGTGAGGGGCCAGTAGAATCACCTCCGCCTTCTCTGCCACTATTTTCTGGATAACTCGAGTCAGCAGTGGCAGAGGAGGAAAGGCATACAGGAGACCGGAGGGCCATCTGCACCGCATGGCGTCCACTCCCTCTGATCCCTGCGACGGGAAGCGTGATATGAATCTCGGGAGCTGGGAGTTGGACGAAGTGGCAAAGAGGTCGATCTCCGGGAGGCCGAAGTAGTCCACAATGCCCTGGAACAACGACGGGTGCAGCCGCCACTCGGCATTGTCCATTACCTCGCGGCTGAGCCAATCCGCCTGAACATTGGCCACTCCCGAGATGTGTTCTGCCGTCAGAGAGAGCAGATGTCGTTCGGCCCAGCTCCCCAGCTTCCTGGCTTCTGTCATGAGGGAGCGGGACCGAGTGCCCCCCTGCCGATTGACGTGCGCCTTGGTGGACACGTTGTCCGTCAGGACCAGTACATGCCTCCCCCGCAGGTAGGGGAGGAAGTGACGCAGGGCCAAATGGATCGCTCGCAGCTCCAGCCAATTGATGCTGTGAGACAAGTCCGATGAGTCCCATTGGCCCTGTGCCATCTGGTCCTGTAGATGGGCCCCCCAGCCAAAAAGACTGGCATCTGTAGTGAGAGTCAGCCTGTCCTGATCCTTGAACTGCCGACCTTCGGTGATAGCCCTGGAAGTCCACCACCTGAGGGAGCTGGAAACTTCCGAGGGGATGCTTACCTTGGCCTGGGAGCAGCTCAAGAGCCATTTCTGAAACGGCAAGAGAAACCATTGAAGAGCCCTGGAGTGCAGACGGGCCCACGGTACAATGCCTATGGCTGACACCATGGTACCCAGAAGTTTAGAAAGCGTGGCCAAGGAGGGTCTAGGGTCTCCTGCCACCTGGTTAACTAACGCCCTGAGGGAGACCTGGCGCTCCTGGGATAGGAAGACCCTCCCCTCTGTGGTGTCGATCAGAGCCCCCAGATGCACTAAGCGGTTAGTGGGAAGCAGGTGACTCTTGGGAACGTTAATGGAAAACCCGTGCCTCTGCAACGTTTGAATGGTGGTGTCCAGGTCTTGGCGAGCCCTGCTAGGGGAGGAAGATTGAAGGAGGATGTCATCTAGGTAAACGTTTAATCTGATGGGGACCTCCCTGAGGTTGGCTAGCAAGGCTGCTAGTACCTTAGTGAACACCCTGGGCACTGAGGAGAGGCCAAAGGGGAGTGCCGTGTACTGAAAGTGACTCCCTGAATAGGCGAACCTGAGGAATTGCCTATGCTGAGGGGCGACCGGGACATGGAGGTATGCCTCCGTCAGGTCAATGGAGGTCAGCCAGTCCCCATAGCGAATGCCAGCTAGGATAATCTACAAAGAATGCATCTTAAAACGCCTGTAATGGATGAACCTGTTTAATTTTTTTAAATCCAGGATTGTTCTCCAACCTCCCGAGGCTTTGGGAACAACAAACACAATAGAATAAAATCCCTGGCCCTGTTGGTCCTGGGGGACAGGCTCTATAGCCTGGATGTCTAGTAGGTGTTGTATGGCCTCCTGCATCAGGCGCCTGCGTGCTGGGTTGGAGGAGACTGGGCAAACCTTGAAACATAACGGGGGAGGGGACTCAAACTCTAGGAGTAACCCATGGCGAACAGTGGCCCTAACCCAACCATCGGAAGTGGAGCGATCCCACTGGTCGGCGAACCGGGCCAGTCTACCTCCTATGGGATAGGAGGTGACCGGAAGGCTAGTTCCGGCGGTATTGTCGGTTGCCCCCCCCTCGAAAGGAACGCTTGGGTTGCTTTCCCTTCTGGTATCGGTCTGGGGCCCCTCTATTCCTGAAGGGGAAACCTCCCTGGTACCTGGGCCCTTGTGAACCATAGTCCGCCCCCCGAAAGGACGAACCGTATTCCTGGGAGCGAAAGGACGCTCCGGATTCCTGGCCCCGAAAGGACTGCCGTCTGGGGTAGGGGGTGGAACGGGAAAACCCCTTCTTTTGAGCCGAGGGCAGGACCTTGCGCTTATCCTTGTTCTCCACTAAGAATGGATCTAAGGCGTCCCCGAACAGTGTGTCTCCCTTGAAGGGAGCAGAGGCCAGACGCCACTTATGGCGAACGTCTGCCTGCCATTGTTTGAGCCACAATAGCCTCCTCGAAGCGACCGACGACGCCATGGCCCTGGAGGCAAACCTGGCGGAGGCCAGGGTGGCGTCCGAAGTGAACTGTATCGCAGCGACCAGCTTGGCGATGTCTTGATGTGTCCTTAAGTCCGAGACTGGGGTGCGTTGTTGAAGGTCCTGGAGCCACAGGAGACACGGGCGGGTGAAGAAGGAAGCCGTGGTGGAGGCACGGACTGCCCATGCTGCCGCCTGGTATCCCCTCTGTAGAGTGAGGTCAGCCTTCTTTTCCTCTAGTTTGAGGGCATCCTCGGGTGCACTTGGCATGTTGGTCGCTGTGTGCAGGGAGATGACCGGGGCATCCACCGGTGGCACCGAGATGAACTGTCCCAGCTCCTCTGCGACGTTGAAGTATCTCTTGTCCAGGGAGGTGGGATTGGGGCCCGACGTGGGGTTGGCCCACTGGCGCTTTACTAACTCCACAAAACTCCTGGGCATTGGGATGGTCTCTGGAGGTAAATCCTCATCATCGTATAAGGTCTCTGCTGAGACCAATGTCGTTCGAGGGGTCGCTGCCGGAGTTGTGGTTGGCGGGGTCATCTTGGATGCCGCCATAGTCTTGCTCAGCAAGGAGGTAAATAGGCCGGATGGGAAAAGCCCTGATGAAGATTTCTTTTCTGGTGGTTTCACCTCATCATCAGAGAGCCCCATCTCTCTGATTTCGCCTTCCTCTGAGTCAGAAGAGTCATCCAGGTCCTCTTCCCCGTGCTCCTCTGGTAACAGAGGCGCTGATGGTGAGTGGCCTGGGATGGGAGGTGCTGGCAGGACAGGCTGAACCGTGGTGTTCTTTTGTTGTAGCCCCGCATTAATCCCCTGGGAGAAGGCAGCCGCAATAATGTCCTGGATGCTTGGCATACCCGGGACCGGCTGAGACATGGGTAGGGCGGAGGAGGTCGATGGGATGGCCTCCAGACGCTGTATCATAGGAGGAAAAAATTCCCCTGCCCCCTGACCCAAGGGTTGGGGCTGTTGTGATGTTCCCCAAATGCCTGTGACGTCTATGGGGAACAGGGGGTTGAGGGAAGCCCCCCCCCCTGGTGCTGTGCTGGGGACATCATCAGGGACAGTTGTACCTGTGCTTGATGTGGTAGAGGTGAGTCAGGAACAGGTACAGTCTTGCTGGCCGCCTTGCTGTGGATCCGGTCTAAGGCTTTCTCCTTCCTCTTCTCGAAGGCCGAGGAGGAGGAGGCTGCAGGCTTCTTGGGCTTATCTGACTTGTGGGAGGCCTTGGATGCCTTGGATTGGGCCCTCCCCTTCCCTCGTGTGGTGGATGTGGAGGGAACGGCCTGTAGGCCCGGCTCCCCAGGGGCCTCCGAGGTAGAAGGGAGAGCAGGCTGGAGCATCTGCTCGGTGGAAGGCCTTTGCTCTATGGTGCCGGTCTCTGCCGAAGAAAGAGCTGCCATAGCCTCTACTGGAGCCTCGCTGGTCTGCCTTTAAAATCTCGGCTTTTTTTCTTCTTAAAAATGGCGTCGCTCCAGGCTCCGCCCTCTTACTTCCTGCTGATCTGGGGAAGAAGGCGCGCGTTTTAAAAGCTAAAATGGCGTTCCCGGGTTTCCTAAACCTCGTGGCTTGGAGGCTAAGCCTCCCTGCTGCCGGCTTAACTTTTTAAAAAAGTTTTACAAGCCTTGCCTCAGCTGTAATCAAGCAAATTAGGCAGGGAAGGCTGCAGAGAGCGCTCCAGCTGCCGCTCAATCAAAAGGACAGCGGCGCGCGTTCCCCCGGTAGGATCCCCGCAGCTGCTGTTACTCACAGTTAGGCTTTTTTTCTTCCTGGATCCTGACGCTGTGGAAGACGTGCTCCAGCTGTGCCTCTGATTCCTGTAGAGGCAGCTGAGCCGGTCTTCTGGCCTGTTTGCCTTTCAGGGGCTTAAAGGCCCGGTACTGAGGCGTGCTGCTCCGAAGAGGCAGTCAAGAGCACTCAGACCGTTTGTATTCCAAGTCCTTTGTTTTCCTCTTGCTGCAAAAAAATTTTTTTTCTAGGATCTCAAGATGCTGCTTCTCTTCGAGAGCTGAGTCGAAATCTGGGCACGCCCCGGAAGGCGAGGGGCGGGGTTTAATTTTACCCAGACTCAGCTCTCCAATGAGAAGGGAGTCACTACCCACAGTAGATGCTGCCTCACCCCCACTATGGAAAATACTCCAGTGCATCGTCAAAAGTCACATGAGCTTTTGACATGGTGATTTAGATAGCTGCTATACGACTCTTAACTTTCCATACTAACGCTGTTGCTAAGTGCTTTGGGGCAATGTTAATTTTGTATAGAAAGTTTCCATTATATTGAAATCATTTTTCCTAGTGATAACATAATATTCGTTACTATTAGTTATTACTGTCTGACGAATACATATATTCAGTTGCATGCAAACGTTTCGGTAACTGAGTCAAATTGTATGTTTCAAGGGTTCTCTTCATGACAGAAACTTTTGCTGACACAATGTCTGCTCAGGACAAAGTTAAATATAACACATTTAGCAAAGATACATGCAGACCTTTATTTTATTGCAGCTGTTTATAGATTGAGAATAAGAAAAGTCAACATAGCAAGTCGATTCCTTGCAATTTAAAAATAAAAACATCTCAGTTGTTAATAATGCCCAAATAATGATGGTTGATTACTTTGTCAGGCAACAGGAATTCTGACTCTTTTCACCTGTCAAACTGTGGTTCTTCCGTAATTTTCCACATGTATTGACTCCTCTTAGCAGCTGACTGGACATTTGAAAATGAATATTATTCATGATTATAAAGTAGGGGGAGGCTATTACCAGAGGCTGTCATCTATTACACTATTAAATATGGATGGTTTGATTATGTTTTCCGGAGAGAAGTGGCAGTCAGTGACAAAGGAAATTTTGTGAGTGAAAAGAAACAAAGATTTAACCAAAATCAATTCACTCCAGTAACTAATATCCCAGAAAAAAATATAATGTAATAAGTGATTCTTAAGAGAATAGTTAAGGAACAAAGTTGCTATTCTGTAGGAGATATGTTGCTATTTATGTTGATGAAGGGGATGTTTTAGAATTTCATCAGCACAGTTTAGATCATGTTTTGGAGGCTGCAAAAGTAGTGCAGAGTCTGCATAAGGCTTATATTTATATTTCCATTAATTCCAAGAAAAATCAAGGAGAATTGAAAGTGATACATAAATGAATTTAAAACATCATGTTGGCAACCAAATAGAAATGCAGTTTAAGTGACTTTCTATACAGGTAGTCCTTGAGGTATGATAGCTCATTTAATGACTGTTTAAAATTACAATAAGCCACCCAAAATCTGACTCCATTTTAAAGTTATGTGTGTAATGCACCCGTAGTCATTTCTTCTTACAACCAACTGCATCTGCCCACTTATTTTCACTCCATCCTGCCCCACCAGGTTCCCACAGGCACTGGGCCTACTTTGCCACCCCACTGGATTCCACACACTCCTCCCCATTCACTCATTTACCTTTTGAAGGTATCCAGAGCTCAGAAGTCAGGATAGGGAAGGGAGACAGATTGCTGTTGTTGGACTGTTGTTGGAGAACAAATTCTGCTGGTTTTCCTTTTATCACTAGTCTTACCTCCCTCAGTGTTAGCTTTGCTAGCTTTACACTGCTAACACTTGGGAAGTGTATACTGAAAATGAGAAAAAAAGCAGCGGGAATTGTTCTTTGCTAGCACCAGCTTTAGCTCCCCAGCATTAGCAGTGCTAGCACAGCTAACACTTGGAGAGCTAAGGCTAAGCCATAAAAGGATACTAGCAGGATTTATTCTTCTCAATCATGCCACATGGCCCAGAAACAGAATGGCCAATCCTCATTCCCTATTTAGACCTCCTGAACTCCGAGGAGCTTCAAAAAATAAGGGCACAATTGTGACAGGATAGGGTAAAGAGAGGGGTGTAAGCCTAAGGGGCAGGAACCAAAGCATGGGATATCTCAGGGCACATGTATGTTTATTCCTGCATTAGGCTTCCCAGACACTTCTCCCATTCTTGAGGCATTCCATGCTCCACTTAACATTTAACAAATGCATTGGTGAAGCAGGGATAGTGAGGTTGTTAATGAGGTGGTTCACTTAACAATCATCCTGACTTCTGACAATAATGATCAGGCTTCATGACTGTCATAACTCAAGGATTAGATATAGATGACTAGATAGAGCCTGAAGGGGTCTCCTACCCTTTTCTGCAGTGAGTTGTCCTGTAGCAAGTTGTCCATGGTGAGTTGTACGTGATGAGTCAGCTGGGACCAGCAGGATGGCATGGCGGCATGAGTTATCTTAGGCCCTGTGGACCATATTCTTGATTATCAGTAAGATTTTTCTTGAATCAAATGGAAAATGTGAAAATATAACAATTTTGATGGAAGTGATGTTAAATCATTAGCAGCTTGCTTGATATGATTCCTGGTGCTTGTCTGATCTTAACAGTGTTTACCTATAAATAAAGCTATTTTCAGAAATTGATATTTCTCCTTGCAGCTGTTTGTCAAACACATTACTGTATAATAAATATTACAAATTCTTCTGATGTCTATCTGTAATGAAGAAAACTGGCTGATTCATATTTTCATTTCAGCTATTTATTTATTTATTTATTTATTTATTTTATTACATTTATATCCCGCCCTTCTCCACAGAGGACCCAGGGCGGCTACTTACTGCTAGCATTTGTGTTGAAAACCTTTATTGATACAGGACCTATAAATATGGGTTTACATGTCAGTTTCCAGGCTTGGCACCTTCAAAAATGTAGGACTAGAATTGTCATCCTTGCCAAATGTTTTTGTTTTCTTTTTCAACATACATATGAACACAAGTTAGAAAGGAATATTACACATTTGGTAATGGACAACAAAGCCATTGTGCATTTTCTTCATTTTTAATATATTTTTTCAACTATGTTCTGCCCTGTAGTCTTTAGAAAGCCTTGTTTAATTGTAACCTCTGGTTTTACTGTATCCATTTGACAAAATAATAAAATAATATAATTTCCACTTACAAGTTGGATCAAATGTAGATATTGGAATATTGTGAGGGATATTTCAAATATTATATACTTTGCTTTCTCCAATGATAAAGTGCAGAAGACATAGCAGTCTTCAGCATCAACATATTTCCAATTACCAATCCAATCCAGTGGTATAGTCATTCTTGAATATTTCATAATAATACCTCTTTTACAAATTGCTGAAGCAACTAATTAGCAATCTGGTTATGATATTTTAAAATAATTCAAAATTTTAAATTGATTTTGTAATAAAGA
This sequence comes from Rhabdophis nuchalis, assembly GCA_039707465.1. NCBI lineage: Eukaryota > Metazoa > Chordata > Lepidosauria > Squamata > Natricidae > Rhabdophis > Rhabdophis nuchalis. The sequence goes on from CM077647.1 coordinate 63,962,483, forward strand.
TTGCTCTTCACTGATCAAGAAGACATAAAGGAAGTGAAAAGGACAATACCTGGAATTTTATGTTTGGATCCTCAAGAAAGAATCAAAAGCTATAATCTTGGACCACTGCAAGATTGTCAAGTTATCGTCATAAAAATGAACATTATGCTAACTTTTCAAAATGAATCTTACTAGCCAAAGCCGTGCAGGATACTGGGCTTTAGTGTTCATGTATGCTCATGTATATATCCTGGAGAACTAGAATCAAAGTACACATAATCTTGGAGTTAAAGTCTAACAGTTAAAGTTAAAACTGGGGAAAAAACTGGGAAAAGGTGACAAATAAATTGTGGGTGCATACATAGATTCACTTAATTTAAAAATGCATTTTTACTATTTCTATAGGGTACAGACAATAAAAGAGGAGAAATCCCAAAATAGCAACCAGAAAATTAAAACATAGGAAAATAAAAATAATTGGTTGGGGTATACCATATAGTTATATTTTGGCATGTCTTTTCAGTACTCATCAGCATTTCAAGTAAAGTTGTTATATACAGTGGCATCTCTGTACTGATTGTTAACTGGTTCCAGGACGCCTGATGAGTACCAAAAATGATGAGCACCAAATAAATTATTCCCATAAGGAATAATGTAGTGAGTCACAAGGCAGCCAACATGAACAAGTTCTAGCTTGTGCATTGAGTACCAAACAAACAATGAGTACTAGGGCAACATTTCCCCATCATGTGCATTGAATACCAAATTCTATGAGTTTCAAAGCAGTTAAGTACTAAGGTACCATTGTATCAGTGGTGGGTTCCGGGTGGTACGGCCCGGTACTGGCATACCAGTGGCAGCTGGGAGCAGCGGCCACTGTACCAGAAGGGTGTTTCGGTGGGCTCACCTGCCAGCCCACGTTCCTTACCTCTTTTTGAGGAAAACGGGCCAATTGCGCATAGGTGTACAGCATCTGTACGACCTCGCCAAGCAGCTGGGGCATCACAGGGTCACATGCACACATGCATACATCACGCATGCCCAAAGTGGATGTCTGGCCCCATTGCAGCGTACCGATTGCGATGGGATAGGGAACCCACCACTGTACTATATAATAATTCTGAAGGATTCATAATGAATGTTTGTTTTAGCACAGATTAAAGGTACACGTATTCTCAGTTTTTGTATTCCTTCAGTTAAATTCTGTAGATTTACACAATCATTGTTCACACTTGCTGGTGAACTTAACTTCCAGTTTTATCAAAACATAGCATATCTGCTTGCTTTTAAAATATTATCAGAGCTTAGATCAGTGGTGGGCAAACTCATTAGTCAACAGAGCCAAATATCAACAATACCACGATAGAAATTTCTTTTGAGAGCCGGAAGGTGTGGCCTGTTTTGTGGGAGTGGCTCAGCGGTCATGTGACTGAGTGGGCCTGGCCAACTTGGAAAATGTGACTCACTTAACAATGGTCTTGGTTAGCAACCAAACATTTAGGCTCAATTGTAGTCATAAGTTCTTTCTTTCTTTCTTTCTTTCTTTCTTTCTTTCTTTCTTTCTTTCTTTCTTTCTCTCTCTCTTTCTTTCTTCCTCTCTCTCTTTCTCCATTTCTCTCTTTCTTTCTTTTTCTCTTTTTCTCTTTCTGTCTCTCTCTCTCTTTCTTTCTCTTTCTTTCTTTCTTTCTTTCTCTTTCTTTCTTTCTTTCTCTCTTTCTTTCTCTCTCTATCTCTGTCTCTCCTTCGTCCACCCATCTCTGTCATTCTGTGTGTGTTGTCTGTCTGTCTGTCTCTCTCACATTCAAGCACTTAATCACTCATTCTGTGTCTCTGTCTATCTTTCTCTCCCTCCCTCCCTCTTTCTGTCTATCCCTGTCTCTATGTGTCTGTCACTCTCTGATTCCCCCCTCCCTCCTTGTCTCTCTCTGTGTCTGTGCCTCTCTGTCTGTCTGTCTGACCCCCACCCCCCGCCGAGCCTCCTCAGCCCAGCCTGCCATGCTTACTCACTTGCTTGCCTTAGCCTGGCCGGCCCGGCCGCCTGCTGCGCTTGCTTGCTCGTTCAGGCTACTTCCAGGCTCCGGGGCGGGGGGGGAAGGAACGGCGTTCAGTAGGTGACCCTCTGGACGCCGGTTCCCTCCAATCGCCCTGGAAGTAGCCTGGCCCGCCCGCTCACCCGGCCGCTCACTCAGGCTACTTCCAGGGGTGAGAAGGCTCCGTGGGGGGGGGGGGGAAAGGAACATCGTTCAGTGGTTGACCCACTGGACGCCTTTTCCCTCCCCCCGCCCGCGGAGCCTCCGCACCCCCTGGAAGTAGACGAGTGGCCGGCATGCCGACTGGGGAGGCTCCGTGGAGAGAGGGAGGGAGGGAATCGGCAGCCGGTAGGGAGGGTTGCTCCGGCGGGTCCCAGGAGTCCCACCGTCAGCGAGGGTGGAGGAAGAGCCGCACTCGAGGGGCCAAAGTGCCGCATGCGGTTCGTGAGCCGCGGTTTGCCGACCACTGGCTTAGATCATTCACCAGAAGTTAGCTTGTTGGTTTTTTTGCTCTTATTGTATCAGCCACTTTAAAATCTCTGCTAAAAACTAGTACAATGTATTAAAGTACCTTCCTCGCTGTTTCATATTTGTCACATTTATAGATAGATACATTTATTTAATGGAAGATGTTAAGAATATATTAAAACTGTGATCAAAACTTCAACATAAAGATCTTTTATGCTTTGTAGTTTTTGTGAATTAGTACCAGTTATTTCGGGGGCATGGGGGGGGGGGGAATTTCATAGCCAGGTTCCACAATTTATATTCACTTTTTTCTTCTAATCCATTTTGGTAATGAAGCTTTCTTGTGGGATTTTGCTAAAATTATATGATTGCTGGGAATAGTTGGCTGGCTGGCTTGGCTTTGTCTCCTTTTCATGGACATGTAAAGGAATGGTCTCAATAAGGGGAAGATAGCATCCAAGAATAGGTTATCTCTGTCCGTCTCTGATTGGACTGAATCTGATTACTAATTAATTAGGCCACTATAAAAACCCCATGCTGAGGTGCCTAATCCCAGTTTTCCGACGATCAGAGTATCCAATCTTTGAGATTCTGAGCGTTAGCTGTCAAATTGCTATCCACCTATCGTGAGTAACTTACTGTTGGCATGAAAGACAGTTGCAGTGCTGTGTTCCCACATTGGGGCCTGTCACACCTTGCAGCCCATTATCTTCTGTCACCTGCCAGTTTTGGGCTCTTAAACTGCCTTGGGGATGCGTTCTCTCTTCGCAGGAGACATGCCTACCTAAGTTGCTGACCGAGGGGCTGCTCCTACACATTGCGACAGGCCTAGATCCCTTGCGGATCGCTCGGCCCTTGATCCAGGCGCACAGGCCCTTTTGAAGTAACATCCAACTCTAGAAGGCAGTGTTCATCTCAATTTCTTGGCCAATGGAGCCAGTATCGCCCAAAGACATTTCCATGTCATGTGGCAAGAATGACTATATATCAAGGCATACAGAATGGAGTTACCTTCCCACCAAAGTGGAACATATTTATCTACTCGCATGTACATGCTTTTGAACTGCAAAGTTGGCAAACTGGGGCAAGTAACAGGAGCTCACCCCATCACATGGCACTTGGGCCTCAAATCCAGGCTGTCAGCTTTCCCACTGGCAAGGTCAGTGTCTTTAACCACTAAGCCATTGTGCCTCTCATGGTCATGTATAGCTTAGTAATTATCTGAGAATATTAAAAATGCTGCCAATAAGAGCTTTATTGGGATTAATTTTGAGCTATAGCTGTCCCTTTTCATGACAGTATTATTTACATTGCAAACAAATAATGTATAATTTTGCCTTTGTTGTTTATTTTTCTTAACTTTTATCTTTTAGAAAATTTTATAGTAATTTCTTAGTATTCTAGTTTACAACCAGCAGGTTTCTTTTAATAACAGCTTCCAACTTGTTGTCTAGATGTAATGGAATACAATGCTCATCAATTGCTAACTAGGAGGACAATAATTTGTGATTTTATACATATGGACGGAATCAGGTTGGAAAAGGCCAACATATGTAACTCTACAATACTTAATGTGGAATTCTTTGTGCTGAATTTGGTTGTTTATTTGCAGACACAAGCCAGTGACTGAACAACAACAAATACAATTTATTTCAATTTGTCTATTAATGGCTGATTTGTCTGAATGCCAAGCTCTAGGAATATTCTAGTATTTTTCTACAGGATTATTATCAACAAAATATACTTACATTCTGCTTCCACTCAGCAGGGAATAAAACTAATTTATATAAAAAGGAATGCAACTTGTACTTTTCAAACCAGGAATTTTCATATTCCTTTTCATCATACATATATAAAATCAGTGGTGCGCTCTATGAAATATCTCTGCTGGATAAATGAATTCAGAATTATTTATTTATTTATTTATTTATTTATCTATCTAATCTATCTATCATCTATCTATCATCTATCTATCTATCTATCTATCTATCTATCTAATCTATCTTATCTATCTATCTATCTATCTATCTATCTATCATCTATCTATCATCTATCTATCATCTATCTATCTATCTATCTATCTATCATCTATCTATCTATCATCTATCTATCTATCTATCTATCTATCTATCTATCTATCTATCTATCTATCTATCTATCATCTATCTATCATCTATCTATCTATCTATCTATCTATCTATCTATCTATTTATTTATTTTTTATTTATTTATTTATTTATTATTTATTATTTATTTAATTTGTATATCGTCCTCTCTCCCGTTGGGACTCAGGGCGGTGCACAGGGATAATAAAAGATAAATACAATTAATAGATAAGTTTAAAATTAAATTAAATAAATTTAACCCGTGCTAAAATATTAAGAAACCCTATTAAAACGATGGTAAAAACAAACTATGCCAGGCCGGCCCCGTGAAAAAAGTAAGTCTTTAATGCTCGACGGAAGAGGCGAAGGTCCGTGATAATACGAAGGTCGGGGGGCAGGTCGTTCCAGAGGGCTGGACCCGCCACAGAGAAGGCCCTTCCCCTGGGAGTTGCCAGCCGGGATTGTCCAGTGGACAGCACCCTGAGGGGGCCCTCCCTGTGGGAGTGGACTGGTCAGATGGAGGTATCTGGCAGGAGGCGGTTCTGCAAATAACCAGGACCCATGTCATGGAGCGCTTTAAAGATGGTCACCAAAACCTTGAAGCGCACCCGAAAGGCCACAGGCAGCCAGTGCAGCTCGTGCAGGAGAGGTGTTATATGGGAGTGTCTTGGTGCTCCCAAGATCCCCCGCGCGGCCGCATTCTACACTAACTGGAGCCCTCGGGTGCACTTCAAGGGAAGCCCCATGTAGAGAGCATTGCAGTAGTCTAGGCGGGAAATGACAAGAGCTTGCGTGACTGTGCACAGGGCATCACAATCCAGAAAGGGGCGCAACTGGCGTATCAGGAAACCTGATAAAAGACCCCCCTGACTACGGCTATCACATGGTCATCCAAGGGCAGCCGAGAGTCCAGGAGGACGGCCAAGTTGCGAGCCCTTTCTGCGGTGGCTAATGACTTGCCCCCAATAGCCAGAGATGGAACCAACTGGCTATGTTGTGGCGCCGGAAACCACAGCCACTCGGTCTTGGACGGGTTGAGTCGGAGCCCGTTCCTCCCCATCCAGACTCGCATGGCCTCCAGACACCGGGACATCATTTCAACGACATCGTTGGGGTGGTTAGGGGTAGAGATGTACAACTGGGTGTCGTCCGCGTACAGATGGAACTCTACCCCAAAACCACGGATGATCTCACCCAACAGCTTCATGTAGATGTTAAACAGGAGAGGCGAGAGGACCGACCCTGAGGCACCCCATAAGTGAGGGGCCTCAAAGTCGACCTCTGCCCCCCTGCCAACACAAATTGCGACCGGTCGGAGAGGTAGGAGGAGAACCATCAAAGTACGGTTCCCCCCAGCCCCAACCCCTCCAGCCGATGCAATAGGATACCATGGTCGATGGTATCGAAAGCCGCTGAGAGATCTAACAGGACCAGGATAGAGGAGCAACCCCTATCCCGAGCCCTCCAGAGATCATCTACCAATGCGACCAATGCTGTCTCCGTGCTGTGTCTGGGTTGGAAACCGGACTGGCACGAGTCTAGATAGGCAGTTTCCTCCATGTGCTGGGGGAATTGTCGTGCCCCCACACTCTCAACAACCTTCGCCAAAAAGGGAAAGTTGGAGACTGGATGATAGTTGGATAATAAAGCTGGGTGCAGGGAGGGCTTCTTGAGGAGGGGCCTCACCACCGCCTCTTTCAAGACGGCCGGCAAGAACCCCTCGCTCAAAGAAGCATTTACAACCCCCTGGAGCCACCCTCGCGTAACCTCCCAGGAGGCCAGTAGAAGCCAGGAGGGACACGGGTCCAATAAACATGTGGTGGCCTTCAATTGCCCCAGTATCCTGTCCATGCCATCCGGAGTCACGGGGTCAAACTCAGCCCAAACAGTGGTCTCAAGGCCTATCTCGGTCACCCTGCCCAGACTAGTCCAATTGGAGGCTAGTTCACTCCGGATCTGAACGATTTTATCCTGCAGATAAGATCCAAATTCCTCTGCACGACCCTGCAAGGGAGCCTCCTGTGGCCTCTGGTGAAGGAGGGCGCGGGTCACCCTAAACAGGGCGGCAGGGTGGATATCTGTGGATGCGAGGAGGGCGGCGAGATAGTCTCGCTTTGCCGCCTTCATCGCCACTAGGTAGGTCCGCAAATGCGACCTTACCCGTGTTCGGTCAGATTCAGCGCGGGTGGACCTCCAGATGCTCTCTAGGCATCTCTTCTGGCATTTCATTTCCCTCAGCTCCTTGGAAAACCAAGGAGCCAAGGTAGATCGACCCCGGGTGAGAGGCCGCAAAGGCACGACCCGGTCCAGGGCCCCCGTGGCCGCACTATTCCAGGCGCCACTAGGTCCTCAGTCGGGTCGCGGGTCAGGGATTCAGGTATTGGCCCAAGCTCTGTCTGGAAACTTTCGGGATCCATCAGGTGCCTGGGGCGGAACCATGTTGGCACTTAATACATATATGAAGCCGCTGGGCGAGATCATATGTGGGTTTGGGGTAGATTACCATCTGTACGCGGATGACACCCAGCTGTACATCTCTACCCCAAATCACCCCAACGATGCCGTCAAAGTGATGTCCCGGTGTCTGGAAGCCATGCGGATCTGGATGGGAAGGAACAGACTCAAGCTCAACCCGTCCAAGACTGAGTGGCTGTGGCTACCGGCGCCCCGGTTCAACCAGTTGATGCCATCACTGGCCATAGGGGGCGAACATCTAGCCCCCGTGGAGCGGGCACGCAACTTAGGCGTCCTCCTGGATTCCCGGCTGTCTATAGAAGATCATGTGACAGCTGTGGCCAGGGGGGCATTTTACCAGGTTCGCCTGCTGCGCCAGTTGTGTCCCCTATTGGACCGGGACGCCCTTCGCATGGTCACTCATGCGCTTGTGACGTCTCGTCTGGACTACTGCAATGGTCTCTACATGGGGCTCCCCTTGAGATGCACCTGGAGACTACAGCTGGTCCAGAACGCGGCCGCGCGAGCAGTTATGGGAGTCACTAGATACTCCCATGTAGCACCACTCCTGCGTGAGCTGCACTGGCTGCCAGTGGTTTTTCGGGTGCGTTTCAAGGTGTTGATTATCATCTTTAAAGCCCTCCACGGCACAGGACCTAGTTATTTGCGGGATCATATCCTGCCCCATACATCCCTTCGGCCGATTTGCTCACACAGAGAGGGACTTCTCCGGGTGCCATCCACCAGGCAGTGCCAGCGGGCGATGCCCAGGGGAAGGGCCTTCTCTGTGATGGGCCCGACCCTCTGGAACGACCTACCCCCGGATATCAGAACGACTACAGACCTCCGCGCTTTCCGCCAAAAAGTAAAAACCTATTTGTTTCATCAGGCCGGCTTGGCCTAATCTACGCTTCTCGCCCCAGTCTGTTTTCTCAAATTGTTTATTGGGTTTTAATGGGTGTCAATTTTAATGGTTTTTAAATTTTGTACAGGGTAGTTTAATTCGTTTTTAATTTGTGTGTATTGTATGTTTTTAGATGGTTTTTAATTTTTCCTGTACACCGCCCCGAGTCCCTTTGGGGAGAGGGGGCGGTTTATAAATATAATAAATTATTATTAATTATTAAATTATTATTATTAATTAAATTAATTATTAATTACTTCTGGCTCCGCCTCCCCGCGGTGGGGTGCAGCAGTTGGAAAGTCAAGCCGGAGGAGAGAGTGATCTGACCATGACAGGGGTTCGATGACTAATTCCCCTAATCCTAGATCACGTCTACTGACCGGAGGCAAAAACAAGGTCCAGAGTGTGTCCCCCGGTGTGCGTGGGGCCATGAATTACTTGGGTCAGGTCCATGGCCGCCATGGAGGCCATGAACTCCCGGGCCACCTCAGATGTCTCGCCTACCAATGGCAGATTGAAATCCCCCATGACTAAAAGCCTGGTGGTATCAACCACCATCTCAGTGATCACATCGAGGAGCTCGGGCAGGGCTTCTGAGATGTAGCGAGGAGCCAGGTACACAATCAGCAAACCAAGCTGCCTCCCATGACCCCATGTCACATAGAGGGACTCATAACCGGCTGTCTGCGGCACAGAGGTCTCCCTCAGCTCAAGACTTTCCTTAATGATAACCGCCACTCCCCCACCCATGCCCTTGGCCGGTGGCTGATGGAATGCCCGATAATCTGGTGGACATATTTCTACGAGGGGTACTCCTCCCTCGTGGCCCAACCAGGTTTTGGTAATACCCACTAGGTCCGGGTCCCCCTCCGAAACTAAGTCGTAGATGAGGGGGGCTTTGTTGGCCCCGGACCTGGCATTGCATAGCATCAGCCTAGGGCCCCGGCTCTGAAATCCCTGACCTCCTGGATTGCAGGAAGAGCCCTGGGGATGAGAGCGGCAACCACTTGTAAGCAGCGGGAGCGCCCTCCCAATGATCCCTGGCTCCCGCCATACCTCCCCCTCCCCCAGACCATCCTGATTGGAAGGCCCCCTGTTGACTCGACCCTAGCCCCCCTCCCAATATCGCACCTAACAGCCTCCCCATCGAGATCGCGAACCGGCCTGGAGATGTTAATTTGTGGGGCAATTCCTTTACCCACATCTATTTTCCCATGTAACCCACCCCCCTCCCTGCGAACCCTTAAGAACTGAATTAAAAAATTCCCCCAAAAGCTCCTTAAGTTCCGTTTTCGCCACCTCTCGGGATTTAAAATTCCGAATTATAATATTGGAAGAAATGTTTATCTGGGTTCAGTTTTAAGTGGAGAGAAAGATACTGGAAATATGGAAGCTGTTTGGAAAGATGGTTTAATGGTGAATAGGACCACATGATTTGAGATCCTGGGCAATCGAGCACATGGGTGTGTGAGAGAGAGATTTATACCCTATTTTGGGCCCCATTTTGGAGTTTCCTGTGTAAGAAATCTACTCTGATTGGTTGTCACGCCAGGCTAACTTTATAGGTTGTTTTGAGTTCCAGGCTTGGTTGAATCTTGCTCTAATGAAGGGGCTTTGGGCAATTCCTATTATAATAATAATTATAATAATAATAATTTATTACATTTATAAACCGCCCCCTCTCCCCGGAGGGACTCGGGGAGATGTACAGGAAAATAAAAAAACTATCTAAAAACATACAAAAACATACAAAGTTAAAAACGAATTAAACTACCCTGTACAAGAATTTAAAACATTAAAATTATAACCCATTAAAAACCAAATACATAATTTGCAAAAAACAGACTGGGGCAAGAAACGTCGATTAGGCCAAACCAGCCTGATGGAATAAATATGTTTTTACTTTTTGGCGGAAGATGCGGAGGTCCATGGTCGTTCTAATATCTGGGGGTAGGTCGTTCCAGAGGGTCGGGCCCATCACAAAGAAGGCCCTTCCCCTGGGCGTCGCCCGCTGGCATTGCCTAGTGGACGGCACCCAGAGAAGTCCCTCTCTGTGTGAGCGAATCGGCCGAAGGGATGTATGGGGCAGGATACGATCCCGCAAATAACTGGGTCCTGTGCCATGGAGCGCTTTAAAGATGATGATCAACATCTTGAAACGCACCCGAAAAACCACTGGCAGCCAGTGCAGCTCGCGCAGGAGTGGTGTTACATGGGAGTATCTAGTAACTTCCATAACTGCCCACGCGGCCGCGTTCTGGACCAGCTGTAGCCTCCGAGTGCATCTCAAGGGGAGCCCCATGTAGAGAGCATTGCAGTAGTCCAGATGAGACGTCACAAGCGCATGAGTGACCGTGCGAAGGGCGTCCCGGTCCAGTAGGGGACGCAACTGGCGCACCAGTCGAACCTGGTAGAATGCCCCCCTGGCCACGGCTGTCACATGATCTTCTATTGACAGCCGAGAATCCAGGAGGACGCCTAGTACCCGCTCCACAGGGGCTAGATGTTCGCCCCCAATGGCCAGTGATGGCGTCAACTGGTTGAACCGGGGCGCCGGCAGCCACAGCCACTCAGTCTTGGATGGGTTGAGCTTGAGTCTGTTCCTTCCCATCCAGATCCGCACGGCTTCCAGACACCGGGACATCACTTCGACGGCACCGTTGGGGTGGTTTGGGGTAGAGATGTACAGCTTGGTGTCATCCGCGTACAGATGGTAATCTACCCCAAACCTACGTATGATCTCGCCCAGCGGCTTCATATATGTATTGAACAGGAGAGGCGAGAGAACCGACCCCTGAGGCACCCCACAAGTGCGAGGCCTCGAGGTCGATCCCTGCCAATATAAATTGCGACCGACTGGAGAGGTAGGAGGAGAACCACTGTAAAACGGTGCCCCTCACCCCCAACCCCTCCAGTCGATGCAATAGGATACCATGGTCGATGGTATCAAAAGCCGCCGAGAGGTTTAATAGGACCAGGATGGAGGAACAACCCCATCTCTGGCCCTCCAGAGATCATCAACCAACACGACCAATGCCATCTCGGTGCTGTGACCGGGCCGGAAGCCGGACTGGCGCGGGTCCAGATAATCAATTTCCTCCAGATGGCGTGGAATCTGTTGTGTCACCATACTCTCTACAACCTTCGCCAGAAAGTGAATGTTGGAGACCGGACGATAATTTACTAACAATACTGGGTCCAGGGAAGGCTTCTTGAGGAGAGGCCTCACCACCGCTTCTTTCAAGACGGTAGGCAAGAACCCCTCACTCAGAGAAGCCTTCACTATTTCCTGGAGCCAGCCTCGTGAAACCTCCCAAGATGCCAGTACAAGCCAGGAGGGACACGGGTCCAATAAACATGTGGTGGCCCTCAGTCTCCTACGCAACCTGTCCATATCATCGGAAGTAACAGAGTCAAACTCCTCCCAGAATGGTATCTCAAGACCCGCTTCCGACGCTTCCTCCGGACCACTTTCGATGGAGACCAACTCGCTATTATGGCTTAATGGCTTTGTCCTGGTTTGGATCTTGAGTGAGGGATAATCCTATCACCCTGGAGCTGAAGGCCCAGCCTTTTATCTTGTAGATAGGTTGGCATCAGCCTTTCTGGGGCTATTAACAAAGGTGGGGGCTGCTTTCCAAGAGCATGTTTTTCCTTTTCTCATCCAGGGAGATATAATATTCTGCCTTTTTAATATTTCCTAGAATATTTCATTCTTCTAGGAGAGGGGTTGATGCTAACTTCATACAACGGCAATCACACTTTACAGGTTTATATATAGATCTATACATGTGCAACTCATTTTCCAATGATAGAGGTCTTACTGAACCAAGTATAGGTGAAGCATTGACTGACTTACTATAGCAGTGATGGCTCACCTTGTCCTTGTGTGCCAAAATCATGCATGTGACAGTGTATGCATGTGTGCCCACACCCACAATGCAGTCAGCCCCCACAATCCTGCACATGAGTGCATAAACCCCATGTTCCCCCTGCCTCCATGTATGCATGCAACCCCTAGCAGACCTCCCTGAGCCCCCTGGAACCATAAATGAGCCACAGGGAGGCACCATACCCACCCACACCCCATTTTAGGCCTAGCAGGCCTTCCAGAAGCCTTCTGGGACAAAAAATGGGCACATGGGGAGTGCTGCACCCTCCTGTGCTCCCTTCTGCCCTCACGCAAGCTCTAGCTCTAGCCTTCCAACATGACCAGGGACCACAAGCAGAATGCCAAAACTGTACAGGGGCTTCTTTGCATAGATTCCAGTGTACAGAGGTGAAAAGTACACGATCTCTGCTCCCCAATATTGCCTATATAAAAATTAACCAAGCTTATGCATATTTGGTTCCGACACTTAGACCCATTTGCAAATCTGGATCCCAACACTGAGGTAACATTTGGACTACAAGCATGACAGAAATAGCAATACCACTTTGCAGTGTTTTACAGCCCACTCTAAATGGTTTAGAGTCAGCATATTGGCCCCAACAATCTGGATCCTCATTTTACCGACCTCCAAAGGATGGAAACAGTGGTGGGTTTCAAAACTTTTTGGAACCTCTTCCAAAGTAGGTGTGGCCTGCTTTGTGGGAGCGGCTTGCTGGCCATGTGACCAAGTGGGAGTGGCTTGCTGGCCATGTGACCGGGTGGGAGTGGCTTGGCAGTCATGTGACTGGGGTGGGTGTGGCTTGGCAGTCATGTGACTGGGTGCAAGTAGCCAAGACAATGTCACTGAATTATTTGCCCCAATGGATGATCTACAAAAAGAAGATATAAAAAAGGCAATTTATTATTTTGTGCACTTACTACTTAAACAAATTAAAATAAGTACACAAAAAAATAAAAGAGCTACTTGCAGAAGGAAGATGACTGTTCATGCCAATCTTCAGTATCACTGACTCCAATGAATACAGCTTTCTTTTTCTGAAATTTATTCCTCAATTCAAAAAACAGGAATATATGAATTAGGTTCAGAACTTACGACAGACCAAGTAGCTATTCTAGTTAGTCGTGTCATGGTTAGAAGCAATGGTAAAGCAAGATTTGGATTTAAAACCAGTAATATTTTGTTGTGTATACAATACATATTTAATATTACACCTCTTAACAGCTGCTGGAATTGTGTTTGCACACCAGTGGAAAAACTAAGATATGAAAATGAATAAATATTACAATGTGCAGGAACAAATAAAGTGACAATTAAAATCAAGAAGGCTTCGAATACTTTTTCACATGGGATTTGTTTTATCAATAGCTAACTAATAGAAACAGAAATTAGAACGTATGAAAGAAAACACCAATTATGTAAGGAAAGGTCACTAAAATGTATAAGGAAATATTATTAGTACTTGATCATTATTAATATGTAGATAACTGTGGGACATTACACACCCACACTCACAAACTATGACAGTTCCAGGAAAACATCAAAAAAATAACAATTTCCCCCCAAAAGACTGCAGATGAAACCAGTTTTTCCCCTAACCCTAAGGATGGGAAAGACAAAGCCACTGGAATAAAAACCATCAAGGCATCGTGGGAAATTATAAAGGACAGTGCCAGGAAGCTCACAGAACCAGCAACCACCTCAGAATTACCTAAACAACCAGGTATCACACAGCAACAAACACAAAATCTGGCAAAGCTGCCTTGCACCAACCTGGCCTGCCCATAGAAAAGCAGCCACCTTGAGACACATAAACCATGCATCAACCTGCACACTTAAAAGTAACATATTGCACCACAAATAAAACATTTGCAAAAAGGAATAACATTTCTTGTAATAAACATATTCTATAAACAATAAATAAATAAAAAATCCCTAAAATAATTAAAAAAGATATTCTATAAAGAATAAATTAAAATAAAACCATTAAAATATTCTATACACAATAAATAAAATTTGAGATTGTGGAGATGGAATTCTGAGGCCGGTCATTGTGGAAGGTCCTGAGGAGGAGTTCATGATGACCACGAGGCAGAAGGCATATAAATTTAAAAAATAAAGAAATAAATGCTCTGTGGTCTCAGTGGTTTGCTTGCAGATGTTTTATTGTCATCGGTGTGAGATACCTAGCTGGATCAGGAAATGTCTGCAAGAAAATCACCAACCTCAGGGAACACCAAGGACCCTGCTGTCGTCGCCCTCCTTATTCAGATTCAGATTCAGATTCAAATGTATTGAATTTATATATCGCCCTATCTCCCTTCGGGACTCAGGGCAGTGTACAGCCAACAGTAAAAGTAGGTAATACAAAAGCTAAAAACCATGTGCTAAAACATATTAAATAGATTGGCCTGCCAATTAAAATCCCCTGCTAAAATCAATTTAAAAACTATGACAGGCCAGCCGCACGAAATAAATGGGTCTTCAGGGCCCTACAGAAGAAGCGCAGGTCTGTGATCGTCCATAGTTCAAGGGGTAGGTCATTCCAGAGGGCAGGAGCTGCCACAGAGAAGGCTCTCCCCCTAAGAGTCGCCAGCCGACATTGCTTGGCCGACGGCACCCTGAGGAGGCCCTCTCTGTGGGAGCGAACTGGTCGTGGGAGGTTTTAGGTAGCAGGAGGTGGTCTTGCAAGTAGCCAGATCCCTTGCCATGGAGCGCTTTAAAGATTGTCACTAATATTTTGAAGTGCACCCGGAAAGCCACAGGCAGTCAGTGCAGCTCACTCAGTGTCCGGTCAGATTCGGAGCGGGTGGCCCTCCAACCGCTCTCTAGGCATCTCTTCCGACGCTTCATCACCCTCAGCTCCTCGGAGAACCAAGGAGCCAAGGCAGTTCGGCGCCGGGTGAGAGTCCGCACCGGCACGACCCGGTCCAGGGCCCCCGTGGCCGCAGTATTCCAGGCAGCCACTAGGTCCTCAGTTGAGTCGTGGGTCAGGGTCTCAGGTATTGGCCCAAGCTCCATCTGGAACCTCTCAGGGTCCATCAGGCGCCTGGGGCAGAACCATCTCACCGATTCCGCCTCCGCGCAGTGGGGTGCAGTGGTTGGAAAGCCAAGCCGAAGGAGAGAGTGATCTGACCATGACAGGGGTTCGATGGCTATTTCCCCTAAACCAAGGTCACTCAACCACTGGTCGGAGACAAAAGCTAAGTCCAGCGTGTGCCCTCCAATGTGGGTGGGGTCATGAATTAACTGAGTCAGGTCCATGGCTGCCATGGAAGCCATGAACTCCCGAGCCATCTCGGATGTCTCGCCTATCGATGGCAGGTTGAAGTCCCCCATGACTAACAGCCTGGGGGTGCCAACCGCCACCTCGGCTATCACATTGAGAAGATCGGGTAGGGCTGCTGATACGTAGCAGGGAGCCAGGTACACAATCAGCAGGCCCAACTGCCTCCCATGACTCCACTTCACACAGAGAGACTCACATCCGGCTATCTGCGGCACAGTGGTCTCCCTCGGATCCAGACTCTCCTTTATAACTAATGCCACCCTCCCACCCCGACCCTGGGCTCTGGGCTGGTGAAATGCACGGTAACCCAGTGAGCACATTTCAACAAGGGGCAATCCCCCCCTCTTGACCCAACCAGGTTTCTGTAATACCCGCCAGGTCCGCACCCCCCTCCCAAACCAGATCATGAATGAGGGGGGCTTTATTGACCACGGACCTGGCATTACATAACATCAGCCGAAGACCCAGGCCCTGAGATCCTAAACCCCCTGGGTCGCAAGAAGAGCCATGGGGGCCGGAGCGTGCCACCACTCGAAGACAGCGGGTGCGCCCTCCCTTACATGATATGGCCCTTGGCTCCCGCCATACCTGCCCCTCCCACTCATAGTAGTGATGGAATAGCCCTCTTTTGGACAGACCCTCACCCCCTCCCCAATTCTAGTCACTACGCCCTCCCTGCCAAGGCCCCTAGCAGGCCTGAGGACTTTCCCCAGTGGGTTTTCCCCCTCATCCACCACCCTAATTCTGGTTCAACCCTCCCCCTCCCTGGGGCTCCTTAAAACAGAAATTAAAAATTTGATTAAAACCCCCCTCAGTTTCTGCTTAGGCCACCTCTCTAGGTTCAAAAAACCATCATTGAGGTGGGGCCTCGATAGAGTGGAGGGCCAAACCTGCAAGAGGGGGGACTCCCGCAGGGCATGAAGGTCAGCCGCCGAGTACATTCAGTGCATTCAAAGTACATTCAGAGTACATTCAGAGTCAAAGCCAAAGTCTATTTATAGATGTAACCTCAGGTGGCTTGAACAGATAATCTGTGGGGGAATTGGTTGTTGCAAAATTCCTTGTTGATATGTCTGATTGATGTATTTCAGCATCCCCCTAAATGCTAGTGGATGTGTTTCAGTGTCCTTCTGCCTTTTACGTGAGGGGAGCGTGATGGTGCGGGTGGTGGCCTTTCTCAGCTGAGATCTCTGACCAGCCTCTCTGGTGAGGAAGCGACGAGAGGCCGCAGCTGTCCCTCCGACTGAAGCATGCCGTCCCACCAAACAAAGCGTGGCCTCCTCCAGTCCGCGTCTAGCTACGTCCGGCCGCTCTCCTTCTCCCTCTTCCTCCGTTCTCCGGCGCTCGCCCAGCGCTCGCCCGGCGTTCTCCCTCCTCCTCCACTGCCGCCGTCTCCACAAAGACCACCACCACCGTCTCCACAAAGACCGCTCTTCCTCTCCCTCTCCCTCCATTCTCCGGCGCTCACCCAGAGTTCTCCCGGCATTCTTCCTCCTCCTCCTCCTCCTCCGCCGCCTCCACAAGGATAGCTGGCCGCCCTTCCTCCACCAAATGAAAGGTTTTCTTCATTTTCTTCAATATTGGGCAAACCCAGCCTGCTGTTTCTGGCAAAGCCCAGCTGTGGAGGGGCCCAGGGTTACCCTCAAACGCCCGGCTGCTCCACAGCTGCTCCTCCATGCGACCATTGCCGCCATGTTGGAAACCGAATCAGATCTTTTTCCTTGTTGTCCTTCTACTTCTCCTCTTCCTTTCCCCACAACCTCATTCCCTTCTAGCACTGATGATGTTATTTAGTTTGGTAATGAAACGTCTGAAAGAAAACCACCAAGCTCCGAAAGCAGCAACGATCCCACTATCCTCCACCTCCTCTTTCTCCTTCTCCTTTTTGTCCTTCTATCTTTCTCCTCCTTCCCCCTCAACCCCACTCCCTTCTAGCACTGATGATGTTACCTAGTTTGGTAATGAAACATTTGCAAGAAGACCACCAAGCTCAGAGAGCACCAGGACCCCTCATTTCAACCTGGAGCTATCGAGAGTCTCTTTTGTTGGGGAGCCTTGATGCAAGGGAAAACTGAAAGTTTTAATTTTAATTCAGTTTTAGCTGAATTCCATCTTGAACTCCTAGGTTGCTAAGATGGAGGAGCTGCGAGCCGCGAACTGAAGGGAGCTGAAAAGAGAGTGTGCCTGTTGAAATAAACCTGCCGGAAATGGTGTAAGCACTGCAGTCAAACCAACCTGGAAAAAGGAGCGATTGCTTCCTCCGCCCGCTTTTTTGAGCGGCAGGCCTCGGCGGCAGTTAAGGCTCCTCTCTTTAAACGTGGATCTTCCCTCACCGCTTTATGAGGTTGGGCCAGGCCTTGCTTTGTGAACATGGGGAGACAGAGACGGAGGGTGCAAACTACCTTCTGCCCCCGCTGCCCCCCCCCCGCTCAGAAAAGCAAATCCGGGTAAGTCCTTTGCTGGCAGGCAGTTTCTATCAAGCCTGCCCGCCAGTAAGGGACATCCCTGGACTGGCTTTTCTGAGCAGGGGGAGACGGACAGCGCAAGCTACCTTCCCTCTCCCCCACCCCTGCTCAGAAAAAAGTCCTTTGCTGGCAGGCAGTTCCTAGAAAGCCTGCCTCCAGTAAGGGACATCCCTGGACTGGCTTTTCTGAGCAGGGGGAGACGGACAGCGCAAACTTCCTTCTGTTCATCCATCCGTCCCCCCTGCTCAGAAAAGCGAATCCGTGTAAGTCCTTTGTTGGCAGGCAGGTTTTAGGACGCCTGTACACCAGTAAGGGACCTCCACGCATAGTGGCACAGCGCTTTTCTGAGCACAGGGAAATGGATGGGGCAGGCATTCCGGAACTTACTTCTGGGTCCACGCTGGAACCTCCTCGCACCGGATCAGTAAATTTCACCATCCGATTCTACCAATCTGGTGCGAACCAGCAGAAACCCACCACTGGATGGAAAGCTGAGTCAACCTTGAGCCTATGAGACTCGAACTGCCAAACTACTGGCAGCCAGCAATCAGTAGAAGTAGCCTGCAGTACTGCCTTCAAACCACTGTGCTGCCAATCTAGGAGATTGCGAGTTCCAGTCACACCTTATGTGAAAAAAACTGGTTGAACCACTTTGGGTCAGTCACACTCTCTCAGTCTAATTCTCCAGACATGGTTGTTGTGAGGAAAATAGAAGGAGTATTAGATATGTTATCTGCCCTCAGTTATTTATAGAAATAATAAAGGTGGATTTTTTTTAATTTCCCCCTCCCACTCAATAATTCCAAGCCAGCAGTATGCAGGAAACTACAAATCCTTGAAGGATTATAATATGTGCCCTTTAAATATTAGTCATGAGATAAGCAACAATGAACTGCAATTGCTATGTTGCAAATACTATAGGCTGGATTCAAGTCAAAATACAGTATGTTTGCTTGTCTGAACCAACATTATACATTCAATCAACTGTTGTTGGGCAAATTTAGCTTAGTTTATTGTGGGATTTTCATATTGTAAAGATATTTGATTGAAAACCATCCAATGTGAAAATTCCTTCAGCCAAGGAGGCAGTGAGCGAGTGAGGTGGGCGGGCACTGCAGCGGCGTCCAGCAACATTCTCTGCCTGCCCGCCCCCTGGCTCACTCAAGCAGACGAGTGGCCGGGGCGGGCAGGCAGGGAATGTTGCTGGGCGCCACTGCAGCACCCACCCACCTCGCTCGCTCACTGCCTCCTTGGCTGAAGGGGACGTGTTAATGATTAATACAATACAATACAATACAATAGCAGAGTTGGAAGGGACCTTGTAGGTCTTCTAGTCCAACCCCCTGCATGGGCAGGAACCTTATACCATTTCAGACAAATGGCTGTCTAACATCTTTTTAAAGACTTCCAGGGTTGGGGCATTCACAACTGCTGGAGGCAAGCTGTTCCAGAGGTTAATTGTTCTTACTGTTAGGAAATTTCTCCTTAGTTCTAAGTTGCTTCTCTCCTTGGTTAGTTTCCACCCATTGCTCCTTGTCCTGCCCCCAGGTGCCTTGGAGAAAAGTTTGACTCCCTCTTCTTTGTGGCACCCTCTGAGATATCGGAACACTGCTATCATGTCTCCCCTGGTCCTTCTCTTCATCAAACTAGACATACCCAGCTCCTGCAGCCGTTCTTCATATGTCTTAGTCTCCAGTCCTCTAATCATCTTGGTTGCTCTTCTTTGCACTCTTTCCAGAGTCTCCACGTCTTTTCTACATCGTGGCGACCAAAACTGTATGCAGTATTCCAAGTGTGGCCTTACCAAGGCACTATACAGTGGCATTAACACTTCACGCGATCTAGATTCTATCCCTCTGTTGATGCAGCCTAGAACTGTGTTGGCTTTTTTGGCAGCTGCTGCACACTGCTGGCTCATATTTAAATGGTTGTCCACTAGGATTCCGAGATCCCTCTCACAGTTGCTACTATTGAGCAAGGTACCACCTATACTGTACTTGTGCATTTGGTTTTTCTTGCCTATATGTAGGGATTGTTGGGAAAGTGTTCGTCAGCGCCCTTGGCAGAAGCGGAGGAGCTGGAGGCGCATTCAGAAAAGCGAGCTGGGATGCCCGGCGCAGGCTTGAGGCCCCTTTTGCAAGCAAGCGCGGCAGGCCAACATTTTGGAATTGCTCCTTGGGCTGAACAAATGGCGGCACGGGGAGCTGGAGAAAGTGCGTGGAAAGGACTGGCAGCCCTCTGGAAGCTGCCTATTGAAGGAAGGAGCTGCAGTAAACCCAGAGGGGAAAAGGCGTAGGGGGAAGAGGATTTTGTGGCGCCTCGCTCACTCACTACCGGCTGCCAGTTCCCTCCCCGCCCCCGGGGAGCCCCTTCAGCCCATGGGAAGCAGACGAATGGCCGGCATGCTGGCTGGGGAGGCTACAGCTGCCTCTTTCGCCTTGGGACAGCCGGAGCGCTTCCCAGGGGTTGAAGAGGCGGGTGGGGAGAAGGAACTGGCGGCCGGTGAGCCTGATAGGCAGAAGCCACACATAGGACGGGGACAAAATATTCCCAGAATGTAAAAGAGAAAATATTTACAGAATGTACAGGCCATAGATTTACAGTAAGTTGCACAGTCCTGGCTTTGCACAGGCAAGAATCCAAATGCTCAGAAATCCAATTAAATTTGAGTTTCTTTTCTGTCCCTGCTTGGAGATGGCTTTACTGACTCCTGGACTGCCTTTGGCTGCTCTTTCATAGCTTTTGTCTCTGCGACATGCCGGCCACTTGTCTGTTTCCCAGGGACTGAAGAGTCTGGGGGGGGGGGAGAGATAGAGAGAGACAGGGAGGGAAGGAATCAGAGAGAGATTGACAGACACAGAGTACACACAGAGAGAGAGACAGAGATGGTGAGGGAGGGAGGGAGGGAGGGAGGGGCACTGAGAGAGAATGACAGAGGGAGGGATTGAATCGGAGACAGACAGACAGAGGGAGGGAGAGACAGACAGACAGAGACAGAAAGAAAAAGAGAGAAAGAGAAAGAAAGGAAGAAAAAAGTGGGAGAGAGAGAGAGAGAGAGAGAGAAAGAAAGGAAGGAAGGAAGGAAGGAAGGAAGGAAGGAAGGAAGGAAGGAAGGAAGGAAGGAAAGAAAGAACTTATGACCACAATTGAGCCCAAAATT
Organism: Rhabdophis nuchalis; assembly: GCA_039707465.1. NCBI lineage: Eukaryota > Metazoa > Chordata > Lepidosauria > Squamata > Natricidae > Rhabdophis > Rhabdophis nuchalis. The sequence goes on from CM077647.1 coordinate 63,983,227, forward strand.
TCTGTTGTTAAGTGAAAAGTAGTTAAGTGAATTTTGCCCTATTTTAATATCTTTTTTGCCACTTGTTAAATGAATCACTGCACTTGTTACTAACATTGTTAACTGAATCTGGCTTCTCCATTGACTTTGCCTTGTCAGAAGGTTGCAAAAGATGATTATATGACCTCGAGACACTGCTACCATTGTAAATACAGTATGAGTCAGTTGCCAAGCATCCAAATTTTGATCTTACGATCATGGGGAATGCTACAATGGTCATAACTGTCAAAAATGGTCATAAGTCACTTTTTCAATTCCTTTTCAATGATGCAGATTTTGATCATTTGTTGCTTCATACAGACGTTTGTTGGCTATCAAAAGCCAACTGTGTGAGATGCTTTTACGATCTTTTTGACACTGGAGTTTTTTGAAGACAAAAATGCTTTGCTCACGGGTTGCGCTACGGACGCCGCAGGCAGGCTTTTCTGAGCTTGCCGAACCAGTAGCCTGTAGAGGCGTTTTTTAAAAAGATCGAAAACGCCTTGGACACTCCAAACTCCTCAGGATTTTAGGAGAGAGCTAGCGCTGTCGGGTAGAGCCCCTTGCGAAACACCCCGGAAGGTTTTACAGCCTCTGGGGTGCGGGCAAGGAGAGCTTCCCTTTTTCAGCTGCTATATGCTCCGGACTGCTGGGATCCTCCGCTAAGGATTTAGTGGAGCAAGACGCCGTACACAACTTTTAAAATATTCCAAGCAACCCAAGAAAAATAATCGCAAGTATTTAAAGTTTAAAGTTTGAACTCTTTTAATAATAGCAGCGCTGAACCTGAACGGCATGGGTTTAGAACAAAGGATTTAGAACAAAGGATTTAAAATGGCGTTAATTTGCAGTTGAAAGCTGAAAGGAAACGAAAGTTAACTGATTTGTGTATTCCAGTCTGTATCTAACCCTGGCTGACAGTTAAAGGCGGAAAGGGAGAGCAGAACAACTACAACGCTAGCGAATACACAATTTGACTTATTGACTTATTCTGATATTCTGAAAAGTATTCTCTTAGAAAGTTGGAGAAAAATTTGTTTTAAAGCATGGCAACGGAACAGGCTGGTGCAATAACTCTCCAGGATTTTAAGGATTTGAAGAATTTTATAGCTAATGAAAGTAAAGAACTCAAAGGAATTGTTCAGGATAAATATGATCAGCTTGATAAAAATATACAATCAATGGCTAAGGGTCTGTCTGAAGTTGTAATTAAGGTTGATTAAAAAGTTGAACAATTGGCTTCGGAGTTGGAAGTTAAAGCGAAGGAAACTGATTTGAAATTTGTGGAAGTTGAGGGGAGAATGCAAAGGATGGATAATGAAATAATTATGATGCAATTTAGATCTATGGAATATGCCATCAGACTGAGGGGTATAAGAGAAAATCCTAAAGAAGACATAAAAAGAGTTTGTGCTACGTTACTTAAACTGGATGATCCTGATGAGATTTTTCTTAAGATTGATAAAATTTATAGAGCAAACTCACGTGCAGCTTTACAAAGGCAATTACAAAGAGATGTTGTGATATATTTTACTGAGAGAAACCTTAGAAATGATATCTTGCAGAAGTCTTTTTACTCTTCTCTTCAAATAGACGGAAACCTGATTGGTGTTTTCAAGGAGTTACCACCAACGATGTTAAAGCTTAGAAGGGATTTTGGATTTTTGGTAGTGGAGTTGAAGAAAAGACGGATACAGTATAGGTGAGATGCTCCAATGGGTGTTATACTGAGATATGAAGGTGTGAGATAAGGCAAGAGAATTTTATTATGAAATACTGAAGGCAAGTGCTACGCCTCCACGTACATCCACACCAACAGATTTGGATATCTTAGAGCAGAGGTTGTTTGAGAAAGAGACAGAAGAACAAATAAAGCAGACGCAAAAAGAGAAGGAAGCTCAGGGTGCTGTAGGCGGATCCCTAGTGGATCCTTCTGGATCTCCTTTAAATTCCTTTTTGGAGGAACCGTCCAAGACTCTTATAGAAATGCCATTACTTAAGCCAGTGGAGCAACGTGTTACTAGATCTACTACCAGACAAATTCAAGAATCTCAGAAGCAGGGGAAGCCCCAAGTACAATGTGCCAAGAAAGATAAAGGCAAGATGCAAGTTGAAGCCATGGGAGGAGCAGGACCAAAGTTTAGTCTCGTGGAGAAAGAACTTCAGCAAATGCTCTCAACGTTTCAGATTAGGCCAAAAGATGCTTAAATTTTTATCCTGGAATGTGAATGGATTGAATTCTCCACAAAAAAGGAGAAAAATATTTCACTATTTGAAGCAATTTAATAATGATGTTATCTGCCTTCAAGAAACTCATATTAGGCTGCAAGATCAGAAATACTTAGTGAATTCAAGATTGGGAACACATTTTGCAGCCTCTAATTTGGAAAAGAAAAATGGAGTGGTGATATATATAAATAAAAGATTTTCAGCTAAAATTATAGAAGTGGATGATTGTGGCAGATATATAGCAATTGAACTCGATACAGATTATGGTCCTATTTTGGTGGTAGGAATATATGCACCAAATCAGCAACAAGAAAGTTTTTATAAGACACTCCATTCAAAAATTTTGGATTGGAATTTTAAGAGCATTTTAATTATGGGAGATGGGAATGGTGTGATTTTTCCAAGGATAGACAAGAGAACGATGACCAAATCTACTATTAAACTACCACAGGCTTTTTTTGATTTACAAGAGGACTTGGAATTAAAAGATATTTGGAGAATACATAACCCAAATGAGTTGGATTTTACTTTTTATTCAGATAGACATAAATCTTTCTCAAGGATTGATTTCTTTTTGTTAACATCTGATTTACTTCCTAAAGCTAAGAAAACAAAGATATTTTCCAGGACTTTAACAGATCATAGCCCGGTGTGGTTAGAGATTGAATTAGGGAGGAGGTCAAGAAAGTCATGGAGACTAAATGAAAATTTATTTAGATATGAAAAAAATGTCGATGAACTTAAAAACTATATGAAGGAATTTTGTAGCTTTAATTTGAATAAGGGTACCCCTATTGAAATAGTTTGGGATGCAAGTAAAGCTTATATGCGTGGGGTCCTGATACACATGAATTTCAAACATAAACAAAGCAGACAAAAAAAGAGAATAGAATTGGAAGAAGAAATAAAAAAGAAGGAACAGCTACTTATAGCAACTCCCAAAGACGGGTCACTCCAGATGGCGATAAAGCTGTTGAAAGATCAATTTCAAATGCTTATATCAGAACAAACAGCAACTAACTTACAATTTGCCAAACATAATACCTTTGCTAATGCTAATAAACCTGGTAGGTGGTTGGCTTATACCTTGAGAAAGAACACGAATAATAGAATTATTGATAGAATTGAGTATGGAGGAAAAACGGTATATCAACAAGATTTGATTAAAAAATCATTTGTGGACTATTATGCTAAGTTATATGCACAGGACAATATACAGAATAAGCTAGTAGATGATTACCTGGAAGGAAAAAGGGTTATTAAAATATCCGTGCTTCAAAAGGCAAATTTGGAACGTTTGATAACTGCTGATGAGATTACTCTAGCTATAAACCAACTTAAATTAGCCAAGGCTCCAGGGACTGATGGTTTGACTGCAATTTATTATAAAACTTTACAATTGGAGATGATTGAACATCTTACAGAATTATTTTGCAATATACAGCAAGGAGGTAAAATACCCTCTTCATGGAAAGCGGCTTTTATATCGCTGATACCCAAAGACAAAAATGGCCCTAAGAAACTAGAGGATTACAGACCGATATCTCTTTTGAATACAGATTATAAAATATTTGCTAAAGTACTAGCCAACAGATTGATGCCAGTTATCCAAGAGGTTATTCATCATGATCAAGCAGGATGTATTGAAGGTAGACATATGAAGGAGAATGTAAGGCAACTCATAGATTTAATTGACTATCTTGATAAGAATAAGCAGATCTCTGCAGTGCTGGTTTTCTTGGATGCGGAGAAGGCCTTCGATCGAGTGAACTGGAACTTTCTAACCAAGACTTTGGAAAAGATGGATATGGGACTACGATTTCGACAGGCGATTGGAGCAATATACCAGCAACAAAATGCACAGCTTATTATTAATGGAAATTTATCCACGACTTTCGAGATACAAAAAGGTACAAGTCAAGGTTGCCCATTATCTCCATTGTTATTTATCTTAACTTTAGAAGTCTTGTTGAATACAATTCGGGACTCAAACTCCTTAAATGGCATAGTTATTAGGCAAAAGGAATACAGAACTAGAGCATTTGCCGATGATCTGGTTGTTACCCTTTCACATCCTTTGAATTCAATAATTCAGATGAAAAATATTATAGCAGAATTTGGCATGGTGTCTGGGTTTAGACTAAATCAAAATAAAATGAAAATGATTGTTAAAAACATGATAGAGACTCAAAGAAAGAGACTTGCAACTTTGGCAGGTTTTGAAATAGTTTCCAAGGTCAAATATTTAGGTATACAAATTGCAGACTCAAATACAAAACTCTTTCAAAATAATTATGAAGTGTTGTGGCAAAAGATACAGAAAGACCTACAAGCATGGAAAAAGTTACAACTATCTTTGCTTGGAAGAATTTCAGCAATTAAAATGAACATTCTACCTAGATTTATTTTTTTATTCCAGATGATACCGGTGTTCAAATCAGATAAAATTTTGTTAGAATGGCAAGCAACATTAAATAAATTTGTTTGGAAGGAGAAAAAACCGAGAGTAAAGATGAAGATTTTGCAAGATACTCGTGAAAGAGGTGGCCTCAGGCTCCAAAACCTTCGATTGTATTATAAAGCAGTGGTATTGACGCACGTAGCAGAATGGTTTGGGCAGGGGTGGGTTCCTAAGGGTTCGCACGGGCTCCCCCGAGCCCTTTCGTCAAATTTACCGATCCCGAGCGATCCGGTTGGACCGGTGGACCCGGAAGTAAGTAGGTCCCCCGCGCACGTCCATGCCCCTCCCCACCACCGCCTAGCCAGCGCTAAAATCGGGAAGAAGTTGCGGAGAGGCGCAGGCGAGTGCGTGTGCGAAGTTCGCAGGCTCGCCCGTGCCTCGGGCTTCCCACCCCCGGCCAGCTAAACTCGCTAAACTCGCTGGCCAGCGGTGGGAAGAAGTTGTGGAGAGGCGCGGGCGAGTGCGTGTGCGAAGTTCGCAGGCTCGCCCGTGCCTCTCCGCAACTGCTTCCCACCCCCGGCCAGCTAAACTCGCTAAACTCGCTGGCCAGTGGTGGGAAGAAGTTGTGGAGAGGCGCGGGCGAGCCTGCGAACTTCGCACACGCACTCGCCCGCGCCTCTCCGCAACTTCTTCCCACCCCCGGACAGCTAAACTCGCTAAACTCGCTGGCCAGTGGTGGGAAGAAGTTGCGGAGAGGCGCGGGCGAGTGCGTGTGCGAAGTTCGCAGGCTCGCCCGTGCCTCTCCGCAACTGCTTCCCACCCCCGGCCAGCTAAACTCGCTAAACTCGCTGGCCAGTGGTGGGAAGAAGTTGCGGAGAGGCGCGGGCGAGTGCGTGTGCGAAGTTCGCAGGCTCGCCCGCGCCTCTCCGCAACTGCTTCTTACCCCCGGCTAGCGTCCCTGGTCGGCAGGGACCTCCGGCGCAGAGCGGCGCCAGGACACACGCGTTTCCCTACCGCTCCATGTTGCTCTGTAAACCGTCCCCACCGCCTCTCCTGAATACGCAGCTGCTGTATTTAGGACTTACATTCTTATTTGTAAGTAAATCAATGGAAGTTGCTTGTTTATTTAAATGATTTATATGGCCACCTATCTTGGGACTGGGACTCTGAACTTTTACCGATTAAATTAAATGAGAAAAGTATGTCAGTTTTACCCATATAAGTTATTCGCATGAAAATGGCTGAGCTTCAGGCCTTTCCTCTTTGGCAAATCGATTGGTTTTTATGCTGCTTCCCCCCTCCCCAAATAGGAATAACAAAACAGCTGGCATCCTTCACCTGTATTCTATTTGCATCTGTATCCACTTTTCAGGCTTATAAACGATGTGAATTTCCAGCACTTTATATCTGGGAAACTGCTTTTAATATAAAAAATAGAATTGGAGTATTTTTTTTACCTTGATACATTATTTGCCTTGTTTTAATTTTATTATACTGTATTGTGCACTATACTATACTATACTATTAATAATATTACTACTATATTATTATTTTTTAAATAATTATGCTGTCCATCTCACTGATGCAGTGACTCTGGGTGGCTTATAGTTTATTATGATTTTATATACATAATCTAACACCTTTCTGATGTTATTTTATATTTCTTTGCCCAATAAAATATTGTTGCTTGGGATAACACAATTAATTATAAAATCATAAAATATTTATTCAGTGGAAACTATGTTGACCTTTTTCAGGGTAAATTTTCAGAGTATTTTTCTACATATATTTTCTTAAAAATAGACTGTTAAAGGTATATGTATGCATAAGAAATCACTTTTTATCTGGAAATCAGTGGCCCTTGGCTGATGTGAAAAAAATGTAAGTTGCATTTGATTAGTACTTGATTGGGAAGTCACTACAAAAGAACAGGCCTATAAGTGGCTAGGCAATTAAAAAAATAAAATAAAACAGTGACAATCACTTCTGTAATGCTGCCAAGTAAACTATAGGGATGTGCCACACACGTCATAAGCAGTGGAGCTCAACTTCACTTACAAGTTTAAGAATGGTAATTGAGGATGTAATTGATACCTAGGATGTTGGCAACAACCTGTATCAACCTTATAGAATATCTTTTTTTTACATTATTTTAGGGAATTTTTATTTTTTAATTGTTTATAAAATATATTTACTACATGAAATGTTATTCCTTTTTGCAAATGTTTTCTTTGAAATGCAATATGTTGCTTTTAAGTGTTCAGACCAGGTTTATAAAGTGGCTGCTTTTCTATGGGCTGCCAGGTTGGTGCATTTTAGTGACCTTTCCTTACATAATTGGTGTTGTCTTTCATACTTTTGGATTTCTATTTTCTGTTTCTGTTACTTAGCAATTGCTAAAACAAATCCCACGTGAGAAAATATTCAAAGCCTTCTTGATTTTAATTGTCGCTTTATTTATTCCTGCACATTGTAGTATTTATTCATTTTCATATGTTTTTCCACTGTTATACAAACATAATTCCAGCAGCTGCTAACATTCCCACCTGGTCACATGGCCGGCAAGCCACTCCCACCTGGTCACATGGCCGGCAAGCCACTCCCACCCGGTCACATGGCCGGCAAGCCACTCCCACCCGGTCACATGGCTGGCAAGCCACTCCCACCCGGTCACATGGCCGGCAAGCCACTCCCACCCGGTCACATGGCCGGCAAGCCACTCCCACAAAGCAGGCCACACCCACAGAATATGTTCCAAAAATTTTGAAACCCACCCCTGGGTTTGGGAAAACAAAAACTGAATTGCTGAATATAGAAGGTCACGACCTTGTTTTGGGATGGCATGCATATCTTTTTTATGAAGATAGGGTGGACAAAGTGTTTAATAATCATGTTCTCCGGAATGCCCTGATGAGAATATGGAAGAAGCACCGGCCTAATTGGGATTATAAAATACCGCTTTGGTTGGATCTTGCAGACACCATGTGGATTACAAATACTAAGTCACTCGGGGGATGTTTATATAAAGATGTGCTTTTTGCTGATGGGGGTAGATGGCAGCTGAAAACTTTGGAACAATTGTTGGAAGAAGGAATTATTTTAAATTGGTTACACTATAATCAGTTACAGATGAGATGGAAAGAAGACCCAAGGGTTGGTTTCATGGATAAAGAAGTGGAACTGATTAAGCAGATAAAAGAGACTGGCCCAAAACATGTTAAAAGAATATATAATGTATTGTTAGAAAGAGACTCAGAAAGCGAATTGGTGAAGGATTGTATGATTAAATGGGCTCAGAATTTTGATGAATCGGTTATGTTGGATACGTGGGAAAAAATATGGGTTCAGAATGTTAAATTTACGCAGTCACAAAATTTAAGGGAAAATTTTTATAAAATGTTTTATAGATGGTATTTGGATCCTAAGAAATTATCATGTATGTATCCTAATATTCAACCAAAATGTTGGAGGTGTGGGTGTTTAGATGCTACATTTTTTCATGTATGTGGACCTGTACTAAGGTTAAAGCTTTTTGGATAAAAATATGGTGGGTTATGCAAAATGTATTGAAGAAAAGGCTACAATTTACTCCGCAAATGTTTTTACTGGGTATAATTAAGGATTTTTCAAAGGGGGAAATGAAATTGTTTTTGTATATGGTTACAGCAGCTAGGTTGTTGATTGCTCAGCACTGGAAAAAAGATTTTTTACCGACGATTGATCAATGGATTCAGAAAGTGGCGGAGTTTGCGGAAATGGCAAAAATTACAGCTTTCTTAAAAGATCAGAAACAGGAGAATTATATACAGGAATGGGCAAAATGGATTGATTATATACAGAATAAATACCAGACTAGGAAGTATTATGTAGCCTTTAGGTAAGAATGTTTAGATTGATAGGGTGATAAGCAAGGGATACAATGTGAACAGAGTAAATAATATATGGGTTGTTTGGAATTACTAGAGTGATGTATAGTGGAAGTCAGGGGGGTGGGTTGTAACGGGAGGTGGGGGAGGGCTAGGGTGGAGGGTGGGAAGACATATGTATAATTAATTTAGAAGATGGGGTTAATGGGATATTGTTACTTTAAGAGAAATTTATATTATTATTTATATATGTTTGATTAATTTAGAAGATGGGGTTAATGGGATATTGTTACTTTAAGAGAAATTTATATTATGACTGTTGGGAGGAGAGGGGGGTACAGTATTTGAATGAGAAATTTATCTTAGGATGGGGGGGAGAGGGGGGTACAGTATTTGTATGTGATTTATATTATATGTTGGGGGGGGAGGGGGAAAAACCTGTTTGTATAAAACTTTTTCAATAAAAAAAATGCTTTGCTCAGTGGTGAACTCAGAGATCAGGCATGATATTGCTTATTTATCACTATTTGCAAAGTTCAGTGAAGTGAATTTGCAGTTGCAAGGAAATGAGGTTTAAGAATTTACTGAACAGTGAAGTAGTTACTAAATTTTACTGAGTTTACTAAGTTATTAATCACTAAGGTTCTTGATAAATGACTATCAGACTTTGAAAACCTGGTATCACTGGATCATGTTCAACAATTTTGTTAAATTAACATTAACTAAAAAGGTTTTTAAATTGGATTTTGAATAAATGTGCAATTAATCGTTAGTTTTGAATTTTACTGTTACTATCTTTCTTCCATCATGCAAACTGCCCAGTCACATGACCCCCACCAGCCACGCCCACCGAACTGGTCGTTAAAAAATTGCATTGAGGGGGCAATGAGGATCAGTTTGTAGCACCAAGGGGTCGGTGGACTGAAAAAGTTTGGGAACCACTGGTCTAGATGGTCTCTGGTGATGAGCCGAAATATATAAAATTGCATTGAGGGGGGCACTGAGGATCAGTTTGTAGCACCAAGGGGGCGGTGGACTGAAAAAGTTTGGGAACCACTGGTCTAGATGGTCTCTGGTGATGAGCCGAAATATATATATATATATATAAATATGCGTGTATGTTTTCGTATATATATCTTCTAAATATAGCTTATAGCCATGGAGCAGTAGACTGTTCAAACAAAAAAAGCATACATTGGTCATGTAACTTTGTTAAAGTCTACAGTTCTGTTGAATATTAGCCTGTTTTATTATCCATGTACTAGGATTGCCACATGATAAATTGGGAGTTGGCATTACATCAGGGTAATGTATTAGTGTCCATTTTTTTATGCTGAGTTTGATCAAGTATGTCTTTGTATTGACTGCTTGGTTTGCCAAGCATATAGTCATGCCTGTATTCAAAAGACAATTAGTCTGCTCATTAACTGCTATTAAAATGTGCAACCTGCTTTACAAACTATTAAAACTCAAAATGACTCACAAAAATATTCAAAAGTTATACTGAAAGTCCCGCTTAGGTACTGAGGGACGGTTGTTTTATTAACAAAGCAAAACCAAAAGTACTAAAAATTAAAAGAGAATATAGAAGAAGTGTATGTTTTCCTAGAAAATAAGGGCGCCTGTCTGTATCTGCAACTGGTTTGAATTTGTTATCGTCGCTAACAATCATAATGAAGAACAGGAGAAGGTGGAGGAGATACTGATTAACGACAATTATGCATTTTCTGATTCAATCCTTCAATGACTCTGTTCGACCCAACTATATCTCTATTACCTCTTTCGGAACAGACTTCAGAGGCACTTACCCATTTAAGTGTTTCCAGTAAATAGTGAAGTCGGTCAAGATAACGTTTCTTGATAGCTCGACAAAATTCCAAACCGACCTAATTTGGAGAAGGCGGCAATTGCACTTGGAACTAGCGTAATCCTCTTTTTCCTTTTCTCCGACCCCTCCCCAAACTGTACGGCCCAAGGTGACGGAGGCCTCTCCCCTCCCCGCCCACGTGCGTCCCCTTAGCTCTGCCCCCAGTTGTCCCGCCGGCGGGGTTTTTCACAGGCGACGCTTTGCGGACGCTGCGCCAAAACCTGCACCAAGAGCCCTAGGCGTAATTTTCTTCTTCGGACGCCAACCTTCGCCCACAAGTCCAGAGCCTTTGGGTTGAAGAGCCTGTCTTTGGCTGCTGCAGCTGGCGGTGAACCTCCCGACGGTGTCCCCGCTGCCGCTGGAGATGGAACAGACGCTCCGCGAGAGCCAGCAGGAGCGCGCTGGTTCGCACATGGTGACCACAACCAGCAGCTCCTTTGCGACTACTTTAACGTCCAGATCCAGCACGCTCGCATACGACAAAGAATTTCTGAAGACGATTCCTGGAGTCCTCATGGTGGTTGAGATAGTAAGTCTAGCACTCCCAAGGGGCGGTCGTAAGCAATTCAAATGTACGTTGGGTTGAAGTAAGTCTCACAAACCTGGCTTCTGGAGTATACCATAAACATACGCGCCAACAAAAGCCTGTATTCGCACGTTACCTCAAGCTCCATTTTGCCTTAGGAGGTTTGGGTACGCAGCCCATGTGCTTAGCTTACTGATCAGTATGGCTTGCAATTCGGAAATCTAGTTATTTGTTTTAACTTTGTTAACACAGCTGCTAGGATTTGAGATTTTCCCCTTACTCCTATCGCTCTTCACTCAAAGCAGACCACGAATACGTTCCACAGCCAACATAGCCAGCAAGAAAGGGCATTTGGTTAAAATTTAGGAGAAAGCTTTAAATTTAGTCAGCTTCCTCCCTCTTCATCTAAAACCATTCATATTTTAAAATTATGAAGGATCTTATTTATTCATTTTGGCATGTGAAATAAGCCAATTTGTTGTAGTAGTTAAGGTGCTGGACTGGGAGCACCTTATATGATAGGAAACCAGCTGGGTGACTTTGGACCAGATTTGGCTGTCAGCCCTAGGACAAAGACAACCCCTTCAAAAATGTTGCCAAGAATTCTGCAGGAAATTGTTCATGTAGTCATCAAGATTGACTTGGAGGCAATCCCTTCCCCCCACTTACAGTGAATTCACATTGTGAGTACCATGAATATGTGCAAAACTTTCAGATTATTTCAGATCTGTCAGGATTATTGATGGTGAAACCATTTTATACTGCCAAGCCTTGTGCAAATTATATAATCCAGCAACATGTAATTTATTACTAAATCTTACAAGAAAATACAATATTTCCCCAGAAGAATAGCTTTAATTGTCAATTACACTAGAGACAACAAAGAATATAGCTAAAATGAGCAAATTAAGGATTAATAAATTTATTAAAGCCCACTCATATCATTTATTTCCCTGAAATTTTGTAATAGCCAATAGGTTTCCTATGTATTTGCTTTATGGGTCATTATTGAAAAGCTAGAAGAGTTTTCCTGTCTTCCCAGGAAGACAGATCTGTAAGATCTGTAGGCAGCTACTATTAAATTGGCTCCTTTTCTGAAGTTCTACATCTTAACTCTGAAGTGCTGCATTTCTTAACTCTGCAGTTTAGTTCTATTCTATACTTCTAGTTGACACTCTTAGTACCGTATTTTACGGAGTATAAGACGCACCGGAGTATAAGACGCACCAAGGTTTTGAAGAGGCAAATTACAAAAAAAAGTAGGTAGGTAGGTAGGTAGATAGAAGGAGAGGGAGAGAAAGAAAGAGAAATACGTAAGGTAGGTAGATAAAGGGATAGAGAGAGAGAGAGAGAGAAATAGAGAGAAATACAGTAGGAAGGGAGGGAGAGAGTAGATAGGTAGGTAAAGGGATAGAGAGAGGGAGAAATAGAGAGAGAGAGAAATACAGTAGGTAGGGAGAGAGAGAGTGTGTCTGTAGGTAGGTAGGTAGGTAGGTAGATAAAGGGGAAGAGAGAGAAATACAGTAGATATGTAGGGGGAGAGGGAGAATATGTGTGGGTAGATAGGTAGAAGGATAGAGAGAGAGAAATAGAAAGAGAGAGAAATACAAAAGGTATGTAGGGGGAGAGGGAGATGTGTGTGTGTAGGTAGGTAGGTAGAAGGATGAGAGAGAAATAGAGAGAAATACAGTAGGTAGGATGGAAGAGAGAGAGTGTGTGTGTGTAGGTAGGTAGGTAGAAGTATAGAGAGCGAGAAATATATATATATATATATAGAGAGAGAGAGAGAGAGAGAGAAATACAGTAAGTAGGGAGGGAGTGTGTGTGTGTGTGTGTGTAGTTAGGTAGAAGGATAGAGAAAGAGAGAAATACAGTAGGTAGGTAAAAAGAGAGAGAGATTAGGTAGGGAGGTTGATGTTTTCAGGTGTATTTATCTATGTCCTGCAGAAGGAAATCGCAGACAAACCTTAAAACTTCGTTTCTGCTTGCTCAGAAACAGTTAAAGAGCCTTCCGAAAGTGGGGGGGGGGGAGCCTTTGCATGGGACAAACTTCCAAAACAGCCCATTTCTCCGTGAAAATGAGGCCTTTTTTTTTCAAATAAAAAGCATAACTAACCTTGGGGGGGGGGGGGCTTGCAGAATGCTCCTGGGGAGTGTGTGAAAAATGAGCAAAAAACCGCCCCATTTATCGCCCGTTTGAGGCTAATTCCTGACGTCCCCAGGAGCTGTCTGGAAGCCTCGGCACAGCCAGTTTGGTGAAGGGGGCGGGGTTCCAGGAGGTAAAAAGGGTTTTTTTGCGCTTTGCATACTTCCCCAAACTGCTCTTTTTTCTCGAAAACGGGGGTGGTTTTCTTCAAATAAAAAGTATAACTAGCCTTGGGGGGTCTTGCAGAGTTCTCCTGGGGGGGGGATAAAAAATGAGCAAAAAAACCCGCCCCATTTATCACGAAAACGGACCATTTTTATGTCCCGTTTGAGGCTAATTTCTGCCCTCCCCAGCCCCCAGGAGCTCTCTGGAAGCCTCCATAAGACTAGGCACAGCCAGTTTGGTGAAGGGGGTGGGGTTCCAGGAGGCAAAAAATACTGTATTCGATGTATAAGACGCACCCAGATTTTCAGCCTGTTTTTAGAGGGAAAAAGGTGCGTCTTATACTCCGATAAATACGGTAGTTGTTTTTCTCCATTTGTTGAGAACCATTCAAGTTCAGGACAGTTGAAAGTCTCTAAAGAATACATTCAGCTGGCTGAAGCATGTATAAACAGTGCTGGAATGAAAATGTTGGAAAATTCTTTGGGTTTCACTTCAGCAGTTTTATTCAAGAAGGAATATAGAATGATCAAGTGATTGCTATGGATATTGGATTAATAAGGACTGTTTCTGAAACTCAGCATGAGGTGAATTTCTGTTGTTGTTCCTGGAGCAGAGTGATACTAGGCCCGCAGGGCAGGCCTTACTCCTATAAACACTTCAGTAGGCTAGTCCAGTGGTGGGCAAACTCATTAGTCAAAAGAGCCAAATATCAACAATACCACAACTAAAAATTTTTTTGAGAGCCAGAAGGTGTGGCCTGTTTTGTGGGAGTGGCTCAGTGGTCATGTGACTGGGTAGGCATGGCCAATTTGGAAAATGTGAAATTCACTTAACAATGGTCTTGCTTAGCAGCCAAACTTTCGGTCTCAATTGTGGTCATAAGTTCTTTCTTTCTTTCTTTCTTTCTCTTTCTTTCTTTCTTTCTTTCTTTCTTTCTTTCTTTCTTTCTTTCTCTGTCTCTCCCACTTTCTTTTTTTTTCTCTCTTTTTCTTTCTGTCTCTCTCTATCTCTGTCTCTCTCTCCTTCATTCGCCCATCTCTGTCACTCTGTGTATGTATCAGTCTGTCTCGCATTCTGTGTCTCTGTCTATCTTTCTCTCCCTGTCTCTCTGTGTGTGTCTGTCACTCTCTGATTCCCTCCCTCCCTCTGTGTCTGTGCCTCTCTCTGTCTGTCTCCCCTCCCCCGAAGCCTCCTCAGCTCCTGGAAGTAGCCTGGCCGGCCCGCCAGCCCACCCGCCTGCTGGCTGCGCTTACTCGCTCGCTTGCTCACCCACGCACCGGACGAAGGAACCTGGCGTCCGGTGGGTGAGCGAGCGAGCGAGCGAGTATTTTGTATATTTGTATATCTATGTTTTTAAATTTTCCTGTGCGCCGCCCCGGGTCCCTTGGTGGGAGATGGGCACGGGATACAAATACGAAAATAAATAAATAAATAAAATAAAATTGTTGGGCGCTGCCACAGCAAGTTTCCTTACCCACCTGCCGGCCCACCGGCCGCAGTTGCTTGCTCGCTCACACACCCACCGGATGCCAGGTTCCTTTGTCCGGTGGGTGGGTGAGCGAGCAAGCAACCGCGGCCGGCGGGCGGGCAGGTTGTTGGGCGCTGCCGCAGCAAGTTTCCTTGCCCGCCTGCGCTTGAGTTTGAGTTTTATTTGATTTATATCCCGCCCTTCTCCAAAAGGACCCAGGGCTTGCTTGCTCCCTTGCTCACCCACCCACCGGACGAAGGAACCTGGCGTCCAGTGGGTGAGTGAGCGAGCAAGCAACCACGCCGGGCGGGCGGGCGGCCAAGGAAACTTGCTGCGGCAGCACCCAACAAACCACCCGCCCACCCCTCTGGCTCACCCACCAGAGGCCGGTTCACTCCCCCCACTCACGGAGCCTCTGCAGCCCCTGGAAGTAGATGAGTGGCCGACTTGGGAGGCTACGGCTGCCTCTTTGGCTTTTGGGTAGCCGCTGCTGGGCTGAAGAGGCTCCGCGGGGAGAGGGATGGAACCGGCGGCCGGTAGGGAGGGTTGCTGCGGCCCAGGATTCCTGCCGTTGGCGAGGGTGGTGGAAGAGCCGCACTTGAGGGGCCAAAGAGCTGCTTGTGGCTCGCGAGCTGCGGTTTACCGACCACTGGGCTAGTCATACCTTATTCTGTTAACATACTGACAGTGAAGAGGTAAAATGATGCTAAGTAGTGCAGACTTCAGTCTAGAAAACCACTCTGGTAATGTCCACTGTAGAAGAACAGCTGGGAAAAGAAGAGAATGTGGAGATGTTTGGAGTAATTTATAATGAGAATTACAGTAGAAGGCGGGGTATGTTGCACTTTATCTACATTTAATACAGTGGTACCTCGGTTCACGAACTTAATTCGTGAACTGACTCTGTTCGCGATCCGAATTGGCGATCCGAATTGGCCCAGAAAGAGACGGGCGAAAGTCATGCTGGCAGCCGCGCGCGGTGTGTGTGTGTAAGCGAAGGCAGGGGGGAAGGAGCTGCCTTCCCGGCCGGGCTCCGCAGCTGAGGGGCGATGGAGCAAACCGCGTGCGGCCGCCCCTCAGCTGCGGAGCCCGGCCGGGAAGGCAGCTCCTCCCCCCCGCCTTCGCTTCCACACACACACCCGTCCCCCTCACTCACAACCGCGGCAGGGTGCAGCCCGGAAAAGGCGCAGTGCGAACTCACAATTCGCCTGCGCCCTCAATGGACCGGCCACCACTGCATCACCCTACCCCAGCCAGCCCTCGTTTATAACGCGGAGTTCGTGAAGCGAGGTGGAGTTCGTGAAGCAGAGCATATTTTTACGAACTTTTCCGTTCGTGAACCGAAACGGTGTTCGTGAACCGGGGCACATTTTTTGGGAAATTTTTGGTCGTAAACCGAATTGGTCGTGAAGAGAGGCGTTCGTGAACCGAGGTACCACTGTATATTGTTTCGTACAATATATTAAAAATAATGGTGGGCCTTCTTAGCCAGAGCTACACATTGGGTCCTCACTTTCAGGGAACATGATGCCAAATGAGGCAGCTGCATCAGCATGTAGATGGAGCTGGATTTTATGGCATTTTGTGCTGGGCTGATGGGTTTTTTGATCCCCTCCCAGCTGTGAAAGTCAATTTAAGATTCTAACTTTCTATGTTCTTTGGGTTAAAATGAGAGGAAAGAATAACATTTTTTTGTCAGCAGCACTACTGAAATATAGTGCATTCAGAGCAGGCTAAAGAAAGATAAATGGGAACTGTGAGGAGGGGAAATGAAATTATAAAATGAAACCATGGGACGCAGGTTGTCCACCCGATTTTAAAAAAATTCTCCTACAGTCTTAGTATTTGCAACAGGCAACTTAATGAGTAATGTAATTTATTTTAAATGTTATAACTATTTACAAATGTTATAACTATAAATGCTTATAATATTTAAAAGATCAACAGATAACAATTGCACTGTAATGTGCTATATTTGCATTTATGATTAACAAATGTATTTGACAGTTTTTTTACCCATGTTTTTGTCTGAAATTTAAATATTATTGTATACTTTCTTATTACATTTCTGTATTACTTAACAGAAGATACCTGCTTCTCTGGATGGCTTCAAAATAGAATCCATAAACTTCATAAACGTGCAATAATAAATACAATATAAGAGGAATTGAACAATAGGAAGAAAAACTAGCAGTAAATGATACAAGGCGTGTATGGATTAAAAATATAGAAATTGTTTTTAAAAAGAAGGATGAAATAATATCCAACTTTTAGCAAAGATAGGCTTCAAGTGAGTCAGCCATTCATATAGAGCCCTGAGAAATTGAGGTCAAGTTTTGTCAGTATAAATCAGGCATGGGGGACTATGGCCGTTTTATGGCTTGTGGACTTAGAAGCTGGCTCAGGAATTCTGCGAGTTGAAATGCACAAGTCAAAGGGACTATAACGCCCCACCTCTGGTATAAATGGAAGGCAAGGCACTTTCTCTAAAACCAGTTCTACATTCATTCTCACTATCTGAATTTGATAAGATCTCCACAAGTGATCTGAACTGATGGGGAAAAAATCATGTGAAAGCAGGTGATCTTTTTAAATAATCTTGAAGCCAAGGGGTTTTTTTCCTCTATATTTGGGAGCTTTCCATTAAGAAAATATACACAGGAAAAATTCAGACATTAAACTTTTTTTCACATAGTTAACTAATTATGCTACATTACACTATACATTGGTTCACAAAGAAATCAAGTCCAGTCTTTGAGTTGCATTGTAATCCTGGTGACTTGGTGGTTGTGTTTTCTTTTTTAGTTATGTGGCAGTAATTTGACATTGCATTTTCCCAAGACATTTTTTAAAAACATAGTCTAACCTACTGCCCTGAGGGTATCCGATACTATCCATCCAAATAGTATTCACATTTAATCCAATTTATTTTACAGGTCCATACAAGGTGAAGAAAAAATATTTATCATTTATTTATTATTTATTTATTTTATTGAATTTCTAGACCGCCCCCTCTCCCCGAAGGGACTCGGGGCGGTGTACAGGAAAATTAAAACTACTAAAAACGTGACAATACATACAAAATTAAAACTGAATTAAATAACCCTGTACAAATTTATAAACGTTAAAACTAAACCCATTAAAACCAAATAAAATAATTTATATTACAGACTGGGGTGAGAAGCAAAAATTAGGCCAATTTTGGAACAGATGAGTTTTAAGTTTCTGGTGGAAGGAGCGGAGGTCTGTGGTGGTTCTGATATCGGGGTAGGTCATTCCAAAGGGTCAGGCCCATCACAGAGAAGGCCCTTCCCCTGGGCGTCGCCCGCTGGCATTGCCTAGTGGACGGCACCCAGAGAAGTCCCTCTCTGTGTGAGCGAATCGGCCGAAGGGATGTATGGGGCAGGATACGATCCCGCAAATAACTAGGTCCTGTGCCATGGAGCGCTTTAAAGATGATAACCAACACCTTGAAACGCACCCGAAAGGCCACAGGCAGCCAGTGCAGCTCGCGCAGGAGCGGTGTTACGTGGGAGTACCTGGTGGTTCCCAAAACTGCCCGCGCGGCCGCATTCTGGACCAGCTGTAGCCTTCGGGTGCACCTCAAGGGGAGCCCCATGTAGAGAGCGTTACAGTAGTCTAGACGGGACGTCACAAGCGCATGAGTGACTGTGCGAAGGGCATCCTGGTCCAATAAGGGACGCAACTGGCACACTAGGCGGACCTGGTGAAACGTCCCCCTAGCCACGGCTGTCATATAGTCCTCCATCGACAGCCGGGCATCTAGGAGGACGCCCAAGTTGCGTGCCCGATCCACGGGGGCAAGATGTTCACCCCCTATGGCCAGTGATGGGGTCAACTGGTTGAACCGGGGCGCCGGTAACCACAGCCACTCAGTCTTGGATGGGTTGAGCTTGAGTCTGTTCCTTCCCATCCAGACCCGTACGGCTTCCAGACACCGGGACATCACTTCGACGGCATCGTTGGGGTGGTTAGGGGTAGAGATGTACAACTGAGTATCATCAGCGTACAGGTGGTAATCTACCCCAAAACCACGGATGATCTCACCCAGCGGCTTCATATATGCATTGAACAGGAGAGGCGAGAGGACCGACCCCTGAGGAACCCCACAAGTGAGAGGCCTCGAGGTCGACCTCTGCCCCCCTGCCAATACAAATTGCGATCGACCGGAGAGGTAGGAGGAGATCCACCGTAAAACAATGCCCCTCACCCCCAACCCCTCCAGTCGATGCAATAGGATACCATGGTCGATGGTATCAAAAGCCGCCGAGAGGTCTAATAGGACCAGGATGGAGGAGCAACCCCCATCTCTGGCCCTCCAGAGATCATCCACCAACGCGACCAATGCCGTCTTCGTGCTGTGACCGGGCTGGAAGCCGGACTGGCGCGGGTCCAGACAATCAATTTCCTCCAGGTGACATGGAAACTGTTGTGCCACCACACTCTCTACAACCTTCGCCAAAAAGTGAAGGTTGGAGACCGGACGATAATTTACTAACAATGCTGGGTCCAGGGAAGGCTTCTTGAGGAGAGGCCTCACCACCGCCTCTTTCAAGAAGATAGATTTAGATAGATAGATTTTATTTTCTATACCGCGTCCTCTCCCCAGGGGGACTCGGAGCGGTGCATAGGGAAAATTAAAACAACATAAAATATATACATAAATAAATACAATAAAAACAAATTAAATCAACTGTCCCTGCACTAAAATCCCCATTTTTAAAATTAACATTCCCTAACCCCTGAGGTAGAGACTAACCTAGGCCGGCCAAGCAGAAAAAGTGAGTTTTTAATTTCTGACGGAAGGAGCGGAGGTCCGTAGTTGTTCTAATGTCGGGGGGAAGGTCGTTCCAGAGGGCTGGGCCCGCCACAGAGAAGGTTGAAGGTTGGCAAGAACCCCTCACTCAAACAAGCCTTCACTATTTCCTGGAGCCAGCCTCGTGAAACCTCCCAGGATGCCAGTACAAGCCAGGAGGGACACAGGTCCAATAAACATGTGGTGGCTCTCAGTCGCCTACGCAACCTGTTCATATCTTCGGAAGCAACAGTCAAACTCCTCCCAGAGTGGTATCTCAAGACCCACCTCCGACATCCCCTCCAGACCACTTTCGGTGGAGACCAACTCGCTCCGAATCTGAGCGATTTTGTCCTGCAGATACTCCCCAAATTCCTCTGCTCTGCCCTGTAGAGGGGCCACCCACGGCCTCTGTTGAAGGAGGGAGCGGGTCACCCCAAACAGGGCGGTAGGGCGGTTATATGCGGACGCGATAAGAGTGGCACAATACTGATGCTTGGCCACTCTTAACGCCACAAGGTAGGTCCTCAAATGGGCTCTTACCTGTGTCCGGTCCGATTCAGAGCGTGTGGATCTCCATCTCCTCTCTAGGCGTCTCTTGCTGCGCTTCATCACCCTCAACTCCTCAGAAAACCAAGGAGCCTGGGTGGTTCGCTGCCGCAAGAGAGGCCGCAAAGGCACGACCCGGTCCAAGGCCCCAGTGGCCGTACTATTCCATGCAGCCACTAGATCATCCGGGCGCGGGTCAAGGCCTCAGGTAATGGCCCAAGCTCCGCCTGGAACCTTTCGGGTTCCATCAGGTGCCTGGGGCAGAACCATCTTGGAAATTCCGGTTCTGCCTCCCCGCGGTGGGGTGTAGCGGTGGGAAAGTCGAGCCGGAGAAGTGAGTGATCTGACCATGACAGGGGTACGATAGCTAAATCCCCTACTCCAAGATCACTCATCCACTGGCCAGAGACAAAAACAAGATCCAGTGTGTGTCCTCCCTCGTGTGTGGGGCCCTGAATTACTTGGGTCAGGTCCATGGCCGTCATGGAGGCCATGAACTCCCGAGCTGCCTCAGCCTGTGTCACTGCTGAGGTGTTATGGAAGACCAGGATGCTTCAATAGCGGCCTTCAGCTTTTCTGCATTGTTTGGTCTCATGTCTCTCATCTTTCTCTTGGCAATGCCCCATAGATTCTCTATGGGGTTCAGGTCAAGCAAATTTGCTGGTCAATCAAGCACAGTAATCTCACAGACATTGAACCAGGTTTTGGTGCTTTTGGCAATGTGGGCAGCTGGAAAATGAAGTCAGCATCCCCATAAAGCTCGTATGTGGAAGGAAACATGAAGTGCTCAAAAATCTCCTGGTAGACAGCTGCGTTGACCCTGGTCTTAATGAAGCACAGAGGTCCAAAGTCCCATTGCCAGTGGTCCAAAGTCCTCTTTTCTGATGAGAGCAACTTTTACATCTCATTTGGAAACCCAGAGTATGGAGGAAGAATGGAGAGACACACTGCAAGATACTTGAAGTCCAGTGTTAAGTTTCCACAGCCTGTGTTGATTTGGGAAGCCATGTAATCTGCTGGTGTTGGTCCATTGTGCTTCATTAAGTCACTTCATTCATTTCTGGCAAGCATGCACAAAGACCAGATAGCAGGTGCACATGCACACACCAGAAACCAGAAGAGTGTCAATGAAGCCCCCCAGCCTGCCACTGAGAATAAGCCAGCTCAGGCCTCCCCCTCTTTCCACTTCTGCCAAGGGATTGCGACTACTTCCCGGCCAACATACTTCTTACCCCAGTGCTGGACATATGTTCCTCCCACATGGACTCAGCTCCTGCACAGCCCTGCTGCCCCAGAAGAACAGCAGCAGCAGTAGGGCAAGAGGCAGGAGTGACTGGCCAGCCCCCACAGCTGCTCCCCATTGGCAAGCCAGGCCCTCGGTGCTGTCTCCATGCATGAGGAGCTGCACTCTCCTCTGGTCCTCCTAGAATAGCTCGATCCTCAATGGTGGCTTCTCCAGCATCCCAGGCAGTAGTGGCAGCGTGAGAACCACCTTCACCCTGGCAGTGGCAGGAGAGTGGGCAGGGCAGCCAGCTGGCCAGGGGCGAAGGAGCAGTGGTGGTTCTTGTACTACCGCATCCAGCTGGGATACTGGAGGAGGAGCAGCAGCCAGAGGAGAGGGCAGCTTCTCATGCATGGAGATGTCATCGAGGGCCCAGCTTACTGCTAGGGGAGTGGCTGCGGGAGCCAGCTAGTTGCTCCAGCCCCTCGCCCTGTCACTGTTGATGCTGCTGCTCAAGCTGGCCAGGCACTCCAGACCATTGATACACGTTGATGTTGAGGGCTGCGGCCGCACAAGAAGCCCACTTGGGTGGGGAGGGTGGGAAGCCCCAGCCCATCCTGGTCGACAGCTCTGGTCCTCTAGAAAGTGGCTACTGGTATCCCCTCTGCACATCTTTGGGCACGGAAGCCGTTGCCTCTTGCTCTTCCAGGTTCCAGCATGCTGGCCAGCTGGTCTTCACACATGCATGTGCACCAGAAAACCAGGTGGCACACCAGGTGGCTGCTCTTCTGGAGCTCCCATGCACATGAAGACCAGCGGAATCCAGAAGATCAACGGGCGATGGCTGGAGAGATGTCTCTGCATGCCACTTCCAGCACACATACGATAGGTTTGCCATCATGGGAATAGACCATGTAAGTAGAGCTGAATTTCTTGTTTTAACAGATAATTTTGGTTAAAGTTAGGGCTATTCATTTTTTTAAAATGTCTTTAAGTCTTGAGTGTTTAAAAATGGCAAGAAATTATACAATGGGTAGTAGTGGGGGTGTAATTTCTTGTATCCTGGGCCTCAAATTATTCATGTCTGATTAAATATAATATGTGAATCAGGACATGTCCTTTGGTGCTAACTCTAATTCACCTTGCAGGGTATGTGAAAATTGTAACTGGTTTATTGTTGATATTGGCACAATTCACTGGGAAGTGAATTCACATGTTACTTTAATGGTCAGTGACATGGACACTTCACATAGCAAGTTTATGAAAGATGAGTCTATATCAGGGTGAAATTCAGCAGGTTCTGACAGGTTTTGGAGAACCAGTAGCAGAAAATTTGAGTAGTTCAGAGAATCGGCAAATACCACTTCTGGCTGGCCCCAGAGTGGAATGGAAATGGGGATTTTGCAATATCCTTCCCCTGCCACGCCCACCAAGCCACACCCACAGAAATGGTAGTAAAAAAAATTGAATTTCACCACTGGTCTATATGTCATAAAGTCAGTTTTAATTTCAGTTGACTTTAGTAAACTGAAAACTATAGTAAACTTTACTCCATTAAGGTTGAGCCCAAACCAGGATATCCTGGACCCAGGAATGGAACCAGGTTCTGGGACTCAGCTTTCCACAATTCTGGGGAGAAGCCCTGAAAATAATTCAGATGGATTCCAAGGAATTCTCAGAGAAGGCAATGAAAATGGTATTGTGGTCCTCAAATATTTAACATTTAAGTCATGATTAATATTGTAAAATTGCTTTGCACTTCAGTGCCATTAATATTGATTGTCATGCAAATGCATATAAATAAGTGCACATAAAATATCTCCAAGTGAGTATGGGTTAATATTGCCATTTTAAATTGTTGGTTCCATCATCAATCTGGTAAAACCTAAGGACTTTAGCAAGTGTCAGATAGTCTAACAAAGCACTGGTAGTTAGACACATATGATACCATAGAGTAGAAAACAGAAGCAAATAAGCAGTTGTTCAGGGTACATTTTAAACCAGTACTTGAATTTATTATTGTGTTTCCTCTAAGCATACTGTGGAAAAAACAGTATCACATCATGAAGTAATTATCGATGATCCAATAACCACAAAATTTATTGCCATATATGTTTTATTGCTCTGTCACAACCAATTTTTAGGAAGTTTGGACATTTATATAAATTACCGACTGTGATGCTTCTTTTCATCTATCTCTGTGTGTGAACCAGACATTTTTATTAAAGTTCATATTTAATGTTAAGCTATAGTGTGATTAATTCACCTTTAAATTAATATAAAATGTGAACAAATACCCTGTATTTTCCTTTCTGGATTAGATTGCATTACAGTAAGACAAAAATCCAAATTAACTACATTAAACATAGCCAATATGTTTAGAGATAATAGTACTCTTATAAATTCATCTCAACCAAGAAATTAACAAATATTAAGCAATAAAACAATTAGAACAGAATTTCCTGTTACAATTTCTATATATTCTATACATTCAAGAGAATTTTGAGATCTCCTTTAGGCATCAAGGGTATGTATGTTATGATCCTGGAGCTTTAAATCTATTGTTAGACTGCATACTTTATAATCCCTCATAATTGGTGTTGCTAGGACTGATTAGAGTTATATGTCATGATCGATGATATCAGACTATTGAGAGATCAGTGAGGGTCAATTTGGATTCCACACCTCCATTGCAGTTTTACCACAGATTTTCAACAACCATGACCAATCCTGTTTCTGTACTATGCCAGCTCTGAAACTGAAGAGATTGAAATAATTTGCTTCATCTAGGGCTCTTTAAAACTTCAGTACAACTTTCTCAATAACCTTCCTTGAAAAGAATATATTGGAGACAGATCAGAAATTATCCCACAATGGCTACTTAAGAAGGGGTTGTGTTACTATTTCCTTAAGAACAAATGAGACCATCTTGTCTCTCTGGGAAGATTGTCACCATTTGGAGCCAACTACATGATCCCAACTAGGCCTGAGTCTAAAATGCAGGTATATCCACTCACAGCTCCAAAGAACCAGTGTACTCCAGACCAATAACATCAAATTCTTTCCAGATAACCAGTTCATGCCTTAACTGCCACAGGATCTGCACAATCAGAGTACCTATTCAAACTGTTTTAAATTAATAGATTCATTTTAAAAAATCCTCATAGCTTGCAGGGAATCTTACAACCCAGTTCTCCCCAGTAAAATAAAAGGGTTTATATTCTTATTACTGCAGTTTGCTTCCTTGTTGCCTCTCTTGCTGTCTCTTTGTGCTGACCCCCCCACGTAAGTGTGGTTTAGTTTATTAATGTTCCCCAAGAATTCCCTTCAGCCAGCCTCCGAACAGTCCCAAATAAATCCAGCTACAATGGCCAATAAACAATGGAAAGTCGCTTCAATAAATAAGTCCACCAAAAAACTTAATCCACCAGGCCAAATTGAAATATACCCATAAGAACTCCCTTGGCAAGAGAAGTTCAGAGTCTCCAAAGTGCAGCAGGAAATATGAGGAACAAAAACAGCCAGAAACTAAATGTGTTGTTCCCAGCAATGCCTGCTTCTGCCTTTTATGAAAAATAGCTTTCCAGTGCAGCCCATCAAGAAGGGTCGGGCCTTCTTCTGAGTAATCTGAATTCTAAAGATTGAGAGGAAGAGAGAGAGAGAGAGAGAGAGACTGACTGACTAAGAGGGCTTTCTAGAAGCAGGAGGAGAGGAGGAGCTCGCACTAACAAGGGGAGGCAAGTTCCGTCCTCCCGGTTGGGGACACGTGGCCGTTGGTTACAAACGGTCAGGTGTCACAACCCCCGCAGGCTAGGTGGTCAGGGAATACAGAGCCAGGGCCTGAGGCTGATGTTTTGCAACGCCAGGTCCGTTGTCAACAAAGCCCCCCTCATCAATGACCTTGTGTCAGAGGGGGAGCCGGACCTGGCAGGAATAGCGGAGACCTGGTTGGGCCACGAGGGTGGACTCCCCCTCGTTGAAATGTGCCCACCAGGCTACCGCGCTTTTCATCAGCCCCGGGCCCTAGGCAGGGGTGGTGGGGTAGCGGTCATTGTAAAGGAAGGTCTTGAGCCGAGAGAGACCATTGTGCCACAGACCACCGGTTGTGAGTCCCTCTGCGTGAAGTGGGGCCTAGGGAGGCAGTTGGGCTTGCTGGTTGTATACCTGGCTCCCCGCTATGTAGCAGCAGCCCTGCCCGAGCTCCTTGAGGTGATCGCTACGGTGGCAGTTGAGACCCCCAGACTTTTAGTCATGGGGGACTTTAATCTGCCATCGGTGGGCGAATCATCCGGGGTAGCTCGGGAGTTCATGGCTTCCATGACGGCCATGGACCTGACCCAAGTAATTCAAGGCCCCACCCACGAGGGTGGACATACACCGGATCTCATCTTTGTCTCTGGCCAATGGAAGAGTGATCTGGGTATAGGGGATATAGTCATCATGCCCTTGTCATGGTCAGACCACTCACTTCTCCGGCTCGACTTTCCAACCGCTACTCCCCACCGCGGGGAGGCGGAACCAGAGTCACCGATCTGGTTCCGCCCCAGGCACCTTATGGACCCTGATGGGTTCCAGACGGCGCTTGGGCCACTTCCTGTACCCCTGACCCGCGCCCCGATGGAGGACCTCGTGGCCGCATGGAATACTGCGGCCACGGTAGCCTTGGATCGGGTCGCGCCCTTGCGGCCTCTCTTGCGGCGGCGAACCACCCTGGCCCCCTGGTTTACCGAGGAGCTGAGGGGGATGAAACGCCACAAGAGATGCCTAGAGAGAAGATGGAGGTCTACCCGATCTGAATCTGACCGGACACAGGTAAGAGCCCATTTACGGACTTACATTGTGGCGCTGAGAGTGGCCAAACGCCATCATTGTGCTACTCTCATAGCATCCGCAGACAACCGCCCTGCCGCCCTGTTTAGGGTGACCCGCTCCCTCCTTCAACAGAGGGTGCGGGAAGCCCCGCTACAGGGTAGAGCAGAGGAATTTGTGATTTTTCTGCAGGAGAAAATCGCTCAGATACAGAACGAGCTAGCCCCCATTGATGGCCCAGTGGGATGCCGCGAGGCAGATCTTGTCTGGGAGGAGTTTGACTCCGTTTCTTCCGAGGATATGGACAGGTTACGTGGGCGACTGCGAGCCACCACATGTTTATTGGACCCGTGTCCCTCCTGGCTTGTACTGGCATCCTGGGAGGTGACACGAGGCTGGCTCCAAGAGGTTGTCAACGCATCCTTAAGTGAGGGTTCCTTGCCTGCTTCCCTAAAAGAGGCTATGGTGAGGCCCCTCCTTAAGAAGCCCTCTTTGGATCCAGCTCTTTTAACTAACTATCGTCCCGTCTCCAACCTTCCCTTTTTGGCGAAGGTTGTTGAGAGTGTGGTGGCACAACAGTTTCCCCGTCACCTGGAGGAAGTTGATTATCTAGACCCGCGCCAGTCCGGCTTTCGGCCCGGGCATAGCACCGAGACGGCATTGGTCGCGTTGGTGGATGATCTCTGGAGGGCCAGAGATGGGGGTTGCTCCTCCATCCTGGTCCTATTAGACCTCTCGGCGGCTTTCGATACCATCGACCATGGTATCCTATTGCATCGGCTGGGGGGGGTTGGGGGTGGGAGGCACCGTTTTACGGTGGTTCTCCTCCTACCTCTCTGGCCGATCGCAATTTGTGTTGGCAGGAGAGCAGAGGTCGACCTTGAGACCCCTCACTTGTGGGGTGCCTCAGGGGTCGGTCCTCTCGCCTCTCCTGTTCAACACATATATGAAGCCGCTGGGTGAGATCATCCGTGGTTTTGGGGTAGAGTACCATCTTTATGCTGATGATACTCAGCTGTATATATCTACCCCAAACCACCCCAACGATGCCGTAGCGGTGATGTGCCAGTGCCTGGAAGCCGTGCGGATCTGGATGGGAAGTAACGGACTCAGACTCAACCCGACCAAGACCGAGTGGCTGTGGTTTCCGGCTGCCCGATTCAACCAGCTAACTCCATCGCTGGCCATAGGGGGCGAACATCTTGCCCCTGTGGATGGGGTGCGCAATTTGGGTGTCCTCCTGGATGCCCGGCTGTCCATGGAAGATCAAGTGACAGCCGTGGCCAGGAGGGCGTTTTACCAGGTTCGCCTGGTTCGCCAATTGCGCCCCCTATTGGATCGGGACGCCCTTCGCACAGTCACTCATGCTCTCGTGACATCCCGACTGGACTATTGTAACTCTCTCTACATGGGGCTCCCCTTGAGGTGCACCCGGAGACTTCAGTTAGTCCAGAATGCAGCCGCGCGAGCAATTATGGGTGTTTCTAGATTCACCCACGTAACACCGCTCTTGCGCGAGCTGCACTGGCTGCCTGTCGTCCTCCGGGTGCGCTTCAAGGTGCTAGTTGTCATCTTCAAAGCGCTCCATGGCTCGGGACCTAGCTACCTGCGGGATCGGATCCTGCCCCATACATCCTCACGGCCGATTCGCTCGCACAGAGAGGGACTTCTCCGGGTGCCGTCCACTAGACTTTGTCAGCGGGCGACGCCCAGGGGAAGGGCCTTCTCTGTGGCGGGCCCAGCCCTCTGGAACGACCTTCCCCCCGATATTAGAACTACCACGGACCTCCGCTCCTTCCGTCTGAAACTAAAAACACATCTTTTTCGCTTGGCCGGCCTAGGATAGTCTCTTCTGATTTTTTAGGGATTTTTAGTAAATATTTGGGAATTTTAGCGCAGGGTTTTCTGTTTAATATGCCTTTTAGTCAGTATTTATGTATGTTTATTGTTCTAAATTTTGTATTTTTTCTAACTTTTTTAATTCCCTGTGCCCCGCCTCGAGTCCCTTCGGGGAGAGAGAGCGGGTTATAAATAAAAATTATTATTATTATTATTATTATTGTTATTATTATTATTATTAACAGGCCCCGGTGGCGCATTTTCCCTCCATCGGACGGAGGAGTGGTCTAGGTGGGAGGGGAGGGATTTGCGCTCTAGAGTGAAGCGGGCCGAGGAGTGGCTGAAGCCGGTAAGGAAGCCAAGGAGGCTGCGGTAGGTTGAAGCCAAAATGGAATTGTAAAATACTTAGTATAACGTGTGTTGTTTTTACCTGTCACAGCTGTGACATCTATATAATAGTAGGTATATAAAAAATGTGTGTATTCGAATTCAATGTGTCAAAATTTCAAAGCAATCAGTGAAGAACTTTCAGAGATTTAAGATTTTGAACAAACGAACATTTGCATTTGCTTTTACCTGTCACGGTATGGCATCTATATAATCTGAGTTTGTTCAAAACCGCTAAACTCAGAAACTACTGCACTGATCGCCACCACATTTTAACACAACATTCCTTACAAGTGAAGCACCAACAATAGGTACAGATTGTATGGATGGCACACCGGTGCCAGGTACATGCCACACAAATGTAAAACTGCAGTTCTTCTGTGTGTTCACTCACTCGCCCCCCCTCCCCTTCGCGGACGCTCCCGCCCGGCCGCTTTTCAGCTCATGTCACTTGCACGAGCGGTGGAGAGGTCTGCGTCATATCCACAACGGTCTCCTCCTCAGAGGTCTCTCCTCCGCCCGCACCACCAACTCCCCCCCGCCAAGGCCGCTGCTGAGTCAGTGGCCTCTCGCTGCCGCCGCCAACAAGGTCACTGCCCCCCAACTCGGCAGCGGCCTCTCTCCTCTCTAGGTAGGTAGGCAGGTAAGTAGGGAGAGAGGGATAGAGAGAGAGAGAGGGAGAAATACAGTAGGTAGGTAGAGGGAGAGAGGGAGAGGGAGAAATACAGTAGGTAGGTAGAGGGAGAGGAAGAAATACAGTGGGTAGGTAGGTAGGTAGAGGGAGGGAGAAATACAGTAGGTAGGTAGGTAGAGGGGGAGAGGGAGAAATACAGTAGGTAGGTATAGTAATAGAGGGAGGGGAGAGAAAGGGAGGGGAAACCCAGGAAGAGAAGGAAAGAGGTCGCTGAGAGGGTCTATGAGGGGAAACTTTTTCATTTAACCAAAGTTGGCCACAGCAACGCGTGGCAGGTAGAGCTAGTAATAGGTATATAAAAACAGGCATGTGTTTGAATGCAACGTTGTATCAAAATTTCAAAGCAATCATGAAGAACTTTCAGAGATTTAAGATTTTGAACAAATGAACATTTACATTTTTATTTATATAGATTGTATTGATTCCACTCCTACACCTCGCCTGATGAAACACCCAGGAAATATTGATTTCTTCTATGTACAAGTGCTATTATCACATCTCTATGATGTAATTTATTTGAATATAGCCAAATTTTGTTACAATATGCAAAATTACACAGTCTTTTTTTTTATATTGAAAGAGTTTTATTGGTTTTTACAATTTTTCCAAAAGGGTAGGGTAAGGGATACAGAAACATTTTGAGAACTTTCGCGTCGGGATCATTGGCCCTTCCAGGGCTTCATAATAAAACATTAAAAAAACATTTTTCAAAAATACTACGAGGTGAAAATAAGTACATGCTACCTAAATTCTCAATTCTATGCTGGCCATCGTGTGCAAACATCCAGATATAAAGGTTATACAATGTTAATAAAAAAGCAAAGTTATTTTTTCGATCTAAGTCTCTTGGCAATTGTATCTTCTTTTTCTCCTTCCTGGCCCCCAGCGGGCGGAGCCGTGGCCCCCCCTGGCCCCCCTGAATCTTCCCCCAGGACAGAGGAATGTTTTTTAAGAAAGGCTTCCGCCTCAACAACTGTTTTAATCCTAACTCTCCCTCCTTCCCAGAACACCAACATCCCTTCCGGCATCGCCCACTTAAACCAAGTCCCGTGGTCAAACAATTTTTGGGATAAGAAGGAATACCTCCTTCTCATCTCTCTAATCTTTTTTGGGATCTGCTTCAAGATGGCGACTTCCTTTTGTTGGTAAATTAACGGCCCCCCTCTTTGCGCCTTCAAAATTCCCTCTCTGGTTGACCTTCTAACAAATTTAATATGTATCTCTCTGGGTACTTCATTTATCCTGGCATATGTCGAGTTTATTCTGTAGATTAGGTCAATGTCCCCCCTGATCTCATCTTTAGGTTTATGTAAATAGTCTGCTAAAATTGTGCTCATGAGTTCAGGAAGACATTCACCAGGTTCTTCAGAAATGTTCTGAAATCTTAAAAAATATGACATCCTTTCAAAATCCATCCTAGACATATGCCCTGTCAATTCTCCAACCTCACTGTTAACATTTTTAAGCTCTCCCTTTGCCCCAGCCAGCCCCCCTTCCAGCTCCTCAGTCTTCTGTGTGTTCTCCAGCACTTGTTTCCGTGTTTCCAAAAGATCCTTCTTGAAGCTGCTATTATCTTCTCTCAATGCTTTAATTTCCTGCACCAAAGCTTGTAACACTGATTCCATTGATGTCATTCTTTGTTCCAAACCTGCCAATTCTAATTTTGATGCCATGGTAAGCTGTTAAAGTCAGTGCCACTAAAATGGCGTTTTTTGGGTGGGGCCGTTGAAGCAGATCAGGAGAAAACAGTTCAAATCAGGGTTGTAAAAAGTTCAAGACCCAGAAGAGGAACACTTTTCACAGTCAATAATTATAGCAGAGAAGGCACTCCAGGGGAGGAATCAATTAATCCAGACATTTCTTCATTAATAGAGAGAGGAAGTCCAAATCACAAAGAGATGTTGGTAATTTTCCATAAGTAAAAATAGTCATTCAGGAACAAAGGGCAGCCATCTTCCACCGCCCAGTCTGAGAGCCAGCAGGAGAAAGTAGCAAAGGAAAAATTGTTTCAAGCCAGCCAGACCTAGATACATTATAAAGAAACAAGCCGCAAAACACTTTCACTTGCTTCAAAGCAATCCGGATGCGAAATGTCCGCTTCCTAGCAACGAGGAGCCATTTCCAAGCGCCGCTTTAAATCCGAGGGGGGGTTTAACAAACAAACACCCCCCTCCACGTTTTTTCAGTCCAGGCTGCCAGCACAAATAAGGTTAAAACCACTCACTCTTCACCTCGCCGCCAAAGCCCCGGAAAGCCTTCCGACCCGAACACTCAGCTCTCTCCAAATTCATTGTGCATTGCCATCCTCCATTGGCGAAGGGAAAACCCCCCGCAGCATGTCTCTTCTCGCCTAGACCGAAGACAAGGGCCGTTTTCCCGCCGCCGCTGGGATAAACCGACCCAGGCAAGCCAGCCCTACGGAGGGACCCCAAAAAGGGGTGCCCCGCCCCCGTTGGGGGGCAAAAAAAAGAACAAAACGGCGGACGAGTCCCAAGACTCGTCCGTCGCCGCTGGAAGGCGGAACCGGAAGCCCAAAATTACACAGTCTTAACTACACATTGCTAGTCCGCCACTAATCATAATATATTGTCTTGTTTTTTTTAATTTTTTAAATTATTTTATGCTTTTATTTGTAATGCTGGTGTGTGCCTAATAATAATGGAATCTGATTCCACTCCTGATATTGCCTGCTCATATCATTCAGGTATCACCGGTGAATAAAAAAATATTTGGGGTGGTTGCCACCAATGCTACCAAACAGCAGGCAGAAGGAACAAACTTCAAGGATTCACTTGTCACAGAGCAAATTTATATTTATCGACAAAGAAAGATGAAAGTGGAAGCAGTATGGTCCATCCCATATATGGGTAGACCAGTTTGCTCTGATAGAAAAAATCATTCCACAGAGTAAGTTCACATTTTTGCTGCCCCAGTTGGTAGCCAGCAAGTCAGGTGTCTCCCTTTGCATTCTTCTCAGCTGATCACTGGCATCCAGAAACAAATGCAGACCATTCTTCAGTTGATCTGCAGATATTCAGATGTTGAGACCAAATTCAAGCATCTTTGTGTCCAGTACCTCTGGCTCTCTGCTACTGTCTGCTCCCCTTCCAATGGTTTCAGCCAAGAAGTAGCCCATTACTTCTACCGCATCAAAGTACAAGTCCCTGTAGCTCTTGGATGCCAAAATCAGAATCCTTAGCACTATGGAATCTTCCACTTGCACAAACTGAACACAACCTCTATGATTCAATGAAACTGCAACTCTGAGCTATTACAAAAAATCTATGTGATACTTGTCAGGGCTATTGAGTTAATTCAAAAGTCTGCTTCATTGAAAGAAGAATAGAAATTTCTTTCAACTTTCATTTTGTTCCATTTTGAGGATTTGCACATCATGTCCTCTTATTTGAAATGATTTATGTGAATTTCTGCCTCAAATTTCAATATATTTGTCCAGTTTTCACACTGTAGAAAGAAGAGAACACTGTCATATAACACTGCTTTTGGAAAAGGCATACATCTATCAAAATAATTTAGATAGAAAAATATTACCAAAGAAAAATATAGGGAGTACAAAATAAGTCTGATAGATGCACTTTTAGTTCTTTTTTTTTTGCTTTTGTTTAACCCAAGATCTATACTCTTTGTAATATATTGCCACCATAAAGATCATGCTTTCTAAAAAGTTGTATTTTTCTGAAGTCATAACAAAAGAATAGTCAATAATTTCCACCTTTATAAAGGAATTGTCCTATATTCAAATATAATAACATAAATACAAAATATTATCTTTATTTTATGATTTATGATAGTCCACGATATATCTATATTTTAAGTCTCTTTCCTCAAAACAAAAATTTACTGATTAAAAAGTAACTGTTCTAATAACTTCTTATTAATATTAATAATATTAATAGACAGTCTTATTAAAATTTTATATGAAATAAGAACAGATCTTTATATTGGTTTTAGTAAAAGTCAGTTTTAATCATATATGTTAAACAACAAATTATTTGATAATATTTTACTTCTTTATTTTGAAATAAGGAACACTTGATTAATTATTACAATTTGAAGATTTCTTTCCAGAGTCTAGTTATATTAAAAGTGTACAGACACATTATGCTAGGATAATTTCTTGCCTTTTTGTCCTGCACAGAAGCAGGCTTTAGGGACAAATATTTGCAGGGCAAGATGAACCTTTAGAAGGTTAAAAGTCTGCTTAGAAAGTGTCATTGTTGAGGCCAGTTTAAAAACTTTTCATAACATTCAGTTGATGAATGAGGTTTAATTTTTTCAGTTACTTACATTTTGTCATTTACATTTTCCTTACAAGATTGAGTTTTAAACCCATACAATTGATTTTAACGTGTGGCATTTTTTCCTGACCAAGTATTTCAAGCAAGAGATATTGCTAAAAGGGCTTTCACAATATATTGGAAAGTTATAATTCTTATTTCTATTATCAGATTGAGAAGATTTCCTATCCTTCGTCTGGGACATAAAAGGAAGAATAAATGTATCAAAATTGTCAAAATTGTAAACAAGATATAGCCTAATCTCTTTCCATAAAATATAAAACTCAATAGATATTCAATATATAAGGTTTTTGCCATAGATTTTTAGATGTTACAGAAACCAATTTCTGTAGTTACTTCTGAGCAGTTGTTTTATTGCTCTTCATCTATAGACATGAGACGTGGTGACTCAGTGGTTTAATGACACCAGAGATGGTCTTTGCTGCAACTTTTTGAGTCCCAGCATAGAGTGGCAGGCAGAGTTCTGTCACCTAGCAGTTTGAAAGCAAATTCTATTCAAGTACATAAATAGATACCATTTTGGTGGGGAGATGAACTGGTGCTTCATGCAGGAATCAGATTCCTGCTGTTTCTGAAACTTCTTGGTTGCAGCTTTGGTGGAAGGAGGGGCCTGGCTGCTGCTGCAAGAAAAGCCACTTGTCTTCCTTTCCGGTACAAAGCTAGCTCTCCCTCCTGTGATGCACCTTGGGAAGCGAATGAGCATGAATCACAAAAGAGCTAGTAAATTGGCAGCCAAGCTACTACTTTGATTAGTATTGTACTCTCCTGACTAATTTAAACAATGCCATCTTCTATATAAATAAAAATGTAACAAGAGTTTGTTCAAAACCGGT
Organism: Rhabdophis nuchalis; assembly: GCA_039707465.1. Taxonomy (NCBI): domain Eukaryota; kingdom Metazoa; phylum Chordata; class Lepidosauria; order Squamata; family Natricidae; genus Rhabdophis; species Rhabdophis nuchalis. Next base: position 64,017,381 of record CM077647.1, read on the forward strand.
AATCTCCAAAAATACTGCATCGATCGCTTCCAAATTTTCACACAACGTTCCTTTCAAGTACGGCACCAATTATATATATATTGATCAGCTCAAAAACGTAACACACATATTAAAAAAAAATTGACACAACGGAATTCATGGCTTTTTGTCTAGATGATCTCTGGTGATGAGCCGAAAGGCAGAAAAGGAAACAGTATGTCTCCTCCCTTATTTGGGGCCTGTAACAGGGTGTTGTGGAAACAATTATAGATATCTCTCAAATTTAAATAAATTTATTGATCAGCACATAAAAACTAACACAATTATAAATATAGATATAGATATATAGTGTAGATGTCACAGGTACAAACAACAAAAATGTAAAAAATTGTTTAAAAGTTAGGTAGATGGATACAGAGAGAGCAGTGGGCCATAGGTATTATGTCATCCTTTATGACATAAAATACTCTGTCCGTAGGTAGGTAGGTAGGTAGGTAGGTAGGTAGGTAGGTAGGTAGGTAGAAGGATAGAGAGAAAGAAGGAGAAATATGGTAGATAGGTAGGTAGGTGGATAGAGAGGGAGAAATACAGTAGGTAGTTAGGTTGAGGGAGAGAGAGAAATGGAGAAGTACAGTAGGTAGATAGGTAGAGGGAGAGAGAGGGAGAAATACAGTAGGTAGGTAGGTAGGTAGAGGGATAGAGAGGGAGAAATACAGTAGGTAGGTAGGTAGAGTGAGAAAGGGAGTAGGTAGGTAGGTTGGGGGTTATACGGAGTTTGTGTTTACATGTTTGTGTGTGCAGGCATAGATCTACACACAGATTGGTTGGCCATTTAACCAGACTGGGCCACAGCAAACCGTGGCTGGGAACGGCTAGTATAATAATAATAACAATATCAACATATAGACAGAATCTTGCTAGACAGTTTGCATAAACTGCCTCTTTGTCCTCTGAAAAGCAGTCCTTCCTCCTGGGAATACAAACTACATTCCACTACAATAACAGATCATTAAAAGGTAAAGGTTCCCCTGCACATATGTACTAGTCAGAACGGAAACTCACTCCATTACATGGCACTAGAGATTTGAACTGCCTAACTGCCAGACTTTCTGATCGACAAGCTCAGCATCTTAACCATTGAGTTAACAGATCATTTTGGTTATGCAAATTAGTCAGGCATAATTGCGATTTCAGGTGTTCTAAACTTGCACCAAAGTCTGCTTCCAAAAGTTTTATTCTGAGGTCATAATAGAGCCTGCTTAAGATAGTGTTGATTTGGTGGAATACATATGATGTGATAATCCAGGTGGGGCTGCTGATCTCTGAGCTAAAAAAAAAAAAAAAGCAGATTTCCATTTAGGAAGCAAAAGAAAAAAAGTGAGGAAGTCTGTGAAATACTCTAGTGATTTGTTTTCTGATTTCTGCTGCATTTGAGAAGCTATGAATGAAAAAAAATGCTTGTCACTATAGAATTCTTTTCCTTTCTTCTTCACCAGACCTCTTTAAGCTATAGTGTCCCTTTCTGAATATTTCTAGATGGGATGTGATTGAAAGGAAATGTTCTTGTCAGGCAACATTAGAAGAGCAGCAAGCTGCTAAGCCATACTTAAGAACCATAGCCTAAAATTGGCTAATGTTGCATTGATGGACTATTGCCAATTAATACAAATGAAGAACTACATTCAAACATTCATGATATAAAAATAATGTAGATGACTTTATTGCTTCAGTTGGAAAAAATTCAAAATGCAAAGGTCAGATAAGATAATCACTTAAAGACCAATGAAATGACACACAATTCTGAGCAAGCTTCTGGTTCACAAGAATTACTCTTTAGGGTAAAGTTCAAACAAAATATGGAGAAAGAAAGGGGTTTAACCTCTAAATATGTCATCTGTAGTAGCCTTACAGTAGAATGCAGTAGTGCAGGCTCAATGGGATCAGTTGTTGCTAAGTGCTCATTTTAAATTGTGCAAATTAGACGAAGTGATAGAAAGTGTCATTCAGATCTGTTTCCACCTGAATAACTATGACTGAAATAAAAGTCAGGAAAATTGTTACCAAGGGCTAACAATTTTAAAAAGCATTATTTTGGTCTTGAGAACTTCAGGTAGGGTTAGTAATTTTATAATGTTGCCTGACTGATTTAGAAGGCTTTATATAAGCATTAAGGTACCAATTTTGGTCACTAATATGTTGGGCATGTCAACTCCATGGTTATATGTGGGTGGCGGTGGGGTTACAAACGATACTCGACAGAGGTGAGTTCCTACTGCAAAGCAGTTCGGTGCCGTAGGCACCATGTTGCGGTTGTTGTTTTCCTACTGCGCATGTATGTGTGCAGTGCATCCCTAAGCAAACCTGCAGTAGCAGCAGCCAGAACCCACCCCTGATACTGGATGAGTTTGTACAGTTATTCTGCCTATTTTATACCATATAAAGTCATATAAGTTGAGGTTCATGGACAAACTCATCACAAAGATCTACAGTTCTGATCTTTGTAAGGAGTCCAATGTAAGCATTTGAAGTTTCTGTCAATGTGAATTAATAATACTTAAATTCTGGAATGAGAAAAAAGAGTTTAGGTATTTAGATAATGTACATTATGTTTAATAATACTAGAATTTTTTTTAATGCCAGATGAAGCCTGGGATGAGTAGTTAATATAATTGACTAAATGCCTTGTTTATGCTGTGCTTATTTTTCTTTCCTATTGGATAAACTTTCTACATTGGCAACTAGAAATGTGTTTTAATATAACAGAGTGTTAGTTCTCATTTTAGAGAAATGATGGAACATTTTTAAAAATTTTCTACCAGATTCTATTAATTTATGACATACACTTGTATAGATGTATAGTAATAAATATTCTATTTTAATAGCACATTGCCTTTTATTCTTGCTAAAAAAAATGTTTATTAAATGTACCATTGGAATGTTTTCTTGTATTATCAGTGAAATAGTGCAAGACATGAGTATATGGACTTTGGAGATTGCCTATTCAGCTGTACTCTAAAAGCAGATTGAAATTCTAGAATGGTCATTTTCATAAGCTGACTAAGCAGTTTGACCCATCTATTCTAGTACCATTTAAATCAGTTTTGATGTCAACTTATCGACATCAATAATTATCTTAATATTGCATAAATAAAACAATTATTAGATTTATAATAATTGGGCATTGCTGTTCTCATGAGAACTTGAACTTGGATGTCTTTGGTCCAGTGGAAAACTTAAGTAACTAAACTCAATTGCCTTTTAGTTGTTTACGTGCATGTTAGCAAGGCTGATTAAAATGAGAAGGCCCCAATGGCTGTTTATTTTCATGCCTGCTATCAATTGTATCATTGTTTACTATAGTTATTTCCTGTCTTTCCTCTTGAAAGCTTGAGCAGTACCTGAGAATCTCCTCTATTTTTATGCCTACAGTAACTATGAAGTGGGTGAATTTGGTTTAAAAAGAGTAATCTACCCAAATACATTTAATGAATTCTGTGGACAAGTAATGAAGTGAATATTGGCTCTTCTCACATAACTCTATAAAACAATATTGTTTTACACAATGAGTTGCTCTGTTGTTTTCATGACCAGCTTTTCAACTTTCTTCTTGGTATCTGTTAGAGATAGAAGTTACAATAATTGCAGTCTAACAGAACTTGATGTCACTAAGTTGAAGATATCTTAGTGGCACAAGCAGGATAACAGAAGATGTATTGGAATTTTATGCATCTTGACACCAATTTTGCCATTGGCTGGTTCACACATCAAGCCGTTTTCTTGTTTTAACTAAGAGTTGTGGAATAGTAACTGGGTTAACCCATCATGCTAAATTATAAAATAGTGTAAAACAAATCAGTTTGATTGGAAATGCCTGAATATATGAGAAGAATGCAGTTGTGATTTATTAATAATGCACTGTCCAAATATATATTGTTATCTTTAAAATACTCTGTCTTTTGACATTTAATATTTAGGCCCTCTCTGTGACTCAATAATCTTTTTCATTTCAGTTGATGAATATATGGACTTAATTTTGCAATATATTTTAAAACTTTGAATGCTGATATGCTACTAATTGTCGAGGAAGAATTTTACATGTTTTATGTTGTTTTGCTTTTAGTATCTGAAAATTCTCTACAGTAATTGATAAGCATCCATGAAGGGTCCATTCCTCCAGTCAAAATCATACTATTGCATAAAAGTAGGAACATAGGAAATAAAATTCAAAATTATTTTTAAATTGGTATTTCCTATTGGAAAACAGGATATGGTTTTTCTGTTGTCCAATCTCTATCTTTCTTGAGACAGTAAAATTTTATTATAATAGGAGCCATTGCAATTTTTATTTGCTATTTTCATTAGGGAGATGGTTTCCTATATATAAAAAAAAGATTCAGAGAACAATGCTGCTGCTATCTATAAATAGAGGGAGTACAACCATAACAGGAAGATGGAGATTTTAAAACAACAAAGCTTGTCTTTATGAGCAAAGAAGCTATACAGCATTGTTCTTTTGAAGCAGTTAGAAATTCTTTAAACAAACTGGCTTATGTAAATAAGAGTTTTGGTCAAGATGCCATAGCCATTGTTTAGTATTCTTTAATAATGACAGCATCAACAAGGATTATTCAGGCATTGCATTGACTAAGCAAATAATACACCATTAGAAGTGTAATTGGAGATACTGCAGTATTTATTCTAAACTTAAAATATTTTAACTAGCAGGGGCTAATTTTCCACCTGAAAATTGCATTGAACTTTCTATTTCAAGAGAAATATTTATGAGGTTGCTTTATGATAGAGGAGTTTTTCCCATCTGCACATGTGTCATGGTACAATTGGTAAAATTTGCAATTTTTTTAAGGCTTAAAAAACAAAAACTATCCTGTAAGCTATTAAATATGGTTAGCACAGATTTTAAAAATGAAACATTCAATTCTTCTCAAAACTTGGAAAAAGAAATGTATCTGTGTGAAAGACCTGTCCATTGTGCATTGTAACCTGCCTATGCAGCTCTCAGCTCTTCCAAATTATCTACCTAGGTTTTCCAAAGCCCATATTTTAAATATTTTTCAATGACCCCTAACTTAGAATAAACAACAAGTCAAATTCAGATGCCCACAGTAAATCTCTTGATCCAGAACCTTTTCATCCATGCTGTTGGAATCTAAACCAGAGCAATGGGGAGAGCATGATGAAGTGGTTTGAATGCTAAAGAAGTGCCAAGTTCCTTAGGAGTAATTGTTTGTCAGCAGCAAGTTAATTATACAACTGTTAAGCCAAGAGGGTGCTTGGCTATCTAGAGCTTAAGTAGGCACATGGCTCAGTGAGCAAACAGAATGTGTAGTTTTCCACAATATTGCTGTGTTCTTATAAACTTATGGGAGCTAGCTCAACTCTTAAAATGTTAAGTCTACTGACTGTGCTTTAATTTGGTAACATAGTGCTGGCCTCAACTTATACTTTTGCTTATTTCTTTTGTAGTAGCCCAATTGTTGTTCTTTGAATTTAGGTCTGTCTGATTGTCCCCAATACATGATGGAGTTACCCAGCCTGAAATATCTTCAACATGTGGGGGGAGGCCCCCAGGTTGCTCAGACTCCAGAATTCCATGTGGATTGTTTCCAGTATGCACCAGATCCACCTTGCCTGGGGATCTTAAGTGTCTTACACTTTGAGCAAGTAGTCTGGTGGAGTTCATATTAGACATATTTGGTGCCCACCAGCAGAAAGCCTGCATAGCACACCCAAAGGCTGCAGGATGGTCACTTCTAGCAAATTCTAAGGGATTTTCTGCAGCATTTGCCAAAGCTACCCAGCTATATTGACTGCCAATGATTCTTAAGGGTTCTTATTCCTTCTACATAATAATTCAAAACAACATTAATATGGTGGTTTTCAATGCAACTTCTTTGTGAGTACTAGGCAATAACCTCTTTACATGCATCCTTTTCTTACTACTATGTCAGACAAGATTACAATAAGAAACTAAATAGATTCCACAAACTATCAAAGCAACCATGTGCTTCAACACAAAGAACAATCAGATTATTATGAGACAAGCTTACATAATTGTGGTAGGTAGTTCTTCAACATACCTACCAAGCAGTTGCTAAGAATGAAAGAATTGTTCTCTTGTGTGTCCTAGATACCTGTGGTATTAGAGCCTAATATATTTCCTATGTTGGCTGGGCCTGTGAATCTTAAATCAATTCACAAGAGACATTTAAACTCTGTGGGAATCTGTTCACTGTATTACCTACCTATTTACAGCTATGGATTGGACATAATTTATCCGAGAATATCCAGCCTGACCTTTTAAATTCTAATCAAGAAATGTGTAATATTATTTTGAAGTTTGTTAGGCGCCGTAAAATGTGGTCCTTCATTTTCCTGAGCAAGCTGAAAATGTCAACTATCTCTTACTCCATTATATCTCAACACTGGCCAAAATAAATGAACAGCGCCTCAGACCATATACAATGCCTAAGGTGATATTATCTGGGTGTTTTTCTTAGGAGGGGAAAACATAATTTTGCCACTGATGAGAATCAGACAGTAGAACTAAAACCTTAATACTACTCAGTCCCTCCTATTCTTCAGCATAGCAAAATGTACTGTGGTATTTTAATATATTAGTACATTTAAAATACCCTTTGTGATTGCACTTAGTTTCATTTAATGCATAGATAATATCAATTAATTAAGCCAGTGGTGGGCAAACTTATTAGTCAAGAGAGCCAAATATCAACAGTACCACGATTGAAATTTCTTTTGAGAGCCAAAAAGTGTGGCCTGTTTTGTGGGAGTGGCTCAGCGGTCATGTGACTGGATGGGCGTGGCCAACTTGGAAAATGTGGTGAAACTCACTTAACAACGGTCCTGCTTAGCAACCAAAATTCTTTTTCTTTTCTTTCTTTCTTTCTTTCTTTCTTTCTTTCTTTCTTTCTTTCTTTCTTTCTTTCTTTCTTTCTCTCTCTCTCTCTCTCCCACTTTCTTTTTCTTTCTATTTTTCTTTCTCTTTCTCTCTTTGTCGCTCTGTCTATCTCTCTTTATCTGTCTCTCTCCTCCCTCCACCCATCTGTCATTCTGTGTGTGTGTGTGTGTGTGTCTGATTCCCTCCCTCCCTATCTCTGTGTCTCTCTGTTTGTCTCTTCCTCCCTCCCCCTCTGTCTCTCTCTGTATGTCAGTCTCTCTCTCCCTCCCTTCTCCCACTCCCCCGGAAGCAGTGGAAAGCCCGGCACGCCAGCTGGGGAGCCCACGGCTGCCTCCTCCCTCAGCGAGGGAGGTGGGCGTGCGGCACCCAAGGCTGCGGCCACTCAAGCGCCGCCGGGGCTGTCCAGGCGCCGCACGCCCACCTCCCTCCCAGCCCCGCGCTGTGGCTTCTGCAGGCGGCTGTTGTTGCTGCTGCTGCTGCTGCCGCCCCCGAGCCCTGCGACATGCAGCTCCCGCCGTCCAAGCACATCGGGCAGGACAGCCGGGAACGTTCCACCAGCTCCCTCCAATGGCCACCGAGGCATGCCCTCCAGGCTGCCCACCACAAGGGGCTGGGAGGGAGGCAGGCGTGCAGTGCCCAGATGGCCCCAGCAGCGCCCAGGCAGCCGCAGCCCCGGGCACTCCACCCACCCGCTCGCTCGCTCCAGGAGGAGGCAGCCGCAGCCCCCCCCAGCCGACATGCCGGGTCCTCCGCTGCCTCCGGGGGGGGAGGGAGGGAGAGAGGAAGAGCTGCACCCAAGGGGCCAAAGAGCCACGGTTTGCCGACCACTGAATTAAGCGAATAAAATGTTATATAAAACATTAATAGCAAAATTATGTTATTCTGGCAATTTTAACTTTTTATATCTATAGCTTTTTCTGAAGATGAGTTTAAATAACTTGCATGTGTGGACATGTGTTGTTAAATTTAAAAATTGTAGTTTATTATTAGCAGGGTGGATCTGCTTTCCTGACTTCAACTTAGAACTTCCAAATGATAATGTTGCAGAGAACCAGAATTATAACCATGGTTGGATTAATAAATCTAGCAATTCAGAAAAAAATGAAGATAAACATACTGAGCTCAATCACTAAACTGACTGAGCTCAGTGATGTTAAATGGAGAAAGACAATTGTAGCCATGTGTGCTTGGGACTATACTTCAATCTGTGCATTGTTACGGATTACATAGAAAACTAAAAAGTATTTAATGTCCAATATTTATCATTTTGGTCATAAAACCATGCAGAAATACTTAAAATATTAAATAATTTAATTGCTGTTAGATACAGCACAGAAATTAAAACATTAACCCAATTTCATCAAAGGATATTTTAGAAATTACTGTAGTGATACCAAAAAAAAATCTCTGTGAATCAGTGGTGATCTCCACTGGCTGCAATTGCTATTCTGTATGAATTTGTAGTTAAGTTGTAGTCTACCCAAGTCCAATTCTGCTTAGCGTTCTCATGATCAGCTAAGATCACTATCGGATGTATCTTATTAGATAGAATGAGATTTTATTTTAATGGAGCAGGGAGAAGAAAAAAGAAAAATTAAACCTGAAAAATCATATTCTGGAAACAGGTTTTATTAAAGTTTTTTTTAAACAATTCTTAGATATTTTACTTATACATACCATAATAACATCTTTCTTCATATATTTGTATGCTTTCAATAATAATAATATCTTATTTTTCTTATATTTATAGGTACTAGGCTTGCTAGTGTGGATGTTGATTGCTGGAACTGACTATTTCCTGTACCCTGTCTTTGGATGGATAATGTTTGTTGCTGTGTTTTACTGGATTCTTACACTCTTTTTTTTAATCGTCTATATGACAATGACCTATACGAGGATACCTCAAGTGCCATGGACCACAGTCGTGAGTACATGTTCATTTTTTACTGGAAACTCAAATATATACTACAGAAAAACCTGTGACCTTCATACAGATCTAGAGCAGCCTTTTGACATTTCCCAGAACAAGTGCATTGGATGAGGCCATGATATTTGGCTTGGCCTTGTTAGATTAAGAAGATGGATGCAGAAGCTTATGCAGTTCCCTTAAGTAAATGCACAATACATTTTAAGTGGAGCTGTATTTCCCATTTTGCAGGGAGAATCCCAAGCATCTTTTATTTGCTTGACCAACATGTCAAACGTTCTGCTGGCATAGCATCATTTTATGAAACACTCCATACCACCTGAGCCAGTTTTCTTTTAATCCACATACTGGTTTTACAAGGGAGGATTAGTTAAATGGAGATAAACCTTTCCCCCTGTATTAGCCACCAAAAAAATATCTGCAAGGTTTGACTTCCTCTCCCTTTTCTGATAAATTAGTCTATAATTTCCTTGACACCAGAGGGTTGAAAGGCAGCATACTTGAATTTGATACACTGTTTTGCATGCCAGATATTACTCACTCAAAATCACTGTCAAGGCATCGTCTGAAGCAAGATATATACACAAAAAAATTGAGATTGCCACTCTGACCACATATATCTTCTGCCTCATTCAGTTTGACTTATCTTGGCCATTGTGATCTTCATCCTTGCCAGAAATCTTTAATTCATGGATGTCAAACTTAGATCTCCATGGTGGTGTCACATGATGTATCAGGACTTTTTAACCCTTTACTAAAACAGAAGTGGGGATGGCCAGTGTGTGACGCATCTGGCCCACAGGCCAATAATTTGACAGCCCTGCTTTAATTGTTTTTCTTAGCCAGCTCTTGACTCAACTATATCAGGGTTACCATTTGACTGTTCTGCTGCAATCACCAGTAACTTAGAACATCCTGGTATCATATGAAACTCTGTACACAATAATGGGAAGGGTACGGCTTGTATAGTAAATCTTGTGTAGGAGAAAGGTTTTCCTCTTCTTTTTAATCAGTAGGTTGGAGGCTTTTCTCACCAGCAAATCTACTTTGAGAAATTATGTTCCTTAAGATTCAGACAAATATTGGCTTTCTCCCCAACTTGATGCTCTCTGGATATGAGGCAATTACATCTTCATGTGCAGCCTGTTGTGGCTTTTCAGCAGAGCTGCCAGTAGATTCAGACAGTGAAGAGGTTGAGGGGAAACATGGGCCACTCCTGTAATCTGGGGAAGGCTTTGATGAGGGCTCTGTCTCAGAGGCAGAGAGGGGGCCAGAGCCGTATGCCAGTTATCAGCTGCCTTCAGAGTCATATATCAGTGAGGCAGATGAACAGCTGGAGCCTTTTCCCATGTATGCATGCGCAGAGTTGCCAGATGAAGGGAACAGCTAAAGAACAGGTGTCAACCTGAGAGTAAGGCAATTTCCTCCCAGAGAACATAAAAGAGGAATAAAATGGGAATGGAGTTTGCAGGAGACAATTAGTTCATTTAATTGACGTGTGACTCTCTGAGACCCCAAGTTTTGCAGATATCGGCATGGCAGCTCTCCAAGCCAGAGAAGGTCTGTGACTGTAAATCCTCCCTTGAAAGACTGCTGGATGTGAACGAGCAGAATTCACAGTAAATTAATAAAAGGGTTTTTTGTCAGGACCAGGAGTTTACTTTATGCTCTTGGGAAGCCTATGTCAGAACACAGCCAGACTGTCTGAAACTAGGAAATGACACAATTGTGCATAGAATGATGTTTGCAGGGGTGAGAAATGATCTTTTTTTTCTCCCCTAAATCCTGTAGGGTCTGTATTTTAATGGCAGTGCCCTTCTCTTGTACTTAATTGCTGCTATTTCAGAGGCATGTGCAGTCACCAAAGAACTTGACACACACAATTACAATAGTTGGGCAGCATCTTCGGTAAGATCACATTTAAACTCAATATCAGCAGGGAGGGAATGATGTGTTTTTGCTTTGGTTCATTTATTTCCAAAATCAGATATAAGATGATTAAATATAATTGATAATAATTAGACATTCTTAAAATTGTTCTTTTGTTTAAAGTATTACTTCAGTCCTGCCTTTTTCATCTAGCAGTGTGCTAATGGCCACTTCATGTAAGATTTATATATTTCTCTATTTATTAAAAAGGAGAAGAATTTTCCTTATTTAATTGCTCTGCTATTTGGACCTTGGAATATACAACCAAAATCTGAAAAAGGAGCCAGTGCAGACAGTTCAGAAACTGGCAACCCATAACATCTGGTTTCTTCTTGCACAGTAACTCTCCTGACACATTAATCTGTCCTGGAAATGAGAATTGTAATATGAGTTGTAAAGTAGGCAAATTGCAGTTAAAAATCAAAATGCTGGAAAGAAAAAAAAAACCTGTCACTTGGTTCTAAGATGGTCCCAAACATATTGCAATTTTTGCCCTCCGCCGCCCCGCCCCCCCCGCCCCAAACACTAAATATGGCCCTTGGTTGGAGTAGACTGCCTTTATATGTGAGGTATATTATAGCCAGGTATACTATAAAACTAAAATCCTTTGAGTAAAAACTACACTCTCCATAGAGAGCCAGCTTAGTGTTAAAGTATCAGGTTAGAAACCAGGAAATAGTGAGTTAGGGCTGGTCAATAATTCTCATGGCCCTAGAAAGGAGGCCATGGCAAACCACTTCCAAAATATCTGGCCAAGAAAACTGCAGTAATAGTCTAGGCAGTTGCCAGGAGTCAAAAACTGATTCAAAAGCATTTTAAAAACTGTCTTCACTTAAGCAAACAGCCCTGTGATTTTTAGCTAGTCTCCTATTCAAGTATGGATCATGCCTGAGTTTGTAATCTTAGCATTATGAATCTAGGTTAGGTATATGCTAAGATATAAAGTGGCTGATTTGATCTTGCTTATAAGCAAATATGATTTATGGTAGAATATTAACTAAGCCACTGTGGCTTGTGAAACAAATTGTGATGTAGAATGATGGAAGCAAACAAGTGTGATCTTACTTTCTTCCCCTTATCTTTGCCTGGAGCCAAATATTAAGATGTTTACACAATTATGTCCCTATGGCAAATGTGTATGCACAAGTCATTACTGTTCTCAATTGAATATTGTTATTTCTCCCAAAATAACTTCTAAAACAAAACTGCCTAGAAAGACCAAATTCTTATATTGAAGTTATGCATGAAATTTAGCATTGTGTGTAGATAGATAGATAGAGAGAGAGAGAGAGAGAGAGAGAGAGAGAGAGAGAGAGAGAGAGAGAGAGAGAGAAAGGAATAGAGAGAAATAGAAAGAGAGAAATACAGTAGGTAGGTATGGAGAGAGTGTGTGTATGTAGGTAGGTATGTAAAGGGAGAGAGAGAGAGAGAGAAATACAGTAAGTGTAGGGAGAGAGTGTGTGTGTAGGTAGGTAGGATAGAGAGAAATAGAAAGAGAGAGAGAGAGAAATACAGTAGGGAGGTAGGGAGAGAGAGAGTTGGGGGGTAGGTAGGTAGGTAAAGGGGGGGAGAGAGAAATACAGTAGGGAGGTAGGGAGAGAAAGTGTGTGGGGTGTAGGTAGGTAGGTAAAGGGGGAGAGAGAGAGAAATACAGTAGATAGGTAGGGGGAGAGAGTGTGCATGTGTAGGTAGGTAGGTAGGATAGAGAGAAAGAAAGAGAAATACAGTAGGTATTTACAGTGTGTGTGTGTGTGTGTGTGTGTGTAGGTAGGTAGGTAGGTAGGTAGGTAGAAGGATAGAGAGAGCTTGGGCCAATACCCGAGACCCCGACCCGCGACTCGACTGAGGACCTAGTGGCCGCCTGGAATAGTGCAGCCATGGGGGCCCTGGATCGGGTTGTGCCCTTGCGGCCTCTTACTCGGCGCCGATCCACCTTGGCTCCTTGGTTCTCTGAGGAGCTGAGGGCGATGAAACGCCGAAGGAGATGTCTAGAGAGCGTTTGGAGGTCCACTCACTCCGAATCTGACTGGACACGGGTAAAGTCGCATTTGTGGACCTACCTTGTGGTGATAAAAGCGGCGAAACGGAATTATCTCTCCGCTCTTATCGCGTCTGCAGATAACCGCCCTGCCGCCCTGTTTAGAGTGACCCGCTCCCTCCTTCATCAGAGGGTGCGGGAAGCTCACTTGTAGGGTCGTGCAGAGGAATTTGGATGTTATCTGCATGATAAAATCATTCAGATCCGGGACGAGTTAGCCTCTGATTGGTTTAGTCCAGGCGGGCTGACGGAGGCAGGTCCTGAGACTGTTGTTTGGGAAGAGTTCGATCCTGTGACTCCTGAGGACATGGACAGGATGCTGGGGCGACTGAACGCCACCACATGTTTATTGGACCCGTGTCCCTCCTGACTAGTACTGGCCTCCTGGGAGGTGACACGAGGCTGGCTCCAGGCAATTGTCAACGCTTCTTTGAGTGAAGGGTTTTTACCAACCGCCTTGAAAGAGGCGGTGGTGAGACCCCTCCTCAAGAAGCCCTCCCTGGGCCCAGCTGTGTTGGCCAACTACCGTCCTGTCTCCAACCTTCGCTTTCTTGCGAAGGTTGTTGAGAGTGTGGTGGCGCGACAGTTCCCCCAGCACCTGGAGGAAACTGTCTACCTGGACTCGCACCAGTCCGGTTTCCAGCCTGGGCACAGCACAGAGACAGCATTGGTCGCATTGGTGGATGATCTCTGGAGGGCTCGGGATAGAGGTTGTTCCTCTATCCTGGTTCTATTAGATCTCTCAGCAGCTTTCTATACCATTGACCATGGTATCATGTTGCGCCGACTGGAGGGGTTGGGGTTGGGGGGCACCGTTATACGGTGGTTCTCCTCCTACCTCTCCGACTGGTCGCAATTTGTGTTGGCAGGAGGGCAGAGGTCGATGTCGAGGCCCCTCACGTGTGGGGTGCCTCAGGGGTTGGTCCTCTCACCCCTCCTGTTCAACGTCTATATGAAGCCGCTGGGTGAGATCATCTGTGGTTTTGGGGTAGAGTTCCATCAGTACGTTGATGACACCCAGCTGTACATCTCTACCCCAGACCACCCCAACGATGCCGTTGAAGTGATGTCCCGGTGTCTGGAAGCCATGCGAGTCTGGATGGGGAGAAACAGGCTTCGACTCAACCCGTCCAAGACTGAATGGCTGTGGTTTCCGGTGTCACGATATAGCCAGCTGGCTCCATCTCTGGCTATCAGGGGCGAGTCACTGGCTCCCGCGGAGAGGGCCCGCAATCTGGGCGTCCTCCTGGACTCTCGGCTGTCTTTGGACGACCATATGACAGCCGTGGCCAGGGAGGCTTTTTATCAGGTTAACCTGATACGCCAGTTGCGCCCCTTTCTAGATCGTGACGCTCTACACACGGTCACTTGAGCCCTCGTCATCTCCCGCCTGGACTATTGTAACACTCTCTACATGGGGCTTCCCTTGAGGTGTACCCAGAGGCTCCAGCTAGTTCAGAATGCAGCCGCGCGGGGGATTTTGGGGGCCTCAAGATGCTCCCATTTAACACCTCTCCTGCACGAGCTGCACTGGCTGCCTGTGGCTTTCCGGGTGCACTTCAAGGTGTTAGTAACCACCTTTAAAGCGCTCCATGGCATGGGACCTGGTTATTTGCAGGACCGCCTCCTACCACATACCTCCCTCCGACCTGTTCGCTCCCACAGAGAGGGCCTCCTCAGGATGCCGTCAGCCGAGCAATGCTGGCTGGCGACTCCTAGGGGGAGAGCCTTCTCTGTGGCAGCCCCCGCCCTCTGGAATGACCTACCCCCCGAACTACGTACAACCATGGACCTGCGCCTCTTCCGTTGGGCATTGAAAACACATCTATTCCATGCAGCCGGCCTGTTGTAGTTTTTAAATTTGGCTTTTAATAGGGGTTTTACTGTGATTTCTGGATGGGAAGTAACGGACTCAGGCTCAACCCGACCAAGACCGAGTGGCTGTGGTTTCCGGCTGCCCGTTTCAACCAGCTCACTCCAACGCTGGCCATAGGGGGCGAACATCTTGCCCCTGTGGATGGGGCGCGCAATTTGGGTGTCCTCCTGGATACCCGGCTGTCCATGGAAGATCAAGTGACAGCCGTGGCCAGGAGGGCGTTTTACCAGGTCCGCCTGGTTCGCCAATTGCGCCCCCTATTGGATCGGGACACCCTTCGCACAGTCACTCACGCGCTCGTGACATCCCGACTGGACTATTGTAACTCTCTCTACATGGGGCTTCCCTTGAGGTGCACCCGGAGACTTCAGCTAGTCCAGAACGTAGCCGCGCGGGCAATTATGGGTACCACAAGGTGTACCCATGTAACACCGCTCCTGCGCGAGCTGCACTGGCTGCCTGTTGTCTTCCGGGTGCGCTTCAAGGTATTAATTATCATCTTTAAAGCGCTCCATGGCTCGGGACCTAGCTATCTGCGGGATCGGATCCTGCCTCATACATCCTCACGGCCGATTCGCTCCCACAGAGAGGGACTTCTCCGGGTGCCGTCCACTAGACTCTGTCAGCGGGCGACGCCCAGGGGAAGGGCTCTCTCTGTGGCGGGCCCAGCCATCTGGAACGACCTCCCCCCCGACATTAGGACCACCACGGACCTCCGCTCCTTCCGTCTTAAACTAAAAACACACTTCTGCCTTGCCGGCCTGGGATAGTTACTCCTCTGTTTTTGGGTTTATTGGGGATTTTTAGTGTAGCTAGTTTAATGGGTATTTTAGCGCAGGTATTGTTTAATTTATTTTTAATGTGAATTGTTGTATATAGTTATTGTTTTTATCTTCTCTGTGCACCGCCCCGAGTCCCTGTGGGGAGAGGGTGCGGTTTATAAGTATTAAATTATTATTATTATTATTATTATTATTATTATTATTATTATTATTATTATTATTATTATTATTATTATTATTAGTACAGGCATTTTAGTTTAATTCATTTTTAAGACGTTTTTATTGTATTTGTCATTTTATTAGTGCCTGTTCACCACCCTGAGTCCCGCAAGGGAGATAGGGCAGTATATAAATATGAATAAAATCAAAATTAAAAAAAAAAAAAGAAATAGAGAAATACAGTAGGTAAGTAAGGAGAGCGAGAGAGTGTGTGTGTAGATAGGTAGGTAGGTAGAAGGATAGAGCGAGAGAAATAGAGAGAGAGAGAAATACAGTAGGTAGGTAGAGAGAGAGAATAGGTAGGTAGATTGATGTTTCCAGGTGTATTTATCCATGTCCTGGAGAAGGAAATTGCTGACAAACCTTAAGACTTCGTTTCTGCTGGCACAGAAACAGTTAAAAAGCTTCCAAAAGGAAATAGAAAGTGTTTTTGCATACTGTAAACCTCCCCCAAACAGTCAGTTTCTCTGTGAAAAAGGGGCTGGTTTTTTTAAAATAAAAAGCATGAATAGCCTTGGGGGGGCTTGCAGAGTGCTCCTGGGGGGGGGTGTCAAAAATCAGCAAAAAACTGGCCCATTTATCGCAAAAATGGGCCATTTTTGTGTTAAATTGCATGCATAGCCCTCTGGAGACTTATAGAGTGCTGCTGGGGTTGGGGGAGCAAAAAATGCCCCATTTTAGGCTAAATTCTGCCCTCCGCAGCTCCCAGGAGCTCTCTGGAAGCCTTCATAAGGCTATGTACAGCCAATTTGGTGAAGGGGGTGGGGTTCCATGGGGCAAAAAAATGCTGTATTCAATGTATAAGACGCACCCAGATTTTCAGTTTCTTTTTAGAGGAAAAAAGGTGCGTCTTATACACCAAAAAATATGGTATGTATAATGGAAGACTGATAAACACTGGAAGAGTGATAAACACTGAGAAACATTAGTTTCTCAGGAACATCTAGGTTTCAATTTACTTTTTGTTTACTGAGAATATCGGTTCTCTAACCCAGGGGTCTCCAACCTGCTGGAGAAGTCTGGGAGCTGAAGTCCTTCAGACTTAAAGTTGCAAAGGTTGGAGACCCCTGCTCTAACCTATTGGACTATTAGATACAAGATCATTTAATAAATGTTTATTTCCTTTTCCCATGCAAATGAAATCAGCATTCACAGTGCTATTAAGCCAAGCTTTTGTGCATTTTTATGGAATAAAGCACCACGGAAACAAATTTGTCAAATACATACAAAACAGTAAAGAAGCAATATTATTTAACTACTCATTATCCTCCAGTTAACAGCAATAAAAAATGTCACTTGTTATCACTAATGTCCCTGTGAAATTGCTTCTTGCAAGGATTATCCTAATATTATGAATATATTAAAGTCCAATAATATTTATTCCACAGAATTTAGTGTCTTGCTAGGAATGGAAACAATGTGATTTTAAATTTATTTTTGTACTATATTATATTTTGAATATAAATATTTTGACTGTTTTCTAATCATTTTGTCTCTCTCCCCTTCCTCCCATGTAGTTCTTTGCCTTCGTTGTTACTTCCTGCTATGGTGGAAATACCTACTTTAGTTTTGTATCTTGGAGATCACAAACCTTGCAATAAGTATTATCTTCTAATAAAACAACTCAGTATGTAAATGTTATATAATTTTGATGAAAATATTTAGGTAATATAGTTTTCACTCAAAAGTAAAAACAAATATTTCTTTTTACAAATTATGGAAAGGATAGTTCACCTGAAAGGAATGGTTCTACACACTGTTCTCTTATTAACATCATTGGAATTAATCATTGTGATACAGCTCAGTTACCACAAACAAGAAGCAGAAGGAAGAATTGATGATATAGGAGGGAAGAGAAGAAAACATGGAAGCTGTTTAATGTTATTTGCACTGGGGGCACTTCCATAGAATATTGTGCTCTTTGAAAGCTGCTCCAGATCTCAGGATTCTTGTTAATAGTGTTGCAGAGCATTGTACAACCAGGGGCACTATCTGATGGGACTGATTTAAAATCTGAAAACTTTTGTAACATGAAAAACATGTATCCTCAGATAAAATACTGTAACTAGAACATGTTACTCTTTGTATCAATTCATATTATTTCCTTAGGTAGTGTATATTGTAACAAAATCAGTAGATTTCACAGTTTTCTTCATAATTATTACGGGAATTACGGAGACCTGGTTGGGCCCCGAGGGGGGTTTACCCCTCGTGGAAATGTGCCCACCAGGCTACCGTGCATTTCATCAGTCTAGGGCCCTAGGCAGGGATGGGGGGGGGGGGTGGCGGTTATTGTCAAGGAAAGTCTGGAGCCAAGGGAGACCACTGTGCCTCAGACGACTGGCTGTGAGTCCCTCTTCGTGAAGTGGGGCCTAGGGAGGCAATTGGGCTTGCTGATTGTATACCTGGCTCCCCGCTATGTAACAGCAGCCCTGCCCGAGCTACTCGAGGTGATCGCCGCGATGGCGGTGGAGACCCCCAGACTTATAGTCATGGGGGACTTTAACCTGCCATCGGCAGGCGAAACATCCGAGGCAGCCCGGGAGTTCATGGCTTCCATGACGGACATGGACCTGACCCAAGTAGTTCAGGGCCCCACTCACGAGGGCGGACACACGCTGGATCTGATTTTTGTCTCTGGGCAGTGGAGAAGTGATCTCGGAACAGGGGATTTAGTCATCTTACCCTTGTCATGGACAGATCACTCTCCTTTGGATAGACTTTCCAACCGTCACACCCCACCGTGGGGAGGCGGAACCGGAGACATCGAGTTGGTTCCGCCCCAGGCGCCTGATGGATCCGGAAAGGTTCCAGAGGGAGCTTGGGCCAATACCTGTGTCCCTGCCCCACGACTCGACTGAGGATCTGGTGGCCGCATGGTATAGTGCGGCCACTGGGGCCTTGGACCGAGTCGCGCCCTTGCGGCCTCTCATGCGGCGTCGAATCACCCAGGCCCCTTGGTTTACTGAGGAGCTTCGGGAGATGAAACGCCGCAAGAGACGCCTAGAGTGTAGGTGGAGATCTTCTCGATCCGAAGCTGACCGAACACTAGTGAGAGATCATATTAGGACTTACTTAGTGGCGCTAAGAGTGGCCAAACGTGAGTATTGTGCCACCCTTATCGCGTCCGCAGAAAACCGCCCTGCCGCCCTGTTTGGGGTGACCCGCTCCCTCCTTCACCTGAGGCCGTGGGAAGCCCCTCTGCAGGGTCGAGCAGAGGAATTTGGAGTGTTTCTGCAGGACAAAATCACTCAGATTCAGAACGAGCTGCCCTCCACTGAAAGTGATCCAGTCGATATGCCCGGTGCTGGTCGAGATAACACCTTGGGAGGAGTTTGACTTTGTCACTACCGAGGATATGGACAGGTTGCGGAGGAACCTTAGAGCCACCACATGTTTATTGGACCCGTGCCCCTCCTGGCTTGTACTGGCATCTTGGGAGGTGACACAAGGCTGGCTCCAGGGCCTTGTGAATTCATCTCTGAGTGAGGGGTCCTTGCCTACCGTCTTGAAAGAAGCGGTGGTGAGGCCCCTCCTCAAGAAGCCACCCTGGACCCAGCATTATTAGAAAACTATTGTCCCGTCTCCAACCTTCACTTTTTAGCGAAGGTTGTCGAGAGTGTGGTGGCCCAACAGTTTCCTCGGCACCTGGAGGAAGTTGATTATCTAGACCCGTGCCAGTCCGGCTTCCGGCCCGGTCACAGCACCGAGACGGCATTGGTCGCGTTGGTTGATGATCTCTGGAGGGCGCGGGATAGAGGTTGGTCCTCTATCCTAGTCCTATTAGACCTCTCACCGGCTTTCGATACCATCGACCATGGTATCTTATTGCACCGATTGGGGGGGTTGGGGCTGAGAGGTACCGTTCTACGGTGGTTCTCGTCCTACCTCTCTGGTCGGTCACAATGGGTGTTGGCAGGAGGGCAGAGGTCGTCCCCGAGGCCCCTCACATGTGGGGTTCCTCAGGGGTCGGTCCTCTAGCCACTTCTGTTCAACACCTACATGAAGCCGCTGGGCGAGATCATCCGTGGTTTTGGGGTGGATTACCATCTGTACGCTGATGACACCCAGCTGTACATATCCACCCCAACGATGCCGTCGAGGTGTTGTCCCGGTGTTTGGAGGCCGTACGGATCTGGATGGGTAGTAACAAACTCAAACTCAACCCATCCAAGACCGAGTGGCTGTGGTTTCCGGCACCCCGGTTCAGCCAGATAAGTCCAACACTGGCCATTGGGGGCGAACAACTGGCCCCCGTGGAGAGGGCGCGCAACTTGGGCATCCTCCTGGATTCCCGGCTGTCCATGGAGGACCATGTGGCAGCCGTGGCCAGGGAGACGTTCTATCAGATACGCCAGTTGCGCCCCTTACTGGACCGGGGGGCCCTTCGCAGTCACTCAAGCACTTGTGACATCTCGGCTGGATTACTGTAACGCTCTCTACATGGGGCTCCCCTTGAGGTGCACTCGAAGGCTACAGTTAGTACAGAATGCGGCCGCGCGGGTGATTATGGGTGCTCCAAGGCAAGCCCACATAACACCTCCTGCGCGAGCTGCACTGGCTGCCTGTGGCTTTTCGGGTGCGCTTCAAGGTGTTGACCACCATCTTTAAATCGTTCCATGGCTCGGGGCCTAGCTATATACGAGACCGCCTCCTGCCCCATACATCCCTTCGTCCGATCCGCTCACAGAGAGAGGGTCTTCTCCGGGTGCCGTCAGCTGGGCAATGCCGGTTGGCGACACCCAGGGGAAGGGCCTTCTCTGTGGCGGGCCCGGCCCTCTGGAACGACCTATCCCCCGACCTTCGTACTACCTCGGACCTCCGCCTCTTCCGCCAACGCCTTAAGACGTATTTATTCCAACAAGCTGGCCTAGGATAGCCCCCCATTTCTGACTTTTTATACGTAAATTATAATTTGGTAGGGTTTTTTAAATGGGTTTTAGCACGGGTTCTAAATTATTTAATATGTTTTAATGATATATATTGTTTTGTATTGTGATTTTAGTAATGCCTGTGCGCCGCCCTGGGTCCTGACAAGGAGAAGGGCGGGGTATAAATTCGAAATAAATAAATGTTTTTGTTTAAGCATGCATTTATTTATTAGAAAAATCTACTATTTTATAGAACCTTCTATTTTTTGCAAATGTGTATAACTTTCAAGGCTATAGATTTATTACAGTTATAGATGGGAATAGTTAATAATTCATTGTGATACATTTAGCGAAGCAATTGAATAAAAAATGCATTACTATAATAATCTTGCACAGGTCTGTAGTATGAACACTCTTAAAATACTGTGTCCCATTCTAATAACTGGACCTCACTTTAGATCTGGAAAAAATGCAGAAAAAAAGAATCAAAATGATCAGGGACATGAATAATTTCATTTAAAAACGTTATTTTTAAAACATTTTTCTTAAATGATAAGAATGTGGTACATGATGCAATACTGAAAAAGCAGGTAATAATTTTTCTGTTTCCTACAATGCTAGAACTGAAGAGTCATTATTTTATGACTGAATGGTATACGATTTGGGGCTGATAAATAGGAGAGACTGTTCCAAAGAGCACAGAGCTTAACTCTGGAATTTACTCCTGAAGGATGTGAGGATGCCCACCTTAAACCATTGTATAAGAAATGAAACAAATTCAAAAAGGATAGGGGTGCCTATTAGACCAGGTGCTGTTGGCAGCATTCCTCTGAAAATTAGTTGCTGAGAAATATCAGTGAAAAAATTAATAAACCACTATAATTTGTGGTTAATTTAATCAGAACCTTGGATTTAATATAGGTTACAACATTAGTGAAAAGATAGCTTCATTTTGAGAGCCACCTATGTAGTGCAGTGATTTTAAAATGCCTGGAAGACCAGGAATCAACCCCACTACTAGCCCTAGCTAATTTTGGTTCATCTCTTAGGGTTACTGTTATGGAAAAACATGTACATTGAATTTGTGTGGGAAAGTTTTGATATGAACAAAAACATGAATAGTGTAAAAAGTTTTAAAATCTCATATCCCTGCTCACTTCTTAAGGTTCTTTACCATGTTGCATAACAATTATTTGCTGCTAAACTATCTTCCCTTAAAAGCAGAAATCTTATATAGAGTTAGGTTCTTGGAGCTTTTACATGCAATTATCTTAAGATAAAGAAACTAATATATACATTCTCTAGAGAACTGAACAAACACAATTCCACATCAGTGGAACACAATTTGACCACTTAACACTGTCAAAAGTCAGCATTAATATTCCAAAATTACTGCAACCAAAGCTATGACTGGGGGAAGGGAGGACAAAAAAAATTGTAATCTGAGAGAAAGTTTTGAGATTTAACATGAAAATATGAGTTTGCTTTCAGAAATAGTAGCCGACTTTTTTTAAAAAATAATGATGTACTCATCCATATTAAGCACAAAATGGGGGACACTTTTCTTACATATTTCTGGAATATTTATTTAACGTAGAATGCTTATACCTTGCCAGTTTAGTGTAGTGTTAAGGAGTTTGGCTGGAAACCAAGAGACTGAGTTCTAGTCCCAGTTTATGCACGAAAACCAGCTGGGTGATTTTGGGCCAGTTAATCTCCCTCATTCCAACCCATGTCACAGTATTATTGATGTGGGGTAAATGGGAAGAGGAAAGAAGCATTATATGCTTACCTCCCTCATGTTACAAGTAAAAAGGGGTATAAAAGTATTTAAAAATAGGAAAATCTTATCAATCTTTTGACTGGTAAATAATAACACAAGAACCATGCACACTCACAAAAACACACAGGTGGTCAACCCATAATTGCAGATTACAAAAACAAATTCCTACAATATGCTTTAATTTTGTATTAGGTAGATTTTACTTGCTCCTGAAAATGCAATAAAAACTATCCATGGGTTGGGGGAACATCATACTACCCCATTGTTGATGCCCAATGTACCTCTCATGGTGGAATCTTTTAACAAATCCTTTCTGGATGTCTGAACTGGGTAGGCAGATTTCATTTTGGCAAGCTATAGCTGTTGCTGTTGATGCCTGTTGTATCCCAGAGTTCTATAGATCTCTGATTAACCTGACTTCATGTCTCAAATAGCCAGCAGGCCAGTTCATTCAGATTATATTATGTAAAGTCTATGATATATATGAAAATTTTAATTCTCACAGTTTAAGATCAGCAGGCTATATTTTTTTAAGTAGGCCTAGTTTCACAACCAGGAATTGCCCCAGAATACTACATTGAGTATTTTGTGGGATACTGAATTTATAACCTACATAAACATTTACTTCATGGTTAAGTTTTTTACAAGGGAAATGTTCTTTAATTTTATGAACATTAAAGAAGTAGAATAATTGGATGACCTCACTGAAGCATTATAATTTTTAAAATGAAGGACTAATGCAGTATCATCTGAAAACCTAGTGTAAAAAGAAACTAACCAATTTTGTCTTCAGTTTTGTCATCTTCAGATTCAGAATCCCATGAATTTGGAATTTCTTCTCTATTCCCCCCCCCCCCCCAAGAATTTCAGTGTTAGTGTGACAGTCATGACAATATACAATTAAATACTTCACAATTCAGCCTGAAGCTGGATTATTCAGGTTCTTCAATTTAACCCAGCCATTGACATTTTTATGTGTAAAAATGATGAGTGCATCACTTATATTATCTTTAAGCAACTTGAAGACACAATTGGATTAAAATATATGTGAAATTAATTACATTAAATTATCTACAAGTAACAAAATCATTTAGTAAGTTCATATGGGTTATATAGTCAGCAGGTGGTAGTATCTAGCTAACCATGTCTGAATAGAGAATCCAACCAAGATATTTCTGTTTATTAGATAGTTGAACACGAAACTCTCAGAGGATGCTAAAGTTTCTGGCTATGGGAAATTGAAAAATATTTTGGAAGGTGACTGTGGCAAACTTTACAGAATATATATGTTATTTCTGAGAAAACTGCATGGGTGTGTCCACAAAGTCACCAGTAGTCAAGCTTGATTGTAAGTATGTCATGCAGAATGTTCTCAAATAGTTAATTGCCAGCTAGCAATTCTTTTATTTAATTCTTATAGTTGGGGTAAGGCTCTATAATTTTGGGACACCTTGAGAAATTCATTTCCTGAATTATCAGTTTTAGTTTTAGCTATGTTGGTGTCCTGAAGCTTCTTTCAGATGCCAATACAATGTAGTGAATATCAGTAAGAGAGCATTGCCATTGGATATGGAGTTCTGTGACAGGTGAATAAATTTAATAAATAAATAAATCCATGCAGTTGACCATACACATTCATTGTCCTACCTTTCTGCAGGCTAGCCACTTCCAAAAGTATGACTGCTATTCCCAGATTTTGCAGCCATTATATTCTTTATAACTGGAAGATCCAGAGCTGGAGAAGGTCTAATTCACAGACCTATGGGATCAGGCCAAGGATCTGCTTCAACATCGGGTCCTAATTATATAATAAAACTACTCTGTTAACTTATACTGACTTTTCTTTTAAAATAAAGTGTATGGTTTGAAGCCACTTCTAGATTTTTTGGTATTCAGAACTGTTTGCTTTTGATTTCTATTTGTACTTATATTAAGAACTTCTTTGAGGCATTTAGGAGAAAGATCTCTTAACATCTGCATTATGATTAACTTTTATAAGAGCTATTCTCATTTATTTGTCCCAACAGGCTTAAAGATACTCTAGATCAGTCTTAAACTTTCAGAATGTTTATAAAACCTTGCAACTCTAACCAGCTGTTTCTTTTGGTCTTCCATTGTTTTGCTTTCCATGATCATGATGAATTCTAAAAATACCTTTTCATATCTTATTAGCCTAATGATGTAGCTCTAGTTTTTATTTCCCCCCATTACAATCTAAGACGACCATTTTACAAAATAATTACCCATCGAAAGACTTTCGCAGCAGCAATTCCGAAGAATTTCACCACTTCTTCCCTCGCCACCAATTTAATAGACTTCCTGTTTATCGTATATGTGTGCGGAGAGGGGAGGGGGCCCTTTTCTGCCATCTGCTACCTCCTTCCTGTTTTACCATCTCTCCCTCTTCGCGCGTCGACCACCGGCGCAGCACTGGGTTAAGAGCTCCAGGAGCCCGCTCCCCGACATGCTTCCCCCAAAACAACATCTCCTCCCTACCACCTCACTCCCATGGCTTTAGTGGGACGCTATCCCGGCCCCGTGTCGTCGGCCAGCTCTTAACTGTACAAGAGGCATCCTAGCCAGAGAGCTGCTGGGCCCCGCCCCGCACTGTCCCGCCTCTGGAGTTAAGTGTCGCAATAGTGGTTGGCTTTTTTTGGAGGGGGGGGGATTGCACCCGTTCGTTCACGAAGCTGTCGGATATATCACGGCATGCGGGTCATTCGCACCGATGCCAGCAGTGGGGGCACTCCCAGATTTTCTGCTCCGCCGCCACTTTTCTACGGGCCGGACACAGGACTACTCGACAGAGGCTATGCGGGGTCTTGCTCTGCCATGCTGAAAGTGGCCCAAATGGTAAGGATCAGAAGGGACAGGGGGTCCTAGGGAAGCGAGGGGAGGGACTTGAATGTTTCGCCAAGCTGCGGGAGCAACTGCGCTTTCTGTCTATTCAAGTTTTGCTAGGATTTGTTTGCCTGTCGGTCGTTTCCCAGGAAAGGCAGCGAGATTTTGCATCGCCCAGCCAACAACAGCTGGCGCTGCTGGCTGCGTTCCTCTGTGTGGGCAACGCCCTGCACGTGTTACCTACCCCAGTTCCCGCCAGGAATTGATTGGCGACAAAGAGGGAAACTGAGGCGAAGAGCGGTTCCGAGAGAGTGCCCCGGCTGGGCGATCTGGGAATTATTCCTTGCAGCGGGCGCGCCTTTCCGACTCTTCCGAGAGGAGCAGTAGTGATGTTTCCTGCAGATTTTGGGCAGAGTCAAGTTCTGTTTTAATAGATTAACAGATTTTAGTCTCTAGGCTGCTTAGAACAGTGTGCCTGATTTAGTTTATAGGCTTGACAAGAGGGCGGCGTAAGATTTTTAAAACAAAGCTAATGGAGACTTTGAATAAAAAACTAAAAGAAATCGCAGCACTGGAGACAGAATACCCCAGTTCATTAGTACTCTTTCTCTGATCGCAGTCCTTCGAATAACTAACCTGTTATTCTTTGTAGCCTGCATAAATTTGTTATTTATTGAGTTGACGAATTCAATTTGAGAACTACATTTAAAGACTTCTCTTTCAGGAGCTGAAAATATAATCTCTTGACTTGAATTAAAAAGGCAAACAATTTTGGACAGGTAACTAACCACACAAATTGCAGAATATGGACTGTTTCAACAGGTGTTCAGCCATCTCCGTTTGATTATTCTTTTTTTTTTTTTGTCCAAACAATTTTTATTGAATTTTACAATTTTATAGGAAAAGTGGAAGTGGTAAGGTATAATGATAACATTTTAGGACTTCCATGTCGGGGTCGGTGTTCGCCTCTGAGGCTTCATACAAATACATTTTTTTAAAGATATATAGTGGTGAGAAATAAGCATATCATATTACATTTCATACATTCAATCATACTTTTTTTTTAACATCCATCTTGATTATAGTGAATTTCAAAACATAATTATTTTTGAGATCTGAGTCTCTTAGCAATAGTTTCTTCTTCCTCCTTCTTTTCAATAGGCGGAGCCGCTGCTCCCCCTGTTCCCTCTTTTTCTTCTAGGAGTGGGGAGTGCTTTTTAAGAAAAGCCTCCGCCTCTCCTATTGTTTTAATTCTAACTCTACCCCCTTCCCAGTATACCAGCAATCCCTCAGGCATCAACCACTTAAACCAGATTCCTTTTTTAAATAATTTTTTGGATAGGAAGGAATATTTCCTCCTAATCTCATGATTTTTTGGGGGGGAATCTGCTTCAATATGGTAATTTCTTTGTCTTGAAATTTTAATGGCCCGCCCCGTTGAGCCCTCAGTATCTCATCCCTCATAGACCTCCTTAAAAATTTAACATGAACTTCTCTTGGCACATCGTTTATCTTAGCATATGTAGAATTAATTCTATAAATCATGTCCATATCCCCCCAGAAAAATTCTTTATTTTTCTTTGTAAGATTTGCTAAAATTGTGCTCATTAAATCCCTATGGTCCTCCCCTTCCTCTTCAGGAACGTTCTGAAATCTGAGGAAAAAAGACATTCTTTCAAACTCAATCTTTGACATCTGCATATTAATTTCTCCCGTTTCTTTTCTTATTTCTCCTAACTCCTCTTTTATCTCCTCTGCTTCTTTCTCTAACACTTCAATTTTTTGTTTGTTTTCTAATGTATTTCCTTTTGTCTCTCGCATTTCTAACTTTAAATCTGCCAAGTCCTTTCTAATTTCACGTATTTCTGTCGTTATGTCCTGCAGCATCTCCTTAATAGTTGGTTCTTGAGAGCTCTCTCCAGTTGCTTCTTTCTGTAACATCTCAGTAATTTTGCCTTGTTGTTGGATCGGACTGGATCTAGCAGATGATGGGGCAGAAAGGGACTTTCCAGCAGGAGGTTTTCTATATGCCATTGTTGTAATTTTAGTTGTACAATAAAAATGGCGTCAGAAAAGTGAGCAGTCAGAGAAGTCCAAAGAGCCGGAGAAAAGTTCAATTGAAAATTCAAGTCCTAAGTTGTAATAAAGACCAGAGAAGGAAGTTAATCCTCTAATTAAAAAAGGAAGCATCCACTTTGGGAGAGTCACCGAAGGCTTCTTGGGGAGGGGGTGAAAGATAAATTGTCCATTAAGTTGTTAAAAGCGCTGTAGGGCTGCTTTCACTGAGCCAGGGGAAGTTTCCAATTAAGAACAAAGGGAAGCCATTTTCCGCTTCATTGTTGAGAAGAACGTGCAAACGAAAGTTCTATTTGTTGCAAAGGATTACAATGTTGCCACTATAGCCGTATAGATAACCAAGTTTCCACTTTGAAATAGTATTCATTCGGATGCCAATAAATCTTTTTCCTTCTCCTTTGCAGAGAGCATTTCAAAACGCCGCTTTTACAAGGGGGGGTTTCTGCAAACAAAACTCCCCCCTCTATTCTTCTTTGCAAACAGATTGAATGAATTAAACAACTCACAGTCACATTTTAAATGCAGGAGACCCAGTGCAATCCTCCGTCCCTGACATTTCCGTCCAGATAGGAATTTTCCAATTATTCCGGCATCCGTTGGCAAGAGGAGTATATCCCTCCGCTATCAGCTCTCCAGCTCCTAGGTCGAAGCGGGAAAGGCTCCCCACCGACCGCCGTCTGTGTGGGGATACCCCCGCAGCCATCCCTACGGTAAAGAGAGTCCCTCCAGGACCCTCAAAGCCCCCAAGTGAGCTCACCAGAGAAGGCAAGCGGCGGACACGTTAGCAAACGCATCCGTCATCTGGAACACGGAAACGAAGTCCTGATTATTCTTATTTACTACAGTAATTTCCTTCATTTGGATCTGCCATAAAAAGGGCCTTTCATTAACACTTGCTTGGAGAAAGGGGCCTATTAAATACTTTCATGCTGCAGCAAAGGCTGTTCCCACTTCTCTCTGGAAAAAGGCTGGACCTGCACACTCAGTGGTTAACCAGCATTAACCACTGGCCTAGCCTCTGCCTGGAACCCATCTCTCCAGTGTACTCTGGAATGTTGCACTATGAATCATGTCTTCCCTAGCCAGTATGACAGACTTTGGAATTAATAGAAATATGGAGAAATCAGAGAGAATTGTTCTAGATCTAGACATTGAACAGTTCATACATTGTGCTAAAATATGGACTGTTTAATTATGGTTGATTGAATAAATATATGCAATATTTCAAGCAGAACCAAATAAATCACACTATAATTTAAATCTGGGATAGACAGGAAACTCCAGGGCCACATGTGCCTCTTCACTGCAAACCAGATAATCTCTTCAGTTCACTACTGCTGAAAATTGATGGAAGTTTCCTACTATTTTGTGATACAGAATTCAGCCTAGAGTTTAATCTATTTTCTAATTGATTAAACATGATTTAAGAAAGAAATCCTATTTGAAGAAATATTGTATTAAACAACAGACTAATCTTCCAACAAAATGAATGGATGATAGAGTGTAAGGGGAACAGATGTTAAAGAAAGGATGAGTTTATATCAGACAAGAGGTATCCAAACTACAATTTTTGCTTTTCAGGAAATCCCTAAAATATGTACAGGTAGTCCCTATGACCACAATTTCTGTTGTTAACTGAGACAATTGTGTAGTGAGTTTTGCTGATTTTACAACATTTCTTGTCGCTGTTGTTAAGTAAATCACTGCAGTTAATAAGTTAGTAAGATGGTTGTTAAGTGAATCTGGCCTCCTCATTGATTTTGCTTGTGAGAAGGTCCCAAAAGAGGATCACACGACCCCTGGGACACAGCTGGAAGTCCCATGATGTCAGCTGGAAGTCTGTCTTTTCAAAATTGTTAACTCTGAACGTTTTAATATTCTTGGAATGTAGTCTTTCATGCATTCTTCACATAAATGTTTTGTTTTGCTCTGCTATTTGTCTTACAGTTATTGTTGCTGGTCGGATTCATTTGTGTAAGATCTTCACAGTGGACAGATCACAATGCATACAGCTACTTTGAATTTGTCTGCATATATGACTTAATTATGATCTTCATCTTTTACATTATCTACATCTTTAGAGCCTATCGAAAGTTGACTTGCATCAGCTGGCCACTTGCGGTAAGTTCCTATCCATAATTAAAATTATCTTTGTCAACTTCCAGAAAGGTTACTACGTATATTAAATGGTTTTGTTACACTTGTATCTGCACATCATCAATTCCTATGTAGCATTTTTATTCCATTTACTTATTATTTAGAATTGCAGCTTCTAATGATACATGGTTTCCTGGATCTAAAAAAAATATTAACAGAGAAACGGGAACTACTGAATGTCTTCTTTCCCTTATAAAGTTAAAATGGCCATTTTTTTAATCAATATGTTTGGGAGGATCTGGTTAAACACTTCTGCAGCCTGATTTTTTAGCAAGGTATTGGGAATAGATGTACACACTTTACTACTCATAATTTGCTCTGATTTAGTTATCATTCTTGCAGATTGTTGAACATAATTGCTTAGATGTGTAATGGTCCCCATATTTCCTCATTTTAGTTTAATTTTTTTCTGCTGCTGCCTCTATATAGCATCCATTAGGCAAACAAGCCCACCTACCAGTGACAAGAAACATACTCACCAAATAAAGGGGCACTGTATCTTACTTTACAGCATATAGAATATCCCAGCCTTAGCCCCATACATCTCTAGATTGAAAAACCTGAAAGGCATCTGACTATGACTATTAAAAAATGAGGTTAAGTTCTTAGCCAGCCACCCTCATGGAAAGCAAGATTCTTCCAGAGTATTTTATCCAAGATCTACTGAAAGAGGATAGAAATCACAACACCTGGATTGTTTCACTTCTCCCCCTCCCCGCAACCATTCCATTTATTTTCAAGATTACTAAAGCATAAACTTAAATAGCTGAACCTTTCTTATGCATAGCTCCTGTGTGAATTGATGAGGAGGCTGGTCTCTTAACTGATAAGGGAGGAATGACCTACTTGTCTGAAAGTGAATGGCTATCTCCTTATAAAAATACCATTATACTCCATCACTGGTCAGTAGGCAAAGCCAAGCCAGATACAACAAGTATAGGACAACTTCATATTTTCAGAAAGGTCTACCATACTGAATACATACCTTTTCATTTATATACTACTAAAACTCTCATATCCATACCTTTAGGTGAAAGATTCTGAACCAAATGAGTGCCTCCAAAATCTGTAATCCACGACTCCTGTGGAATTGAAATTTGGCAAATTTTGTAGATCATTTTACAACATAACAATATCATAAAATAGTTTATGACATAATACAAAATATCATAAAACATTTCTTCTGATCCGCTCTGGATGTTTGGTATACAGTTCAGCATGGGCTATTTCCAAGATGGTTAGAGAGTGTCAATGAAGCAATGAACATGGGTTTGGGCAAACTCTGGGAGACAGTGAATGACAGGGAATCCTGGCATCTTCTTCAGAAAGAAGAGGGGGGTCAACCTATTTTCCAAAGCACCAAAGGCAAGACAACAAACAATGGATGGAAACTAATCAAGGAGAGAAGCAACTTGGAATTAAGGAGAAATCTGACAGAACAATTAACCAATACATTTCTGAATATTTCCTTGAATCTTAAAAAAAAAACTTTTCAAATGGCCATGCCATTTATTAAGGCATTGAAGTGTGAACCAGGGATCATGCATCAGTCACACAACAAGAGCAAGGTACCCAAAAAGAGAAGTCACCTCCTGATTGGTGACTCAATCGTAAGAGATGTAAACTTAGGTAAGGATATGGAGGTTTTGAAAGATGTCAGATGTTTACCGGGTGCTACAGCCAGCAGAGACAAGAGGCGTATTCTTAAGATAGTCAAGAATGCAAGTAAGGACTGTAAAGTTGATGCTATTATACATCTTGGCACAAATGATCTGTCCCATAAAGATGTAGCTTCTGTGCAGAATGATTTCCAGAGTTTGGGGTACGAACTTAGTAGTACAGGTTGTAGGCTTATCTTCTCAGAGGTTATACCAGTATACAAGGAACAAAAAGGAAAGGGCCAGCGCATAGCAGAGTTTAATGTGTGGCTAAAGGAGTGGTGTAAAAAGGAAGGCTTTGGTCTTATTAGTCATGATGCCTGCAGCTGGTCCAATGATAAACTGTACAAAAGAGATGGTTTGCACCCATCCAAGAAAGGGACTGAGTTACTTGGCACTAAATTCACAGATTTCCTGGCTAAACATTTAAACTGAATAGTGGGGACAGAGAATCAATAGATAAAGAATATTTCTGTCCCCAGCAAACTAAAATTCATAGGGTTATCAGTGCGTGTAACATAGATAATTGTGCAGGTAATATTATCAACACTGCTGTCAAGCAAAACCAAACAATTAACAGTGGGTGCCATACCATGTACATGAACCATACAAGTGGCAAAGAAATAGGGGCAAAGAGAACCATAGTCAAGCATAACACAGGTTTCGTAGACAGAAAACACAGGGTCAATCAAAATGGACTCAAATGTCTATACACCAATGCACAGAGTATGAGGAATAAACAGGGTGAATTAGAAATTCAAGTAAATGAGGGCAGATACGATATTGTTGCCATTACAGAAACTTGGTGGGATGAAACCCACAAATGGAACATACAGCTAGAAGGATTTAAATTATTTAAAAGAAATAGACCAAATAAAAGAGGAGGTGGAGTTGCACTATATATAAGAAATAATTACATCTCTACAGAAATAGAGCACAACAATGATGAGAACTATCTTGAATGTATTTGGGTCAATATTAAAGGTTGGGGGGGGGAATGATATTGTCATAGGTCTATACTACAGGCCACCCAACCAAGCAGAGGAAGTGGATGTACTTTTTGCTAACCAGCTAACTAAGGTATGTAGGAAGCACACTGCAATAGTAATGGGAGATTTTAACTACCCTGACATCAATTGGGAAACAAACTCTGCACCAAGTGGAAGATCCAACAGGTTCCTAACAAACCTAGCAGACAACTTTGTTTCCCAAAAGGTAGAGAAGGGAACAAGGGGATCAGCAATATTGGACTTAATTCTCACTAACAGAGAGGAAATGATAGAAGGTGTAGAAGCTACAGGAACTTTGGGGGCAAGCGATCATGAAATACTGGAATTCAACATTATGCAAACAAAAGTAGTTGAACAAAGTCAAACTAGAGTCTTAGACTTCAAGAGAGCTAATTTCAATAAACTCAGAGAGAGCTTGGGAAGGATTCCATGGATGAGAATCCTCAAGGGGAAAACAACTCAAGAAGCTTGGGAAATTTTGAAAAATGAGATTATAAAAGCCCAGACCAGCGCAATACCAATGAAGAAGAAAAATAACAGTTCCCAAAAGAAACCAGCATGGCTGCATAAAGAACTCTCTGACAAATTGAAAGACAAAAAGGATAAATATGAAAAGTGGAAAAAGGGGGACATAACCAAGGCAAAATATCAGCAAATAGCCCGAGCCTGTAAAGACGAAGTGAGGAAAGCTAAGGCTCACAATGAAGAAAGGCTTGCCAAAAAAGTAAAAAATAACAAAAAAAGCTTCTTCCAACATGTTAAAAATAAGAAAAAAGTTAAGGAAACAATTGGTCCACTGCTGGGAGAAAATGGCAAGAAGATGATAAGCAACAGGGAGAAAGCAGAACTATTTAACTCTTTTTTTGCATCTGTCTTTACACAAAGGGATAAAACAGTCCAATCAATCAAAAACAGCACCACAAATATCAGATTAGGAACACAAGTTGAAATAGGGAAGAAAATGGTAAGTGAGCACCTGTCTGCCCTGGACGAGTTCAAATCACCAGGACCGGATGGATTACACCCCAGGGTTCTGAAGGAACTGGCAGACGAGATCTCAGAACCACTGAACTATATCTTTCAGAGATCCTGGAGCACCGGGGAACTGCCAGAAGACTGGAAAAGAGCAGATGTGGTTCCCATCTTCAAAAAAGGGAAAAAAACAGATCCAGGAAACTATAGACCCATCAGCCTGACCTCAATACCAGGAAAGATTCTGGAAAAGATAATTAAACAACAAATAAGTGAACACCTAGAAGCAAACAAAGTAATAGCCAAAAGCCAACATGGGTTTGTCAAAAACAGATCATGCCAGACGAATCTAATTGCATTCTTTGACAAAGTAACAAAATCAGTGGACCAGAGGAATGCTGTTGATATAATTTACCTGGACTTCAGTAAGGCATTTGATAAAGTAGACCATAACCTACTATTAGATAAAGTAGAAAATTGTGGGTTAGACAGCAGCACCACCAAATGGATTCGCAACTGGCTGACCAACCGCACTCAACGTGTAGTCCTCAATGGAACTGCATCTACATGGAAGGAAGTATGCAGTGGAGTCCCCCAAGGCTCTGTTTTAGGCCCAGTACTCTTTAACATCTTCATCAACGATTTGGATGAGGGGATAAAAGGGGAACTCATCAAATTCGCAGACGACACCAAGCTGGCAGGAATAGCCAACACTCCAGAAGATAGGCTTAAGATACAGAAGGATCTAGACAAACTTGAACATTGGGCACTGTCTAATAAAATGAAATTCAATTGTGAAAAAAGTAAGGTCCTACATATAGGCAAGAAAAACCAAATGCACAAGTACAGTATAGGTGGTACCTTGCTCGATAGTAGCAACTGTGAGAGGGATCTCGGAATCCTAGTGGACAACCATCTAAATATGAGCCAGCAGTGTGCAGCAGCTGCCAAAAAAGCCAACACAGTTCTAGGCTGCATCAACAGAGGGATAGAATCTAGATCGCGTGAAGTGTTAATGCCACTGTATAGTGCCTTGGTAAGGCCACACTTGGAATACTGCATACAGTTTTGGTCGCCACGATGTAGAAAAGACGTGGAGACTCTGGAAAGAGTGCAGAGAAGAGCAACCAAGATGATTAGAGGACTGGAGACTAGGACATATGAAGAACGGCTGCAGGAGCTGGGTATGTCTAGTTTGATGAAGAGAAGGACCAGGGGAGACATGATAGCAGTGTTCCGATATCTCAGAGGGTGCCACAAAGAAGAGGGAGTCAAACTTTTCTCCAAGGCACCTGGGGGCAGGACAAGGAGCAATGGGTGGAAACTAACCAAGGAGAGAAGCAACTTAGAACTAAGGAGAAATTTCCTAACAGTAAGAACAATTAACCTCTGGAACAGCTTGCCTCCAGCAGTTGTGAATGCCCCAACCCTGGAAGTCTTTAAAAAGATGTTAGACAGCCATTTGTCTGAAATGGTATAAGGTTCCTGCCCATGCAGGGGGTTGGACTAGAAGACCTACAAGGTCCCTTCCAACTCTGCTATTGTATTGTATTATTGTATTTGTCTGTCTGAAGAATCTGGTAAGAAAATATCTCTGCAAAGATTAACGAAGGGATCATGGGTTGTCTATTGATCTCATAGCGTAGTCATTGGCAAAGGATCAATAGTAACTGTCCAAAGAGAGAAAAATGATACGTGCTTCCATAATTATTTTTAAACAAGGCAGTGGAGTAACAATCGTATCCATTTTCTTAGAATGGTATTTTTCCCTTCTGTCTTTCATTCAGAAAATGTTATCTAGAGGAAAATGAATAAATACTGAGCAGTAAAATGAGAATACATCAATATGATAATAAAGAGATGGATGGGTAGAGAGCAAGAGGGGGAGGCAGAATTTGCCATCAATCCAGCAGCAAGCTCCAGCACAGAATTCCCCCATTTGGTTCCTAGGACAATTAGCAGTGCCAGATCTTCAGGCTCCTGCAGAAGAATAGAGGATGGGTCAGATAATACCCTAGAGAGGTGGGTGTTCCAAAGGGTGAGCACTGCAGTAGAGATGGTGCAGTGTCTGCCCTTCTGGATTCTGATAGTCAAAGTTCTTTGATCAACAGTATCCAAAACAGACTATAAGTAGAACAGGCTTGCCTGAGTGGGATGAGACAGTTCATTAGGTAGTCTGGATCTATTCCATTAAGGACTTTAAACATCATAATCAATACCTTGAACAGTACTCAGAAGCAGACCATTCACCAATGTAGTTTGCAGAGCAGAGGTACAATATGGATAATTTTAGGATCCCTAAAGATTGGTCTTGCTGCCCCGCTTTGCACCAACCAAAGCTTTCAAATAGATTTAAGAGGTAGCCCCATGTAGAGTGCATTGCAATAGTCAGGATGAGAGATGACTAGGATTTGAATAACTGAGCGTAGGGATTCATGATCCAGGAAAGTTTGCAGCTAGTGCACAAACTGGGGCTGTACAAAAGGTCTCTCAGTCAGGTCTGCTACCTCTTCTTTGAGCAGGAAATGTAAATCCTGGAGGACCTCCTAAGTTGGAAACTGTGTCTGAATAGATAGTGCAACTCCATCCAGAACTAAGGATGACAAAAACATGGATCCTGAAGCTCTGTGCACTCTGAAGGCAGTCAGTCTTGCCAAGGTTCAATCAAAGTCTATTATCCCTATCCAGGTCACTTCAGGCACCATGAGAGGGCAGGAACAGCATAATCTGACTCACCAGATGGAGAGATGGGTATCACCAGCATGTAGATGCTATCTCAGCCCATGGTGACAGATAATCTCATCCAATAGCTTCATGTATAGATGTTAAACAGGAGAAGAGAGAGTACTGAGCCCTTTGGGACACAGCAAATGAGCAGTTGGGGTCTGGATTTCTCAATCATACCTACATCAATTAGGACCAACCTTTGAGAAAAGAGCTGAACCAGCACAAAAGTACCACCAAGCTCCAGCTCATGTGGCTGTCCCAAAAGAATATCATGGTCGATATCAAAGGCCAGTAAAAGATCAAGTAAAGTGAGAATGATTGCAATACTCCCATCCCATCCTACCCCCGCCAGAGATTGTCCATGAGTGTGACCAAAACTGTCTCTGTGTCAAAGCCAAGCCTCACTGAAAGGAGTCCAGGAAATTTGTTTCATCTAGGACCCCCCAGTTCTGTCAAGCAAACACCTTTTCCACCACCTTCCCCCCAAAAAAGAATATGGGAAACTGAATAAAAATTGTTCAAGCAGATGGATTCAACTGAAGGTGTTTTTTTTAAGGAAGGGAGAAACCAGGGCATCTTTAAAATGTCCTGAGAATGTTTGCTCTTGCAGTGGGAAATTTTTACTGCATGAACCCATCTGCTATTCACCGTCCTGCATGCTTTCACCAGCCAGGAAGACAAGAGTCTAATTGACAGGTGGTGGCACTGAGAGTACAGAGGATCTCAGGGAGAATGGTTGCAGGAATTGGGTATGTCTAGTTTGTTGGAAAGAAACATTAAGGATGACATAACAGCAGTGTTCCAAAACCTAAAGCGCTGCCACAAAGGTGATAGGTCAATATATTTTCCAAAGCACCAGAAGGCAAGACAAGAAACAATGGATGGAAACTAATCAAGGAGGGAACCAACCTAGAACTAGGGAGAAATTTCCTGACAGTGAGAACAATTAATCAGTGGAATTACTTGCCTCCAGAAGATATGGGTGATCCAAAATTGAGGTTTTTAAGAATGGATTGGACAACCATTTATTTGAAATGGTATAAACAAGGGTGTCAAACTCAAGGCCTGAGGGCTGGATCTGGCCTGCAGGATACTTAGATCTGGTCTGCAGGGCCACCCTGGAAACAGTAAAGAACCAGCTTGTGGTGCTTCTGCCAGCAAAAACAGGCTCCTGAGCTCCGTTTTCAGTTACCACAGCCTCCTGCAACCCTTTTCCAGCATGAAAGAAATTGAGCTCAGTTTTCACTAGCAGAGGGTTGCAAGAGGCTGTGGCAGCCAAAAAGGGAGCTCAGGAGCCTATTTACTGTTTACCGTTACTGTTTATTGGACTTATATGCCACCTTCTCCCAAAGGATCCAAGGCGGCGTACAACATAAAAATACATAATACAAAAGTGAAAAAAAGATTAAATAGAGAATCCAACAAGGATAAATTAACAATTTACAGTTAAATTTAAAATAAATTAACAATTAACAATTAAAATTAATAATTTATTTTATTCAGGCCAGGCCGGCTTGCTGGAAAAGCCAGCTTTTTAGGGCGCACTGGAAGGACGGGAGGTCGGGAATTATGCAAAGCTCCGGGGGAAGCTCATTCCAAAGGGAAGGCACTCTCATAGAGAAGACTCTCCCCCTGGGGGTTGCCAGGCGACACTGTCTGGCCAACAGCACCCTGAAGAGGCCAACTCTGTGGGATTGTACTAGACTACCGGTGGCAGTAGGTGGTCTTGCAAGTACCCTGGACCTAAGCCATGGAGCGCTTTAAAAGTCATAATTAATACGTTGAATCGCACCTGGAAAACAAGCAGCAATCAGTGCAGGCCGCCTAAAAGGGGTATAACATGGGAGCATCTAGGTACCCCCATGATAACCTGGGCAGCTGCATTCTGGACCAGCTGAAGCCATTCTTCCACCCGACCCTGCAAGGGGTCTTTCCCAGTTCCCTGGTTAAGTAAGGATCGGATCATCCTAAACAGGGCAGCTGGACAGTTATCTGCGGACACGATAAGAGCGGACAAATGTTGTCATTTTGCCATTTTTATCACCACTAAGTAGGATTTTCCGGGACTTTACCAACTGATGTGGCCTTTCAGTTCTCAACCTTTTCGCCACCCCAGACAACAGCCAGCTGCCCAGATAGGATTTAATATGAATTCTTACTAGTGTTCGATCGGATTCGGACCGGCTGGCCCTCCAGCCATTCTCTAGGCATCTTTTCCAGCGTTTTCACTGGCAGAACTCAGGCCACCACAGGCGCCCCCGACATAAGCAACATTGACTGGCCACACCCATCCTGATCACACCCAACCTGATCCCCAGAGGTCAAACAGCCCTGATGCGGCCCTCAATGAAATCGAGTTTCACTCCTGGTATAGGGTCTCCTGCTTGAGCAGGGGGTTGAACTAGAAGATCTCCAAGATCCCTTCCAACTTTCTTATTCTGTTACATGAAGTCATTAGCTACACCTGGGGCTTCAATCACACTGAAATGTTCCTTTGATAAGCTTCTGATGTAAAGTAGTTTTGGTAGCTTTTCTTCTAAACTATATTGTCTTTGTTTCATTTTAGGAGTTTCTTCATTACCTAATAGGTACTATCCTGCTTCTTATTGCATCCATTGTGGGAGTTGCAAAAAGCTCTAATTCAGCAGGCCTGGTAGCTGGAGCGGTAAGGCTTTTTGCCATTTTTTGTTACATATAAGCAACTTTATTTATCAGATCTTAAGATGTCAAGTTTTTTTCCCATAATAAGCACACTAAAAGAAAGGAGAGTCCATATATAAATATTGATTGTGGGTTGGGTGTATTTGATCTTTAAAAAATACTGGCAAAGATATTTAACATTGCTTTATCCCACTATTGCTCTAATCCTCCATTATCAAAATCTACACTCTGCACACAATTATTAGGCAAGTTGTATATTTGAGGATTAATTTTATTATTAAATAACTACAGTGCTCTCGGTCAATCCAAAATGTTAATAAACCTCAAATCTGAATATTTAACAAAATAAAAGTGAGGTTTTGGCTTTCCTAGGAGAATATTAATGTGTGCACATTTATTGGACTATTAGCATAAAGAATTATATAACTAAATAAAAAATTTCCCATCACCCTCATTTATTTGCATCTGTTAAAGCAAGAATAATAAACTCAAAATGTACAAATAAACATTTCTGACATTTAAAAAAAATCATTGACCAATATAGACCAATTTCACAGACAAAAGCCAGGAAAAGCTCCAGGCCCAGACAACTCCTTTTTGCTTAAATGTCTGTGCTGGCCAGTTGTCCCCCATCTTCACCCTTATCTATATAAATAAAAATGTAAAATAGTTTGTATTACAGTAGGTAGGTAGATAGGGGAATAGATAGGGAGAAATACAGTAGGTAGGTAGGTAGGTACGTAGATAGAGGGATAGATAGGGAGAAATACGGTAGGTAGGTAGGTAGGTAGGTGGATAGATAGATAGGGAGAAACACAGTAGGTAGGTAGGTAGGTAGGTAGGTAGGTAGGTAGGTAGGTAGGTAGGTAGGTAGGTGGATAGATAGAGAGGGAGAAATATAGTAGATAGGCAGGTAGGAAGGTAGAGGGAGAAAGGAAGAAATACAGTAGGTAGGTAGGTGGATAGATAGAGAGGGAGGGAGAAATATGGTAGGTAGGTAGGTAGGTAGGTAGGTAGGTAGGGGGATAGATAGAGAGGGAGAAATACAGTAGGTAGGTAGGTGGGATAGATAGAGAGGGAGAATTACAGTAGGTAGGTAGGTAGATAGGTAGAGGGAGAAAGGAAGAAATACAGTAGGTAGGTAAGTAGAGGGATAGACAGAGGGAAAAATACAGTAGGTAGGTTAGGTAGGTAGGTGGATAGATAAGGAGAAATACAGTAGGTGGGTAGGTAGGTAGAGGAATAGAGAGAGGGAGAAATACAGTAGGTAGGTAGGTAGAGGGATAGAGAAATACAATAGGTAGATAGGTAGATAGAGGGAGAAAGGGAGAAATACGGTAGGTAGGTAGAGGGATAGATAGAGAGGGAGAAATACGGTAGGTAGGTAGGTAGGTAGGTAGGTAGGTAGAGGAATAGATAGAGAGGGAGAAATACAGTAGGTAGGTAGGTTGGGGGTTATACGGTGGTTGTGTGTATGTGTGCAGGTGTAGATCTACACACAGATTGGTTGGCCATTTAACCAAACTGGGCCATAGCAACGCGTGGCCGGGTATAGCTAGTTTTCAATAAATCACTAGAGGTGTGCTATGTTCCTTCTTGCTTCAAATGCTCTACTGTTAACCCAGTGCTGAAGAAGCTCACTGTCAAGGAACTGAATGACTACAGAGTAGTTTCTCTAACATCTGTTGTTATGAAAATCTTTGATAGGCTAGTGCTGTCCGACTTGAAAACCATCATGGATCCACTGTTAGACCCCCCTGCAATTTGCATACCAAGCAAATAGATCAACAGATGGTGCTGTTAATATGGCTCTGCACTACTTCCTACAACATCTTGAATCTCCAAAGACCTTTGCAAGGG
This sequence comes from Rhabdophis nuchalis, assembly GCA_039707465.1. Lineage (NCBI taxonomy): Eukaryota > Metazoa > Chordata > Lepidosauria > Squamata > Natricidae > Rhabdophis > Rhabdophis nuchalis. Next base: position 64,057,684 of record CM077647.1, read on the forward strand.
TCCTCTTTGTAGACTTTAGTTCAGCATTCGATGCCATCATTCCAGACATTCTTTTAACCAAGCTAAACCAGCTAGCGGTACCTGAACACACTTGTAAGTGGATCATAACCTTCCTCACAGACAGGAAGCAGCATGTGAAGCTAAGCAGAATCACATCACTACATCTCAAATGATCCATCTGTTAAACTACTGAAGTTCACAGATGATACAACAGTGATCGATCTCATTCGAGACAATGATGAATCCGCATACAGATGGGAGGTTGAATTAACTAGCCTCGTGGGGCGACCAGAACAATCTGGAGCTGAACTCATTCAAAACCGTAGAAATGGTGATAGACTTTAGGAGAAACTTCCCATACTACCACCACTCACAATACTAAACAACACAGTACCAACAGTAGACACCTTCAAATTTCTAGATTCTACCATATCTCAAGACCTAAAATGGACACCTAACATCAAAAATGTCATCAAAAAAGCACAACAAAGAATGTTCTTTCTGTGCCAACTCAGAAAGCTCAAACTGCCCAAGGAGTTACTGATTCAGTTCTACAGAGGAATTATTGAGTCTGTCATCTGCACCTCTATAACTGTCTGGTTTGGCTCTGTAACTCAAGAAGACAGACACAGACTTCAGCGGATAATTTACAACTTTTTGCTCTAGTAGTTGCAGGGCTCTCATACCATCAATTTCTCAATCTCATCACAGATAATAGAAATAGATTAATAGAAAAAAAATTCTTTTTTCTCACATCCCTTTTGATTGCTGTATTTTCATTACAATTATACTGAAAATGCATTCTGCCATGGTTTACATGGAAGAAAAAAAATCTGTTTTGGAAAGATGATAGTGGACAAAGCTCACTCTTTCCAATTACTACTATACTTAAAATCATTTGTTACAAATTGCTAACAGTAATTGCAAGCAGATTTCTGCTGGTTGGAATAATAGAGAGTGGGAGGACAAAAATGTATGCATTTGACAGTACTTGCAGTAAAGGTCTATTTCAGTGTTTATTACTAACCTCTGGTCACAATTGATGCATTCTTTGAAATGCTAAAGGCTGTTTAATATTATTTAGAATCTATAGAAACTTAATGTAAAATATTTTATGTACGGCTCCTTTGTTGATGCTTTTTTTAAAAAATAGGTCTTCGGATTCTTAGCTACATTTATGTGCCTCCCAAGTATATTGCTCTCTTACAAAGTCTCTTGTAACACTCAGTCAGCAGGTAAGATCCTAATCAATCAGTTTGACCAATCAGCTCTATGTTGTCCATTTTCCTTGCACTATTTAGTCCACAGACAAATCCATTATGTTATTTTTTCAGACTCTAAGCTATTTATGTTTATTATTTAATCTGGGGAATTATGGGGAATTAATAGTGATCTGTTCTACTTATTTATTTGTTATATAAAGAGAGCAAATGAAAGTGAGCTATTCTTCGCTCAAGCAGCAGTATTTTCACTTTCAATTTTATCCCTAAAACAATCTAATGGGAAATATTGAGCAAAAAGACAATGGCACCCTTTTTCCTCACTACAGTGTAGGAAGAATCTTGTGTCCAACTGTGTGATGAATTCATATTCAGATCTTAATTTTTTATTACGTATTTAAAGCCATCCAATCGCTTTCATCTTGACTATGTGTGATATGAATCTGGGCTTCTTAAATTCTATCTTGGGTCCTAACCATTATTCCAGTTTTGCACTTGAAATAATATTCAATGAAGGAAGAAATGCTTTGGAAATTTTACACATATTGTCATTGCTGATTTGGCCTGTGTAGAAAATAACCAGAGATTAGAGTTTTCTTTCTTGGTTATACTATACCAGTGGAACAGCTTGCCTCCAGAAGTTGTGAATGCCCCAACCCTGGAAGTCTTTAAAAAGATGTTAGATAGCCATTTGTCTGAAATGGTGTAAGGTTCCTGCCCACGCAGGGGGTTGGACTAGAAGACCTACAAGGTCCCTTCCAACTCTGCTATTGTATTGTATTGTATATACCGCCCGATCTCCCTTTCGGGACTCAGGGCGGTGTACAGCCAACAGTAAGAATAGGTCATACAAACTATAGTCCAGCAGTGACATTGCAAACTGCTCTGGTCCTAAGAAATTTGTTCTTATTTCCTTCTGCTCTGTGCAGAATTCTGCAGCTTACTTGTATACACAAAACTTATGAAACAAGAGCAAAATAGATACTCTATTTTTGAGGGCTAAAGAATTCAAGAAGTAGCCATATTGCCAAGCAATTTATACTTCATTTGTTGGTTATTCAAAACATTTGCAGTTTCTTCACTGATCTCCTTTAGTTTAAGATTTTCTTGACAGATCAAGATAAACTCCTATTCCAAATTTCTCATCTCAAATATAAGATACCGTATTTTTCGGAGTATAAGACGCACCGGAGTATAAGACACACCAAGGTTTTGAAGAGGCAAATTACAAAAAAAAGTAGGTAGGTAGGTAGGTAGATAGAGGGAGAGAGAGGGAGAGAAAGAAGGAGAAATACGGTAGGTAGGTAGATAAAGGGATAGTGAGAGAGAGAGAGAGAGAGAGAGAAATACAGTAGGTAGGTAGGGAGAGAGAGAGTAGATAGGTAGGTAAAGGGATATATAGAGAGAGAAATAGAGAGGGAGAGAGAAATAGGTAGGGAGAGAGAGTGTCTGTGTAGGTAGGTAGGTAGATAAAGGGGAAGAGAGAGAAATACAGTAGATATGTAGGGGGAGAGGGAAATGTGTGTGTGTGGGTAGGTAGGTAGAAGGATGAGAGAGAAATAGAAATACAGTAATTGTAATTGTTTCTCAACAACCTGTTATTAGGCCCCAATTAAGGGAGGAGACACACTGTTTCCTTTCCTGCCTTTCGACTCATCACCAGAGATCATCTAGACAGCAAGCCAAGAATTACGTTGTGTGATTTTTTAGATATGTGTGTTAGTTTTATGAGCTGATCAATAAATTAAATTAGAGAGAGACCAGGATAGATCTATTTCGAGCTTATTAGCTCTCATCAGCTGGCCATACCCCTTACTGGGATTCATAGCCCCGGTTCGAATCCCAGTAAGGGGTATGGCCAGCTGATGAGAGCTAATAAGCTCGAAATAGATCTATCCTGGTCTCTCTGTAATTTAATTTATTGATCAGCTCATAAAACTAACACACACACACACACACACACACACACACATATATATATATATGGAGAGAGAGGGGGGGGAAATACATTAAGTAGGAAGGGAGTGTGTGTGTGTGTGTAGTTAGGTAGAAGGGTAGAGAGAAAGAGAGAAATACAGTAGGTAGGTAAAAAGCGAGAGAGATTAGGTAGGGAGGTTGATGTTTTCAGGTGTATTTATCTATGTCCTGCAGAAGGAAATCGCTGACAAACCTTAAAACTTCGTTTCTGCTTGCTCAGAAACAGTTAAAGAGCCTTCCGAAAGGGGGGGGGGAAGCCTTTGCATGGGACAAACTTCCAAAACAGCCCATTTCTCCATGAAAATGAGGCCGTTTTTTTTCCAAATAAAAAGCATAACTAGCCTTGGGGGGGGGGGCTTGCACAATGCTCCTGGGGGGGGTGAAAAATGAGCAAAAAACCCGCCCCATTTATCGTCCTTTTGAGGCTAATTCCTGCCCTCCCCAGCCCCCAGGAGCTGTCTGGAAGCCTCGGCACAGCCAGTTTGGTGAAGGGGGCGAGGTTCCAGGAGGCAAAAAGGGTTTTTTTGCGCTTTGCATACTTCCCCAAACTGCTCTTTCTCCGCGAAAACGGGGCCGGTTTTCTTCAAATAAAAAGCATAACTAGCCTTGGAGGGGCTTGCAGAGTGCTCCGGGGGGGGGGGGATACAAAATGAGCAAAAAATCTGTCCCATTTATCGCGAAAACGGACCATTTTTATGTCAAATAAATTGCATGCATAGCCCTATGGAGGCTTATAGAGTGCTGCTGGGGGCTGGGGGATGGGGAAACGGCCCGTTTGAGGCTAATTTCTGCCCTCCCCAGCCCCCAGGGGCTCTCTGGAAGCCTCCACAAGAGTAGGCACAGCCAGTTTGGTGAAGGGGGTGGGGTTCCAGGAGGCAAAAAATACTGTATTAGATGTATAAGACGCACCCAGATTTTCAGCCTGTTTTTAGAGGGAAAAAGGTCTGTCTTATACTCCGAAAAATACGGTAGTTGATTTTTATTATTTGCAATATTTCAGTAAGTGATTGTTTTATTTTATCAATTAAAGGATGTTTACTTATAGTTGCTACGAGCCAGGACAAGTGGTCTAAAATATTTATTTAAAAATTAATTTACAACTTACTGGGTAATCTTGATTTCTCAAAGCATTGAGAATTTTAACATTACTTCTCGTAATATTAGAGAAAAAATACCGATATGCTTTTCTACTGAAATACAGTAAATACTTAAGATGCAGCACAACACATGTCTTTCACATGTTTATGGGCTCATCACTCTCCATATTTTAACACAGGCAAAATTCATATTTGGCTGATTATCTAGCCCCCACTCCAGATTTGATGGAAAGTACTCTGTGCTACGCTAAAGTTTTGCTATTTGATATATTTTGCAAACCTTAAATTTAATGAGACATTTACCATTAAAATTGCTATAAATTGATATTAGTCTTTTCTCTTCTCTCCTATTTTTTAGATGCTACCATGTAAGTCTTTTGCTACTTCAAAATGTGCACAGCTATTGAGGGAAGAGCTTAGAAAAACATGCAAGATGGAATGGTGTATTGAGATGATTCTGAAAAGCATTCTTACTGGGCCTAGAGTGCCATCTTCTGGCACTTTTCAGCTACTCCTGGGCCTATTGTTTCAGCAGCCTGTTTCATTTGGTCTAATTTTTGGATCCTGGGAGACAAGAAGGGCTGCAGTAAAAGATCCTGTGGGAAGGAAAGAGTCCATCTTTTAAACAAAGAGAAATAATCCTCTTTTAATTCCAGCTGCCAATACTTTATGGATTGAAGACCAATCTTTATGACCTAGACTACTAAGGAGAATCCGAGAATCCAAGTTAATAAATTAAAATGGAAAATATATTCTGCATCAACCCAGCTATGATTGGCAAAAGTTGGAAACATTCACGATGAACCAGCAACCATTGTATCTCAGCAATCACCTTCTTACCTCTCTGCATTTCCTACCTTTGGGTTCTAGCTTTTAAAATGGGTGTCTCATTTAACCTGTGTGAATATGAGTTTGCTTTAATCAGATGGTTTCAGATGGTTCCACTCCAATTTTTGGATTGTACTCCCCTTAATTAGTATGAATTTCTTTTGGGGGATAAAATTTTAAATGTGCTTGTTCAACAATACAGTTTAAATGTTATATTCTTTTGATTTCTTTGATTAGTTTTTATTTCTCTCGCCATGTATTTTTATTATATATTTATAACTGTATATCTATCAATATAAGATCCATTAAGAACAAAGAATGTTTACTAAAAATCCACTGCATTCTGCTGTTCCTTTTTCATATTGTAATACACTATGATCTATTTACACTTATTACTAACGTACATAGAAAATACAATTCTCTGTAAGGATCCACAGAAGCAGTATCAAATTATCTACAATGGGTGAAATAAGAATTCAATATATATTAATGGAGAGAATAAAAAAATATTGATTGATTTTTCAATACTACTATGCATTTATAAATGAACACATAATGCTTAGAGAAATTTCTAGTATACTTATTCTTAAGAAAATAGATTTTCTGCAAAATTTCTCTGCAAGATACTATTTTACAAAGGATTTTTTATTTAAAATGGTAGCAGTTTCCCCTCTGCAGTCTTGTCCAATTGTAGGGGGCGGTGCGCATCATTTCTTAGACAAGGGAGTCAGCATAGTCTGAAGATACTTCCATGGTCATATAACTATAGGCTGAAAGACACAGAATGTGGTTACCTTCCATTGAAGGGGTACTGATTTATCTACTCATATTTGCAAGCTTTTGAAGTGCTAGATTTACAGGAGCTAGGGCAAATAATGGGAACTACCCCTTTAAACAGTGCTGGTAGAGTATTCCATGAGTGCATGAATGACTATCCTTGGCATTAACATGTATAAATAAAATTATTTACTTTTTCTATTGATCAACTGTATTAACTATAGAATAGCACAATATAAAGGAAAGAATGGATAAATGAAAGTCTACAATATGCTGGGAGCAATTTTTCAGTAGATATTAGCTCCACAAAATAAAGAGAGCAACACGTGAAAAAAGAGCCATGCATGAAACAACTCCTGTCCCAGAGAACAGAAGCAGCCTTCCACCCTTTCTTCCACTTAAAAGGGACTGCCCAACCTCAAGGCTTGGGGGAAGAGTCATTTAAAGAATGGTTAAAGACAGGCAAGGTGGGACCAATATGAATATCCAGGGGATGATGTTCCAAAGTTGGGAGCAGCACAACAGCATCCCTGTGGCAAGTCTAGTCCAAACCCAAGGAATTGCAGTGCATCCAAAGCTATATTATATATTGCCTCAATAGTCTCAGGCTGAGGAAAAGCATTAAACCTACCCTGCACCAGTGCAGCCAATTCCCTATTTCCACTCAATATATTTAGCATTTTTATTGTGAATGGTTTGACTTCTGTAGAGTAAAAATCCTAATTCATATTTTTATTAATACAATTAAAAAAATAATTTACTGCTTAGTTGAAAGTTATTTAAAGTTTAGACCTGCCAAGCAAGCAGGGTTCAAAAGTAAACTTGAAAACTTTATAAACAAATGGATGGCTATCCCTTTCAACTTAGTTCTAAGATACCTAAGCTCAAAACGTATATGTAGTTTGTTAATGATGTGATAAACCCAAAGCTCAGGAATATAGATTATTAATGTCACGTCGTGAGGAGGAATTCACTCAGTATTCAATACATAGCAGTTACATCAAGCAGAACAGCGAAGTAATTATCTTCAGGGTGAATCTGGACTAAGCAAGCAACTAACAAAGCAAAATTTTTAAAATGGTAGTGTTTCTTCTGCCTATGAAACAACGAATTGTCTTGAAGCAGATAAATGTTACATGTCAACATTTGTTTCTCTTTGGGTTCTGTCAAATTCACAATTGAGGCTTATTGGCAATAACAGACAAAATAAAAAGTTTAAATTGTTTAGAACCACTTGCACCTTGTACAAAGCCAGGGAAGGAACCTGCCAAATCCCCAGAAAGAAAAGTACAGCTCTGCTGTCAGACTGGAGTGAGTGGCCATTTTTACTTGTTGCTGGGTTAGCTGTCTTTTCGACTGCCATACCGGAGGTGTCTGATTTGTGATGGAATTCTCTTAGTTAATTTACTTCTCTCTCCCTCCTGCTGGGAGTTCTAATACTTTGGACCTCCCCTATAACTGGTTTGCAGTGGAGTAGATTGGACTGTGCTGAGTTTCACTGAATTTGAACTGAGAAACTTAATCATACTGGGTTGATGGTCTATTAAACTTCTCTTCCGGTTAAATGGTAAATGCTGTGGACTCAGAATCGAGGAGATTCGAAGAGCTATATCACCATCTAGTGGTCTCTTTGGGTAATACGGTTATGTCTACAACTTCTATCATCACTAGGTCAACAACGAAAATCCTTCCCTCCTCTGCAATCCCAAGCCCCAAGGGGATATCTACTAGATCATTGGAAGACATGTCGACTTCTGGCAAACCTCCGTCTATGCAAGCCCTCCAGGGGATGATACAGGCTATACAAGACTCGATGACCAAAAACTTTGCAGATTTACGATCGGATGTAAAATCTGAAATGGGAGGGGTCAGGGAGGAAATTAAACAGTTGCGTGGAGATATGCAAGAATTTCAGCAGGCTTTGGTAAAGCAGGAGGAAAAGACTCAGGAGGTGGAGTTAAGAATGGAAAGATGCGAGGGACGTATGGATCGATGGGAACAGAAACAATGGTTAATAAAGGGTTAATGGATGAGATCTCCTTTTTAGAAATGGAAAAATCTTCCTCCTTCCTCAGACTTCAAAATGTGGTGGAAGAGAGGGATGAGAACTTGGAGGAAATTGTTGGAGACATGGTGGCAGAGTCTCTGTACACAGCCAGGAGTCAGGTGCAGCAGGATATAGATCAGGCTTTCAGGGTGTTCACTGGGTATGCGAAGCGTAACAATCTCCCTCGAGAAATCCATGTGCGTTTCAACAAGAGAGCGCTATGTGAGGAATTCTTCAAACGCACTAGGAGCCAAACTTTAACATATAAGGGGCGACAGATCACTATTTTGAGGCAGGTTCCGAGATGTGTCTGGGAACGGAGACGGGAATATCAATTCCTTACTTTATTACTAAGGAGAAATGCAATCTTGTATCGATGGATGCTACCTGAGGGTTTACTAATGACATGGAGGGATAGAAAGATTAGGATCAGAAATTTACAGGAAGCAAGAGACTTTGTACAGCAACAATTTAATCCAACAGACTTGGAAAGAGAAGTAGAAGTAGAAGCTGAGAGCAGGAGTCAGGAGGAATCAAAAGAAGACGATATGGGGATAGATAATATAGGGAGAGGAGAGGAAATTGAAGGGATAAGAGAAGGGGAAGGAGGACCAACACTAGCAACACAGAGAGAAGCAAGACAATCCAAGAAAGCTACAACCAAAGGGCAGTAAAGAATAGGAAGGACAGGTATAATGGGGGAACGTATATGTTTATTGTCGATAAATATTAACGGCTTAAATGGCCCCTCTAAACGAAATAGAATTCTGAATAAATTAACTAAGCTCAAATATGATATTATTTGTTTACAAGAGACTCATAAAAAAGGACCATGCGCATCTACTAAGACATCGGAAATTGGGTAATATGTTTACTGCCTTAGCAGAACAAAAAAAGAGAGGTTTAGTGTTTTATGTGCAACACCATTTGAAAGCCCAACAAATCTTTGCTGATCAGGAAGGAAGGATCTTAATGATAGAGATAGAGATTGGACAGAGGAAGTGTCTTTTGGTCGGTATATATGCCCCCAATGTCAATCAAAGATGAAGATCTGTATGGGAGACTGGGGGAAGTGGAATATGATCATATCTGTCTACTGGAGGATTTTATGCGGTGGTGGATAAAACTCAGGATTATATCCGGGGGGGAGGAACAAGGGGGTTTGAAAGAGATTTAAAAAAAACCCTACCAAGGATATGTCATAATATAAGGGAGGAATTCGGCCTACAAGATGTGTGGAGATTACACAACCCTGGGAAAAGGCAATACACCTATTTCTCCCCCAGACACCATTCCTGGACACGTTTAGACATGGTCTGGATGTCTCCAGAACTGAGGGGAATGGTATCCAGAATAGAAATTGGTACTAATGAATGGCCGGACCATAGTCCTATAAGGCTGACATGGAAGATCCCTGGATACAGGCAAACTAGATGGAGAATGTGGGTGGGCGCTTTGCAAGATGAAGACTTTATGGGGACATTTAAAAAAGAGATGAGTTTTTTTATCCAAGAGAATAAAACCGAAGACACATCCATTTATAATACTTGGGACACTGCTAAGGCAGTGATGAGGGGTTTATTGATTAAATACGGGGCTAATTGTCGCAAAATTAAAAGAACACAACAGAAAGAACTCCTGAATAATCTGAGTAGAGTTGAGCAGAGAATGCAGGAAGGGCAAGAGCAGGAACACCTGGTCGAGGAAAGGACGTTCTGGCAACACCAGATTAGCTTGCTAGATAAAGAAGAGTTAGCCTCTAAGATTTAATGGTCTAAACAACATTATTTTGAGAATGCCAATAAGCCATGCAGATGGCTCTCATACCGCCTAAGGAAGGAAGGCGAACAACGTAGGATAGAGGGGTTGAAGGATTTAGATGGAAACTTCCATACTACTAAGGAAGGGAAAAAGAAAGTGGCACAAGAATTTTTTACCAAATTGTATGAGAAAGAGGGAGAAGAGACACAAGGAATCAGACAGTTTTTGATGAAATCTGACCTACCACAAGTCCCCAAATCTATGAAGCAGCTTCTTAACGCTGATATAACAGAAGGGGAAATAGAAGCAGCCATGATGAAACAAGCCAATGGGAAGACCCCGGGTACAGATGGGCTACCGGTTGAACTATATAAGGCGATGTTTGGGGTACTGGGAAAATATATGACAGAGTTGTATAACAGAGTGATGAGGGACACCCAGCATCGTGGTCTGAAGCGTTTATTTCCATTATTCCCAAAGAAGGGACTGACTTGTCACTTATTAGAAATTATAGGCCAATTTCGCTGCTAAACTCTGATTATAAAATTTTTGCGGCAGTGTTAGCAGCAAGACTTACCTGCTTTCCTAATACCTTTATACACTCAGATCAGAATGGCTTCCTCCCCAATCGACACCTACGGGATAATTTGAGGATGATTATGAATACCCTGGAATATTTTGAGGCCTGCCCGGATAAACAGATGGCCGTAGTTTTTGTTGACACCCAAAAGGCATTTGATCGGGTCTCCTGGGACTTTATGATATCCCAGATGGATTATATGGATTTTGGCACAAAATTCATAGGTGCAATTCAGGCCATATATCAGAAGCAAACAGCAAGGGTATTGATTGAGGGAGACCAAACAGGGAAGATCGAGATACATAGAGGTTCAAGACAGGGTTGCCCCTTATCCCCGCTCTTATTTGTCTTGACTTTGGAACCTCTACTGAGAGAAGTAAGACGGAAAAACGAGATAAAGGGACTGAGGATTAGACGGGAGGAGGTTAAGGTGCAAGCCTATGCTGATGATCTGGCCTTCATTCTAGAGGAACCAAGGGAATCAGGACCGCATTTGTTAGAACTAATTAGGGAATATGGGAGCGTTGCAGGTCTACTTCTTAACGAAGATAAGACCAAAATGCTTGTCAAAAATATGACCCTAAGACAGAAATACCAACTTGAAGAACTAGTGGGTCTGAAAATCATAAATAAGATCAAATATTTGGGAATATGGCTGACAGGGAGATGTAGCTCCATAAAGGAAGATAACTATGTTCATCTTTACAAACAGATGGTCCAAGATTTCGGCAGATGGAAGAACCTGCAACTCTCCCTCATGGGGAGAATAGCAGTTATTAAAATGTGTATCCTCCCCAAATTGTTATTTCTATTTCAATAGGCCCCTGTAAGATTGGAAAAGAAATTATTTGATGAAATGAATAGAGCCGTCTCAAAATTCATTTGGCAAGGTAAAAAGCCCAGAATTAAACTGAAAATGATGCAGGAACCTAGAATCAGAGGGGGATTTGGCCTCCCCAATTGGCAGCTTTATTATCGGGCGGCTTTATTAATTTGGATTAAAGAATGGATGACCCTGAGAAGAACACGGCTCCTGACTGTTGAAGGCTGGGGCCTACAGTATGGTTGGCACTATTATATTTGGCCCGGTTCTGAGCGACCCAAACACTTCAATGACCATCTTGTTCGTAGGACCTTGAGTTATACTTGGGAGAAGTTGAGGAAGATATATTTGAAGGTGCCGTGTTGGATTTCTACTCAGGAAGCCCTTGTCTATCCAACACAATATAGAGGGGAGAAGATCTTGACATATGAGGAGATCTTAGATGCACAGGGGAATTTGAAGACCAGGGAAATATTAGCCTCGCAAGGATACCATATCGACTGGTGGCCATACTCCCAGATATTCTCAAGATACAAAAAAGATCAGAAGGCTGAAGGGATATATCCCTATAAACAAGAACTGGACATGGTTCTTTTTGGGAAAGAGAAAGGGATGCTCTCCAAGTGTTATGCATATCTATCGTTATTAGACGTAGGGGAGGAAGTGGTTAAAGACTGCATGATTGCTTGGGGACGGAACATAGGACGCACACTGGACTTTCAAAGTTGGGAAGAAATTTGGTTCAAAAACATGAAATTGACAATGGCAGCTTCATATAAGGAAAATACATATAAAATGATATATCGGTGGCATTTACCCCCGGCATGCCCTTGCCAGAATGTTCCCTTGGACCATGCCTAATTGCTGGAAATGTGGCCACAGAGAGGGGACCTATTTCCATCAGTGGTGGACCTGCCCAATGGCGATTAAATACTGGAAAAAGATCAGGCAGTGGTTAATAGAAATCACCCAACATCGATTAGATTTGAAACCGGAAACCTTCCTGTTAGGACTTAAACCCCCAGATATAAACATGGAGATATGGTTTTTGGTGTTGCACATAATTATTGCGGCAAGATTGGCATTTGCCCAGGAATGGAAGAATGATCAAATACCAACAGATAGGGCAGTAATAAATAAAATTAATGAGTGCGCAGAATCGGACAGATTAACAAAATTAATTAAAGGAAAAAAGGACTCAGAATTTGCATCCTGACGGCATTCAAAAAGCCCCAGTAACAGCCAGCCGTTTGATTGGCTTAGGCGCGGCTGGCTGTGGCTGAGGGCGGCTGACGCGCTGATTGGCCAGCTGCCTAGCAGCTCTCCATAAAAGGAGCTGTAGGGCAGAAGGCCCCCACCTTTTTAACTAGTCACTTTAATAAGCAACCGTTGCTGTTTGGAATAAAGAGCTTTTAACCTTACCGGTCTGGACTCACTCTCTCTCAGCAGAGAATCCAACACTGGCGACGAAGGACTGGGGCCAGTACTGATTACACGGAACGAAGTTCTTCTCGCTGCGGACTGAAGAGTCTCTCTGTCTGACTATCCTCCGGCCTCGCTATTTCTCCAGCGAGCTTACTGGCCTGTTGCCGCGCACAATGGCCACCTTGCCGCCTTTCGCCCCCTATGACGCGTCGCAAGAATCGTGGGAAGCCTTTCTCACTCGATTCGAGTGCTTCCTCCTCGCAGGCGACCACGGAGAACTCACCCCGGAGCGTCGACTGGGGCTCTTCCTGGGCTGTGGAGGCTGCACAGTTTTTGCCATAGCGCGGAATATTGCCGCGCCCGCACCGGTCCATACCTTGGCATGGGACACGCTGCAGGCCCGTTTGAAGGCCCAATTTGCCCCCGCACCCTCGCGGATTTCTCGACGGTTTGTGTTCCGGCAATGCCGCCAGCTGCCCACACAGTCAGCGGCGGATTTCCTGCAGGCCCTGAGAACCGCGGCCATCTTGTGCGAATTCGCCGCCCCGTACCTCGACGAATCGTTGGTCAAACAATTCGTCTGCGGGCTAAAGGACGTGAAGCTCAGGCGTCGGCTGATGGCCAGCTCGGACATCACCTTGGAGCAGGCTGTGGAAGAGGTCAGGGGCGCCGAGTTGGCCGAGGCCGCCTCTTTTGATTTAGGCCCCGGCCAGCCGGCAATGCCGTTGCCCACCCCGCGGGCCTGCCGGGTCGACGACTACGCCCCCCTCGACCCGTCGGAGGACTTCGAGGCCTATGACCAGGTGGCGCGCATCCAAGCTACGGGCCGGAGCCGCGCCAGAGCCCAACCATCTCGCCGGCCACCCACGACTTGCATCGGGTGCGGTGGCGGCCATGTGAGGAACGACTGCCCCTTCCGGGCTACTATTTGCCGACGATGCGACCGCAAGGGCCACATCGCCCGCGTCTGCAGAGCCAACCTTCCAGCCTTGGCCCCCCCGCCGGCTCATGATGCAACAATATCTGCGCCTTCCCGGAACTACGGTCAACGCCGCTCGTCCCGCAGGCCGCAGCCTGAGGCCAACTGTTTCGCCGCGACGGAGCTCCAGGACTCCATTCCGCTTCCGACGGATGACCGTAGGCGCATTTCCACGTCCCTTTTTATAAATGGCAGGTCTATTACCATGGAGGTCGACTCGGGCTCGTCTCGGTCCCTTGTTTCCTGGCCACAGTTGGCCCGCCTTTGCCCTGCCATTAGGCTTGCTGATTTGACACAGCCCGAGACTCTGTTGAGGGATTACCAGGGCAACCCCATCGACGTGCCGGGCCAACTCCGTGCCCACGTCCGCTATGGTCGTTTCACCGGGTTCCTGCCCATTCTGGTCGTCAAGCGCCCCCTGACCGCCCTTATAGGTTTAGACTGGTTCGCTGCCCTGGGTCTCTCGGTCCAGCGTGTGCACCGGGTGCCAACTGCCTCGCTGGTGGATGCGGTCCTGGCGGACTTCCCCGACGTTTTCGACGGCACTTTGGGCACTTACAGGGGTTTCCCCGGTTTCCCTTAACCTAGACCCTCAGGTTGCTCCAATTCGGCTCAAGGCCCGCAGGCTGCCTTTCGCACTGAAGCCGAGGGTTGACGCGGAACTTGATCGTCTAGTGGCGCAGGGCGTACTGGAGCCGGTCGACCAGGCGAAGTGGGAGACCCCCATCGTAGTTCCCATCAAGCCCGACGGTTCCATACGCATCTGCGCCGATTACAAGTCGACGATCAACCGCGGGCTTCAGGCGAACCCATATCCGGTTCCGGTGGTGCAACACCTGTTACACTCCTTGGGACAGGGTTGCATTTTCGCAAAACTGGATATATGTCGCGCCTGTTTCTTTGTTGATTCAGGAAAGACCACACTTAGACATTTTTTGAAATGTTTAAGGCTCCTTTTACTAAATAACATAAGCGTACAGATCAAGAAAAGCTGAGAATGAATAGTTTAGGCGCGAACAGAAAGTATTAAGCTTAAGCCCATCCCAATCCCCAAACCCCCCTGTGCATTGTCCAATGTGCTCTCATGTCCAACATCAGGTGGGCAGGTCTTCACCATCCTGGAATGCAGGTCCGTTGAGCAGAAGATAACACGAACCACAACATTATCCACCAGCAGAAACTCTCATCCCAAACCCCCACCTCCCTCCCCGTTTCCATGGCAGCGAAGCGGGAAATAGCGAGACTGACATCCGGACCTCCTCCAGGAACAGCGGGAAATGCAGGGTAACAACAAGTAGACGCCAGGCTACACCTGAAAAACAAGAGGGGAGAGACAAAACAACATAGAGGAGAAAGGTAAAAAACAAGAGTTAAGGTTTGTGCGGATATTTGGCATAGAACTGGCGAACCAGTTTAGGAGCTTTGAGATGCTCCTTATCCACCCATTCGTTGTGAGAAGGGGGAAAATCTTTCCACATGACCAGGAACTGAGTTTTATTTCTGCGGATTCTGGAGTCCAAAATGTCCCGGACCTCATAATGCTGATGACCATCCACCATGGTAGGAGCAGGCGTGTCAGGAACACCTTTGCGGAGATGGGAGGTACGAGCAGGTTTCAATAGGTGAACATGGAACACAGGGTACAATCGTCGGTAAGTTTTGGGGAGATCCAAACGAACCGAGACAGAACTGATAATCTTGGTTATCGTGAAAGGTCCAACAAATTTGGGCCCCAGTTTCTTACATTTCTGGGGGCTGTCCAAATTCTTGGTAGAGACATAAACTTGGTCACCAACTTTGTAGGAAGGAGGGACTGCACGCCTCTTATCAGCATACAGTTTGTGCGAGTCATGGGCGTCATTCAAAGTTTTCCGGAGAACCGGCCAAACAGAGGATAATCTAGAGGACCATTCAGCCAAAGAAGGAACTGTAGGCGAATCATGAGGCAGTTCGGGTATGGGTACAAAGTCCTGTCCGTAGATGATCTTAAAGGGGGTCATATTTGTACTGGAGTGAACAGAGTTATTATACGCTACTTCGGCATGTATGAGAAGATCAGCCCAATCATCCTGCTGAAAATTGATAAAGCATCGTAAGTATTGTTCAAGAACGGAGTTAACCCTTTCACAAGATCCATTCGTCTGAGGATGGTAGGCGGAGCTTAAGCTCTGGGCGGAGCCAATCAATCTCAAAAATTCCTTCCAAAACCGGGAAGTAAATTGGGTCCCTCTATCGGAGATGATGCGTTGTGGGACACCATGAAAACGATAGATATGGGAAACGAATAGGCGAGCCAGAGATTTAGAAGAAGGAATCTTAGTGCAAGGGACAAAATGAACTTGTTTAGAAAAAAGATCGGTAACAACCCAGATAACGGTATAGCCCTGACTTGGCGGAAGATCAACTATAAAGTCCATTGAGATTTCCTTCCAAGGACACTCTGGAGTGGCAACAGACTGGAGAAGACCCTGTGGTTTACCCGGCGCCCGTTTGGAAGCCGCACAAACAGGGCAACTGGCAATATATGATTCAACGTCTTTCTTCAATGAGGGCCACCAGAATTGTCTCTTGACTAGATGAACAGTTTTAACGAAACCGAAATGACCAGCCAAGCGTGAGTCGTGTGCGCGTTGCAAGACAAAAGGACGTAAAGTGGCAGGAACATATATCTTCGAGCCAATCCAGGGAAGATCGTCTCTGGTAGTACAATCACCAGAATGCGACGAATACCAATCATCTGTTAGCAACTCATCCTTAATGCGAGCAATTAAATCAGCAGGAGGAGTAGTTTGGACAGTCGTCTGGGCAACAGTAGACACCGGAGAAGCAGGTAAGGCGAGTGGCATGATGGGTTGTACTACCGTGAGCTTTGACACATCATATTGCGGCAATCTGGAAAGTGCGTCAGCCATGAAATTTTTTCCTCCCGGAATGTATTTGAGGTGAAAATTGAAACGATGGAAATAATGAGCCCAACGCAGTTGCCGTGGGGACAATTTCCGAGAGGAGGTAAGAGCTTCCAAATTCTTATGGTCAGTCCAAACTTCGAAAGGATGTGGGGCACCCTCAAGGAAATGACGCCAGGTCATGAGAGCCCACCGAACAGCAAAAGCCTCCTTCTCCCAAATCGCCCATCCACGTTCGGACGTAGTGAGTTTCCGAGAAGTGTAAGCACAGGGTTGTAATTTGCCATCCTGATTGAGTTGCAACAGGACCGCTCCCACCGCTACATCGCTAGCGTCCGCTTGAATCACAAACGGGGAATTCACATCTGGGTGTTTAAGAACAGGTTCAACTGCAAACAAACGTTTAAGTTTCTCGAAAGCGGCTTGACATTCCATAGTCCATTTGAGAGGGGCGCTAGGACGAGGATTGGCTTCCCCTTTCGTTTTCAGAAGGTTAGTAATGGGCAAGGCAATATCAGCGAAAGATGGAATAAATTGGCGATAGAAATTTGCAAAACCCAGAAAACTTTGTAACTGTTTACGGGTACGAGGAGGGGCCCACTCCGTCACCGCTTTGACTTTAGCAGGATCCATTTCAATCCCCTCAGAGGAGATACGGTAACCTAAATAGTCAATTCTTTCCTGGTGAAACTCACACTTAGAGAGTTTCGCATAAAGTTCAGCAGAGCGCAATTTGTTTAACACGGAGCGGACAAGTTTAATGTGCTCCTCTCGTGTCTGCGAGTAGACGACGATATCATCAATGTACACAATAACTCCTTTGTATAAGTGCTCGTGGAGAACCTCATTTATTAGTTGCATGAAGACTGAGGGCGCACCTTGAAGGCCGAAGGGGAGGACCTTGAACTGGAAACATCCGAGGGGACAGTTGAAGGCTGTTTTCCATTCGTCCCCGTCCTTGATTCTGACCCTGTAATAGGCTTCACGTAAATCCAGCTTAGTAAAAATCTTACCGGTAGCTAGGTGAGCAAGCATGTCCTTCATGAGGGGAAGGGGGTAAATATTGTGTTCACAGATGGTATTAAGATATGAGTAGTCTTGGATTAGTCTTAGTGTACCATCTTTCTTCTCTCTAAACATAACAGGAGCGGCTACACGAGGCCTAGCTGGTTCAATGAAACCCCTTTGAAGGTTTTTATCGATGAATTTACGCAATTCCTCCATTTCCCTTGGGGTCATCGAGTACATACGGGGTTTAGGCAATTGAACCCCGGGGAGGAAATCAATAGAGCAGTCAGTAGCCCTATGAGGAGGAAGGGAGTCACAAGATCTTTCACTGAAAGCATCCTTTAGGTCCCAATATTCCTTGGGAATTTTTTCCTCACCCGGAATGATCTCGGGAGACGGGAATTCTATTAATGGTGCAGCAGATTCAATATGGAAAGGTGGCTCATGATGTGGGGGGTGACAAGTTTCCGATGGAAAAAAGGTATGTCCCGGGTGGGATAAAGGAATGCGCACCCAACCCTCTTTCCAGTTAATGAGAGGATTCCATTTACGAAGCCAATTGACTCCCAAAATTACATCATTATCGGCAATGGCAGTAACAATAAAATTGATTTTCTCAGTATGACCCGTGCCTATGGAAACATGAATAGGTTCGGTGACAAAAGACGCTGGGGTCCCCCCGGCTACAGAACCATCCATTTGGCAAAAGGCAATGGGAGTTTTCAGGGTTTTAAGGTGGAAACCCATTTTGGAGACGATATCTTGGCTAATCAGACATTTAGAACAGCCAGAATCAATGAGAGCCTGCACATTGCACATACGTCCAGTAGATGGAGCTAAAAGCTTTAAATTAATATAAAGGGGCCCGGAGCAATGACTCACCAGATTTTCATCAGAAGAATCTGAAGACGCTTCCCAATCATCAGGAGCTGGGATTGGTTGATCAGCAGAAGGGGTGAGAGGCTCCAACCCACTCAATGCCGGTTTGGAGCGCACAGCCGGAGTTTTAGGCTGCTTCCGGTCCGAGGAAGAAGGCGGGTGCGTAGAAGGTTTTGACCGGCATTTGTCAGCCCAGTGGCCCTCCTTCCCACAGCGATAACAGCTGCCTGAACGCGGTTGGGTTGGTCTTCCCTCCCCTTTTTGGAAACGTTTCTCCCTCGCAGGGGGGTGAGATTTGGGGCTATCTTCTAACGCTTTCTTCTCCAAACGGACCGGATCCTGCAAGTGGGCTTGATCCAATTCAACATCCGAAGCGAGGTCTATCCATTCATTTAAAGTTTCAGGGCGATAACGGTTCACACACGTTTGGTAAATGTCTTTATTCAGCCCTTCAACATAAATATCCATTAGGGCAGTCTCACTATAACCAACCATAAACACTGACAGCTGCTGAAAAATCTGCGTGTAAGCCTGAATAGACATATCACCCTGCTGTAAACTTTTTAGTTTCATTTTGGCTTTCCGCTCAACACGGGGGTCTTCAAAACGCCTTCTAAGAGCATTCATAAAACGATCGAAATCACGAAGCGCAGGGGAGCGGCAATTATGTAAAGAAACTAGCCAATTAGAAGCTTGATCTTCTAGGGTCATAGATACAATTCTTATTTTGATTTCATCATCCATATCAGCAGCGTAAAATTGCATATAGTTATCGACGTGAATCAGAAAGAACGCCAGTTTATCGGCACTTCCGTCGTATTTCACACCCAAAGGAGGCAGTTTAGCAAGACGCCGGGGGTTAATGGGATTTGCTCCCCTTCCGGCTTGAGGTGGAGGGGAGGGTGTTGCTCTCCTGCGCTGCCTGTCTGCTTGAGGGGGGGGGGAGGGCGTTGCTCTCCTGCTTTGTCTGGCAGAAGGCGCCTCTCTCCTCGTTTCCATGCCGGCTTGAGGGGGTGGGGAAGGTGTTGAAACTCTGCTTCGTGAATCTCTCGGCTGTGGGCGATCCTCCTCCCTCCCCCATATTTTTTCCAGGGCCTTTCTCTTGTCCTCGGCCTGGCGGAGTAAGTCCTGAGCCATCTCCTGTAATTCACGTTCCTCTCTTAAGAGTTCCGGAACGACATTCTTAGGGGAAAGCCGACGTCTGGAGACGTTTACCCCACTCATTCCTACCCCTTGAGACCATCGTTTGGGTTTGACTGATTGTTCAGCGGGTAGTTTTAGCTCTAGGCCAGCCAAGCCTTCCATCACTGACCTGATCCCTTCAGATTGAACCGGAGGATGCGATGGAGGATACGATGCTTCAGCACCCAAAGTTGATTCAGGCAGGACCTCCACCAACGGAGGCTCCTCTTTTGAAGGGTCCGACATCAGGCCAGGGTTTTCTTTTTTTTTTCTCTGTGATTCTCAGCTTAATGTCGCGCCTGTTTCTTTGTTGATTCAGGAAAGACCACACTTAGACATTTTTTGAAATGTTTAAGGCTCCTTTTACTAAATAACATAAGCGTACAGATCAAGAAAAGCTGAGAATGAATAGTTTAGGCGCGAACAGAAAGTATTAAGCTTAAGCCCATCCCAATCCCCAAACCCCCCTGTGCATTGTCCAATGTGCTCTCATGTCCAACATCAGGTGGGCAGGTCTTCACCATCCTGGAATGCAGGTCCGTTGAGCAGAAGATAACACGAACCACAACATTATCCACCAGCAGAAACTCTCATCCCAAACCCCCACCTCCCTCCCCGTTTCCATGGCAGCGAAGCGGGAAATAGCGAGACTGACAATATGGCGCAGGCCTACCAGCAGCTTCCGGTGGACGATGAGGCGGCTGAAGCGCAGACTATTGTCACCCACCGAGGAGCTTTCCGTTGTCGCCGTCTCCAATTTGGCGTTTCCGTTGCCCCGGGGATTTTCCAGAGCCTCATGGAGCGGCTGCTCCATGGGCTTCCGGGGGTTGTCCCGTATTTTGATGACATCTTGATAGCCGCCGCTAGAGCATTAGATCTCGCCAAAGTACTTCGGAAGGTCCTTACCATTTTCAGGGGCGTGGGTTTTAAATTGAAACTCAGTAAGTGTAAGTTCGCTGAGCCGAGGGTAGAATTTCTGGGGTTTATGGTGGATGCCCAGGGCATTCACCCCACTCCCTCCAAGGTCGAGGCGATCCACGACGCCCCCACCCCTGCTTCCAAACAGGAGCTGCAGGCATTCCTCGGCCTGCTCAATTTTTATGCGCCCTTTATTCCGCATAAGGCGTCACTAGCCGAGCCGCTTCACTGATTGCTCGATCGCTCGGCGGTCTGGCGCTGGGGCAGCCGAGAGGCGCAGGCGTTTGCGGCTATTAAAAACATGCTAACGTCTAAGGCCGTGCTGGTTCAATATTCGGACCGCCTACCCTTGGTGTTGGCATCCGATGCCTCCCCCTTTGGAGTGGGGGCCGTCCTGAGCCACGTTCGTCCCGATGGCTCGGAGGCCCCCATTGCCTTTTATTCCCGGACTCTGTCTCCTACGGAGCGCAACTACAGTCAGATTGACAAGGAGGCCCTGGCTGTAGTGTCCGGGATTAAAAAATTCCACGAGTACCTGTACAGCCGCCACTTCTCCGTTTTCACCGACCACAAGCCGCTCCTTGGGCTTCTGGCCGGTGACCGGCCTACCCCTCCCATTCTCTCTCCCAGGATGACCAGGTGGACGGAGTTTCTGACTGCGTACGATTACTCGCTGTTCTACCGTCTGGGGAAACAGTTGGGACATGCTGATGCCCTCAGTCGTTGCCCCCTCCCCCGGACGGACCAGGCGCCGGTGCCGGCCCTGTCTGTCCTGTCAGTGGCAGATTCGGATCTCCCCCTTACCTCGTCCGATGTCGCGGCGCAGACCAAGGCAGACCCTGTCCTGTCCCAAGTTTCCACCTGGGTCCTGCAAGGGTGGCCCCTGGGCTCGCTGCCGGACATGTATCGGCCTTTCAAGTCCCGCCAACTGGAGCTATCGCTCCACAGCGGGTGCTTGTTATGGGGAGACCGGGTCATCGTTCCCCCGCCCCTCCGCCATCAGGTACTCCCTCCATGCCACCCACCCGGGCATAGCTCGCATGAAGGCGTTGGCCAGAAGCTATGTCTGGTGGCCGCGCATGGACGACGAGGTGGCCGCCTGGGTGGGTGCTTGCCAGGCATGCCAGATCTCTCGCCCCCGCACCCCCCTCCGCTCCCCATCGGGATTGGGACGCCCCCAGGTCACCGTGGTCCAGGGTCCACATTGACTTCGCCGGCCCCTTCCATGGTCAGACCTTCATGGTGGTAGTAGACGCCTACTCTCGCTGGACCGAGGTCATCCTGATGGCCTCGACCACGGCTGAGAGCACCGTGCGTGCGCTTCGGCGCCTTTTTGCTACGCACGGGTTGCCGGACTCCCTGGTCTCCGACAACGGGCCCCAATTTCACTCTGCCATTTTCCAGGAATTCCTGGCCTCCCAGGGGATCCGGCACGCGCCAACGGCCCCCTACCACCCTGCCGCAAATGGCCGGGCGGAAAGAGCCGTCCGCTCGGCCAAGGAGGCCCTCGGGAGGATGGATAGGGGGGATTGGCAGTCAAGGGTAGATGCTTACCTTATGGGACAGCACTCTACGCCTTGCCAGGCGACAGGGAAGAGCCCCGCGGAGCTGCTGATGGGCCGCCGCCTGCGGACCAAATTGGACAGGCTGCACCCCCAGTATAATGAGGTGCAGCCGTGCAAACTGGGGGTCCCCTCTCCCCGCCGTTTCTCCGTCGGTGACACAGTTTTTGCCAGGAACTTCGCTGGGGATCCGCGGTGGGTACCCGCTGTCGTCCGCGAACTAACGGGCCCCTGTTCCTACAGGGTTGGACGACCGGATGGATCCGAGTGGTGGCGCCACTTGGATCAATTGAGGCGCCGCCCTCCGTTTTCAGCCCCGCCGACGCCATCACGGCCTCCAGACCTGCCGACCGTCGAGGCCTCAACCCAGCGGGACGACTGGCCCATCACCGCACCATCCTGACCATCTACCACCTTCTCCGACCACTCCACCCCTGAACAGTTTCCGGGTCTGCTTATGCCGGAACCGTCGCCCCTGGAACATCCACAACCCGACACACAGAACACCCCAAGTGCGCAACGACGACGGTCCGATCCATGTCTGGACCCGGCCGATCTGGACCCAACATCCAAGGGACTGGAGCACGATGCCAACCCACAGAACGCGCCCCCAGACATTGCCCCGCCATCTACAGTGGCACGCGGTGACATCACAGACCACGACAACACAGTTCGTCCTCCTCCATCGGCCCCGGCAGAGACATTGAGGCGCTTGAGGCGGAGTAGATGCAGCCCCACCTACCTCAGCGAGTACGTGTGCTAGGGACTGCATGCGTGCTCGCTGGGGGGGAAGGAGTGTTGCATCCTGACGGCATTCAAAAAGCCCCGGTAACAGCCAGTCGTTTGATTGGCTTAGGCGCGGCTGGCTGTGGCTGAGGGCGGCTGACGCGCTGATTGGCCAGCTGCCTAGCAGCTCTCCATAAAAGGAGCTGTAGGGCAGAAGGCCCCCACCTTTTTAACTAGTCACTTTTATAAGCAACCGTTGCTGTTTGGAATAAAGAGCTTTTAACCTTACCGGTCTGGACTCACTCTCTCTCAGCAGAGAATCCAACACTATAACTCGTGGAAGAGGTGGTATAATTGGATACGGGAACGACCGAATAATAACAACTGAAGCAATAATACATGTTTAAATCGGATATTGGTAAATAATATCAATCAGAAATTAAAGGACGAATAAGAATTGATGAAGTAGGTAGGTTAACTAGATGGGCTGTATATAATGTAAATGTTGGTGTTAAATATTAGGCCTACTATTAGGACTGTAATTTTAAGTTTAGTTATTTAAATGTTATCGCTTTCTCACGCTGTGACGGCAATATGTTTAAAATTATGTTTGTATTTTTTTTTTATAAGAATAAATAAAAAATTATTAAAGAAAAGTACAGCTCTGGACAATAAATGGCAGCAAAACACTAGGTGGTTTAGATACTGGAGAACTGGGTCAATAAGAGAGAATAGTATAGTCTAACATCTGGGCAGGCAAAGATGAATGTATTTGTGGGAGGATGGAAGAAACCAGCTAAGCATGTTATGATATCCTAATTCAATTGGGTATTATATTTATATTTATATTTATTGGATTTCTATACCGCCCTCTCTCCCAACATGGGACTTAGGGCGGTGCACAGGAATTATAAAATGTAAAAATACAGACAATCAAAATAGTTAAAACTAGAATTAAATAGAATTTGGCCCGTGCTAAGAACATAATTAAAACCCAACTAAAATGATAAATAGCTATATCAGCTATGCCAGGCCGGCCACATGAAAGAAGTATGTTTTTAATGCCCGATGGAAGAGGCGAAGGTCTGTGATTGTACGGAGGTCAGGGGGCAGCGCGTTCCAGAGGGCAGGCTCTTCCCCTGGGAGTCGCCAGCCGGCATTGTCCGGTGGACGGCACCCTAAGGAGGCCCTCCCTGGGGGAGCGGATAGGTCGAATAGAGGTGTGTGGTGGGAGGCGGTCCTGCAAGTAACCAGATCCTATGCCATGGAGCGCTTTAAAGATGGTCACTAAAACCTTGAAACGCACCCGGAAGGCTACAGGGAGCCAGTGCAGCTTGCGCAGGAGAGGTGTTACATGGGAGTATCTTTTTTTTTTAATTGAAAAAGTTTTTCACCAACAAATTTCCCCCCCTTCTTTCCCCCCCCTTCCCCCAACATAAAAAAACATAAATCAGGTACAAATATTATATCCCTTTACCACCCTCCCCCAACATAAACTACATAAATCAGGACCAAATATTATACCCTTCCCCCCCCTCTTTCAACCTGAAATACATAAATCAAATATCAGTATAGTTCCCTCCCATATCCTCCCTAACCCTCCCCAACCTCCCCTCCCCCCCAACCCTGTGACTTCCGATATATGCAACCCTAGTAATTCCAAACACAATATATGTTATTCATTCCCTTCATATTCTACCCCCTGCTAACTACCTTATTCATCTAATCTCCATCAGCTAAAAGCTACACAATATTTTCTAGTCTGATATTTGTTTTGTATATAATCAATCCACTTTTTCCACTCCTGTGCATAAGTCTCTTGCATCTGGTCCTTTAAAAAAGCTGAATTTTTCGCCATTTCAGCAAATCCAGCCATCTTCTGCGTCCATTGGTCTATAGTAGGCAAAACATCTTTCTTCCAGTGCTGGGCAACCAGCAGTCTAGCTGCTGTCACCATATACAAAATCAGTTTTGTTTCCGCCAATGTAAAATCCCTAACTATACCCAATAAAAACAGTTGTGGAGTAAATTGCATTTTTTTCTTCAAAACATTTTGCATAACCCACCAAATTTTTATCCAGAAAGCCTTAACTTTCTTGCAAGTCCACCATATATGATAATATGTAGCATCTAAACACTCGCATCTCCAACATTTTGGTTGAACATTAGGGTACATACATGATAATTTCTTAGGATCTAAATGCCATCTGTAAAACATTTTATAAAAATTCTCCCGCAAATTTTGTGACTGTGTAAATTTAACATTCTGAACCCATATTTTTTCCCACGTATCCATCATAACTGGTTCAGCAAAATTCTGGGCCCATTTAATCATACAATCTTTAACCAATTCAGTTTCTGAATCCCTTTCTAAGAAGACATTATAAACTCTCTTTGTTTTGAAAAAGTTTTATTGGGTTTTACAAGTTTTTATAAAGAAAAAAGGATAAGGGATTATAAGGAGTTTACAAAGACATATTGAGAACCTCTATGTCGGAGATGTTGACATCCTCCGAGGCTTCATAAAAAGAAATAGAGAATACAGTATATTTTTCATTTTTCTACAAAGTGGAAAGAGATACAAATATTTCAATTTTAAAATCTATGCAATCAATCATTTATAAACATCCAAATAAAATTTATACTATTACAGAAAAAAGTTACTTATGAAATCTAAGTCTTATGGCAATCGTATCATCCTCTCCCTGACCTCCAGCGGGCGGAGCCGAGGTCCTCTCCGTTCCCCCATTTTCATCCTCCAGGATAGGGGAGTATTTTTTTCTTAAGAAAGGCATCCGCCTCTGCAGTTATTTTAATTTTTACTCTTCCCCCCTCCCATAACGCCAACTTTCCCTCGAACATCACCCACCAGAAACACACCCCCTTTTTAAATAATTGTTTAAATAAGAAGGAACAATCCCCCCCCTATCTCTATAATCTTTTTCAGGATCTGTTTCAAGGTGGCAACCACATTCTGTTGATAAATTAAGGAACCGTCTCTCTGTGCTCTCAAGGTCCCTTCCCCTGTTGGCCCTCTCACACATTTAATGCGTATCTCTCTGGGTACTTCATTTATCCTGGCATATACTGAGTTATTTCTAGAATTTTTAAGCTCTACCCCTGTCACAGGCAACCCCCCCTCCAAACCATCAATTCTTTGTTCATTTTCCATTAGCACTTTCTGTGTCTCCAAAAGTTCTGATTTTGATCTGTCATTATCTTTCTGGAATTCCTTAAGTTCTTTCAAAATGTTTTGAAGAGTTTCCTCCATTAATGATAACCGTGTGGCTTCCATCTCTGTTTCTTTAGGGTAACATTAAAATAGTCTTAAGTTGATGTAGCTGTATTTTTAAAGCACTAATGAAAGTTTTAAGTCTTTGTCGCTAATATGGCGTCTGTTGGAGAGGCAGTCCGCAAAACAAGGAGAGAACAAAACCCAGTGTCCGAACTCATAAATCCAGTTAGGCACAGTCCAGAGAGAAAACAAATTCTTAAAAAACAGTAGATAAAAAAAACAGAGAAGGCACAACAGAAAAAGGTCCAATTAGTCAATTACTTTCTTCCGTTAATAAAGAGAGAAGAACAGTCCCAAACGTAAGGGAGTGCCAGCAATTTTCCAGAAAAATATATCACCTGGGAACAAAGAAATGCCATCTTCCCCGGCTCCACTGTAAGCCGCTGAGAGTGAAAATCAATTCAATTGTAGCCAGACTTCGATAAAAAGTATCCTAAAATCATGCAGGAAAGACTTTCACTTATGGTTTAAAAAGAATCGGATGTTGACTTCTCAGCTTCCCCAAGCCTGGGGAGCATTTCTAAACGCCGCTTTTTTTTCCATTCCGAGGTTTTTTTTTACAAACTCCCCCTCCTTCTTCTTTCAAGCTTAAAGTTGAGAGCATTAAAATAGAGTCACTCACGATCCACCTTGCAGCCAGGAGCTTCGGTGTTGCCTTCAGCCCCGGCATTTTAGTCCTTCTTTAAACGCGATAGCTGTTCCGGCTCTCCATCGGCAAAGGGGACGACGCCCCCCCGCGACTCGTTCCTCTGTGCCTAGGTCGAAGCGGGGGCCACCCCCCCGACCGCCATCAGGGTGGGAGGATTCCCCGCAAGCCGCCCGTACAGCAGGAGTCCTTTAAAAGAACTGCCTGCCCCTTGGGGGGCTGCAGAGGCAACCAAGCGGCAGACAAGCACCAAGGCTCGACTGTTGCCTCCGGCCAACCGGAAGGAAGTCCTAAACTCTCTTAATATGCATTGGGCCTGTGTCCTTTATCTGTCTGACGAGTTCTAGTTCATGCTCCATTAAACCAGTTTTTTGATCTTCTTTCCATCTCATCTGTAATTGGTTATACTGTAGCCAAGTTAAATTAATCCCTTCTGCCAACAGTGTGTCCAAAGTCTTCAGCTGCCATCTGCCCCTTTCAGCAAAAAGCACATCTTTGTATAAAAAAAAAAAAAAACCCCGAGTGACTTAACATTTGTATTTCACATGGTATCCGCAAGATCCAGCCAAAGCGGGATCTTATAATCCCACTTAGATCGGTGCTTCTTCCAGATTCTCATCAAGGCACTTCTAAATATGTGACTATTAAACACTTTATCCACTTTATGTTCATAGAATAAGTATGCATGCCAACCCAAATCGAGATCGTGGCTTTCTATATTCAGCAGTTCAGTTTTTGTTTTTCCAAACCAGTCAGTTATTTGTGTCAATGCAGCTGCTTCATAATACAATCGAAGCAGGGGTGGGTTTCAAAATTTTTGGAACAGGTTCTGTGGCTTGCCGGCCATGTGACCGGTTGGGAGTGGCTTGCCGGCCATGTGACCGGGTGGGAGTGGCTTGCCGGCCATGTGACCGGGTGGGAGTGGCTTGCCGGCCATGTGACCGGGTGGGAGTGGCTTGCCGGCCATGTGACCGGGTGGGAGTGGCTTGCCGGCCATGTGACCGGGTGGGAATGTTAGCAGCTGCTGGAATTATGTTTGTACAACAGTGGAAAAACAGATATGAAAATGAATAAATACTACAATGTGCACATACATACATACATACATACACAGACAGACAGACAGACAGACAGACAGACATAGAAATAGATATATTCATGCATCACTATAAATTTGAATGGTACATTAACCACAGCTGCATTAGTATATGGAATGCAAAATGAGTTACCTGTTGCCATGGGAACATCCTAATCATGGTGGAATCCATGATCCCTTCAAAACTAATGAAACACTTATCACTAAATGAACTGGGTAGAAGTTCCACTAAATTGAACAGGGTTGGCTCCCCAAAGCAGCCTGAATTATTTTGTATAGGAACGTTTATTCAGTGTCCTTGCCATCTGTTTATAACAGGTCTACTAGAAATATGAAGAAATAAACAAATAAATAACAAAGATCAAATGATACCTGAGGTTTGTATAAAATAAAAAAACAAATAATGATGAATTCACACATCTACAAGAAAATAGCAGATATTGCTATTTATAACTCAATTTAGTTATTCACCAGTAGGCTTCTACCAAGTTACTTATTTAGAACAACCACAACCAAAAATGTTTTCTTTAACAAGTTCTCTCATGGACATATTGGTATAGTTTTCTTGGAAGTATTTTGCCACTGCCCTCTTCATTTCACCTTTCTAGTAAAGCCTACAATCAAGCAATTTCCTTGGCCACCCCTCCAGATATCAATCAGGACACTCTGCTTTCCATGATTGGCCAAGTGTTGAAAAGTCAACAAACTGAGTAGTCATACAAATAAATATATATATATAAATCCCTTATAAAATCCACATTGAAATTTACAGAGGTGACATAAGGGGAATTGCGTTAGCCATCTACATTCACTCACCCAAACTCTAGCAGGAAACAGGTAATATTCTCTCTTGAATGTGCCTCATAATTTGATTTTTAATGTTTTATAACATTTTTCTAATTACAATAATCAAACTGTCAACTTGCTTTAATGTTTTCATAATTATATGTTCAACTCAACTAATTTAGTCATAATAGTTTAATTAGGAGTACAGTTCCAAAATATAGGTAGGTAAGTAAGTAGAGATAGATGGATAGATAGACATATAGATATAATTTGAACATGTCTTACTCTCCCAATTCTCAAGGATACTTCTTACTGTGTTACTATATGAATTAATTAACTTTGGTCAATAGAGCCAAATATCAACAGTACCACTACTGAAATTTCTTTTGAGAGCCAAAAGGTGTGGCCTTTTTTGTGGGAGTGGCTCAGTTGTCATGTGACCCATGGCCAACTTGGAAAATGTGGTGAAACTCACTTAACAGTCTTGCTTAGCAACCAAAATTTTGGGCTCAATTGTGGTCATAAGTTCTTTCTTTCTTTCTTTCTTTCTTTCTTTCTTTCTTTCTTTCTTTCTTTCTTCCTTTCTTCCTTCCTTCCTTCCTTCCTTTCTTCCTTTCTTCCTTTCTTCCTTTCTTCCTTTCTTCCTTACATTTCTGGCTGGTCTTTGGTCTTCTGAAGATGGTGAAAATGGATTTATGGGCACTCGTTATATATAAAGGCAGCCCATGACTCTTTGGGATGCTGGTTTGAATCCAGGAAATGACTCAGAGGATGTGATTCCTTTGAAATAACCACTGGGAGCAAAATAGATCTTTAACCTGGTTAACCAAACAGGTAGCTTGAGGTGAAAGGAAATAGGAAAATATATTATTTCCTTTCCTTCTTTCCTTCCATTGCCTCCCTCCCTCCCCCTTCCTCCCTTCCTTTCTTCCCTCCCTACTACCCTCCATCCCTTTCCTTCCTTCCTTCCTTCCTTCCTTCCTTCCCTCCTACCCTCCCTCTCTCTCCTTCCTTCCCTCCCTCTTCCTTTCCTTTCCTTTCCATTCCTTTCCTTCCTTCCATTGCCTCCCTCCCCCTTCCTCCCTTCTTTCCTTCCTTCCCTCCTACCCTCCATCCCTCTTTCTTTTTCTTTCCTTCCTTCCTTCTTTCACTCCTCCCTCCCCTTTCTTTCCTTCACTCCCTCCCTCCCACCCTCCATTCATCTTTTTTCCTATTTTTCTTTCTCTTTCTCTGTTTTTATGTCTCTCTCTCTCTCTTTCTCTCTCTCTGTATCTGTCTCTCTCCTCCCCCCCCACCCATCTGTCACTCTGTGTGTGTGTGTGTGTGTGTGTGTGTGTTTCCCTCTCTCTCTCTTTCTGTCTCTCTAAGTCTGCCTCTCTGTGCATCTGCCATTCTCTCCCCCCCCCCGGGGAAGCAGCAGAGGGGTCAGCATGTCGGTTGCGGAGGTTATCCCGCAGCGAGCAGACAGAGGAGCCGAGCTGCAGGCGAGGAGGAGGAAGCAGCCCCTGGCCAGAGGATGGCCGAGCGCGCCTCCACCACTGCATTTTCCGGGGCTTCCTGGAGAGGCCAGCATTCGACTGGGGAGGTTATCCCGCAGCGGGCGGGCGAAGGACCCAAGCTGCGTGCTGCCGAAGCCGTCCGAGGCTGGGCGTGCTGCGCCCGGATGGCTTTGGCGGCACGCAGCTTGGATCCTTCGCCCGCCCGCTGCGAGATAACCTCCCCAGTCGAATGCTGGCCCCTCCAGGAAGCTCCGGAAAGTGCAAAGCGCTGCGGTGGCCGTCGGAAGGAGGTGTGGAGGCGCGTTCGCCCATCCTCTGGCCAGGGCGCTGCTCCCTCCTCCTCGCCGGCCCGGTTCCTATGAAGCCGCGGACCGGCACCGGTCCGCGGACCGGGAGTTGGGGACCCCTGCTTTAAAAGGTTAAAATGGAAGATATGTAGCCATACAAGTCTTTTTTCACGGAGAAGAAAAGGAAGATAGCTGACCTTGTATTTGAGTCATACAACACTACCGGAGAGCTTAATGGAAACGGGCGGATGGGATCGCAGGGAGCACGCGCTCGCCCGCGCCTCTCCACAACTTCTTCCCACCACTGGCCAGCGAGTTTAGCGCTGGCTAGGCGGGGGAGGGGCGTGGACCTACTTACTTCCGGGTCCACCGGTGGAAAGGGATCGCTGGGGATCGGGAAAATTGACGAAAGGGCTCGCCCGATCCCACCCGAACCCGGAGAAACCCACCTCTGAATCGAAGGTTTGGAAGTTTAAGCCCACCTCTTTCGCGAGTATCTTGCATAATTTTCAATTTCACTCTCGGTTTTTTCTCATTCCAAATTTAATCAACGTCTTTTGCCATTCTAACAGTTGCTTGTCAGATTTAAGCACCGGTATCATTTGAAACAAAAAGATAAATCTGGGTAAAACATTCATTTTAATTGCTGATATTCTTCCAAGCAGAGATAACTGTAATTTTTTCCAGGTTTGCAAATCTTTTTGTATCTTTTGCCACAGCACCTCGTAGTTATTTTGGAATAATTTTATGTTTGAGTCTGCGATTTGTATTCCTAAATATTTAACCTTTGATACTATTTCAAAACCTGCCACCCTTTCAAGTTTCTTTTTTTGAATATCTGTTAGGTTTTTAGCAATCATTTTAGTCTTTTTATAATTCAGATACCAATCCGGATACCAAGCCATATTCCTCTATAATGTCTTTCATCTGGATTATTGATTTCATCGGTCGTGTTAGGATAACAACCAGATCATCTGCAAATGCCCTAGTTCTGTATTCCTCTTGCCTTATAGCTATTCCACTCAAGAAATTTGAATCCCGTATTGTATTCAACAAGACTTCCAAAGTTAAGATAAATAACAATGGGGATAATGGACAACCCTGTCTTGAACCTTTATGTATGTTAAAGTTCTTTGACAAACTTCCATTAATAATAAATTGTGCAGATTGTTCTTGATATATTGCTCCAATCGCATGTATAAACCGAGCCCCCAAATCCATTTTTTCCAAAGCCTTGATTATAAAATTCCAATTCACTCGATCAAAGGCCTTTTCCGCATCCAAAAAAACCAGCACTGCAGGGATCTGTTTATTCTTATCTAGATAGTCCAGTAAATCTATAATTTGCCTAATATTCTCCTTCATGTATCTTCCTTCGATAAATCCTGCTTGGTCATGATGAATTACCTCTTGAATAACTGGCATCAATCTGTTGGCTAATACTTTTGCAAAGATTTTATAATCCATATTTAGAAGAGATATTGGTCTATAATCTTCTGGTTTCTTAGAGCCTGCTTCTTCTTTCAGTATCAGTGATACAAAAGCCGCTTTCCATGAGGAAGGTATTTTGCCACCTTGCTGTATATTACAAAATAAGTCTTTAAGATGTTCAATCATTTCTGCTTGTAAAGTTTTATAATAAACTGCAGTTAAACCATCGGTCCCTGGAGCTTTAGCTGGTTTCAATTGCTTTATAGCAAAGCTAATCTCTTCGATAGTTATTAATTGATCCAGGTTTTTTGATTAATTTTTGTTGATGAACTTCCTTCTCAGCATGCTGAATACTATTGATAGTTCTTGTATTCAATTGTTTTCTCAATGTATAAGCCAACCATCTGCCCGGCTTATTAGCATTAGCAAAATGTTGCATTATGACACTGCATCACGTGCTAAGCATTTCTGTTAGTGTAGACTGGTTCTTACCGGTCGAACATAAACAAGGAAGCTGGCATGGAAAGTTACTAGCCACACCTTCTGACACCCTCTGACATTCAACACCTTGGAGAAAAGTTCCCACCTTCTTGCAACGTGCTAACTATCAACAAAGGGCACGTGACTTCATTTCTACTGTGTGAATTCCCTTATATGGCTATGATTTGTGTATGTTTACATGATGTTGCATGCTTAACCCTGCCTTCTGATAAAGTTAATAAAAGGACTTACAGGCTTTTGTCTGTGCGCCGTTCCACCCCACTCGAAGAAGAATTTGGTGTCGCCTCTTCTTTTCCCTCACCCATGGACCGCCCGCCTGATAACGGCGAGAATGTTATCACTACATCTGGTGACCTCTATCGACGTGATTCCTCTCATCTAGCTGTTGTGGTTTGCATTGTCACGTCCAGCCTTAAGAACCCTCACACTTACGCCCAGGACAGGGCACTACGCGCATCAACTGATTCTCAGTTCCCTTCGTGAGTATGAGGGACGGGTCGTCTAAGACACAGATAAGACACCTCTGTGGCCTTGGAGACCTCTTTATGGCTTCCAACATCACTTTATCTAACAAAGTCACCCCACTGCCTTTTCTTAAAAAGAACAGATTTCCTCATTATAGGGCAATTCACCATCGGCCCTGCCCTCTCCCTGCAATAACAAAAAGCAGCAGGGGGAGAGGAATTTACACCTCTTCCAGCTATCAGGAAGAGTCTGTGTTGGGTTTTGATTTTGCTGCACACTTGAATCCTTTCCGCAAGCGTTATCTATTGGCTTTAATAAATCATTGCATGGATGATGTTTTAATTGGAACTCCAAAAGACAACACCTAATTGGCTTTCAGGAATGTAAAAGGATTTATTGCTTAGGAAAACTACACTGTATGAATGTTATAACTTTTTTCTCTAGTTTGTGTCTTTGTTTAAATGTACATAAAAGTTGGGATATGTTACTTGGAAGTTTACAATGTTGCTAGATATAAGGCTATAGAGTAATAGGAATTTTGAACATTAAAGATTTTTTGTATATAAGTAAGGATAATGCACCTTTGAATTTTGTAGAATTTTCCTCCCATGTCCTTTGCACATGTGTATGGAAATTCTCTCTCAGAACCTTAACTTTGATCAAAGAATAAACTCTGTCCTCTTTGTTATTCAAGCCTCCGTTTAAGTCTCTTGTTTGGCTTATTGTGACTTGAACGTTTTCTATGGGTTTCAATGAATTTTCACCCAATGTGATTTCTTAAGGGTAGCCACATTTGGCTTCCCATACAGCTGAACCCCTTTGAGGTTCGGCAGGCATTCAACATGGTGGACTGGAGACACTGGCGTGGGCCACAGACGATGTCAAAGAGCGCTCCTGGTCACTTTTGGACCAGTGACATGGGCTTGGCCGGACACCAGCAGATCCTGAATCCATCCAGACCTGAATGCCAAAGAGGCTTGAAGAAGATTGTACTGTGCTAGGTGAATAGAGAATTTTTTTTCTTTAGGGGAACTAGGGGAGTGTTGCTTTGTATGTGTGCGTGTATGAATGAAGGCCTTCGACATGAATGAGCATATCTAATCTGTGTTTTGAGTAAGATCAGCCAGAAAGGATTGCGTTGAAAGGTGTGTGTCTGTTGGAATAAATGTGAAACTTTTTAATTGTAAGGGAGTGGTCAGAACAAACCCAGAGTCTGCAAAGATGGAGGCTCTGGTTGTTGTGTTGCAAATAAACCACTCACTTCCTGCTTCTCCTTCGTGCCCCACCGGAATTTGCTTTAATTGTGGGAAGCTTGGCCATTTTCAAAATCAGTGCCCTCCTCCAGGTGGGGGTGAGGGAGGAGCCCTAAGACGGCATAAATCTTTCCACTCCTTCCGCCCCAATACTGTTTGCTCATGTTGCAAATAACTTTTTAAAATGAGCAGAAAAACTGCAGCCCCCCATAATGGGAAAGTGGGAGGGGATGCTCTCACTGGAGCATCACTCTCTCCCTTTCACTCACACACAGTCAAAACGAGCAGACACCCACACATCCTTTTGCCCACTCCCCCCCTCTTGCCTGCATTCCTCTGAAGAATAACACGGAGGGAAGAGGAGGACAGAGGGAGGGGTGAAGTCACACAGGCCAGACATAGCACACACACACACACACACATCTTTAAGGGGAGTCAAAGTACATTCACATTAATTTTATCATCAATATACCCACATTTACATACAAATAATCCCATTTCACTCTTTTTTCATGCAAATCAATCATTATAACCATTTTAATGAGCTGTATGATATTCCTTTTTCAGTTTTGCCAACAATTTTGATTTTTCTGTTGGACATTTTTTGAGTTTTACGTTTATTTTAATCTATAAGAAGGAATGATTTTCTGCTATTTTGCCTGCATTTGAAAATGTTTTCACATACTTAATGACAGTTACCTAGCTTCCATAACAATGAAGCTGATTTTTCTCACATCTTTTTTTTAAGTCAGATTTAAAGTACCCCATCCTATGTCATTTGTTTGTTTGTTTCTGATATCTGCCTTTGGAAAATTTCTTTCCATCTGAATTGTCTTAATTTTTTGAGTGTTGATTCCAAGTTTTTTGATATTTTGTTTTAACCGTTACCTCCTGCTTTGCCTGTAATAATTTTTCCACATTTGGATCTTACTTCTAGAGGAGTTGTAGCTTCTTCTTTCATGCGAAGTTCTGATTCTTTTTCAGACCTCGCTCTTGCCATGATGATCAATTCTCCGCTTACAATAAATAAAGGGGAATTAGTTGCCACTATGATTTTGCTGCCGGAAGCCCCAACAGATGATTTATTGGCCTTAGAACAGCCGTTATTCACCTCTTTTCAATGCCTTAACTAAAGGTAAGCAACCAGCAGGCAAAATCCCATTGCAAACAGAACATTTTGACACAATGCAATTAGTAAATCAGGCTTTAAAAACAAAATGGGTAGATCGTTTGCTGGATGGTTTTCCTCTTGCACTTTTGTTAATCAACACATTGCAATTACCTACAGCTGCAATTGTACAAGTTACACCTTCACTGTTAATCCTTGAATGGATACACCTTTCACACACACCTCGTTCCACTTTAACTACAAAGCCAGCTCAAATGGCACTCCTTATTACTAAGGGTCGCCATCGTGCTTAAGCACTTGCTGGACAGGAACCAATTACAATCTATGTTCCTTCTTCCCTTGCTACTTGGGAAACTCTTTTGGCCTCCAGCGAGGCATTGCAGTATGCTCTTGCTGATTGGCCTGATTCTGTCTCTTGTCATCATCCTCCTGACCCAAGACTACAACTCTTGAAAACCACACCTTTCGTGTGGGAAACTCCTTTTTCTTCATTTCCAATTCCAGATGCTGTCACAGTTTTTGCAGATGGAAGTAAAAAATATGGTGCTTGTGCCTGGCAATCTGAAGGCCAATGGCACACAAAAATTACTCCACCACAGACTTCTGCACAACGCGCAGAACTCTATGCTTCAATTTTGGCTTTTCAACAATTTTCTGATCAACCATTTAACCTGATTTTGGATAGTCTGTATGTTACACAGATTATCTCTTCTATCTATCAAGCCTACCTTTCACCTTCTATTGAATCCTCACCTTTGTCACTTTTTCTCACTCCATGGGAAAGTCACTCTTATTTTCATCAAAATAAAAAGGCGCTGATAAAACAATTTGGTATAACAACAGCAGAAGCAACTGCTATATTGCAACAGTGTCCTACTTGTAGTAAACAAGCGCATTCTATCCCTATGGGAGTCAATCCCCGAGGGACTGAATGTTGTCAAATTTGGCAAATGGATGTTACCCAATATTCTTCCTTTGCTCCATGGAAGTACATTCATGTGTCCATTGACACATATTCAGGTTTCATCATGGCCACCCCTCAAAGGGGCGAAGCCACAA
The DNA here is from genome assembly GCA_039707465.1 of Rhabdophis nuchalis. Taxonomy (NCBI): domain Eukaryota; kingdom Metazoa; phylum Chordata; class Lepidosauria; order Squamata; family Natricidae; genus Rhabdophis; species Rhabdophis nuchalis. Next base: position 64,093,826 of record CM077647.1, read on the forward strand.
AACATGTAATTAACCATTGCATTCGTACTTTTGCATCGCTGGGATGCCCAAATGAACTCAAAACTGACAATGGGCCTGCTTACACAAGTACAGCATTTGCTGCCTTTTGTCAAAAATGGAGCATAATTCACAAATTTGGTATTCCATACAATAGCCAAGGACAAGCCTTGGTTGAAAGAGCAAATCAAACTTTAAAACATGCTCTTGACCGTTACATTGGCTCATGGGGGAAAACAGCCCCTGGTCTCCCAGCTGTGCAAGACACCCTTAACTTGTGTCTTTATACTCTTAATTTTCTTAACCTGACTGGTCAACCTGCAATGTCTGCTGCTTGTCGTCACTTTTCTTCTTCCCCCTCTGCTGAACATCAGCGACCACTCGTCTATTACCGGTGCCTACCTGACCTGACCTGGCGAGGACCAGCAGAGCTCATCACTTGGGGACGTGGTTACGCAGCTGTTGCACTTCCTGAAAAGACTCTGTGGGTTCCTGCTCGACACGTTAGTCTCTCTCATCTGCCACCAAAGACCAAAGATGGAGATACATCTTCTTCTGATCCTGTCACTTCTCCAGATTCAACTGTTGCTTCTGATGACCATCGTGATCAGTAAAGGACTTCCAACCAAACACATCAACCAAAGAACATCAGGTACCAAAGCACTACACCAACATAATGACTTTACAACACCTCCAGTCCCATTGAGGCTGCGAGGGGACTTTGACAAACATTTTCACAAAGCCAAACGCAATGTGTTGTCTGGAGATACCACATATTGTGCACCTTGCATCAAAATCACTAAACAAGAAGATAAGGTCATTCATACCTTGATATATAGTACTCAATTGAACTGTAAAAACAAAGCACTCCAAACATATACACACAATGGCACTACTTATTCAATTTGTATTGACAATAACCAACAACAGTGTTATGACCCTACAGGTCCAACTTATAGATATACCATACAAATTACAGCTGGCAACAAATTGATCATCAACAAGGACTTTTATAATTTGGCACTTCCTCAATCAGTCATTTTTGATGCATGTGAAGCCATGGATGAGGGCGCCAACGAATGTGGCTCTCTCTCATGACGTAGAACATACTCTAACAATGAAAAATACATTTGTGCTCGAGCCAGCAATCCGTATCACAGTTGCGGATCTGGCACATCTTGTGGAGATTGGAGATGTGTGGACTTTATATCCCAAGGACTCACTGTTCCGCCAGACATCATCCCAAAACAAGAAAAAGATAGAAAATTGTACATAACCAGATTATCCCCACCAGCTGACTGTTATCAACACACTTGCAACTCCATTAACATCACCTTTCCTGTTCCACAAAATTGGCTAACCGCACAAAAGTGGAAAGGAATGCAGGATGAATATGCGCTGGGGATACATGGCACTGGAAAAGATCCCAGTGTAAAGCTTAAGATACAAATTCTTCAACATCACTTAGACCCTCTAAGTCATTCATTGTTTCATTCATATTACCAAGAAATGCAAAAAGTTCAACACTTGGTCATTTCAGCCCAAGCACAAAATACGTTCCTCAAATTAGCGGAAACAATTGCAAAAGAACTACATGTGACAAACTGTTTTGTGTGTGGAGGAACTAGCATGGGTAAACAATGGCCATGGGAAGCTCAAGAGGTTAATTATGATCACATCCTCGCTAGAGGTTCTGAGAACATCTTTAAAGAGAAAGGAGAGGAAATATGGGCCATCACCACTAACTTGGTGGGAAATGTATGTTACCAAAGAAATCAGACTCAAAACAGAACATTTGATGCAGGTTCCTTGCGCTGTCTAGGAATCTGGAACAATGCCACCTGGTGGTCTGGGGAGAACATCACAGCCCCAAACAAATCTTTGGAAAAAATTACTAACATGAAATTCTTGACACTGCCAGAAAACAATGACTTTCCTTGGTCTACCCCAGACGGACCTTATTGGGTTTGTGGACGTTTTGCTTACAACAAATTACCATCAAACGGGTATGGGTCTTGCGTCCTATCCACCATTCGCCCTGGTTTCTTCCTACTCCCACTACGACAACGACAAGGTCTGGGAGTTCCAGTCTACGAAGAACTAGGTAATGTGCGAGACCGCAGAGACATTATAGACACTAAAGACATTCATAGAGGAGATTGGACTGACGAGGATTGGCCTCCAGAACGCATAATTGCCGTCTACGGCCCAGCAACATGGCCGGAGGATGGCACATTTGGATATCATACTCCCATATACATGATAAATAGAATAATTCGTCTTCAAGCTGTAATTGAAATTATTACAAATCAAACTGTACAAGCCTTAAAACATTTAGCTCAAGAAAGTGCAAAGTCTAGAACATATATCATGCAGAATCGTTTAGCTCTTGATTACCTATTGGCAAAAGAAGGGGGAGTATGTGGTAAATTTAATTTGACTAATTGCTGTATTGAAATTGATGATAGTGGGAAAGTCATCCAGGAAATATCAGACAAAATGATATAAATTGCTCATGTGCCTGTACAAACATGGCATGGTTTAAATTTGAAAGAAATGTTTGGTTCATGGTTTCCAAAATTACCCGGTTTGCAAGCTATTGTAGCTTGCAATACCACCTGCAGCTCCCTGGGCCGCCCTTTCTTTTTGCGTCTGTCTTATTTGTTCCTCAGTTTCCTGGTCAAACAGCCTATGTGCTTCAGCCTCCTTGTCTACTGGTGAAGATGTACGTGGAGATGTACGTGGAGATGTAGAACCCACTTTCAGAACATTATAATAGAACTCTTCTGCCTTTGCTATGGTATTTAGACGGTATCTCACTCCTTGAAACCTCAATATTATACCGGTTGGAGCATCCCACCGATATTGAATTTGCCGCTTTTGCAATTCTGCCACCAGAAATCCAAAATCTTTTCTATCCTTTAACATTTTGGGTGGCAACTCCTTATAGACTCCAATCTCAGTTCCATCAATTTGAACAGCAGAAAGAAATGACCTTTGCAAGATATCATTTCTTATTCTCCTATCAGTAAAATATATTACCACATCTCTAGGTAATTGCCTTTGTACTGCCACACAGGAATTGACTTTGTAAGCCTTATCAATTTTATAAAAAATCTCATCAGAATCTTCACATTTCAATAACACCGCCAGAGCATCAGCACAGACTTTTCTAAGGTCTTCCCTGGTATTTTCCCTTATTCCTCTGAGCCTAATAGCAAATTCCATAGATCTGAATTGCATCATCGTAATCTCATTATCCAGTTTTTGAATTTTTCCATCGGCTTCTGTAAATTTTAAATCAGATCCCTTAAATTTAGCCTCAATGTCTGAAGCAAGCTTTTCGACTTTTTTATCCACCTTCAAAATTACATCAGAGAGGCCTTTTACCACTGTTTGAATATCTTTATTAACTAATTCAAATTTTTCCTGAACAATTCCCTTAATTTCTTTTTCAGATCTTTTCATCTCTTTGCCTATAAAGTCTTTTAAATCCTGGAAGTCTTCTGCCTTTGTCTGAGCTTGCAGGGGTGTGGCTGCTTGTTTTGTTGACATCTTGGCCCATGCAGAGCCTGCTAACTTTTCTCAAAGGATTGTCCAAATCAGGTTTTGTTTTTGTTTTTTTCCTAGTCTCCAGCAAGTTTTATTACTTTATAACGTGTTAGAATACACAAACCAAGTTGGTACCATCTTCAGTTAGTTTAAGCACTAAAGCAAGTGCCATTTTTTTTCTTTTCTCACTTCAAAGTCATTCTAACTTCAAAGCTGTAATTACTTCAATACTTCGATAGTCAACAGGGAATAAAAATACTTGCAATTTGGTGTTAGATGGTAAGAATGTTGGCCGCGAATGCCTAGTCCTGCTGATAAGCAGAAGATCCCAAACACCCGGAGGTCCAGCAGCTTGTAAAGGGAGTCAGCCCTGTTAACTTCCCAGAGGCATAAATGCCTTCTGGGGTCACTCAGGGGGGCTCAACCGATGGCTACCTGCTCAGCTCACAAGATCTTCAAAGACTTGGAGATTTACGAGACATTTCCCATGTCCGAAACGCCTCTTTACAGGCGGCTGGGTTGGCGGTCTTCAAAGAGACCGTCAGCGGCAGAACGCGGCACAACCGGAAGTCACATGGGAGTATCTTGAAACTCCCAAGATCCCCCGCGCGGCCGCATTCTGCACTAACTGGAGCCTCCAGGTGCATCTCAAGGGAAGCCGCATGTAGAGAGCGTTACAATAATCCAGGCGGGAGATGACGAGGGCTCGAGTGACCGTGCGTAGAGTGTCACGATCTAGAAAGGGGCACAACTGGCGTATCAGGTAAACCTGATAGAAGGCCCCCCTGGCTACGACTGTCAGATGGTCCTCCAAGGACAGCCGAGAGTCCAGGAGGACACCCAGGTTGCGAGCCCTTTGTGCGGGGGCTAATGACTCGCCCCCAATAGCCAGAGATAGAGCCAGCTGGCTATGTCATGGCGCCGGAGACCACAGCCACTCGGTCTTGGACGGGTTGAGTCGGAGCCCGTTCCTCCCCATCCAGACTCGCACGGCCTCCAAACACCGGGACATCACTTCGGTGGCATCGTTTGGGTGGTTAGGGGTAGAGCTGTGCAGCTGGGTGTCATCAGCATACAGATGGAACTCTACCTTAAAACCATGGATGATCTCACCCAGCGGCTTCATATAGATGTTGAACAGGAGGGGTGAGAGGACCGTCCCCTGAGGTACCCCACATATAAGGGGCCTCGACGTCGACCTCTGCCCTCCTGCCAACACAAATTGCGACCGGTCGGAGAGGAAGGAGGAGAACCACCGTAATACGGTGCCTCCCAAGCCCAACCCCCCCAGCTGGTGCAATAAGATACCATGGTTGATGGTATCGAAAGCCGCTGAGAGATCTAACAGGACCAGGATAGAGGAGCAACCTCTATCCCGGGCCCTCCAGAGATCATCTACCAATGTGACCAATGCCGTCTCCGTGCTGTACCCAGGTCGGAAGCCGGACTGGTGCGAGTCTAGATAGGCAGTTTCCTCCAGGTGCTGAGGGAACTGTCGTGCCACCACACTCTCAACAACGTTCGCCAGAAAGTGAAGGTTGGAGACCGGACAGTAGTTGGATAACACAGCTGGGTCCAGGGAGGGGCGTCACCACCGCTTCTTTCAAGACGGTTGGCAAGAACCCCTCACTCAAAGAAGCATTAACAATCTCCTGGAGCCAACCTCGTGTAACCTCCTGGGAGGCCATTACAAGCCAGGAGGGACACGGGTCCAATAAACATGTGGTGGCATTCAGCTGCCCCAGTATCCTGTCTATACCCTCAGGAGTCACAGAATCAAACTCATCCCAAATAATGGTCTCAAGACCTGTCTCTGTCATCCCACCTGGACTAACCCAATTGGAGGTTAACTCGCCCTGGATCTGAACGATAACATCTGCAGATAACATCCAAATTCCTCTGCACGACCCTGCAAAGGAGCTTCCCGCGGCCTCTGATGAAGGAGGGAGCGGGTCACCCTAAACAGGGTGGCAGGGCAGTTATCTGCAGATGCGATGAGAGCGGCGAGATGATCCTGCTTCTCCACTCTCATCGCCACTAGGTAGGTCCGCAAATGCGACCTCGCCCGCATCCGGTCAGATTCGGCGCAAGTGGACCTCCAGACGCTCTCTAGGTGTCTCTTCTGGCGTTTCATTTCCCTCAGCTCCTCGGAAAACCAAGGAGCCAAGGTAGATCGACACCGAGTGAGAGGCCACAAAGGTGCAACCTGGTCCAGGGCCCCCGTGGCCGCACTATTCCAGGCGGCCACTAGGTCCTCAGTCGGGTCGCGGGTCAGGGATTCAGGTATTGGCCCAAGCTCTGTCTGGAAACTTTCGGGATCCATCAGGTGCCTGGGGCGGAACCATCTTGGTACTTCTGGTTCTGCCTCCCCGCGGTGGGGTGCAGCGGTTGGAAAGTCAAGCCAGAGGAGACCATGACAAGGGTTCGATGACTAATTCCCCTAATCCAAGAACATTTGTCCACTGGCTGGAGGCAAAAACTAGGTCCAGTGTGTGTGTCCCAGTGTGTGTGGGGCCATAAATTACTTGTGTCAGGTCCATGGGCGTCATGGAGGCCATGAACTCCTGGGCCACCTCAGATGTCTCGCCTACCAATGGCAGGTTGAAATCCCCCATGACTAGAAGCCTGGGAGTATCAACCGCCACCTCGGTGATCACATTGAGGAGCTCGGGTAGGGCTGCTGATGCGTAGCGAGGAGCCAGGTACACTATCAGCAAACCCAGCTGCCTCCCATGACCCCACCTCACACAGAGAGACTCACAACCGGCTGTCTGCGGTACAGTGGTCTCCCACGGCTCAAGACTTTCCTTAATAACAACCGCCACCCCCCCCTGGCCTTGGGCCCGTGGCTGATGAAATGCCCGGTAACCTGGCGGGCACATTTCCATGACGGATACTCCCCCCTCATGGCCCAGCCAGGTCTCCGTGATGCCCACCAGATCCGGCTCCCCTTCCAATACCAGGTCGTGGATGAGGGGGGCTTTGTTGACCACGGACCTGGTGTTACATAACATCAGCCTGGGGGCCCGGCTCTGAGATCCATGACCACGTGGGTTGCAGGAGGAGCCTTGGAGATCAGAGCATGCAACCGCTTGCAAACAGCGGGTGCGCCCTCCCGACACAGGATGTGGTCTCCGGCTCCCGACGTATCTACCCCTCCCCCAGACCGTCCTGATGGTATAGCCCTCTGTTACATGAACCCTAGCCTCCCCCCCAATATCAGACCTGCAGCCTCCACATCGAGACCATGGGCCGGCCTGGAGATGTTACTTGGTGGGTTATTTCCCTCACTCACACCCCTTATCCCAAATAGCCCTCCCCCCTCCCTGGGACCCCTTAAAAGACGAAGTAAAAAAAATCCTAAAAACCCCCTCAGTTTCCGTTTCCGCCACCTTCATTAAGTTAGGCCCTTGTTAACACAGAGGGCCAAACCTGCGAGAGAGGGGATTCTCGCAGGGCGTGGAGATCAGCTGCAGAGTACATAGTAGGTAGTGCTTGAAGACCATACTCAAAATGTTAACAGTAGGTCATGTCAGCTGTCGCTGATGGCAAAAATGGTGGCAGCAGCAGTGAGGCGAGTCAGCGCTCTCTGCCGGACAAAAACCACAGGAACAACAAAGGACAAGATGAACCAAAACGGACGAACGCAAGGATGAGATGAGCTGGCAGGAACAGGTGGTAGAAACAACAGGAGAAGCAAGGGCAAACAGCAGTCACTAAAACAGGAACAGGACGAGGCTGATGAAGCCGACGTGTAGACAACAGGGGACGAAAACAGCAGGAACCAAGCACTATTCTGGAAGTAAAATGATATGCTTTCTGACAATGTACAGTAAATCATCTGGTAGTGCAAAGATGAAAGTGTTAACTCAGGATTAAGACCTACCAGATTCCTGCAGATCCAATGCATCTTAGTTCTTTGGAACAAATGTTCTTCAAATTGTTGAAATCCAAATTCCTGTGTATTATATTCTCAACCTACGACCAAGCCATTTAGTCTACTGAACTGTAATTGACCCGGTTGCTTGTTATACATTGTAACAGCCAGTCGCGTCTGATTGGCCAAGAGTCGGCTGGCCGGATTCAGACTTTCTGTCTGGCTGGAGTTTTCCCGCTTGAAAGCTAAATATAAATAGCTGTCAAGCAAGCCAGCCAGCAGAGAGAAACTGCACTTTGTGAACCTGTATATTGTTGCTGATTGTTCCAATAAATCCTGTTCTAATGACTAGCCTGTCTCGAACTGAGTTCCTGCAAACTTAACACTGGCGACGAAGGTTTGGGGAACAGGCCTAGTCTTTGCCTTCCGGCCATAGGGAAGAAGCCTAACGTTTGTTCCAGCTAGATGGGTGAGGGACGACCGGCACAATGACGACGATGCCACCCTTCGCACCGTTCGATGCTACTAAAGAACAATGGGCTTCGTTCCTGGCCCGGTTCGAGTGCTTCTTGATCACAAATGATTTTGGCGAGCTGTCCCCCGCACGGAAACTCAGCATTTTCCTAGGGTGCGGCGGCCCTGAACTCTTTGCGACCGCAAGGACCATCGCCGCGCCGGCCGCGGTGCACGAAGTGCCCTGAGACGATCTCCTCGGCCGCCTTCGTGCACATTATGCCCTGGTGCCATCTAGAATTGCACACCGATACGCCTTCCGGCAGGGCGTGCAGCAGCCAACCCAATCAATTGCCCAATTCCTCCAGGTGCTGCGAGCGATGGCGATTCCATGTGAATTCCCTGCCACATTCCTATTAGAACAATTCGTCTGCGGCGTCAGAGACATCTGTCTAAAACCCCGTCTCCTCGCCAAAACCGTGATCACCCTTGAGCAAGCAGTGGAGGAGGCTCGTGCTGCCGAGTTGTCGGAGCTATCCACGGCCGACATGGGCCGTGCTCACCTTTTTCCATCTCCAAAGGCCTGCCTGGTAGACGAGCTCGCACCACTGGAAGACTCCAACACCGACGACCAAGTTGCCTGCATGCACATCACGGGCCGCAAGACACACCGCCCTCCTGCCACCCGTTCCAGTTCCACTCCTTGTTTGGGGTGCGGAGGGGATCATCAGAGGCCAGACTGCCCCTTCAAGTCCTCCGTGTGTCGCCGTTGCGGCCGCAAGGGCCACCTGGCTGCCATCTGCAGAGCCGCGAATCCTGCTACATCATCTGCCGCTGCTTCATCTCAGGCCACCCGGGCTCCACACCAACTACACGCCACTCCACCGAAACGTCCTAATCGCCGGCCAAGCCAACCCACAGAGTGTTTCGCCCTTTTCGAGACTCCTCCGGCCGTCTGCTACGAGCTCACAGACAGTACGCGCCTAAAGACAGTGGTTTGTCTGGAGGGGGTGGGGGTGTCTATGGAGGTGGATTCCGGATCCTCCCGTTCTATCTTGTCTTGGGCGCAGCTCTCGAAGTTGCGCTCTACTTTAAAAAAGAAGGATCTTTCCCCTTCCCTGACCATCCTTAAAGACTATCAGGGCTCTGCGATTCCCACTCTTGGACAATGGGTTGTGTGGGTGGACTACAGGTTGTTTCACGGCTCCCTACCCGTTTTGGTGGTGGCCAACCCCCTCTCTGCGATCATCGGCCTGGACTGGTTTAAAGCCCTGGACCTGTCCGTAAAGGGAGTGCATAGTGTGCCGGCCGCTTCCCCGGTCAAAGACGTGCTGGACGAGTTTAGTGACGTCTTTGACGGCCGCCTTGGTGCTTACAGGGGCACCTCAGTTTCACTCAACGTAGACCCTCAGGTTGCTCCTATCCGTCTGAAGGTTGCCATTCGCGCTGAAGCCCAAGGTGGAGGCGGAGTTGGACCGTTTGGTGGCGCAGGGCGTGCTCGAACCCGTTGATCAGGCGAAATGGGAGACCCCAATAGTGGTCCCCATCAAGCCCGACGGGTCCGTCCGCATATGCGCCGACTACAAATCCACCATAAACCGAGGACTTCAGGCGAACCCATATCCGGTTCCGGTTGTGCAGGACCTGCTCCACTCTTTAGGACGGGGCTGCATATTCACGAAGCTGGATATGGCGCAGGCCTATCAACAGCTCCCGGTGGATGACGAGGCTGCTGAGGCACAGACCATCGTCACCCACCGAGGGGCTTTTCGTTGTCGCCGTTTACAATTTGGCGTTTCCGTAGCCCCAGGGATCTTCCAAAGCCTCATGGAACATTTGCTCCATGGGCTCCCTGACGTTGTTCCTTATTTTGACGATGTTCTGATAGCTTCATCAGGCATATCAGAACTTGCCAAAGTATTACGGAAGGTTCTCCCGATTTTCAGGGGCGCGGGTTTAAAATTGAAGCGCAGCAAATGCACATTTGCTGCGCCGTGGGTCGAATTCCTGGGCTTCATGATTGATGCCCGGGGAATTCACCCCACCCCCTCAAAGGTCGAGGCAATCCAAAACGCCCCCACACCTGCCTCTAAAGCGGAGCTGCAGGCATTCCTTGGCCTTTTAAACTTCTACACGCCATTCATCCCCCACAAGGCATCATTAGCTGAGCCGCTGCATCGGTTGCTCGACCGATCCACGGCCTGGCGCTGGGGCAGCCGCAAAGCGCATGAGTTCGCGGCTGTCAAAGCTATGCTTACGTCAGAGGCTGTCCTAGTCCAATATGATGACAGACTGCCTCTGATTCTAGCATGCGATGCCTCCCCGTTCGGCCTGGGGACTGTCCTGAGCCATGTCCTGCCCGATGGCTTAGAAGCCCCCATAGCTTTTTATTCTCAGACAATGTCTCCTACGGAGCAAAACTACAGCCAGATAGACAAGGAGGCTCTGGCTGTGGTGTCCGGGATTAAAAAATTCCACACATACCTGTATGGGCGGACCTTTTCCGTAGTCACCGACCACAAGCCTCTCCTTGGGCTGTTGGCTGATGACCGTCCGACCCCCCCATCCTCTGTCCCAGGATGACCCGGTGGACGGAGTTCCTGGCAGCGTATGACTATACGCTGCTCTACCGTCCAGGCAAGCAGATAGGGCATGCCAATGCCCTTAGCCGCTGCCCCCTCCCCGAGGTGGACCCCACACCAGTTCCGGCCCTCTCCATCCTGGCCGTAGCTGAGTCCGACCTCCCCTTGTCCTCTTCGGATGTAGCTGCTCGCACCCAAACCGACCCTGTCCTCGCTCAGGTGTCCAGGTGGGTCTTGCGTGGGTGGCCTTTGGGCAGCGTGGCCGAAGAGTTTCGGCCCTACAAGACACGCCAGATGGAGCTTTCGCTCTAGTGTGGGTGCTTGTGCTGGGGGGACCGGGTCATTATTCCTTTTCCTTTGTGATGCCAGGTGCTACAATCCCTCCATGCTAACCACCCAGGCATAGCTCGAATGAAGGCATTAGCCAGGAGCTATGTCTGGTGGCCCGGCATGGACACGGAGGTAGCCGCCTGGGTCGCTGCGTGTCCCAACTGCCAATCGTCCCGTCCTTCCCCACCGGTGTCACCTCCCAGGGAATGGGACGTCCCCAAGAGCCCTTGGTCCCGGATCCATATTGACTTTGCAGGTCCCTTCCATGGCCAGTCCTTCCTGGTGGTGGTGGACGCATACTCCCGCTGGGTGGAATTGGTGCTTATGGCCTCCACCACAGCGGAGAGCACAGTCCAGGCTTTGCGTCGCCTCTTCGCGACGCTCAGTTTGCCAGACACCCTTGTGTCCGACAACGGCCCGCAGTTCCATTCCTTCACCTTCCAGGAATTCCTGGCATCGCAAGGGATCCGCCATGCGCCAGTGGCTCCCTATCATCCGGCGTCCAATGGCTGCGCGGAACGAGCTGTTCGCTTGGCCAAGGAGGTCTTGGCCCGGTTTGACAGGGGAGACTGGCCAGCAAGGGTGGCTGCTTACATCATGGGTCAGCATTCCACTCCTTGCCCGGCCACAGGGAAGAGCCCCGCTGAGCTCTTGATGGGTCGACGCCTGCGGACCACCTTGGAAAGACTGCACCCCAACTACGATGGAGTGCAGCCGAGCAACCTGGGGGCTCCCCCTCCCCATCTCTTTGCCCAAGGGTGACCTGGTCTGGGCTAGGAATTATTCGGGGGATCTGCGCTGGGTTCCCGCATCCGTCATTGACCTAACCAGCCCCTGTTCCTATAGGGTCAGGCTGTCCGATGGAACTGAATGGTGACGCCACCTGGTTCAGCTGAGGTGCCGCCTACCCTCGCCGACCTTTGCCACTCCAGGCCTGTCCTGCCCGTTGGCCACTGTTGGGCCACTTCAGTTGTCTCAAGCCGAGGCGCAAGGGGGTTTACAAGTTCCAAATTTTCCAGTTCCCGACTATACAATTACTCAATAACTCGAGTCTCCGGCTTTCCGTGACGAAAATTCGCAAGCCGCCTCAATCGGAGGCCCACCAAGACACTCCGCCAATTACAGGCAACCGCGCCTCTTCCCCAGTCCAGTCTCCACGCCCCCTCGCTTGAACTTACCTGAGTTGTCGTCTTCGCCTCCTCCGACTCCACCTCTGGGGGTAGGCCGCAGTGACGCATCCTGGAGCTCCACAGCTTCAACAGGAGCCTCTTACCTCGGCGAGTTCTCCGGCGCAACTGAGGCGTTCTGGGCGGATCCGACACCGCCCCGCCTATTTGGAGGACTACGCATGCGCAGCCATTTGGACTGACAGTTGTATGTAACGCATGCGCGTTGACTGGGGGGAAAGGGGTGTTATATCCTCAACCTACGACCAAGCCATTCAGTCTACTGAACTGTAATTGACCCGGTTGCTTGTTATACATTGTAACAGCCAGTCGCGTCTGATTGGCCAAGACGCGGCTGGCCAGATTCAGACTTTCTATCTGGCTGGAGTTTTCCCGCTTGAAAGCTAAATATAAATAGCTGTCAAGCAAGCTAGCCAGCAGAGAGAAACCGCACTTTGTGAACCTGTATATAGTTGCTGATTGTTCCAATAAATCCTGTTCTAATGACTAGCCTGTCTCGAACTGAGTTCCTGCAAACTTAACACTGTGTATACAATCTCTAGAATTCCTAGCCAGTACTAACACTAGAATATAACTGAAATTTAATATGAGGTTGAAAGTCTGCTAATTACACATCTGCACAAATACACCTTGCAATAAACTTCTTTCAGAAGGCCACATTTTACATATAGATTTACAATTTTGTAGGGTTGGTGACATTACTTGCAATATTTGTAGTTTCCATCAAATTTTCCATTAAATACTGTAATCCTAGGATACATATTGTATCTCCTGCTTTGCTATGTGATTAGTAAGCCTGTTCATTTGGAAGATTATCAGCCTTTTGAATAGTAGCTGTTGGAGGAAATAGGAAACCACTATTCTACGAATGCATCTATCTTTAATAAAATATAATAAAATAGATTATTTAAAAATAAAGAAAACTTACAGTAATTAAATGAAATGCCCTTTTGAGAGTGTTAGAAGGTAAGTATACATCAGAACAAAGTCTCATGCTTAAAAAATGTATATTATTTATTATAATTTATTGTTATACAAGCATAGTGCAAAATGTATGTATAATAAATCTATCATAGGGTGTTTATATTTATCTATCTATCTATGAAGTGACCAAGCACTTGATGGAACAGTGATTACAGGCAAACCCAATCTACAACCTGGAGTTTGATCCTGATGGGGCTCAAAGTTGACTCAGTCTTACATCATTCTGAGGCCAGTAATATGAGGACCAAGATTGTTGGGGGCAATATGCTGACTCTGTAAACCACCCAGAGAATACTGTAAGCACTATGGAGCAGTGCTATTGTTTTTGATATATGATATATAATAACATACACTAAGAAAATCCAGCTATAATAACAGGATTTTAACCAAACTTTTTTCTCCCCCTTTATGTTAATTTGGATACCCATCTTTTTTCTTTTTCTTTCTTTTCAGTTTGTTGCAAATGATGCTTACATAATATTTGCTTGACAGGTGTGAAGCTTAAATACATAATAGGTTCCTGGCCACTTAAATCATTAACAAACTATATATAATTTTTGAGTTTAGGTAATTTAATAGCCTAGTCTAAGTTACTGAACCTTGTAATGAAGGGATAGGTCATTTTGTTATTTTCTTTATTATATTCTTTTTTATTTGCTTTTCCATTTTTTTTGTGCTAGTTTTTTTTCTTTTTGCTCATTTATTTCATAATCTGTAGTTTTTATTTTTTCCACTTATAATGTCTAATAAAATTAATATCAAAAAGTGTTTAAGATATTTGAAGCTGAAATAATATTATCTTTGAAATACCCTTGGGCTCCAATTTGATCCTCATAATTATGCAATTTAGTTTCTGGAAAGCATATCTTTCCCAGAGATAGACATGTTAACTTTCCCTTCATATCTGTAGGTTTTTTTTAGTATATATAAATAAAACCTTTAGTCTCATTATCAGTTTTCTGGAATCCTAATCTAGCATCATTCTATAGCCTTCAGTTAAGCCACCTGATGCCTTAACTGAAGATTTAGATTTTTGATCGGCAGAAACTTTTGGACCGGCATAAAAAAATATTAACTAGGATTTTTGCCATTCAAAATCAAAAGGCTATCTATATTGAGTGGAGATAAGCAATGAGTTGACTGTGCTTGTGTGAATTATCATTTTTTAAAAGCCTGACTCTTCCCAAAGCCATAATGTTGGTAGGTCCTTTTAAGTTGGAAGAAAAGGTGGAATAATGCTTCTGTTCTCTCAGACAGGAGTTGTATTATGTATGGCTCTTTTTTTCATGTATTGCTCTCTAAATTTTGTGGAGCTATTATCTATTGAAAAATTGCTCCCAGCGTATTGTGAGCTGTAATTTTCCCAATCTTCCCCATATATTGTGCTGTTTTATTCTAAACTAAAGCATTTCACCATTAGTATTAATTAGGAAAAAGATAATAAATAAATGTATCTACACATCCTACTCCCAAGTGTGTGTGTAAGTAGGCAGGTAGAAGGATAGAGAGAGAGAAATAGAGAAATACAGTAAGTAGGTAGGTAGGTAGAGAGAGAGAGAAAGAGAGAGAGAGAAGGTAGGTAGGTTGATGTTTCCATGTGTATTTATCCATGTCCTGGAGAAGGAAATCGCTGACAAACCTTAAAACTTTGTTTCTCCTGGCACAGAAACAGTTAAAGAGCTTTCCAAAAGAGCTTTCCGAAAGTGTTCTAACTCAGGGGTTCCCAAATGTGGTAACTTTAAGACTTGTGCACTTCAATTCCCAGAATTCTCCAGCCAGCTCTGTCCACAAGCTATGCTGGCTGGAGAATTCTGGAAATGAAGTCCAAAGTCTTAAAGTTGCCAAGTAACTAAACAGCCTTCTGAAAGGAAAAGAAAAAGGGTTTTTTGCACTTTGCATACCTCCCCCCAAACTGCTCTTTCTCCATGAAAATGTGGCCGTTTTTCTTTAAATAAAAAGCATGACTAGCCTTGGGGAGGCTTGCAGAGTGCTCCTGGGGGGTGGGGGGTGAAAAATGAGCAAAAACATCATCCCGTTTATTGCAAAAACGGGACATTTTTGTGTCAAATCAATTGAATGCATAGCCCTATGGAGGCTTATAGAGTGCTGCTGGGGCTGTGGAGGGCAAAAACGCCCCCATTTAGGCTAATTTCTGCCCTCCCCAACCCAGGAGCTCTCTGGAAGCCACCATAAGGCTAGGCACAGCCAGTTTGGTGAAGGGGGTGGGGTTTTGGGAGGCAAAAAATGCTGTATTCGATGTATAAAACACACCCAGATTTTCAGCCTCTTTTTAGAGGAAAAAAGGTGCGTCTTATACTCTGAAAAATACAGTAGATATTTTATATTTTCCCCATTAATATATATTGAATTCTTATTTCACCCATTGTAGATAATTTGATACTGCTTCTGTGGATCCTTACAGAGAATTGTATTTTCCATGTACGTTAGTAATAAGTGTAAATTGATCGTAGTGTATCACAATATGAAAAAGGAACAGCAGAATGCAGTGGATTTTTAGTAAACATTCTTTGTTCTTAATGGATCTTATATTGATAGATATACAGTTATAAATATATAATAAAAATACATGGCGAGAGAAATAAAAACTAACCAAAGAAATCAAAAGAATATAACATTTAAACTGTATTGTTGAACAAGCACATTTAAAATTTTATCTCCCAAAAGAAATTCATACTAATTAAGGGGAGTACAATCCAAAAATTGGGGTGGAACCATCTGAAACCATCTGATTAAAGCAAACTCATATTCACACAGGTTAAATGAGACACCCATTTTAAGAGCTAGAACCCAAAGGCAGGAAATGCAGAGAGGTAAGAAGGTGATTGCTGAGATACAATGGTTGCTGGTTCATCGTGAATGTTTCCAACTTTTGCCAATCATAGCTGGGTTGATGCAGAATATATTTTCCATTTTAATTTATTAACTTGGATTCTTCTTAGTGGTCTAGGTCATAAAGATTGGTCTTCAATCCATACAGTATTGGCAGCTGGAAATAAAAGAGGATTATTTCTCTTTGTTTAAAAGATGGACTCTTTCCTTCCCACAGGATCTTTTACTGCAGCCCTTCTTGTCTCCCAGGATCCAAAAATTAGACCAAATGAAACAGGCTGCTGAAACAATAGGCCCAGGAGTAGCTGAAAAGTGCCAGAAGATGGCACTCTAGGCCCAGTAAGAATGCTTTTCAGAGTCATCTCAATACACCATTCCATCTTGCATGTTTTTCTAAGCTGTTCCCTCAACAGCTGTGCACACTTTGAAGTAGCAAAAGACTTACATGGTAGCATCTAAAAAATAGAGAAGAGAAAAAACTAATATCAATGTATAGCAATTTTAATGGTAAATGTCTCATTAAATTTAAGGTTTGCAAAATATCTCAAATAGCAAAACTTTAGAGTAGCACAGAGTACTTTCCATCAAATCTGGGGTGGGGGCTAGATAATCAGCCAAATATGAATTTTGCCTGTGTTAAAATCTGAACATATGATAAAAATGTGATGAAATGCATCTGAAATGTTTTAATAATTTTTTTTTAGAGCATTTGTCCTGGATTAAAGCAACTGATATGTACACATACTTTAATTGACCCATTTACATTATTTGTCTAAGGGCAAATAAATAAACACTCACTGAAATATGGAAAACATGTCCCAACTCTATATGCCAGATGGGAAATTTGGGATATGAATTTATCCTGGATGGTCAAGAAATTCTTAAGCTAAAGGAGATCAGTAAAGAAACTGCAATTGTTTTGAATAACCAACAAATGAAGTATAAATTGCTTGGCAATATTGCTACTTCTTGAATTCTACAGCCATCAAACATTGGATGCCTATTTCGGTCTTGTTTCATAAATTTTGTATATACAAGTAAGCTATAGAATTCTGCACAGAACAGAAGTAAATAAAATCCAATTTCAGATTCCAGTGTCACAGGTAGACTACACAGGCTAAATCAATAATGATGATATGTGTAAAAATTTTAAAAAAAATCTTCCTTCATTAAATATTTTAAGAGCAAAGCTGCAATATGGTTAGGATTCTAAACCACAACCCAGATACAAATCTCACACAGTGATGATGGATGTAGTTGGGTGACTTTACATCTGGCTCTGCCTTTTAGCACAATTTCTCCCATCAGGCTGTTATAGGGGGTAACATAACAAGACAAATATTATTTATGTTCCTATGACTTCCTAACTGATCAAATGAAGAAATCTTTTGCTGCACAGACCTTTTCTGATGATCAGTATTTCGTCCCATATTGCATATCTCTTTCAAATACTAATTTGTTTGTGTGCCTGAAAGGGACAAGCAATTATATTTTGAAAGGGTAGGGGACGGGGGGCGGGATAGGGCATCATCTATCTCCAATCTACAACACAGCTTTTCAACAGTTTCAAAAAGGCTCCACACCAATTTGAACCACTCAGGTGACCCTGATGACACAAATAAACCTCTAGGTGACTTTAACAACCTACTAAAAGAATGCAAATGACCAGTTATCTGCAAGGAGTACAAATCCTTCCAGTCCTCTGTCAGAGCCGAAGAAGCTTCTTAGATAAAAAGTAAAATGTCTTCAAAAGAAAAAGGAGAAAGGTAATCCCGCTTTAGGATTACTAACAGGTGCTATTCTTCCTAGCCTTTGTTTCTGCAATGATGCAGTCTGGACTTTGAATTTTCCAGGTGTAGTGCCTTTACTTTAAGAATCTCAATCCATATTATGTACTGTACTGCTCTTTGTGAAAAACCTGAAATGCAAAAACGGCATTTTTGTTTTCATATTTGTAAGAAAATAAACTGGAGGCATGAAATTTGGACTGGTCAACAGAAGACAATTCTCAGAACTCTGCTTTAATGATTTCTGACACCTATCTTTCCTTCCATTTCCTCCCCATAACTTTATGGCATTAAGGCTACATTTCCAGAAGACTAGCCAGTTCATTTTATTTTGATTATTGAGATCTCCAAAAAGTTATAGAAAAGACTCAATATTCCTATTAAAACTTTGTGATCCATTGCAAAGTCTCTAGTGACCTTCCTTAACAACCCATTTGAGACAGTTGTTTTCCTTCAATACAGCTTCCGCACAAAGATGCTTTCTAACACTGGCTCACTTGTTGTGTCTTCTCCCTTTCAGCAGTCGTCATCTTATCTTCTTTTGATGGCCACGTCCTTCTTCTTGCTTTTTACCCATTTTCTTCCAATAAAGTTTCATAAAGAAAATATTTATGTATTATTACTATACAAATTTAGATATTCAGAAATTATACAGTATATGAACAAGAAATTAAGCAAGTAGAAAAATGAAATAAAATACAATAATTGAGATTCAAAAAGATCAAATCTCTTGAATTATGATCACTATGTAGTAAAAAAAAAACCTGAGATTTACAGTTTAAACCAGCTAATTATTTAATGACTGAATCCCTTTTTGATTTAATGGGTTGCTTTCTAGCTGTTTCTGTTCAACTAATTGCTTCATAATTATTTGGCCAGAATCCATAAGAAATGCTGTAGTCATATAAGGACTGGTTGCTTAGTGGCTGTTTAGAATTGTGACAGACTCAGAAGAGCTACTTTCAAACTTGTTTCAAAGTGGACACTCCAGTGTCCTTATTTTCATTTGCCTTTACCATTGACTGAAGGGTGCTACAGCATGTCCCATCCCCCGTCCCCCCACCCATCCTGTCACACCTATTCCTCACAGATCTTGAAATTTCCCATGCAATTTAAACCCATTGCATATCACCACCTGTTGCACATTGCCCAGAGGCTATCCATATGTGGACAAGTCATCTTACATTGCAAAGATGACATGGAAGTAGGATCAAGTAGATTTCTAACATAATCTACCTGATCCCCTGCATAGATTGTCCTTGTGACTATGTAGGACAGACAGGGAGGAAGCTAATCATCAGATTACAAGTGAGCAGTCAGATGAGGGGACCTGAACTCATTGGTAGTCTGACATTACAATGAATAAGGACAAACATTCAATTTCGCACCTAGTAAGAATTTGGCCCAACAAGTACAAAGTTAGGCAAGGCAATGATTGAAGCCTGGTAAATGGACATTTTGTGAGTCCCAGGAGAGGTTATTTACCACCAGGAACCAAGGATTTGGCAGCACAAAAAACAGCCAACGATTTAATAGCTGGCCATCAACACCCCAATCAACAAACACAACATATACCATGCATAGAATAGCTCAAAGTACACATTCTGGTACAGAGAGGATCCCTGATGATAGGTTAGGGTTAAGGTTAAGTTCAAGAAGTAGCTTTATTGCCAAGCAATTTGTGTTTAATTTGTTGCTTCTCAAATCAGTAATTGAAGCAAGAGAAAGACCTGTAACTTGTCTTTCTTTCCTACTTCAATAAGAATCATAGCAATCTATCAAAGAGCTGGTTGATAGGTAGAAAAATGTCCAATGGTTCAGGAAGTTGGCCTCCTGAGTGCACATCAGTTATAGAATGCAAGTAAAGAAACTAACATTAATTTGAATTTACAATTGCAGCATTTTCAATTAGTGTCCTGTCACTGGTTGCAGAAAAAGAAATGCAGCTAGTAGAAAGATTAACCCTACTACTAATACAACTAAGAAATCCCACATGTGAAGTAAAATATCAAACATGTCACTTTTATCTTTCATTTCTAGCACATTAATTATTCAAATAACATTGTTATAATTTAAATTAATCATCAATATACACTTATTGTAGATTTGAAAGTCAAAATACAAATCTAAGCATTTGCCTCAACTGAAGTCATTATTCTAGGGGCTTTTAAAGTAAAAGATCCAAATAAATGATCAGAATGTCTAATTTTTCCCTCTTCCCCACTTTCTAGTCTATATCTTTTTCCTTGGCACATGAGATAAACTGAGCATAGTGGCAAAGGAATACATTCCCCACAAGAAAATAAAAATAAACTTGCTATCTGTAAGGCTAGCCTTGATGCTGTAAAGTTATCAAAAGAATGGAAGGAAGAGTGGTTGTTTGAAATCAATGGGGTCACCCAAACTCTTCCCTCTTGACTATTATAAATTTCATGCTCTGGGGTTTTTTTTCTACAAAAATGAAAAGGTGCCACTTTCCCTTTTGCAGTTTTTCACAAAGAGCAGTATAGTACGCCATAAGAATAAAGATGCTTAAAATAAAGGCACAATGCCTGGCAAACTCAAAGTCCAGGACAGAGCTGTACCTTTTCACCCCTTCTTCAGAAATAAAGGCTAGGAAGGACAGGATCTGTTGGTAAAGAATAAAGATGATCATTTGTTTATTGGATGATTCAATTCTATGTAACAAATCTTTCTTTCTTAGCTTTAGAAAACATGCTCTTTTAAAGGAGTACATTGTTTTAGATCCTGGGCTTCAAGATAGGAATTTGCACATACTGGTAGTCCTTGATATGTGACTACAATTGAACCCAAAATTTCCACTGCTAAGTAAACAGTCGGTAAGTGAATTTTGCCTCACTTACCCCAATTATTTTTTCTTGCAATAATTGTTAAGTGAATCAATGCAGTTGTTAAGTTCGTAACATGGTTGATAAGTGAATCTTCTCCATTGACTTTGCTAGTGGCAAAAGTTGGTCACATGGCCCCAGAACACTATAACTGTCCTAAACAGAGGCCAGTTACCAAGTGCTGTGTTGCCATTGTCATGACCAGGAAAGTCAATCAAACCATAAACGAGCGCTGATTGGTTCCTGCGCGACCGCAGTCTGGCGGGAAGATTCGGGGCTTGCCATTGGTTAAATGTTTTGACCGCCGAGTATAGTATAAAAGGACTGTCAGTTCTCCGGTTTGTTGTTTGTTTTAGTGTTAAATAAAACAGTTGTTCTAGAAATATTGTCTCTATGTTTACCTCAGGGCTTAGTGTATAAAACTGGGGACGAGGATGGGATTTTGAGGGACTGCCGCGTTCTCGCTGATCCACTCACCCACCTCAATTTCATTAAATAATGGCTAAAATGTTGGCAATGCCTCCTTTTGCTTCATTTGCCCCTGAGACAGAATCGTGCGAAACATTCATGCTACGATTCGAATGTTTCATCATTGCTCATGATTTTACTGAAATATCCCCTGAGAGGAAAAGGGGATTTTTTTTAGTGTGTGTGCGGACCGGAGACATTTGCCTTGGCACGATCATTAGTCGCTCCAGCCTCTCTACATACAGTGACTTTGGAGGCTATTTTGGCTAAATTAAAGGGTCACTACGCCCCTGCTTCTTCACACTTTGCGAGGAGATATGCTTTCTGCCTTTGTATGCAGAAAGAAACAGAGATGGTTAGCCAGTACATGGTTTCGCTCAGAAGTGCGGCTATTTATTGTGCTTTCCCTGATCTTGAGGAAGCCTAGTTAGAACAATTGATT
Source organism: Rhabdophis nuchalis (assembly GCA_039707465.1). Lineage (NCBI taxonomy): Eukaryota > Metazoa > Chordata > Lepidosauria > Squamata > Natricidae > Rhabdophis > Rhabdophis nuchalis. Next base: position 64,115,184 of record CM077647.1, read on the forward strand.
TGTGGCATCCGCGATTTACGGCTCCAGCGCCAATTATTGGTGAAGCCAGACTTAACCCTGGCTGTCACCTTAGATGAGGCAAGAGCAGCGGAGCAATCTGAGATGTCCGTGGCTGAAATTCGGAAGTTTCAAACCGCCCAAAATGGGTCCTCAGCCGCTGCTACCATTAACTATCAAGTGGCTGACAGTGAGGACGACGATTGGGCAGCCAGCAATGTTAACTGCTTAAAATCAGCTGAGAATAGCCGCTGGAAGCTGCGTGCCAAATTACCTCAGAGTGGCTGCCTGAGTTGTGGGTGCAACCACTGGAGGTCCAATTGCCGTTTCAAATCCTCCATTTGCCGGCATTGCGGCTAAATGGGACGTCTGGCATATGTTTGCCGTGCCAATTTTCCAGAAAAAGAGAAAGCGCTGAATCGCCCTGCCAGCTGACCTAAGGACAGACGTCTGTTCAAGACCAGAGGGAAATGCCATGCTGTAGACTGCGAGGAAGAAGATGAAGCTTCGTCTGTGAACACTGCATCTTGTAGAAGCCACCGCAACAAGAAAATGTTTATTAATGTATTAATTAATGGGACTCCATGTAACATGGAGCTAGACACGGGGTCTGTTAAGTCAATTAGAGCCTGGGGAACGCTTAAGCAGCTTTTGCCAGATGTTAAAAAAAACCGATTTAGTTCCTGGCAACTGCTTAATAAGGGATTACCAGAATAACCCCATTCCTGGTGTTATGCTTTCTCTTTCAAACGGTTCCTTCCATTCTGAAGCTTTCCCGTCGCCTTGTCCACCCACTAGGTGGGTGCCTATTTGTCACCCTTCAGAAGCTTTCCCTCATGTCAAACAGGGTTTTTTGCGATACCCTGTGATCAGCGAGGCTTGCTTCCTAGTTACCGTCCCTCCAGGACGGTTTAGGTTCCTATTGAACCAAGGGGGCAACAAAAGGTCAACCGGGGTCTCTGCAGCATAGAGACCTCCGGTTGTGTCGGCACGGTGTAGCTCCGCCTTCTCCCATTCCCGTAATTGGAACAGGGATGTTTGAGGTTGAGCATGGCCAGTTTAAAGGAACCCTGCCTTTGGTGGTGGTTGATGGCCAGTTAGCAACATTAATGGGGTTGGATTGGTTCGGGGCTCTGGGTTTCTCCATTGCAGGTATCCATTCCATGGACTTCACGGCCGATTATGAAGACCTGGCCAGAGAATTCGAAGATGTTTTTAGCGACGATCTTGGTAATTATAAGGGTTCCCCGATATCTTTCAATCTGAACCCTAGCATTACTCCAATCAGATTAAAGGTCAGGAGAGTCACATTCGCACTTCAACATAAAGTTGATGCTGAATTGGATAAATTATTGCAGCAGGGCATTTTAGAACCTGTTGACTATGCAAATTGGGAAACCCCTATAGTAATTCCAATTAAATCTGACAGATCCATTAGGATCTGTGGGGATTACAAATCGACTTTGAATAAAGCCCTTCAAGCACACCCATACCCTGTACCAGTGATGCAATACCTGTTGCATTCACTGGGCACAGGTCATATCTTTGCTAAGCTTGACCTCACTCAAGCTTATCAACAGTTGATGGTAAATGACGCCACTGCTGATGCGCAAACGATAGTGACTCATCATGGGGCATTCCAGTGCCGCAGACTCCATTTTTCAAAGCATAATGGAGCGTTTGCTACAGGGATTGCTAGGAGTAACTCCCTATTTCGATGATGTACTAATTGCAGCATGCAATAAGCACGCCCTCCTAAACAAACTCAGAGCAGTTTTGGAACGTTTTCGTAAGGCAGGGCTTAAGTTAAAAAAATCTAAATGCCACATTGGAGTGGACTCTGTAGATTTCCTGGGATTCCACATAGATGCCAAGGGCATCAATCCAACACCTGCGAAGATAGAGACCATTAAAATGGCTCCAGCTCCCTCTAATAAAGTGGAGCTGCAAGCCTTTTTGGGGCTCCTTAATTTTTATTCTATGTTTTTACCTCACAAGGCTTCCATTGTGGAACCCTTGCATAGGCTCTTGGACTTTTCTGCTGTCTGGAGATGGGGTAGCCGTGAAGCACATGCATTCGTGGCTGTCAAATCTTTGTTGACATCATCAGCAGTTCAGACACAATACTGTGAATCTCTTCCCATTATTGGCCATGGATACTTCCCCTTATGGAGTGGGCACTGTATTAAGCCATCGCTATCCAGATGGCAGCGAAGCCCCCATTGCCTATTTTTCTCATTCTCTGTCCAAGGCCGAATGTAACTATAGCCAATTGGACAAAGAGGCATTAGCAGCCGTGGCCGGAATCAAGCCATTCCACCACTACCTCTACGGCCGATCTTTTGTCCTGCAAACTAATCACAAACCTTTACTCGGCATCATAGCTGGGGATCATCCTACCCCCACTATAATATCTCCATGGATGATCCAATGGGTTGAGTTTCTAGCTGCCTATTGCTACCGCTTAGAATTTCGACCTGGAAAACACATGGGTCATGCTGATGCCCGCTACCTTTGGGAAACGCTGAACCTATGTCCAAAACTTCTATCCTATTAATCGATGACTTGCAATTACCTTTATCATCTTCTGATATAGCTGGATACGCTAAATGTGACCCTACCATCTCACAAGTCCTTGATTGGGTTTGCAGAGGCTGGCCCAGACATGTGGCCGACCAATTTATTCCCTACTATCGGCGGCGCCTTGAGCTTTCTGTGCTAAAGGGTTGCTTGCTTTGGGAAGCCTGTGTTGTCATACACCCCCCCCCCGGACTTCCATTTTGCAGCACCTCCATGATGGCCATCCAGGCATAGCTAAGATGAAGGCTGTAGATCGTAGCTATGTCTGGTGGCCTAATATGGATGCTGCAATGACTGAGTGGGTTGTTAATTGTCAGCCTTGTCAATTATCTCGCCCCAACCCTCCGGCTGCTTCCTCTAGGATTTGGGAATTGCCGAAGAGTCCTTGGAGCCGTTTACATATTGATTTCGCTGGTCTGGTACATGACCATAATTTCTTAATAGTGGTAGATGCTTTTTCTAAGTGGGTGGAGATTTCCACCATGCATTCTACCACTTCTAAATCTACTACTAAAGTTTTGTGGTGTTTGTTTGTTACGGATTGCCGGTCACTCTAGTGTCTGACAATTGGCCCCAGTTTACATCAGGTACATTCCAGAATTTTTTGTCCAGATTAGGAATTAGACATGCCCTGGTTTCTCCTTATCACCCCTCTAGCAATGGCCTTGCTGAAAGGGCCATCAGATCTGCCAAAGACGCCCTTGCTCATGTGGGTCCTGGTAATTGGGATGTCGCCATTAACCAATACTTGTTAATACAGCATGCCATTCCTTGTCCGACCACCGGCAAAAGCCCCGCTGAACTTTTAATGGGTCGTTGTCTTTGCATTCTCCTTGACCGCCTCCACCCGTTTTACCACACTCTTTCCCCTCTGGAACCAAGGGCTTATGATCGTGTATTTAAATGAGGGGATAGGGTATTCGCCAAGAATTTTGTTGCTGACCCGAAGTGGGTCGAGGGACAAATAATTAAAGTACCTGGACCTTGTTCCTACAGGATCCAGTTACAGGATGGATGGCAGTGGCGCCGGCATGTGGACCAGTTGCGGCGCAAAGATTCACAATTCACCTGGTTAGCTCAACCCGTTCTGCCTAACGGGGAGCTGTTTCCAAGCCTACCTAGCAACACCGCCTACTGGCCAGATTGCATTCCAATGGATACTAATTTCGCTGCTACGCCTGCCTCATTCTCGTCGGCCAACATACCTGCAAGTCCTAGTGGTCTGGCGAGGGCTGAGTCAGTGGAAGACCTGGTCCAACCATCTTCCCCAGCGGAGGGGGAGTCAGTGTGACTTGCTTCCCCAGTGACCATTCCAGAACTTAGACGCTTGGTGAGAGCGTGGCGAAGACCCGCCTACCTCGAGGACTACGTCTGCACAAACCAGGGGAAAGGAGTGTTGTGTTGCCATGGTAACGACCAGGAAAGTCAATCAAACCATAAACAAGCGCTGATTGGTTCCTGCAACCAATCTTCCTGGCGGGAAGATTCGGGGCTTGCCATTGGTTAAATGTTTTGACAGCCGAGTATAAAAGGACTGTCAGTTCTCCGGTTCGTTGTTCGTTTTAGTGTTAAATAAAACAGTTGTTCTAGCAATATTGTCTCTGTGTTTACCTCAGGGCTTAGTGCATAAAATCAAGGGTCCAAATTTTGATCACATGACTATCAATATACTGCAACAGACACAAATGTAAGAAACGGTCAAAAGTTACTTTCTTCAGTGCTATTGTAACTTTAAACACCAAATGAATGCTGTAAATTAAGGGCTGTCTGTATTTACTGAGAGTTTAAGATGTCAGAATTGGAACTCAATGTTTGAATGAATGAATTATAAATATATATACTAAACTTCTTTTACTATGGAAAGAAATACTGTTTATTTAAATATGCCTGCGCAGCAAAAGATTTTTCATATTGTCAGTTAGGCAATTAGAAGAGCATAAACAATATTTATCCCTTCAATTTTACAACAGCTTGACAAGAGAGACTGGCCTAAAAGGCAGTGGCAGATGTAAAGTCACCCATCGACGCTCATCATCACTGTGTGAGATGTGAATCTGGGCTTTTTAGATTGTAGTTTAGGACTGTAACAATATTCCAGCTTTACTCTTAAAACAACATTTAATGAAGGAAGAAATACTTTAGAAATTTTAAGACGCACAAGCAAATTAGTATTTGAAGGGGATATGAGATACAGGAAGAAATCCTGTTCATTAAAATAGGCCTATGCAGTAAGATTTCTTCATTTGATCAGTTAGGAAGTCATAGGAGCATAAACAAATATTGGTCCTTTCAGTGTTATCCCTATAACAGTCTGACGGGATAGGCTGGGCTGAAAGGATGTAGCAGATGTAAAGTCACCGAATCACTTTGTTCATCACTGTGTGATATGTGAATCTGGGCTTTTTAGATTGTGGCTTAGAACCCTAACCATATTCCAGCTTTGCTCTTAAAATAATATTTAATGAAGGAAGAAACACTTTAGGAATTTTACACAAGTAATTATAAATGATTTGGCCTAGGTAGAGAATATCCAGAAAAATTAAGGCCCTTTACTCAATATATATACCTGAAGTATGAAAGTAACACTGGAACTGTTCTATCACTAAGAACTTCAGTTTTATTTCCTTCTGCTCTGTGCAGGATTCTGCAGCCTTCTTGTATATACAAAGTTTATGAAACAAGGTTGAAGTGGGCATTGTATATTTGATGGCTGCACAATTCAAGAGGTAGTTTTATTGCCAAGCAATTTGTGTTTCATTTGTTGCTTTCTCAAATCAGGAATTGAAGCAAGAGAAAGACCTGTAACTTGTCTTTCTTTCCTGCTTCAATAACCAGCCAGGCATTTGGTCAAAGAACTGGTTGATAGATAGAAATATCTGCAATGGTTCAGGAAGATGGTTTCCTGAGATGATTGATCCCATTCACCATCCATCCAATAAGAGCTCCAGCATGAAACAAATGCTGCAGGGGCTTTGCTGCACTTAGTTGACCATACATGGACAGGTTGGCGAGGAGACTGAAGGCCACCACATGTTTATTAGACCCTTGTCCCTCCTGGCTTCTACTGGCATCCTGGGAGGAGACACGAGGCTGGCTCCAGGCCATTGTGAACGCTTCTTTGGGTGAGGGGTTCTTACCTACCGTCTTGAAGGAGGTGGTGGTGAGACCCCTCCTCAAGAAGCCTTCCCTGCACCCAGCATTATTGGATAATTATCGTCGGGTCTCCAACCTTCACTTTCTAGCGAAGGTTGTAAAGAGTGTGGTTGCACAGCAGTTTCCCCGTCACCTGGAGGAAACTGATTATCTAGACCCGCGCCAGTCCGGCTTTCGACCCGGTCATAGCACCGAGACGGCATTGGTCGTGTTGGTAGATGATCTCTGGAGGGCCCGGGATAGGGGTTGTTCCTCTATCCTGGTCTTGTTAGATCTCTCAGCGGCTTTTGATACCATCGACCATGGTATCCTTTTGCACCGACTAGAGGGGTTGGGGGTGGGTGGCACCGTTTTGCGGTGGTTCTCCTCCTTACTCTCTGATCGGTTGCAATACGTGTTGACAGGGGGGCAAAGGTCGACTTCTAGGCCCCTCTCATATGGGGTACCACAGGAGTCGGTCCACTCACCACTCCTATTCAACATGTATATGAAGCCGCTGAGTGAGATCATCCGTGGTTTTGGGGTAGAATACCATCTGTATGCTGATGATACCCAGTTGTACATCTCTACCCCAGGCCACCCCAACGATCCCGTTGAGGTGATGTCCTGGTGTTTAGAAGCCGTACGGATCTGGATGGGCAATAACAAACTCAAACTCAACCCGTCCAAGACTGAGTGGCTGTGGTTCCCGGCTTCCCGGTTTAGCCAGTTGACACCATCGCTGGCCATGGGGGGTGAAAATTTGGCCCCCGTGGATAGAGTGCGCAATTTAGGAGTCCTCCTGGATTCCCGGTTGTCCCTGGAGGATCAGGTGGCGGCCGTGGCCAGGGGGGCATTTTACCAGGTTCGCCTGGTCAGCCAATTGCGCCCCTTACTGGACCGGGAGGCCCTTCGCACAATCACTCAAGCACTCGTGACTTCTCGTCTGGACTACTGTAACGCTCTCTACATGGGGCTCCCCTTGAGATGCACTCGGAGGTTACAGTTGGTCCAGAATGCAGCCGCACGGGTGATCATGGGAATCTCAAAACATTCCCACATAACACCACTCCTGTGCGAGCTGCACTGGCTACCTGTGACCTGCCGGGTGCGTTACAAGGTTTTGATGATCATATTCATGGTGCTCCACGGCATGGGGCCTAGCTACCTTCGAGACCGTCTACTACCCCATACATCCCTTCGACCGACTCGCTCCCAGGGAGAGGGTCTTCTCTGGGTGCCGTCGACCGGGCAATGCCGGTTGGTGGCTCCCAGGGGAAGGGCCTTCTCTGTGGTGGGCCCTACCCTCTGGAATGGCCTACCTCCCGATCTCCGTTCCATCACAGACCTCCACTTGTTTCGCCGGCACTTAAAAACTTACTATTTTCACCTGGCCAGCCTAGCATGATCTACTCCACACCCATTGTTTTTATAACAAATCAAAATTTTAATTTATGGGTTTTTAAATTTAAATTTATTTTAAGCAGGGTATTGATTTAATTTAGTTATTATGTAATAATATTTTGTATTTATGTATATTTATTTTAAATCTCTGCTCGCCGCCCCGAGTCCCTTTGTGGTGAGATGGGTGCGGGTTACAAATGTGAAAAACAAAATAAATAAATAAATAAATACAAAGTACCAGATCAGGTTGCAAGCGGCTTGTGAGATGACCATGGTGTCAAAATGCTCTAATATGGATTATTTGCATGTATGTGTGTGTTTGTGCCTTCAAAACAAATTTGACTCCTAGCAACTATGTTTACTCATCCTTGCAGGTGTTTTTACACGGGTCCAGAAGTGTGGGCTGTCATTGCCTGCTTCCTAGGCTGAGACTAACTGGCCCAAGGTCACACAGCTGCCTTTGTGTACAGGTATGCTAGGACTTACAGTGCCTTTGTTTCTAGCCTGATGCTCAAGCAGTAGGAAAAAAGGGGTATTAGAATTTTTTAAAATGATCTAGGTCTCGTCTTTTAAATTTATAGGGCAAAATACATTTGAAGAATGGTATTTTGAAGCATGACCATTTTTTCTTTTTGAAACATAATTAGAAGAAAATGTGTAAAAGGCAGGAAGAAGAACTTGACCATCAAAGGAAGATAAGATGACGACTGCTGAAAGGGAGAAGACACAACAAGTGAGCTGGTGTTACGAAGCATCCTTGGGTGGAAGCTGTATTGAATGAAAACAACTTTCTCAAATGGGTTGTTAAGGAAGGTCACTTGAGATTTTGCAATGGATCCTAATGTTTCAATAGCAATATTGAGTCTTTTCATAACTTTTCGCAAGTCTGGATGATCAAGGTTCAAAATTTGAATCAATTGTCCATAAAGAGATTCTACTTAAAAGTAAACTGGTGTGCATATCAGTTATAGAATACAAGGAAAGAAACTAACATTAATTTGAATTTACAATTGCAGCATTTTCAATTAGTGTCCAGTCACTGGTTGCAGAAAAAGAAATGCAGCTAGTAGAAAGATTAACCCTACTACTAATACAACTAAGAAATCCCACATGTGAAGTAAAATATCAAACATGTCACTTTTATCTTTCATTTCTAGCACATTAATTATTCAAATAACATTATTATAATTTAAATTAATCATCAATATACACTTATTGTAGATTTGAAAGTCAAAATACAAATCTAAGCATTTGCCTCAACTGAAGTCTTTATTCTAAGTGGCTTTTAAAATAAAAGATCCAAATAAATGATCAGAATGTCTAATTTTTCCTTCCCTCTCCCCCACTTTCTATTCTGTATCTTTTTCCTTGGCACATGAGATAAACTGAGCATAGTGGCAAAGGAATACATTCCCCACGAGAAAAAAAATAAAATAAAATAAACTTGCTATCTGTAAGGCTAGCCTTGATGCTGTAAAGTTATCAAAAGAATGGAAGGAAGAGTGGTTGTTTGAAATCAACGGGGTCACCCAAACTCTTCCCTCTTGACTATTCCAAATTTCATGCTCTGGGGTTTTTTTTTCTACAAAAATGAAAAGATGCCACTTTCCCTTTTGCAGTTTTTCACAAAGAGCAGTATAATACGCCATAAGAATAGAGATGCTTAAAATAAAGGCACAATGCCTGGCAAACTCAAAGTCCAGGACAGGAACTGTACCTTTTCACCCCTTCTTCAGAAATAAAGACTGGGAAGGACAGGATCTGTTGGTAAAGAATAAAGATGATCATTCGTTTATTGGATGATTCAATTCTATGTTTAGTTTTAGTTTAGTTTATTCATATTTATATCCTGCCCTTCTCCACAGAGGACCCAGGGCGGCACACAGGAAATTTAAAAACATACAAAATACAAAAGATAAATACATAATTTAAAATATATATTAAACTGTCCTATCCTATGCTAAAAGCCAAATATTAAAAATACCCAATTTAAAACTTTCTAAAAAGTCCCCATGGGAGGTTAGGCTAGGGCAGCTTTTTGGAACAGGTATGTCTTTAGACATTGGCGGAAGAGGCGGAGGTCGGTGATGGTGCGTAATTCAGGGGGTAGGTTGTTCCAAAGGGCTGGGCCCGCCACAGAGAAGGCTCTTCCCCTAGGTGTCGCCAGTCGGCATTGTCCGGCCGACGGCACCCTGAGAAGGCCCTCTCTGTGGGAGCGTATCGGTCTCAGGGATGTATGGGGCAAGAGGCGGTCTCGCATATAACTAGGCCCCGAGCCATGGAGCACTTTAAAGATGGTCATCAAAACCTTGAAGCGCACCTGAAAGGCCACAGGAAGCCAATGCAGCTCGCGCAGGATCGGTGTTATGTGGGCGCATCTAGTGGCTCCCATAATCACCCGCGCGGCTGCGTTTTGGACTAACTGTAGCTTTCGAGTGCACCTCAAGGGAAGCCCCATGTAGAGAGCATTACAGTAGTCGAGTCGGGACGTCACAAGAGCTTGAGTGACTGTGCGAAGGGCAGCCCGGTCCAGTAAGGGGCGCAATTGGCGCATCAGGCATACCTGATGAAACGCCCCCCTGGCCACGGCCGCCACATGGTCCTCCATGGACAGCCAGGAATCCAGGAGGACACCCAAATTGCGTGCCCTCTCCACGGGGGCCAGTGTTTCACCCCCAATGGCCAGAGTTGGAGTAATCTAGCTAAACCGGGGTGCCGGAAACCACAGCCACTCAGTCTTGGCAGGGTTGAGCTTGAGTTTGTTACCACCCATCCAGAGCCGTACGGCCTCCAAACACCGGGACAGCACTTCGGCGGCATCGTTGGGGTGGTCTGGGGTGGATATGTACAGCTGAGTGTCGTCAGCATACAGATGGTACTCCACCACAAAACCACGGATGATCTCACCCAGCGGCTTCATATATGTGTTAAACAGGAGGGGCGAGAGGACCGACCCCTGAGGAACCCCACATAAGAGGGGCCTTGAGGTCGACCTCTGCCCTCCTGTCAACACATATTGCGACTGACCAGAGAGGTAGGATGAGAACCACCGCAGAACGGTGCCTCCCAGCCCCAACCCCCCCAGTCGGTGCAATAGGATACCATGGTCGATGGTATCAAAAGCCGCCGAGAGGTCTAATAGGACTAGGATAGAGGAGTAACCTCTATCCCGCGCCCTCCAGAGATCATCAACCAACGCGACCAATGCCGTCTCGGTGCTGTAACCGGGTCGGAAGCCGGACTGGCGCGGGTCTAGATAATCAACTTCCTCCAGGTGTCGCGGAAACTGTTGGGCTACCACACTCTCAACAACCTTCACCAAAAAGTGAAGGTTGGAGACCGGACGATAGTTCTCTAATAATGCTGGGTCCAGGGACGGCTTCTTGAGGAGGGGCCTCACTACTGCCTCTTTCAAGATGGCAGGTAAGGACCCCTCACTCAAAGATGTGTTGACAATGCCCTGGAGCCAGCCTCGTGTCATCTCCCAGGATGCCAGTACAAGCCAGGAGGGACACGGGTCCAATAAACATGTGGTCGCCCTAAGTTTCCTTGACAACCTGTCCATATCCTCGGTGGTAACAAAGTCAAACTCCTCCCAAGAAGGAGTCTCAAGACTAGTCTCGGAGAGTCCCACAGGACCACTGTCGATGGAGGGTAGCTCATTCCGAATCCGATTTTCTCCTGCAGATAAATCCCAAATTCCTCTGCTCGCCCTTGCAGAGGGGCTTCCCGCGGCCTCTGGTGAAGGATGGAGCAGGTCACCCCAAACAGGGCGGCAGGGCGGTTATCTGCGGATGCAATAAGGGTGGCATAATACTCACGTTTGGCCACCCTTATCGCCACTGTAAGCCCTAATATGGGTTCTCACTAGTGTTCGGTCGGCTTCGGAGCGAGAGGATCTCCATCTGCTCTCTAGGCGTCTCTTGTGGCGCTTCATCTCCCGAAGCTCCTCAGTAAACCTGGGAGCCTGGGTGGTTCGTCGCCGCAAGAGAGGCTGCAAGGGCGCGACTCGGTCCAAGGCCCCTGCGGCCGCACTTAACCATGCGGCCACTAGGTCCTCAGTCGAGTCGCGAGGCAGGGTCACAGGAATTGGCCCAAGCTCCCTCTGGAACCTTTCTGGGTCCATTAGAAGCCTGGGGCAGAACCATCTAGGAGTATCCGGTTCCGCCTCCCCGCGGTGAGGTGAAGCAATTGGAAAGTCCAGCTGAAGGAGAGCGTGATCTGTTCATGACAAGGGAGTGATGACTAAATCCCCTATTCCCAGATCACAACTCCACTGTCCCAAGACAAAGATCAGATCCAGCGTGTTTCCCCCCTCGTGAGTAGGGCCTAAAACTACCTGGGTCAGGTCCATGGCCGTCATGGAGGCCATGAACTCCCGAGCTACTCCAGAGGCTTTGCCCGCCGATGCAAGTTAAAGTCCCCCATGACTACCAGTCTGGGGGTCTCAACTGCCGCCTCGGCCATCACCTCCAGGAGCTCGGGCAGGGCTGTTGTTGCATAGTGAGGAGCCAGGTATACAACTAACATGCCCAACTGCCTCCCTAGGCCCCATCTCACACAGAGAGATTCACACCCGGTTGTCTGTGGGACTGTGGTCTCCTTCGACTCAAGACCTTCCTTAACCATATTCGCTACTCCCCCACCCCTCCCTAGGGCCCTAGGCTGATGGAAGGCACGGTAACCTGGTGGGCACATTTCCATGAGGGGTAAACCCCCTTCGTGGCCCAACCAGGTTTCCGTTATACCCACCAGGTCCGGGTCCCCCTCTGACGCAAGATCATGGATGAGGGGGGCTTTCTGAACCACGGACCTGGCGTTGCATAACATCAGCCTAGGGCCCCAGGTCTGTGATTCCTGCCCACCTAGTCTGCGATGGGAGGACGGAGAGTTGGAGTGCGTGACCGCCTGAATCCAGCGGCCACGGTCTTCCAACCGGTGGTGACCATTCCGCCTCCCTCCGCCCCTGCCCCTCCCCAAGACCGAGTCGATGGACAAAGCCACCGTGGAAACGACCCCCCCTCCCCTTCCTCCGTTACCCTACTTCCGCCGGCCGGCCTCATTTGCTGTCCCCTCCCTGGACTATTTTTCCCCTCCTCCCTGGAACCCCCTAAAAGCCGAATTAAAAACCTCCCCAAAAAACCCCTCAACTTGCGCTTCGCCCACCTCTCAGGAATAATCAATCCATCATCGAGGTGGGCCCGTGTTAAAGAAGAGGGCCAGGCCTGCGAGAGGGGAGACTCTCGCAGGCCAAGGAGGTCGCACCTAGAGTACATGATAAAAGCCCCAGAGGTCCAGGAAGGCAAACACAAGTCCGAAAAGTAAAGTGATTTAGTGCAAGAATAGTCTTCAGGATGGGGGGTAAAGTCAGACAGTCCAGAGTCTTATGGATGGGGAGATCGAATCCAGTCCCGTTACAGGCCCCATCCATCTGTCTTTTTCCGGCCAAATGGGCATAGTTCGCATTTAGTACCGCATGGCTAATTAGTCCATCATGGGGCCTGATGTGAGATGCAGCCCTCTAATGGTTCAACTAACCTCCTCCAATCCCGTGCACTCACTCCGAGGTCTTTAAGGTCTTCCCGGGTCGTCTTCGGCCAGGACCACCATTCCACAGACCGGCTGCAGATGTTCCATGCCAGACTGCTCAAACCAGCAAACCACATTCAAACCATTCAATATTTCCTCTCAACTCTCCATTCTCCTTCTTCTTCAGCCTTCTCCTTCTCCTTCATCATCACCAACCTTCGCCATCTCCTTCTTCCATCACCAGCTCATCTCCATCTCACCATCTCATCATCATTCTCCTTCTCCTTCTTCCATTTCCACCGTCTCCAACTCCTTCCCATCTCCATCTCATCACCATCTCCGTCCATCTCTCTCCTCTCTCTCCTTCTATCTCTCTCTTTCTCTCTCCTTCTCTCTTCTTCTCCGTTTCTTTCTCCTTCTCCTTCTCCTTCCTCCGACTCCTCCAACACCTCCTTCCTTCCATACCTCCACACCTTCTCTCACCAACCTTCTGCTTTCTTCCGTCCATCCTCCCTTATGAGCAGTCCACGCCAACATAAGCGGATCGGGTGGTGGGTATTTCGGGCCCAGGCCAGGGTATGACCGCACGACCTGCCACTAGTCATGCGGCCCGATGGTAGCTCTCCTGGCCTGGCCCCATCTCGCAGCCCGCTGGTCTTCCGCGTCCCGGCTTTGCGGCCTACCTCTCTTCCTTCCGGCCGCACCGGGATGCTCTAGGCCGCAAACAGGCCGAGTCGCCTCTCCATTCTTTATCGTCGTCCGCACGGCTCCCCCTTCAACTTCGGGCGGCTCGGCGCAACGACGGGCAGTTCGGCTCGTCGAGCCAGCCCTCAGCGATGGTAAGTGGGGGCTGGCGGCATCTTCCTGGGGGTAAAACAACCCCCTGGGCTTCTCCCAGGTCTCAGAGCGCGACCGCCATGTCGCGCATGCGCAGCAGAAGCAAATCTTTTCTTCTTAGCTTTAGAAAACATGCTCTTTTAAAGGAGTACATTGTTTTAGATCCTGGGCTTCAAGATAGGAATTTGCACATACTGGTAGTCCTTGATATGTGACTACAATTGAGCCCAAAATTTCCACTGCTAAGTAAAACAGTTGGTAAGTGAATTTTGCCTCACTTTACCCCAATTGTTTTTTCTTGCAATAGTTGTTAAGTGAATCAATGCAGTTGTTAAGTTCATAACATGGTTGATAAACAAATCTTCTCCATTGACTTTGCTTGTGGCAAAAGTTGGTCACATGGCCCCAGAACACTACAACTGTCCTAAACAGAGGCTACCAAGGGTTCAAATTTTGATCACATGACTATCAAGATACTGCAACGGACACAAATGTAAGAAACGGTCAAAAGTTACTTTCTTCAGTGCCATTGTAACTTTAAACACCAAGTGAATGCTGTAAATTAAGGGCTGTCTGTATTTACTGAGAGTTTGTTATGTCAGAATTGGAACTCAATGTTTGAATGAATGAATTATAAATATATATACTAAACTTCTTTTACTATGGAAAGAAATACTGTTTATTTAAATATGCCTGCGCAGCAAAAGATTTTTCATATTGTCAGTTAGGCAATTAGAAGAGCATAAACAATATTTATCCCTTCAATTTTACAACATTGACAAGAGAGACTGGCCTAAAAGGCAGTCGCAGATGTAAAGTCACCCATCGACGTTCATCATCACTGCGTGAGATGTGAATCTGGGCTTTTTAGATTGTAGTTTAGGATTGTAACAATATTCCAGCTTTACTCTTAAAACAACATTTAATGAAGGAAGAAATACTTTAGAAATTTTAAGACGCACAAGCAAATTAGTATTTGAAGGGGATATGAGATACAGGAAGAAATCCTGTTCATTAAAATAGGCCTATACAGTAAGATTTCTTCATTTGATCAGTTAGGAAGTCATAGGAGCATAAACAAATATTGGTCCTTTCAGTGTTATCCCTATAACAGTCTGACGGGATAGGCTGGGCTGAAAGGATGTAGCAGATGTAAAGTCACCGAATCACTTCGTTCATCACTGTGTGATATGTGAATCTGGGCTTTTTAGATTGTGGCTTAGAACCCTAACCATATTCCAGCTTTGCTCTTAAAATAATATTTAATGAAGGAAGAAACACTTTAGGAATTTTACACAAGTAATTATAAATGATTTGGCCTAGGTAGAGAATATCCAGAAAAATGAAGGCCCTTTACTCAATATATATACCTGAAGTATGAAAGTAACACTGGAACTGTTCTATCACTAAGAACTTCAGTTTTATTTCCTTCTGCTCTGTGCAGGATTCTGCAGCCTTCGTGTATATACAAAGTTTATGAAACACGATTGAAGTGGGCATTGTATATTTGATGGCTGCACAATTCAAGAGGTAGCTTTATTGCCAAGCAATTTGTGTTTCATTTGTTGCTTTCTCAAATCAGGAATTGAAGCAAGAGAAAGACCTGTAACTTGTCTTTCTTTCCTGCTTCAATAACCATCCAGGTATTTGGTCAAAGAACTGGTTGATAGATAGAAAAATCTGCAATGATTCAGGAAGATGGTTTCCTGAGATGATTGATCCCATTCACCATCCATCCAATAAGAGCTCCAGCATGAAACAAATGCTGCAGGGGCTTTGCTGCACTTAGTTGACCATACAAAGTACCAGAGCAGGTTGCAAGCGGCTTGTGAGATGACCATGGTGTCAAAATGCTCTAATATGGATTATTTGCATGTATGTGTATGTTTGTGCCTTCAAAACAAATTTGACTCCTAGCAACTATGTTTACTCATCCTTGCAGGTGTTTTTACACGGGTCCAGAAGTGTGGGCTGTCATTGCCTGCTTCCTAGGCTGAGACTAACTGGCCCAAGGTCACACAGCTGCCTTTGTGTACAGGTATGCTAGGACTTACAGTGCCTTTGTTTCTAGCCTGATGCTCAAGCAGTAGGAAAAAAGGGGTATTAGAATTTTTTTAAATGATCTAGGTCTCGTCTTTTAAATTTATAGGGCAAAATACATTTGAAGAATGGTATTTTGAAGCATGACCATTTTTTCTTTTTGAAACATAATTAGAAGAAAATGTGTAAAAGGCAGGAAGAAGAACTTGACCATCAAAGGAAGATAAGATGACGACTGCTGAAAGGGAGAAGACACAACAAGTGAGCTGGTGTTACGAAGCATCCTTGGGTGGAAGCTGTATTGAATGAAAACAACTTTCTCAAATGGGTTGTTAAGGAAGGTCACTTGAGATTTTGCAATGGATCCTAATGTTTCAATAGCAATATTGAGTCTTTTCATAACTTTTCGCAAGTCTGGATGATCAAGGTTCAAAATTTGAATCAATTGTCCATAAAGAGATTCTACTTAAAAGTAAACTGGTGTGCATATCAGTTATAGAATACAAGGAAAGAAACTAACATTAATTTGAATTTACAATTGCAGCATTTTCAATTAGTGTCCAGTCACTGGTTGCAGAAAAAGAAATGCAGCTAGTAGAAAGATTAACCCTACTACTAATACAACTAAGAAATCCCACATGTGAAGTAAAATATCAAACATGTCACTTTTATCTTTCATTTCTAGCACATTAATTATTCAAATAACATTATTATAATTTAAATTAATCATCAATATACACTTATTGTAGATTTGAAAGTCAAAATACAAATCTAAGCATTTGCCTCAACTGAAGTCTTTATTCTAAGTGGCTTTTAAAATAAAAGATCCAAATAAATGATCAGAATGTCTAATTTTTCCTTCCCTCTCCCCCACTTTCTATTCTGTATCTTTTTCCTTGGCACATGAGATAAACTGAGCATAGTGGCAAAGGAATACATTCCCCACGAGGAAAAAAATAAAATAAAATAAACTTGCTATCTGTAAGGCTAGCCTTGATGCTGCAAAGTTATCAAAAGAATGGAAGGAAGAGTGGTTGTTTGAAATCAACGGGGTCACCCAAACTCTTCCCTCTTGACTATTCCAAATTTCATGCTCTGGGGGGTTTTTTTCTACAAAAATGAAAAGATGCCACATTCCCTTTTGCAGTTTTTCACAAAGCTTTGCTCTTAAAACCACATTTAATGAAGGAAGAAATATTTTAGAAATTTTAAGACACACAAGCAAATTAGTATTTGAAGGGGATATGAGATACAGGAAGAAATCCTGTTCATTAAAATAGGCCTATACAGTAAAAGATTTCTTCATTTGATCAGTTAGGAAGTCATAGGTGCATAAACAAATATTGGTCCTTTCAGTGTTATCCCTATAACAGTCTGACGGGATAGGCTGGGCTGAAAGGATGTAGCAGATCTAAAGTCACCCAATCACTTCGTTCATCACTGTGTGATATGTGAATCTGGGCTTTTTAGATTGTGGCTTAGAACCCTAACCATATTCCAGCTTTGCTCTTAAAATAATATTTAATAAAGGAAGAAACACTTTAGGAATTTTACACATTTCATCATACTTGATTTGGCCTAGGTAGATAATATCCAGAAAAATGCGGATCAATTTATACGTGGAGTCTCACAGTGATACTGGAAACCGTTCTCGCCCTAAAAAAATGAGTTTTACGTGGCTTCTTTGTTTTTTCCTGTCTGTGGGTCTTTCGGGTTTTTTTTGTTTGACCTGCAAGTGTTTTAGCAATGTTGTGAAAGGGGGCTGCCATTGCCTGCTTCCTAGGTTTAGAGTAACTGGCCCAAGGTCAACATTTACAAAATAAGACTGAGGTAGGCCCTATGTTGGTGGCTGCAGAATTCAAGGAGTACCTTTATTTCCAAGCATTTTTTAATTTCATTTGTTGGTTGTTTAAAACAATTGCAGTTTTTTCAGTGATCTCTTTTAGGAAAAGATTTTCTTGAGTGACCAAGATAAACTCATATTCCAAATTTCCCATCTCACATGTAGGTAGCCAATTTTCCTTTTTGCATATTTCAGCAAGTTATTATTTATTTGCCCTTACAAAAATAATATAAAAGAGTCAATCAAAATATGTTTACTCTCAATTGTTTTCAGCATAAGACAAGTAGTCTAAAAAGATTGATTTCAAAAATGAATTTTTTAAAAAATGATTTACAACTGGTTAATCTTGATTTCTAATAACTTCTCAAAACACTTTAAGACCTATTATTTGTCTTCTCATAATATTAGACAAAATGCCCCAATATGCTTTGCTAGTTAAATACAGTAAATATTTTAGGTTCAGCACATCTATGTTTTTATTAATTCATCACTCCTGATTTTAATAGACAAAATTCATATTTGGTTGATTATCCACTACCCCAAGGGTTTGATGGGAGGCATCTATGCTATCTCTGAAGTTTTGCTATTTGAGATATTTTGGAAGCTTTACATTTAATGAGACATTTTTTAATGAGCTGTTGAGAAAAGAGCTAACAAAAACATGCAAGGTGGAACTATATACAGGTAGTCATTGCTTAATAACTGGTCACATAGCAACTGTTCTAAGTTCAGGCGAATCCTGGAACAGTTATTTATGACCAGTGCCTTCCCCCACTATCTACCCCCATCCCTAAAAAGTATGTAGAGATTCTCAGTCATCCAGGTCATGGTTGTCCCAAATGTGTTTTTTTCAGGAGACAACTGGACTTTCTTGTTTTTCTTTGAAGATGTTTCGCTTCTCAGCCCAGAAGCTTCTTCAGCTCTGACCAGCTGTCTGCAAGGAATATAAATCCTTCCATTCCCCACTATCATGTCAGAACTGAAGAAACCTATTGGATGAGAAGCAAAACACCATCAAAGAAAAAAACAGAAAGTCCAGTTGCCTCCTGAAAAAAGCACATTTGGGTACCCCCATCCCTCTTCACCAGATCCCTGTAGGCCTTGTGCCTTCTTTCCACTCTACCAGACTCCATGCCAACGTCCTTAATTACCTTTTGAAAATCTGCAGAACTCCATGGCTTGGGTTAGGGAAGTGAATTGTCACTTGAAAAATGGCATCTGCTTTCCAAAGTGCATGACATAGCTATCCAACGAAGTAATCCATTCTACTTTCCCAAAGCAGTCTGTGCAACATTGTGATATGCTCCTGAGCTCTGGAAATCTTCAAAAGATACATGCGTGATGGGGGTTGGGAAGGAGGCTTAAGCCCTGCAGAAAGTCGGCCCAAGGGCAGTAAGGATCTCAAGGTGTAGGAAGTCTCAAGAGGTGGGAGAGGTCTTGTGAGGCTTCAGACAGGCGAGCCTGCCTTCGCCTGTGCTAGGCCGTCCAGGTTCTTCCTACCCCTAAGGCATCCTATACACAGCTTAATGACCCACAAGGTCATTATTGATCATATTGTTTAAATGAGCACTTCAGAGAATATTGGATTATATTTTATTGTTGAAATAAGCATTTAAGAGAATCTAAATTAAGATTCCAAATGGAACATATATTTGCATCAAACTAGCTATGACTGGCAAACGTTGCAAACATTCACCATAAACCAACAAGTGTTGCATTTGAGAAATCTTTTTCTTACCTTTTTGTATTTTCTGCCTCTGCCTCTCGTAAAATGTACATCTTTAAGTTATGTGACCATAACAGTGCTTTTTATGCTTAATAATACTGTTTAATATGGTTGCATCCCAATTTTTGGATTGTGCTGCCCACAGTTAGTATGAGTTACTTTTTTGGTATGAAATCATACAATTTAAACAAATTCTGATTTGTTTGATTAGTGTTCATTTCTCTTATCATTATTATACTTTTATATCTATATACCTATTGATATAAGATCCATTGAGAATGAAGAATATTTATCTTAAGATTCCTTTTTCATTTTGATTTCATTTCATGAATGTTGCCATTTTTCAGTAGATATTAGCTCCACAAAATAAAGAGAGCAATTTCATGAAAAAAGAGCTATACATGAAACAACTCCTGTCCTAGAGAACAGAAGCAACCTTCCACCCTTCCTTCCACTTAAAAGGGCCTGCCCAGCCTCAAGACTTGGGGGAAGAGTCATTTAAAGAATGGTTAAAGGCAGCAAAGTGGGGCCCATATGAATATCCAGGGGATGATGTTCCAAAGTTGGGTATAGCACAACAGCCAGAGGTGATATTCAGCAGGTTCTGACCAGTTCTGGAGAACCGGAAGCGGAAATTTTGAGTAGTTCAGAGAATTGGTAAATACCACCTCTGACTGGCCCTGCCACATCTATTCTCTGCCTCCTGAGTCTCAGCAGATCAGGAGGGAATGGGGATTTTGCAGTAATCTTCCCCTGGAGTACGGAGGGAATGGAGATTTTACAGTATCCTTCCCCTGCCACGCCCACCAAGCCACACCCACCAAGCCAAACCACAGAACCGGTAATAAAAAGTTTTGAATCCCACCACTGACAACAGCATTCCTGTGGCTAATCTAGCCCAAACCCAAGGAACTGCAGTGCATCCAAAGCTATAATATACATCTCCTAAATAGTCTCAGACTGAGGAAATGTGTCAAAACTAGCCTGCACCAGTGAAGCCAATTCCCTAATTCTATTCAATATACTTATCATTTGATTTTGAATGGCTTGACTTTTGTATGTGGATCAAAACATTTCTAGTATTCTAAGTACTAGAGACCAAAATTGAATATAAGAACTGGTTTTTTTTCTGCCTGCACAAGTAATGATAGTCTAAAGCAGAGGTCTCATTCTTGCAGCCCGCAGGCCAATTGGTATGGTATCTTGTGGCCCTCACCATGATATGAAAGTATAATATTAGTATTAATATTAGTATTAATATTAATATAAGGAATCCCTTATGCGGCCCAGCCTCACCCAGACTCTGCCTCCAGTGGCCCCCAGGTAAATTGAGTTTGAGACCCCTGATCTAAAGTGTCTAAAATTGATTATCCAGTTTTATGCTGCTAACTTTATTGATGTAGTTAACTGGCCAAGTGCTATTACATATTGCCAGTAGGCCATATTCTATGCAAATCAGATTAGATAGGTATGGCTTAAAAGCAAATATAACTTAAGCTCAGATCATGCCATGTCACAATAATGCAGGATTCAAGATAGTTTTAAAAGCTTAAATTGTGATTGATGGAAGTTGAAGGCTGTCAAGAAGTGGATCCCTATTGATTAGCATTCCCAAAAACTGGTAAGAGAACCAAAAATGTAGATGTATATAGTAAAAACAAAAACCCTACAGGTGTGAAAAAAGTCCAGATATTAGAAAGGTGGAGTGGACATAGTTTCTAGAATGCTGAACAGGACTTACCCTGCAATTTTTACAATACAATACAATACAATACAATAGCAGAGTTGGAAGGGACCTTGTAGGTCTTCTAGTCCAACCCCCTGCGTGGGCAGGAACCTTATACCATTTCAGACAAATGGCTATCTAACATCTTTTTAAAGACTTCCAGGGTTGGGGCATTCACAACTTCTGGAGGCAAGCTGTTCCAGAGGTTAATTGTTCTAACTGTCAGGAAATTTCTCCTCAGTTCTAAGTTGCTTCTCTCCTTGATTAGTTTCCACCCGTTGCTTCTTGTCCTGCCCCCAGGTGCCTTGGAGAATAGTTTGATTCCCTCTTCTTTGTGGCACCCTCTGAGATATCGGAACACTGCTATCATGTCTCCCCTGGTCCTTCTCTTCATCAAGCTAGACATACCCAGCTCCTGCAGCCGTTCTTCATATGTCTTAGTCTCCAGTCCCCTAATCATCTTGGTTGCCCTTCTCTGCACTCTTTCCAGAG
This sequence comes from Rhabdophis nuchalis, assembly GCA_039707465.1. Lineage (NCBI taxonomy): Eukaryota > Metazoa > Chordata > Lepidosauria > Squamata > Natricidae > Rhabdophis > Rhabdophis nuchalis. The sequence continues at coordinate 64,136,490 of CM077647.1, forward strand.
TCTCCACGTCTTTTCTACATCGTGGCGACCAAAACTGTATGCAGTATTCCAAGTGTGGCCTTACCAAGGCACCATACAGTGGCATTAACACTTCACGTGATCTAGATTCTATCCCTCTGTTTATGCAGCCTAGAACTGTGTTGGCTTTTTTGGCAGCTGCTGCACACTGCTGGCTCATATTTAAATGGTTGTCCATAGGATTCCAAGATCCCTCTCACATTTGCTACTATTGAGCAAGGTACCATCTATACTGTACTTGTGCATTTGGTTTTTCTTGCCTATATGTAGGACCTTACTTTTTTCACAATTGAATTTCATTTTATTAGATAGTGCCCAATGTTCAAGTTTGTCTAGATCCTTCTGTATCTTAAGCCTATCTTCTGGAGTGTTGGCTATTCCTGCCAGCTTGGTGTCGTCTGCAAATTTGATGAGTTCCCCATTTATCCCCTCATCCAAATCGTTGATGAAGATGTTAAAGAGTACTGGGCCTAAAACAGAGCCTTGGGGGACTCCACTGCATACTTCCTTCCATGTAGATGCAGTTCCATTGAGGACTACTCGTTGAGTGCGGTTGGTCAGCCAGTTGCGAATCCATTTGGTGGTGGTGGTGTCTAACCCACAATTTTCTACTTTATCTAATAGTAGGTTATGGTCTACTTTATCAAATGCCTTACTGAAGTCCAGGTAAATTACATCAACAGCATTCCTCTGGTCCACTGATTTTGTCACTTTGTCAAAGAATGCAATTAGATTCGTCTGGCATGATCTGTTTTTGACAAACCCATGTTGGCTTTTGGCTATTACTTTGTTTGCTTCTAGGTGTTCACTTATTTGTTGTTTAATTATCTTTTCCAGAATCTTTCCTGGTATTGAGGTTAGGCTGATGGGTCTATAGTTTCCTGGATCTGTTTTTTTTCCTTTTTTGAAGATGGGAATCACATCTGCTCTTTTCCAGTCTTCTGGCAGTTCCCCAGTGCTCCAGGATCTCTGAAAGATATAGTTCAGTGGTTCTGAGATCTCGTCTGCCAGTTCCTTCAGAACCCTGGGGTGTAATCCATCCGGTCCTGGTGATTTGAACTCGTCCAGGGCAGACAGGTGCTCACTTACCATTTTCTTCCCTATTTCAACTTGTGTTCCTAATCTGATTTTTGTGGTGCTGTTTTTGATTGGTTGGACTGTTTTATCCCTTTGTGTAAAGACAGATGCAAAAAAAGAGTTAAATAGTTCTGCTTTCTCCCTGTTGCTTATCATCTTCTTGCCATTTTCTCCCAGCAGTGGACCAATTGTTTCCTTAACTTTTTTCTTATTTTTAACATGTTGGAAGAAGCTTTTTTTGTTATTTTTTACTTTTTTGGCAAGCCTTTCTTCATTGCGAGCCTTAGCTTTCCTCACTTCATCTTTACAGGCTCGGGCTATTTGCTGATATTTTGCCTTAGTTATGTCCCCGTTTTTTCCACTTTTTATATTTATCCTTTTTGTCTTTCAATTTGTCAGAGAGTTCTTTATGCAGCCATGCTGGTTTCTTTTGGGAGCTGTTATTTTTCTTCTTCATTGGTATTGTGCTGGACTGGGCTTTTATAATCTCATTTTTCAAAATTTCCCAAGCTTCTTGAGTTGTTTTCCCCTTGAGGATTCTCATCCATGGAATCCTTCCCAAGCTCTCTCTGAGGTTATTGAAATTAGCTCTCTTAAAGTCTAAGACTCTAGTTTGACTTTGTTCAACTACTTTTGTTTGCATAATGTTGAATTCCAGTATTTCATGATCGCTTGCCCCCAAAGTTCCTGTAGCTTCTACACCTTCTATCACCAATTTCATTGTAATTTTTACAATGACAATAAAGATTATTATTATTATTATTATTATTATTATTATTATTATTATTATTATTATTATTATTATTATTATTATTATTATTATTTCCTCTCTGTTAGTGAGAATTAAGTCCAATATTGCTGATCCCCTTGTTCCCTTCTCTACCTTTTGGGAAACAAAGTTGTCTGCTAGGTTTGTTAGGAACCTGTTGGATCTTCCACTTGGTGCAGAGTTTGTTTCCCAATTGATGTCAGGGTAGTTAAAATCTCCCATTACTATTGTAGTGTGCTTCCTACATACCTTAGTTAGCTGGTTAGCAAAAAGTACATCCACTTCCTCTGCTTGGTTGGGTGGCCTGTAGTATAGACCTATGACAATATCATTCCCCCCCCAACCTTTAATATTGACCCAAATACATTCAAGATAGTTCTCATCATTGTTGTGCTCTATTTCTGTAGAGATGTAATTATTTCTTATATATAGTGCAACTCCACCTCCTCTTTTATTTGGTCTATTTCTTTTAAATAATTTAAATCCTTCTAGCTGTATGTTCCATTTGTGGGTTTCATCCCACCAAGTTTCTGTAATGGCAACAATATCGTATCTGCCCTCATTTACTTGAATTTCTAATTCACCCTGTTTATTCCTCATACTCTGTGCATTGGTGTATAGACATTTGAGTCCATTTTGATTGACCCTGTGTTTTCTGTCTGCGAAACCTGTGTTATGCTTGACTATGGTTCTCTTTGCTCCTATTTCTTTGCCACTTGTATGGTTCATGTACATGGTATGGCACTCACTGTTAATTGTTTGGTTTTGCTTGACAGCAGTGTTGATAATATTACCCGCACAAATGTCTATGTTACATGCACTGATAACCCTATGAATTTTAGTTTGCTGGGGACAGAAATGTTCTTTATCTATTGATTCTCTGTCCCCACTATTCAGTTTAAATGTTTAGCCAGGAAATCTGTGAATTTAGTGCCAAGTAACTCAGTCCCTTTCTTGGATAGGTGCAAACCATCTCTTTTGTACAGTTTATCATTGGACCAGCTGCAGGCATCATGACTAATAAGACCAAAGCCTTCCTTTTTACACCACTCCTTTAGCCACACATTAAACTCTGCTATGCGCTGGCCCTTTCCTTTTTGTTCCTTGTATACTGGTATAACCTCTGAGAAGATAACCCTACAACCTGTACTACTAAGTTCGTACCCCAAACTCTGGAAATCATTCTGCACAGAAGCTACATCTTTTTGGGACAGATCATTTGTGCCAAGATGTATAATAGCATCAACTTCACAGTCCTTACTTGCATTCTTGACTATCTTAAGAATACGCCTCTTGTCTCTGCTGGCTGTAGCACCCGGCAAACATCTGACCTCTTTCAAAACCTCCATATCCTTACCTAAGTTTTCATCCCTTACGATTGAGTCACCAATCAGGAGGTGACTTCTCTTTTTGGGTACCTTGCTCTTGTTGTGTGACTGATGCATGATCCCTGGTTCACACTTTTGCATTTCTGAAGTAGGTTCTTCACTTTGGACCACAATCCCCTGCTTATTTGAGTCGTCATTATTACCTTGACCTGTCACTTTAGTGTCCCCATTAAGATCAGCAAGGGCGCTATATCTGTTATGCTGGGACACAGCAAAAGTTTTGTGTTTGTGGGTCACAGCTCTCACCCTGCCAGATCCCACAGTTGTCCAGGCTGCTCTTCTTCTGTGGGATCTTTGCGGTAGAGGAGGCTGGTAGTGTGGCATCTCCACTGGGTGGAATGGCCGAATTGGACAATTAATTTCTGCCTGGAGAGCACAAATTACAGATTCAAGATATGTGATGTGTCTATGTAATCTATTGATTTGTCTGCAAGGGGGACAGTATCCAAATTTGAAAAGAGTACTGCGGAAGACAGGTGGTGTCTTCAGGTGGTGTCTTTTGATGCAGCTTCCATTTGTATGATAATTTTCAAAATATTGACAATAAAACCCCATGACTTTTTTTAAAGTTTAAGTTGACTGATTTGATTTAAGAAGGAATGACAAAATGTTTAGTGGGAAAATGTGGGAATATCTACAGGTATACACAGGGAAATTAACTAAAAAAATAAAAATCTAAATTTGAATATGAATGACCACATCAAACTGTTTAATGCTCCATTCTCTCTATTTATTCTAAAAAACAATGCATGAGGAGTTAACAATCTCAGATAAAATTGTTATCCTCAAAGGAATGCTGCACATTTATTACTCATATATTTATGAAAAATAAAACGAGTGCAAGCGTTCAGAAATTCAGAAATGATATAATATATGAATATAGTATAATATAGTATATAGTTTGTTGAATAAGAATTGTAGATTAAAAAGTAGAAAGTTGAAATAAAATTCAATAATCTAGATATAAGTAATCCTCAACTTGCAACCTCAATTGAGCTCCAAATTTCCATTGCTAAGCAAGACAGTTGTTAAGTGAGCCTCGCCCCATTTTGATCTTTTTGTTACAGTTGTTAAGTGAAATATTGTAGTTGTTAAGTTAATAACACCATTGTTGAGTAAATCTGGCTTCCCCATGGACTTTGCTTGTCGGAAGATAGCAAAAGGGAATCATACACAAGCATCACAAATACAGGCCACTTGCTAAGAGTTGGAATTTTGATCACATGACCATGGGGATTCTGCAAAAGTCATAAGTATGAAAAGGTCATATGTCACTTTTTTTTCAATGGTGTTGTAACTTTGAATGGTAACCAAACAAATGATTATAAGTTGAGGACTACATTTATACCTTAAAGAACATCTCTTCAACTATGATCAGCATGCATTAAAAAGACATTGTGGTTTACAGCTTAGACTCGTGGATTATTTAACATCCGAATGCCAAGCTGTTCACGATTGCGACGATCACGACGATTGTGGCGAAGTGTTGGGATGGTCTCTAGCAGTTTCTCCTCAACAATATGTTTCATGATTATTTGGGCAGCATCCACAAGAAACAATGTACTTGCACAGAAACCAAATGTCTGTTGAATAAAAAAAAAACCACAATCACCTATGCATCATCCCTTATTGGCTTGCACTTACATAGAAACAACCCATGCATGCATACATATTTGAAACAGCAAAATCCTGAAATGTTGTCATTAATAAAATAATTTTGAACCATGGATTACAGGCAATTTAAGGAAGTAGATAAAAAGTCTCTGGAGAGTTTCAATCATCCAGGTCATGGTTGTCTCAAAGGTGCTTTTTCAAAAAGGCAACTGAACTCTTTTGTGTTTTTTTCCTTTGAAAAAGTTTTGCTTTGCATCCAAGAAGCTTCTTCAGTTCTAACTGATTGGTGGGGAAAGAAAGGATTTACGCAGTCATCTGATTACTGCTGAGTGTTCAGTCCCTCAGAGTGCTAAAGACTAGATGACTTTCCTGCTTTTCCTTGCAAAGGACCAATAAACAGTTTTTCTCGCTGCCAGATTACAGGGCTTTCCATTTCTTTTACATAGTAAGTGGTTTTATATTATATGAGGCAAGATTACATTTTAAATCAGGCGATAATTTTTTTTATAGTGTCAATTTTATACAAAGTAAGATATGTTCACACTCATTTAAATGCTAAATTCTCTCTTAGTGTGTGCAATAGTGTTATAGACCAGCAACTTGTCCTTCCTTGCTTTAATAACAATCCTGTCAAATATGAACTCACAATTGCAGTATTTTCAATCAGTTGCTTCTCGGCAGTTACAGTAAATATAATTGAAGCCAGGAAAAACAGCAATCCTACTATTGCAGCAACAAAGAAATCCTACAAAAGAAGAAAAAGTAGAAGTATTATACATGCCATTTTTATCCTTCATTTCTATCACGTTAATTACAGATAGTTCTCAACTAACTACAGTCTGCTTAGTGACCATTCAGTTAAAATGAAAAAAGTGACTTATGATTGTTTTTCATACTTACAACCATTGCAGTATCCTCATGATCACATGGTCAAAATTCAGATGCTTGGCAACTGACTCATATGTATGATGGTTTTGGTTTCCTGTGGGTCATATGGTCACTTTTTGTGCCTTTCTGACTAGCAAAGTCAATGGGAAAGCCAGATTCATTTAACTGAGTTATTAATTTAACAATTGCAGTGATTCACTTAACAACTGTGGCAAGACAGGTCGTAAAATGGAGCAAAATTAACTTAACAAATGTCTTATTTAGTAACACAAATTTTGGGCTCAGTTGTGGAATACAGTTGGAAGTTGGAATACCTACTGCATATTCAAATAACATTTTTATTATCTAAATTAATCTTCAACACGTATTGCTGGTTGGAAAGTTAAAATAATATTTGTCCTAGCTCAAAATCATCTCTCACCCATTTTTTACTGAGTAACTTTTTAAATGGCATGTGAGATAAGTTGAACATAGAGACAAAGCAACACTTCCTCACAAGCAAAATAAAATAATCTTCTGTAGGTCGAGCCTTGGTGCTACATAGTTATGAAAGCAATGGAAGGAAAGATAGTTGTTTGAAATCTTTAAAATGGAGTCACCAAAACTCTTCTCTGTTGACTATATTAAATTGTGTGCTTCCAGGTTTTTTTTTACAAAAATGAAAAGATGCCTCTTTACCACACAAGTCACTCTGTCTTCTCCAGCCTTTTGATAAACAGCAGTACAGTATAAAACCAGAATTAAGATGCTTAAAATAAAGGCACTGCAACTGGCAAACTCAAAGATGTAAAGTCCAGGACATGAGTCGGATCTCTTCACAGCTTCTTCAGCAATAAAGGCTAAGAAGGATAGCATCTGTTGATAAAGAATAAAGATGATTAAGCAAGCAATCATTTATTGGATTATTCAATTCTATGCAGTTCAATTCCTGGACTTAAAAGACACATTCTTTTAAAGAAAGGCTTTGTTTTAGATTGCAGGCTTCAAGAAAGGAATCTGCATTTATTGAAAATTCAAGATTATGTCAAAATTTGAACAAGGATTGAATGACTGAGTTATCCACTAAATTATATGTATCTCTTCTATTAATATCAAATTACATTACCTTTTTCTTTTAATGGACATTATTTGAATCAAATAGAAAGAGAAATGCAAACGTCTTACCTATTTTTGCTTATCTATTTTATTCACACAAACAAATATTGTTGTTTGTGTGAATAAATATGGTGATATGATATGGGAGAAAATACTACTCAGCAAAAAATGTCAGCACAGCAAATGATGTCTTTATTTAATCCATTTATTATTGATAATCAATGACTGAAGCCACTCTAGGTAGCATGCAGGGTAATAAACAGTTAAAAGTGAAGCAAAATCTGCACAATAATAATTAGAAATACAAAAATTATTATTAGAGAACAAGGAATGCAACCTAACATTCACCAACTGAGTGGATGACAGTCAGCAGGATATACTACTTAGCAGGACTCTGCAGTGCTTCAGGTTTATTTCAGAAATGGAGCTGTTGTGTATCGCTCAGATTCAGAACGAGCTAGTCTCCATCGATAGCCCAGTGGGATCCCACGAGGCGGGTCTTGGCTGGGAGGAGTTTGACTCTGTTACTTCCGAGGATATGGACAGGTTACGTGGGCGACTGCGAGCCACCACATGTTTATTGGACCCGTGTCCCTCCTGGCTTGTACTGGCATCCTGGGAGGCGACACGAGGCTGGCTCCAGGAGGTTGTCAACGCTTCTCTGAGTGAGGGTTTCTTGCCTGCCTCCCTTAAAGAGGCCATGGTGAGGCCCCTCCTGAAGAAGCCCTCTCTGGACCCAGCTTTATTAGTCAACTATCGTCCCGTCTCCAACCTTCCCTTCCTGGCGAAGGTTGTAGAGAGTGTGGTGGCACAACAGTTTCCCCGTCACCTGGAGGAAGTTGATTATCTGGACCCGCGCCAGTCCGGCTTCCGGCCCGGGCACAGCACCGAGACGGCATTGGTCGCGTTGGTAGATGATCTCTGGAGGGCCAGAGATGGGGGTTGTTCCTCCATCCTGGTCCTATTAGACCTCTCAGCGGCTTTTGACCATGGTATCCTATTGCATCGGCTGGAGGGGTTGGGGGTGAGAGGCACCGTCTTATGGTGGTTCTCCTCCTACCTCTCCGGTCGATCGCAATTTGTGTTGACAGGAGAGCAGAGGTCGACCTCGAGACCACTCACATGTGGGGTGCCTCAGGGGTCGGTCCTCTCGCCTCTCCTGTTCAACACATATATGAAGCCGCTGGGTGAGATCATCCGTGGTTTTGGGGTAGAGTACCACTTCTACGCTGACGATACGCAGTTGTATATATCTACCCCAAACCACCCCAACGATGCCGTAGCGGTGATGTGCCAGTGCCTGGAAACCGTGCAGGCCTGGATGGGAAGTAACAGACTCAGACTCAACCCGTCCAAGACCGAGTGGCTGTGGTTTCCGGCCGCCCGATTCAACCAGTTGATTCCATCACTGGCCATAGGGGACGAACATCTTACCCCTGTGGATGGGGCGCGCAACTTGGGCGTCCTCCTGGATACCCAGTTGTCCATGGAAGATCAAGTGACAGCCGTGGCCAGGAGGGCGTTTTACCAGGTTCGCCTGGTACGCCAGTTGCGCCCCCTATTGGATCGGGATGCCCTCTGCACAGTCACTCATGCCCTCGTGACATCCCGACTGGACTACTGCAATTCTCTCTACATGGGGCTCCCCTTGAGGTGCACCCGAAGACTTCAGCTTGTCCAGAATGCAGCCGCGCGAGCAATAATGGGAACCTCAAGGTTTACCCACGTAACACCGCTCTTGCGCGAGCTGCACTGGCTACCTGTCGTCTTTCGGGTGCGCTTCAAGGTGTTAGTTATCATCTTTAAAGCGCTCCATGGCACGGGACCTAGTTATCTGCGGGATTGGATTCTGCCCCATACATCCCTGCGGCCGATCCGCTCCCACAGAGAGGGACTACTCCGGGTGCCGTCCACTAGGCTATGCCAACGGGCGACGCCCAGGGGAAGGGCTTTCTCTGTGGCAGGCCCAGCCCTCTGGAATGACCTTCCCCCCAAAATTAGAACAACTACGGACCTCCGCTCCTTCCGTCAAAAACTCAAAACACACTTTTTCTGCTTGGCCGGCCTAGGTTAGGCTCCCGTCTTTTGATAGGGTTTTAGGGGTTTTAGTGTAATTTAATTTAGGGGATTTTAGCTCAGGGACAATTGTTTAATTCGTTTTTTAACTATTTATTTTTCTATGTATTTTATATTGGTTTTTATTCCCTGTGCACTGCTCCGAGTCCCTTTGGGGAGAGGAGGCGGTATATAAATAAATTTATTATTATTATTATTATTATTATTATTATTATTATTATTATTATTATTATTATTATTATTATTATTATTATTATATTATGTATGACACAGCATTTAGCTACTACTCTTTAAAACCGTGTCTTTACAAAGTCTGCACAGCTGGTTCAAGAAATAGCAGGCAGCTGCTGTGTACACACCTTTTTGCATTCTGAAACACTTTTCCTGAGTGTTGCAGAGATCTATGGTTTATATTACTGCCATTATGTGAAAAGCCAACATTGTATAGAATACCTATGAAATTTATAGAATGTGTGACTTTTTAGGCGAAGTATGAAATGATTGTGTTATTTTAACATGCTATATTGTAGGCATTGTATAGAATATCTAGGTATTATGCAGAGTGATAAATACTATTTAGTCCAAGTATGAAAAGATAATCATGAAAAGGGTTATGGTTATCCCATATGCTTTATTGAAAAGATGTATATGAAAATGAAAGAAGAAATGCAAAATAAAGTCCAGGACTTTCTTACTGGAAAAAAACAAGAGAAAAAGACTAATATTGTTATACTTATTACAACAAGGAAGGTTAGAACGGCATTTTAGAGTATTTATTTATTTATTTATTTATTTGGATTTATTGACCGCCCCCTCTATATTTCGCTGGTTTATTTTTGGTATTGCACAGAATGCCTAGGATATGTGTGAAATGTTAAAATCAAATTACTTTGATCTCCCATTGTTGGCATTCTATAGATTTCCTAGGCATTCTACAAAATGCCTACTTTCATACATTGATAGTAACGTTTATTACATAATGACCAATTCAATAGCCATGACATTTGTCACTTCTCCAGACATCATTTACAGGTCTCCAAATTTAAATTTAAAAAAAACCATATTTAAAGATTGTAGCATTCTCCTAAAAGGATTTGGGTGTGAAATAATAAAACTCAAAAGATTTGATTATTTCATGAAAAGAATGTGTTAATGAGTTAGGTTATTAAGTGTAATTATAAGATGAATTCTGAAAAGACTGTCAAAATTTGATTAAGAATATCAAAAATAGGAATGAGAAAACCAAATTTCAAATCTTCACTCAGCTCTGAAACTTGTATGGATTTAGACCATACAAGTCTGGTCTAAAGTTATAGTTACTTAGACTGGGGAAAAATATTTGCTAGCTGCTTTACATAAAATACTATGGATTGAAGCAAACAAGAGATAAAATACCAGACTATCATATTATAAAGTTTTATAAAATATGGGAAAAGTTGTAGCCAAATATTATAGAATTAATTTTCTAGATGGGCTTAATCAAATATGTGTAAAGCAGGCTTCGATTATTTTCCCATTAAGATTTCACTTCCTTCCTTCCCAAAGAGGAATTCATAATTATCCCCATAATCAATTTCCTGACTGGAAAACTTAACGCATTTGAGTGACATCCTGGTAACGTGCTTATTCATTTGTTAGCACTATTTTGGTATTGAAATGCTTTTAAACCAATGACTTTCTCACCAGACTTTAAAGGCTCTCATATCAAAGTTAAAGAAATAATTATGGAGCCATAAATTTCAAAAAGCAAATAGAAGAACAGTATGTTAGAATACAATCTATTGCGGTACCTGATACAATAATGGATAAATGGATTGGTCAGTAGTTCACCAGAAAGCAGTGGAATCAAGTGGGAACTTGAATCTAGATCACCCGGCATTCCCCACACAACCTTTCACCACGGGGGGCGGGGGGTTAGTGAAAGTTGTCGAACAGTTCCTTCATTTCCATGCAAAAGCTGCTCGAATCGAGAAACTGTCCTCTCGAAACTTTAGCGAGCTATGCCGCTTGAACGGACAAAGATTAGAATTAATCAACCGTCTAGCGCAGCTTCTCAGAATGGTGTGAAAACAGCCCCAAGTAAGCCGCACGAACGGCGGCTTCAGACCTGTAAAACAAGCGACTGTAAAAATGGCCCAGAAAATAAGTCGTTTTCTCAGAAAAAGGTTATCCAGAAGCTGACAGACAAGAGTTTGCAACTTTACGGGTTTACAGCGTTCGATGTGGTACCAAAAGAATAGTTTCCCCTTCTCTCCCGGGCTCTCCGTGTAAACATCGGTAGTGCGACAATGGGCTCCACTAGAATTAGTGACCGTTTAAAAGACACAAAAGGGCCACTTTTGTCTAGTAGTTAAAGCACCGGGCTAGAACAGAAGATCGTGACTAGATCCCTAGTCAGCTGAGGGACTTTTGGATCAGCCACTCTCTCAACCCAACCCATCTCATAGGGTTGTTGTGGGAAAAATAGGATGAGGAAGGCGAGTTACATGTGTTCACCGCTCCGAGATATTTGTAAAAATATTAAAAGCAGAATGCAAATAAGTAACAAATGTAAAATTAAAAAAAATCCGAAGTCTTCCACGCCTAAGAACTGCTGAAAACGAAGACAAGATAAACGCAAAGAATGGAAGACGGCGCCAAAGGGAGGGTCGGCTGTGCCACCTGCTCGTTTCCTTCTTCCCTTACCTATTCATAAAACCCAACTTACCAGTTGCGCAAACTTGAGGGATAATCGCCAGTTGCTCAAGTTCTTGAGGGTGCAGCGCTCCATGCAACGCCACTTGTTCGGTTCGGTCGATGCGTCGGATTGCTCGTAAAACGGCACTCCGTTCTCCATGGCCACGAAATAATAGAAAGGTCAGACGAAAGCAACTTCTGCAAGAAAATAGAAAGAAAAGGAGTCGCGGTTTCAGCCCAGAGGACCCCAACTGCCCTCCGGCTGCTGCCCGAACCTAGAGGAAGAAGAAGAGAAAGCGGCGTCGATTGCACCTTTGTCTCCAAACTGAGCGAATAGCCCTGAATTTCTCCGCGCGTATGATTAAAAAAAGCACCGACCCCCCCCCCCCAGCCAATCAAAGCAGCAGGGAGGTCCCAGAAAGTTCGGCTCAGGGCCAAATGCTCCCCACAAAGCTTACAGCGTTGAAGCATCAGTTTGAGAAAGGCGTTATGCCCAGAGAAAGAGGATGAACTGTCCCTCCCTCCCTCCCTCCTATTTTGCAAATTTCTGGATTTTTAATCATCTTCGCTGTTGAATAACCCTTGAAACTGAAGGCGCACAACTAAAAAAAGTTTTTTTTAACTAGGGCAAAGGATATTTTGTACAAGTCTAAAGGGGCATAAACGCTCTCATTATAGAAATAAATATAGATGAACTAATCCACAAGAATTTAAAAGGCTAACAAAAGCAACAATTCTTTATTGTGGTCATACAAAATTGCATCTTATAGTGACTTTCCATTTTCCATCCCCTTTTCAGCATTTGAAATATCAATATATGATTGGCAAGTTTACATTTGAATTATAGCCTTGGAAAAATGCAAAAAAAATAATGCTCTTTGCTTTAAACAGCTTTTAAGGGGCAGCTTATTTACATGAATCTAATATTCACTATGAAAATGACTAGGAAAGATATGTTATCAAGGTACACTTGCTTTAACAAAAATCAGTAGTACTACTTAACATCAGAATAACAGATGCAATTAACTAATGCAGAATTATTTCCAATATGACACTTCATATTTCCATTTTAATTTTATTTCTAAGCTATCCTTTTTACATTGTATAATTATATCACATCCCTGCTGCTTTATTTTTTTTAAGCAGGAGTGGAAGTGTAGCAAACATCTCTAATTAGCAAAGATATACAGATAGTAAATAATTCTTGTATACATATTAGTATCTGATAAACAACTCCTATAATAACTTTACAGATTCAATTTAATTTTTCATATTAATCTTTAAAACTGTACTTTCCATGAATTCCTTACAGCACTGAGAATGAGTTGAACAGAGCTTTATTTGTTGACCTTTCAGAAAGTCACTACAGTGACTTAACTACACAGTTTTATTCAAAGCATATTCCATTGAATTGCAGTGTAATTCATTGTCAGGCAAATATATATGTAGAGCATAGGATTATTTAGCTTCTCTGAATCTAAAGAAAGGTATTCTGCAATGAAGTTTTATCATTAATATTTCATAATAATGCCCACAAAGCAGTGGGAAAACCTTCCTTGCTATTTAAATGTCATTTTAATACATATTGTGCTAGATCAGAATTTAGAAATAATAGTTTATTGAATTAACTGTAATATTAGTTTATACATTCTTAAATTTCAGAGTCTCTGTTCACACATTGTGCTAAGCCAAAAATAAACTTTATACAATGTGTGAAGCTAAACAATTAATATGATTTTGTTCCATGCTTCAGTAGATTGTAATCTGAGCTACACTTGTCTATATAACATGAGGCACAGATTGTATTTATAAGAAAAAAATGGCAATAGTTTTCTGGTGGCAAATTGGGGTCAGCCTGAAAAGAAATATGCAAGTAATATGTAAGATACTTAGCAAGTAAAATATTGAAAAATAAATAAAATAAAAGTTTGGTTGTTTATATTTCTCATAATAATTTATGCAAAGATTGCTTGCAGATTTAAAAGCTAGATGGGTAATTCCTCTGTAAAGCATAGTACAAGGCTATGTGTGAAGATAAGGTATTAAAACTTTATGTATTACTGCCCTCTAGTGGTGCTTACTTTGGAAGGTTGCAGGGGAGCTTCAGAGTGCTTACAACTTCTCAGGAATAGATTTAACATCAGTAACTAATTAATGAATACATTAATCACTTTCAATTAAGTGTTTTTCATACAGTTGCATTTGTTTTGGGGGGATTGCCTGGACAGGTCCCTGCAGTTTTCTTGGCAAGATTTTTTCATAAGTGGTTTGCCATTGTCTTTTCCCAGGGCAGAAAAAAAGTGATTAGCTGAAGATCCTCCAGTTGGCTTTGTGCCCCAGACAGGACCAGAATTTACAGTCTCCCAATTTCTAGTTGATGCTACACCAAATTGGCTCTAAATTTCTGTTTACTTGTTTTTAAAGAAAATCCCTTATATTTGGGCAATGTTACTTTTTTAAATGAAATTGTTAATTAAAGTTCAAAATGTGCTTCCAAGCTCCAATGAATAGTAATCTGCAACAATTAAAACGAAAAATGCTAATCCAGGTGGGCTATTAATCAAGTCTCACCTTTTAAGGCTGCATATTTGTTTTGGGAATTTTTACTTGATGTAACTGCACCATGAAGTAAAAGCTGTTTTCTCTGGCTGCCAAATATTCTAATATTTCTTTTAAAAAACTGATCAGCTAAAGCCCACTTAGGTTACCTCAGAAAGGTTACTCTTAAATCTCACAGGAAGCTTTGATTATCAGAAATAAACCACGTGTCAAATTGAAAGGAACAGAGAATGACATTTGCAGTGGTAGCTATACAAATAACGCATTTCCCCAAAGGGCAAGTAGAACACATAAATGTCCATGTAGTTGGTTTTAAGTACATACAGTGCATTCAGAAAGTATTCAGGCCACCTTCATTCTTGTCACTTTTGTTATGCTGCAGCCTGATTCTACAGTTGTTGAAATTCATATTTTAATGTAATTTATACTCAGTACCCCACAATTGACAAAATGAAGACATTTTAGAAATGTCTGTAAAGTTATTAAAAAGAAAAAAAATTGAAATATCACATTGGCGTAAGTATTCACTCTTCACTCAGTATTTTGTTGAAGCAGCTTTGCCATCAATTACAATTTTGAGTCTTTTGGGATGTGACATGACACACCTGGATTGGGAGATTTTCTGCCATTCTTCCTTGTAAATCCTCTAATGCTCAGGCAGATTGGATGGTGACAGTCGGTGGATAGTCATTTCCAAGTCTCTCCAGAGATGTTCAGTAAAGTTCAAGTCAGGACTCTGGCTGGACCTCTAGGACATTCAGAGAGTTGTCCCTAAGCCACTCCTGTGTTGTCTTGATTGTGTGCTTAGGATTGTTGTCATGTTGGAAAGTGCACCTTTGACCCAGTTTGAGATCCTGAGCATTGTGGAACAGGTTTTCATTAAGGATATCCCTGTACTTTGCTCCATTTAAGTTTTCTCTTAGCCCTGACCAGTCTCCCAGTCCCTGCTGCTGAAAAACACCCTCACAGCATAATGCTGCCAACACAATGCTTGGGATAATATTGGGCAGTTGATGAATGGTGCTCGTTTTTCCAGATGTTTAGAATTGAGGCCAAACAGTTCAATCTTGGTTTCATCAGACCAGAGAATCTTGTTCCTCAGTCTGAGAATCTTTCAGTTGCTTTTTTTTTGTTTTTTTTTGCAAACTCCAATTGCACTTTCTGTGTTTTGCAGAGGAGAGGCTTCCATCTAACCCAGTGGTTCCCAACATGGAGCCTACACCCCCAGAAGGGCAATTTGATTTTTAAGTTGAACCTTGTTTAAACCAAATTAATAGCCTTTTAGGCTTCCTCCGTGTGAATAGAGTTCACTTTTGAGTGTCATGGGGCGGGGGGCATCAGGATTTTAGAGATGCTTAGGTGGGCCATGCCCCCCCCCCCAAAAGGTGGGAATCACTGATCTAGCCACTCTGCCATGAAGCCCAGATCAGTGGAGGACTGCAGTGATGGTTCTCCTTCTGGATCTCTGTTCCATCTTAACATAGGTCCCTAGAGCTCAGAGTGACTATTAGGTTCTTGGTCACTTCTCTTACTAAGGCCCTTCTCCCCAATTGTTCCATTTGACTAGATGTCCAACTTTTGGAAGAGTCCTGGTTGTGCCAAACCTCTTCTATTTGAGAATTATGGAGGCCACTATGCTCTTAGGAACCCTCAATGCAGCAGAACATTTATTGTAGACTTCCCCAGATGTGACCAGTAATAATCCTGTCTCTGAGCTCTGCAAGCAGTTTCTTTGACCTCATGGATTTTGCTCTGGTATAGTGTGCATTGTCAGCTGTGAGGCCTTCTATAGAGCTGTGCTCCTTTCCAAATCATGTCCCATCAATTTAATTTACCACAGGTAGACAATCAAGGTATAGAAATGTCAGTAAAAATCAAGAGAAATGGGAGGCACCTGAGGTAAATTTCATGTGTTGTTGCAGAGTCTGAACACTTATGCCAACGCGACTTTTGTTTTTTCTTTTTAATAAATTTACAGACATTTCTAAAATTTTGTTTTCACTGTCATTATGGGGTACTGAGTGTAGATTAATGAGAAAAAAATAAATTTCAACATCTGTAGAATCAGGCTGCAGCATAAAAAAATTGACAAGTGAAGGGGATCTGAATACTTTCTGAATGCACTGTATATAAAAATTAAGTCACTTTACATTAATGTTATCTACTTTTATTTTCAATTTTTTAATAGGATTGCTTCCTAATCAACGCCCTCCGTGAGGTTTCATTGACACAACTTCTGATCTATCTTTGCCTTTTTAGATTTTTTCCCTATTAAAATTTATTTAATTAAATATATGAGCATATAGCACAGAAAATATATCTGATACTTTTTTATGACCTTTGTTGCTAGTTAAATGTATCATTGTAGTTGTTGAATGAATCTGGCTTCCCTATTGACTTTATCAAGTCACAAACTGTGATCACATAACCTCAGGACACTGCAACCTTCCTGAATGTCAGTTGCCAAGTGTCCAAATTTTGACCATGTGAATGCTGCAATGGTCATGTCATATTCCTTTTTTCAGTGCTGTTGTAATTTTGAATGGTCACTAAACTCACGGACTACCTGCACACAAATTCTGTTCACCCCATCATGTGGTGCTTGGGACCTGAATTGCCCACTTTCTGGTCGACAACCCCAGAATCTTAGCCACCAAGTACTGTCTTTTTTATTAACTTTGTTATAAATTAAAACAAATAATAAAGTTAAACACAAATAATTCAACTTTTAATATATAAATGGCCGGAAAGATATATATTTTTACCTCATCAGAGTATAAACTCATGTACATCTTAAATGCAGACCAAATGTTTACACTGTATTTATTCCATTCAAAGGTTCAGTTTATATAATGTAGTTCATTATTTAACTGAAGAAAACTTCTCTAAAGAATCTTCTGCAAATATGTTCCTTGGAGTAAATCTTCTTTTAGCAGTAAGATCTTAATGATGTAAAACAATTGTAGCTTAAGTTTACTTCCTTTATCAATTTTTTAAAAATAAAAGTAAAAAACACTTACATTGACAAATGATTTTTTTTTTAAAGTATTCTTAGGAATGTCAAGAAAACCCTTTCAAACTGATTACATTTTCAAAAAAATGTTGTCTAAGAATGTAATATATTCAAAAGACAATGTTATTTGAAAATTTTAAAATAGTGCCTTCATGTTTGTTACATTGCTATGTGAAAATCTGTATTTTTCTTCCCTTGCTGTCATACTGGCCAATGACCCAAGTTGTGCGATGATGTAATTATTTAAGTATGTTTTGAATTTGTTAAACATAAACCATAAATACTGTATTGCATATTACTTGTAAAAGGCAGTAGAATTCCATGTGACATTGTTTGAGGAAGAAAGAATCCAAAGGAGATACTTAAAAGCTTATGGATGAACATATAGCAGTGTTGGAGAACCTTTTCGGCACTAAGTTCCATAGGTTCACCATCATTGACATATAGTATTCAGAGAACTTCTATACTGTACAAGACCACCAAAACCTAATAAACAGTATAGAAGACAACTTATTAGAATTTAATTTATTAAATTAAAACAGCCAGTTTGGTCAGTTTACTTAGTCGTTAAGGCACCAGGCTAGAAAGCAGGAGATTGTGAATTCAAGTTTTTTCTTAGCCATGAAAGCCAGCTGGATAACTTTAGGCCAGTCATTCTCTCTCAGCCCAAACCATTTAACAGGGTTGTGGTTGTGGGGAAAATAGGAGATGGAAGGTATTGGATATGTTTGTTGCTTTGAGTTATTTGTAAATATAATAAAGATGGGATACAAACAGATAGATAGATTTGACTTTCCCAAAAGCAAAGAAATAGGCACTAGAAAACATGCTGAAATCTGTATGGAAGATTTCAAATGAGATTTCTACCTAAACAACAAAAATGAATATTAAGGAATTAAATGTGGAACAAATCTAAGGATTTTATTTTTATTAATTTGAGAATAATGTTCACATGTACTTTTTATTAATTTTTCAGACATTTAGAATCCAAGTTCCCATGCCAATAATTTGAAATGAATCCTCAATATTGCAGTACTTAATTCAAACAGTGTAATGCAGTTAGATTTCAAATGAGATTAGCATAATCTGAAGTCATATTCCAAACAGTGTTAACATTTGAGTTAGTTTATTGATAGAGTGATAAAGAACAATAGTTGATTAACCTTTAAAGCTCCAACAAAATTAGATCCTTCCCCAAGAGGATGTGTAAAACTGAGTTAAGTTAAAATGAGAGCTCAAAATAAATTAAGTGCCCGTGTTTCTTGCATATTATTTTGCCAACTCTTAAAGCAGCTTTATGATTTCAAATGATTAAGTGGACACCTTTAAATTTAGAAAATGGCACTGACTTTAAGAAATAAGCATATTTGAATGTCACACTGAATTGTGAATAGTAATATTACATTGTGTAATAATTTTATCTATGCAAATTCCCATTTACAATGTTCAGCAATACAACAGATATTATCTGTTTGTCCTTTTCTGAAAGTATTTCAGTTTTCCAGTTCCAGACATTGGATGAAGAGGCAGTCAATTAAATAAGCCCATAAAAACGAATAAATGGCTATATTTGGTGACTTCAAGATGCCCCACCTTCTGTGGGGGGCATAGATGTGGTTGCAGAAACCAAATCTGGTTTTTGTGAGATTCTATCCAATTCAGCTTGAACATCAGTCAAAACAGGCTTTTGCCCTATAAAAAAAGAAGCAATAATTTAAAAAATAATTTTCCATGCAAGCATTGTATGCAAAGTATGTTTTTATTTGGTGAAACAAACTGCTTTCCCAAAGTTGTGTTCTGATAACCATGTTCTATTGAACAATTTATCGTACTATATTCTTAAAAGCCAATTTCATCTCTAAGATAGTATCCGCAATCTTTTATAATGTTAAGGTAAAAATTGTGGTGAGAACATTTGAAGTATGCAATCTTGCAGTATGAGATGATTTTTAATCTCTCACTAGCTGTACCCGGCCACGCATTGCTGTGGCCCAGTCTGGTTAAATGGCCAACCAAACTGTGTACATACAACCACCGTATAACCACCAACCTACCTACCTACTGTATTTCTTATTCTCTACTTACCTACTTACCGTATTTCTCCCTCTCTCTATCCCTCTACCTACCTACCTACCTACCTACCTACCTACCTACCTACCTACCTACCTACCGTATATCTCTTTCTCTCTATCCCTGTACCTACCTACCTACCTACTGTATTTTATC
This sequence comes from Rhabdophis nuchalis, assembly GCA_039707465.1. NCBI lineage: Eukaryota > Metazoa > Chordata > Lepidosauria > Squamata > Natricidae > Rhabdophis > Rhabdophis nuchalis. The sequence continues at coordinate 64,155,889 of CM077647.1, forward strand.
CTTCTCTCTATCCCTCTACCTACCTACCTACTGTATTTCTCCCTATCTATCCCTCTACCTACCTACCTACTGTATTTCCCTCTCTATATCCCTCTACCTACCTACCGTATTTCTCCCTATCTATCCCTCTACCTACCTACCTACTGTATTTCCCTCTCTATATCCCTCTACCTACCTACCTACTTACCTACCTATCGTATTTCCCCTTATCTATCCCTCTACCTACCTACTGTATTTCTCCCTATCTATCCCTCTACCTACCTACCTATTGTATTTCTCCCTATCTATCCCTCTATTTACCTACCTATTGTATATTTCCCTATCTATCCCTCTACCTACCTACCTATCTACCTACCTACATACATACGGTATTTCTCCCTCTCTATCTATCCCTGTACCTGCCTACCTACCTACTGTATTTCTCCCTCTCTATCTATTCCTCTACCTACCTACCTACCTACTGTATTTCTCCCTCTCTATCTATCCCTATTTACCTACCCACTGTATTTTTCCCTATCTATCCACCTACCTACCTACCTACCTACCTACATACGGTATTTCTCCCTCTCTATCTATCCCTGTACCTGCCTACCTACCTACTGTATTTCTCCCTCTCTATCTATCCCTCTATTTACCTACCTACTGTATTTCTCCCTTTCTCTCTATCCCTGTATTTACCTACTGTATTTCTCCCTCTCTATCTATCCACCTACCTACCTACTGTATTTCTTCCTCTCTCCCTCTACCTACCTATTGTATTTCTCCCTCTCTATCCCTGTACCTACCTACCTACCTACCTACCGTATTTCTCCTTCTATTTATCCCTGTACCTACCTACCTACTGTATTTCTTACTTTCTCCCTCTACCTACCTACCTACCTACCTACCTACCTACCTACCTACCTACCTACTATTTTTCTCCCTGTCTCTCTCTCTATCCCTCCCTCTACCTCTCTATCATTCTCGCTGATGCTGCCGCTGTGCCTCCCCACAGTCGGCCTGGCCCCCCTCCCTCCCTCGGGGCCAACGGCGGCAGCCACCTTGTGGCTTCGCAGGGCGCCGTGTCTGTTTCTCCTGGGGGTGGGGGCAGGTTTCTGCCTCCGTGCCTCCTCACTGATGCTGTCGTGGTGCCTGCCGCTCCTGCCGCCGCCGCTGCTGCGGCCTCGCCCTCCACCTCCTGCCCTCCAACCTCTCTGTGGCGAGAAGAGATCGGTGGGCTGGTTGGGGGCGGGGCTGCCGCGGCAGGGGCGAGGGCACCGGGAGCGGCGGCATTGGCGAGGAGGTAGAGGTTCCCCCCCCCCCGCCGCTGGGAGAGGCCGGACGCAGCATCCCATGGGGCTGCAGGCTGGCTCCTGCCGTCGGCTTGAGGGGGGAGGGGGGCCAGGTTGGCTGTGGGGAGGCGGTGGAAGTGCCAGGAGCGGTGAGGAGGCACGGAAGCAAGGCTTTTCCCCCCGCCCCTGGGAGAGGCCGGATGCGGCGTCCCGCGGGGCTGCGGAGTGGCTGGGGCCGTTGGCTTGAGGGGGGGAGGGGGGCCGGGTTGGCAGTGGAGGGGCAGTGGAGGCGCCAGGAGCGGCGAGGAGGTGTGGAGGTGAGGCTTCCCCCCCCCCCGGAGATGCCGGGCATGGCGTCCCACGAGGCTACCGGGTGGCTTTGGCCGTTGGCCTGGCCCAGGGAGGCGCATGCGTGCAGGCTGCCATTGGCCTCAGAGAGGGAGGCGCATGCGCTTCCCCTGGCAACGCGCCGTTTCAAGGCCCCTAACGATCTCCTATATGCCGCCAGGGACGCAGGCCGTTGGGCTCTGACAGGGAGGCGTATGTCAGTCGCACGTGCAGGGAGTTTTTTCATGACGTATCAGCCGGGTGGGAGGAGCTACAGGAAGGTAAAAACATGATCAGTAGGTACATTTAACATGTGTGTACCTTGCACATGATACACGTGTGCTAGGCACAAAATGAGTATGTATTCTATTATCGGAAGTCCTTGGCAACATTGTGTCAAAATTTGAGGTAGATCGGTCCAGTAGTTTTTGAGATTAGTGGCTTCGTACAAACTATTTTACAGTTTTATTTATACAGATTACCAATTATGGAATGGGAAATTAACAAGGAAGAATTGGTAAAGTCTTAGAACAAGATTGAGAAGAAAAGATATTCCATAAAAACTGTAAAAAATTAGTATCACAAATATCATGTCTATACTTATATATTAGAAAAGAATGCATTGGTGACAATAATTTCCTATACTACCTTTCTATCAATGTACCTTCAAAATACTATAAGAAAAACATACATATACATATTCTAAGATGAAGCAGAGGGAAACTGCCTGTAAAGATGAACAATACCTCACTCATTCTCATTAACACACAAAAGAACAATAAGAGAAACAAATATCTGCTTATGCTGTAGAAACAATCATTTCAGAGCAATCAATAAAGATAGTGGACTATTAGCAATAGTATCTTTACCGTTACAAAGATAATACATTATCTGTCTTGATGTCAGTTTGCCAAGCCATAGTGCAGGGGTGTCAAACTTGCATCATCATGGCGTTGTCACCTGACATACCGTGACTTTCCCCCCCTTCGCTGAACCCAGTGAGCGCATGGCCAGTGCATGACGCATCTGGACTGAAAGTCGCAAGTTTGACAGCCTTGCCATAGTGTATCTCTGTCATAATTATATCTAAATAGTTTTTATAATATGACTTGGAGAAAATAAAAAACAACAGGAAATTAGTGTGTGCCTGTCCTTTGGAACATATTGTCCCTTCGACTGAGGTCGACTCCAATCCTCCTGCCCTTCCATAGGAGCCTAAAGACCTGGATCTGCAAGTTAGCTGGGGGCTCCAATGTGAGAATCTTACAATGGAGAGGGATGATAGATTAATAATAGATCCTATCTGTTCCCTATCCTACTTCTGCCTTCTCCACTTTTAATTGGGGTGCAATGTTTGGATCTTTAGTCATATATTTATGTTTTTTAGTTTTTGTACAAGTAGTTGTCAATTTACAAGTTTGTTTAGTGACAGTTCAAAATTACAACGGGACTGAAAAAAAGGGACATTACCGTTTTTCACACTAATGAGCATTGCAGCATCCTCATGGTCATGTGATCAAAATTCAGATGCTTGGCAACGGACTCATATTTATGATGCTTGTAATGTCCCAGGGTAATGTGATCACCTTTTGGAATTTTCTCAAAAGCAAAATCAATAGGGAAACCAGATTTACTTAACAACTGAGTTACTAATTTAACAACTACAATGATTCATTTAACAACTGTGGCAAGAAAGGTGATAAGATGGGCAAACTCACTTAACAAATGTCTTAGCAACAGAAATTTGAGGCACAATTGCAATTGTAAGTCAAGAACTACGTATATAGTTTTTATCTTTTTAAGATCATAAGCCACCCAGAATTACTTTGTGGTAAGATGGCGCCTAATAAATTTTAGAAATCAACCAACCACCAGCCAACCAATCTTTTTTGTTTTGCCAAAACCACATGCAGTAAGCGTTTCCCATAAAACATCTTTAAGACTTTAATAAATTCAAACATTAGAGGCAAAAAGAATCAGAGTTAAAGCCTTTAGAAAGATTTATGAGTTTGTACCTTAGATTATTTGTAACAATGAGGAAATCAGCTGAAATACAAATCATTAAACTTAAATGTTAAATCATTATATGTTTTTATACTGTATTTACATTAATTGATTGAGCATTTAATACGACTTTAGTTAATATAAATTCAGTTCAGTTAAAATTCTTACCTGACTTCTTTGTAGATGACGACAGATTACCATTGCTACCACTTCCAGTGCCTCCTACTCCTCCTGGACTACCAATGTTACTGGGTCCACCAGGTGCTCCAGTTTTCTTACTCAGCAAACTGTTGAAGAAGTTTGCCAATACTCCCTCGCTTGTGGCTCCAGCTAAGAAATTTCCATGACACAGTGATAATATATTGTAGCTTAATTTGAAATGTTTAAGCATAATAAAATGTTGTTATATAATTTATACAAATATAACTAAATAAATGTAAATTATATGTAAAGGCTTGCCTCATCAACTAAATATTAAATCAAAATCCGAAACAATTACAATAAATTAATAATATCTTCAGTGTTTTACCTTTCATACTAGGATCTATTTTTTTAGATCCAGCAGGGATGGATGTAACACTGGTAACACTGGAGGTTACAGATCTGTTTTGTGTCCTGGGTGATCCTCCAGGGACCCTTTGTGAGGTGTCCTACACAGAACATGAACCTAATGTAAATCACTTATCTCGTGGATATAGACCATCTGGAAAATGTTAAAATGTTTAAAATATTCTACTTAGATTAGCTACCTATGGGGAAAAAACCCTCTTAAGACTATAGTTATGAATCAGGTTATCTATAAAGGATTAGAATAAATGGCATTTCATATCAGGTTAGCAACTTGAAAGAATGAAAATAATCAATTCCTTCCTTTTTCCTATAAAATAAGTTTTCTAAATTAAGTTTTTTATCAGACGTGTTAACAAAAATTAGGAAAAGGGGGACACTGTATGCAAATACAAAAAAGAAAATGATATTGTAATTTAAAGCATATCGATTGATAGAATGAACAAGAATAGACTGATGAAAATATTTAGAAAAACCTTTTAATATAATACTTATTAGGAAGGGGGGGAAAACATGAGGTTCATTATAAACTTCTTTGCCAGTCTTGACCAAATAAAAATTTGAGTGATTGATTGAATATTAACTTCCACCATTAACACCTGAATAATATTCGCAACACTGGCAAAACTTTGTGAAACATCTCAATTTTGGCCTATATCTCATGTCCTCAAAACCTAAAAAATTGGAGTTAATTTTTTCATAAGTGATGTTCTGGGGTTATTTTTTAGAATAAAAAATGATTCAGAATGATATAGTAAACCAGAGGATAAATGAAGACATAGAGGCCTTTTAAAATAAAATTAATCTACCACATTTAATAATACCCCAGAATAACTATTATTTCCTCCATCATCTGAAGTAAAGTTAAACCAGCAATTTAAAAGATGGCAAAAGGTAAAACACCAGGATTAGATGGGTTCCCCATTGAGTTCTATAAAGCCTTTATAGATCTTTTGGTGCCAAAACTTTGTGAAGTTTGAAGAGAGATTTGGTAAGGAAAGTTTAGAAATGACTTTTAATCAAGCAGAGTTATATTAAAAGCAAGTAAAAATATTTATCATCCAATTTCATTGATTAATGTTGATACAAAGAGTTAAAAAAATGAAATGAACAAAAGATAAGACATACAGTTTGGCAGAACAATGCTTTACATTCACTTATAAGTCCCACTGAATTGAAAAAAAAAAGTTAGGTATGTTGTCACAGAATATATATAGTCCAAAAGAAGCAAAAGGTTGAAGATGCAGACAGTGAAATGTACCACTCTACCGCATTAGAACAAAACACCTGTAAATTATTAATACCAGAAAGGGTTATTTTGTTTTTTGTTTTACTAACCACTGGCCGTCCAGTTGTAGAAGGTGGCTGTTTGGCTAACAGAGTCTAAAAAACACAATCAAACATGCAATAGCATAAGAATTTCATAAACATTAAATATACATTAAAGTTAATTCAAATTAAAATACATTTTAATGACTATGAAAAGTACAGATTAATACCTGTTGCTTCATAAGAAATACTTGATCATCTTCTGCTACTATTTCCTTTTCATGCACAAACTGTAACAACAAAAACCTATTAAAATGAATCTTATTAAAATATGAGACAAATGAATTTCAAAAAGCCATCCTCCCAGCATTATTGTGATCTTTGAATTTTTTAAAAATCCTAGGCCACATTTAACCAATTAAATCTTCTAAAGAATCTCTTATCTTGTTACTTATCATAAAATACTTATAACTCTGGGATGAATTTCTCAAGGCAGTGGTTTTGCAAGTTCCAATTGCTAAGAATCTTATCAAGGTATCATATAAATTTACAAATAACCAACACATCACTGGAAATCTTGTATAAAATAAGAACTTTCATATTCATAGATAATTTAACACTGGACGGAAATGCAAGAACCTCTTCACTACATGCTATGTTATGAGCTTCTTAAAAGTTATGAGTGGCTGGGATCTTAGAAGGAAAATATACCTAACACACAAGAAAGCGTTGTAAGACTGCATTATTAATTTTGCTGTTTAAGCACTATTATAAAAATAATAGGTAGTATTAAAATATAATAAATAAATAAATGATAGTATTGGAGTTAAGCACTAAGCTAATTATTATAAGCATTCAAGAATAGCATCCAAGAAGACTTCCATACTTCTGTTGCACTAATGCAGAAATACAGCTCTCTGCCTTTTCTTAGCAGTCCAAGTGCTTTTTGTATGGTTATTTGTAATGTTACCTTTTTGAATGTCAGTTTTAGTTGATATGGTTCAAGGAACCTATATTGTCTTGATTACAACAGAAAAACAATATATTCTTATAATATAAATCAAGAATACTATTTGATTTATGTATTTATTAAAACTTTTGTAAAGCCAGAATCTAAAACCAACTCAGGGTAACATACAACCAATATTATTTGAGAAGCTTCATTTCTTTGGCAAGCAGAAATTCATTCATTTATCTGAAATGACATTTACATTAACAATGTAGGATTTTGCTAAGGAAAATGCTTTTTTTCTTAAAATTTATTGTTGAAAAACAGTTATAAATAAGGCTGTTTTCTTAGTTTTCTGATTCAGGTAATGCAACAGTTATGCTCTTGAACTCACATGCAGCATCCTGAAAATGTTTATTTTTATTTATTTATAAAGATATGTGCTAAGTTATGATAGCCTTTGTATTTTACATATGATATCAAGTCAGCCAACAAATCACGTTAACAATGGAAGAAATAACTATTTAAAAACAAATTTATAATATATCCTAAATTAAAAGATGAGAAAATCCCTCTGAAACAATCTTATAAGTAAAATTTATGACAACATTTTATAACATACATTTTATACCCTATTGAAAATGTAGTTACAAATGATATTCCCAATCCTACTTTTGAAAGATACCATGGCTATGGATTGAATGATTGATGGATAGATTGATTTCATGTATTTCTATCCTCTTGCAATTCAAAAAGATTTATCTACTTTACATAGAATAATTAATACAGTTAAGATACCCACAATACAATCTAAAAACTTAAATTCGTAAGTAAAAATAACAATAAACAACAAGCAAAAAACAGAATATCAAGAAAGTAGAATATACAAAAAGAAACATGGAAAAGGGTCTCTAAAACATCTCGGTTTTCAGTAAGTATTTTAAAAGATCAGTACTGTAAAGAGGAAATCAGACTAACCTGGAAATTAAAATTTAGCTTTATTAAATCATGATTATTTCTAACTATGACTCAGATTACAATAAAAAAAGAAATCTCAGTTTTATTTTAAATAGTAGGTCATACATTATTGTTTAAGGTTTTCTAAGATTGCAAATAAACCAATATACTATACAATATACTAATATGACTTTTATGTAAGGAATTACCTTTCTGACAGGTGGCTTTATTACAATATCTTCAAAGTTGTCACTGACTTTTAAAATCTGAAAATTCTCATGTAATATTCCTATCTTTTTTTCATTGTCCCATCCTGTAGGACTGAAAGCAAATCTCTATCACAAAACAGATTTCAACTGTTCACTTTTCATTCTTTGCCTTACAAAAATACCTGTTCTTTTCATATTAAATTTATCGAGTTTGTTTTGAAATTTAGAATAAAAAATTAACAGTAAAAATTCACACACAAATGCACAAAAAGAAAATTTATTTATTACTATTTTGAATATACTGTATTTTTCAGAGTATAAAACGCACTGGAGTATAAGGCACACCCAGGTTTTGAAGAGGCAATTTTTTTTAAAAAAGTAGGTAGGTAGATAGAGGGATAGAGAGGGATAGATAGATAGATAGATAGATTTTATTTTTCTATACCGCGTCCTCTCCCCGGGGGGACTCGGAGCGGTGCACAGGGAAAATTAAAACAGCATAAAATATATACATAAATAAATACAATAAAAACAAATTAAATCAACTGTCCCTGCACTAAAATCCCCATTTTAAAATTAACATTCCCTAACCCCTGAGGTAGAGACTAACCTAGGCCGGCCAAGCAGAAAAAGTGAGTTTTTAATTTCTGACGGAAGGAGCGGAGGTCCGTAGTTGTTCTAATGTCGGGGGGAAGGTCGTTCCAGAGGGCTGGGCCCGCCACAGAGAAGGCCCTTCCCCTGGGCGCCGCCCGCTGACAAAGTCTAGTGGACGGCACCCGGAAAAGTCCCTCTCTGTGGGAGCGAATCGGCCGGGAAGATGTATGGGGCAGAATCCGATCCCGCAGAGAGAAAGAGAGCGAAATACAGTAGGTAGGGAGGGAGGGAGAGAGAGAGAGAGTAGGTAGGTAGGTAGAGGGGGAAAGAGAGAAATACAGGAGGGAGAGAGGGAGGGTGGGAGAGTGTGTAGTTAGGTAGGTGGCTAGATAAAGGGATAGGGACAGAGAGAGAGAGAGAAATACCATAGGTAGATAAGGAGGGAGAGAGAGTGTATGTAGATAGATAAATAGGTAGAGGGATAGAGAGAGAGAAATAGAGAGTGACAAATACAGTAGATCGGTAGGGGAGAGAGAGAGTAGGTAGATAGAGGGGGGAGAGAGAGAGAAAGAGAGAAAGAGAGAGAGAGAGAAATACAGTAGTTTTTGGGTCAAAAAATAGCATGCATAGCCTTATGGAGGCTTATAGAGTGCTGCTGGGGGCTGGGGGGAGGCAAAAACGCCCTGTTGTTTACTCATTTCTGCCTTCCCCAGCCCCCAGGAGCTCTCTGGAAGTCTCCATAAGGGTATGCGCGCAGCCATTTTGGGGAAGGGGCAGGTTTTCAGGAGGCAAAAAATGCTGTATTCAATGTATAAGACGCACCCAGATTTTCAGCCTCTTGTTAGAGGAAAAAAGGTGCATCTTATACTCTGAAAAATACGGTACTTTCCCCTTAGAAAAAATAGAGCAATGAAATACTTCATTCGGAAGCCATATAGGACAAAAATGGGAGGTTTCAGTGTGACAAGAAAAGTGTTTTTTTGTCTTAGAGTTCTCCACCCAGTGAATCAAAAAATTTCTTCAATTTCAGCAATTGAAAAATCTAAATAAAAAACTAATTGAAAAACTTGAAAACAAGCAACAATATTTTAAAGAACTAATTGTACAGAAATCCTATTACTAAATAACTTACATAAATACTGCATCTTTTTCCACAACAATAGGAGGTATGTTGAAAGGAAATCCATACAATTTTTGGACAATATACTTATAAACTAAATCAATATTCTTATTCTCTTTTACTGAAGTGTAAATAAGTGCTGCACCATCTGAATTATTTGTTAAAGAAAATCCTACATTTTAATTTTTGCAAATCTACATACTTTGAAAATATTACCCTCTTAAAGATATATCAATATCCACCAATAGTGGATAGTGGAAACCTGTAGTTTCATAATTGTGCCAAATCTAACAATTTAATATTTTGTTTTAAAATGTTTTATCATATACCATATTTTTGGAGTATAAGTAAGTAGGTAGGTTTTGAAGAGGCAAATTAAAAAAAAAATTTTTTTTTTGCACTCTGCTCTGTCTTCATGAAAATGGGCTCCTTCCCCCGCCCCCCCGCCCCAAAAAAGGGCAGGGCTAGCCTTTAGGAACTTGTAGAGCGCTCCTGAGAGGTGTGGTGGGCCAAAAAAAGAGAAACAATGGCTCGTTTTTCACCAAAAAGGGGCATGGATAGCCTTTAAGAGGCTTATAGAGTACTCCTGGGGCTGGGGGCAAAATTGAGCAAAAAATGGCCTGGTTTTTGCTCATTTTTGCCCTCACCAGCCCGCAGGAGCTCTCTGAAAGCCTCCATAAGGCAATCCACTGCCATTTTGGTGAAGGGGGCGGGGTTTCTGGAGGCAAAAAAATGCTGTATTCAGTGTATAAGACGCACCCAGATTTTCAGCCTCTTTTTTGAGGGAAAAAGGTGCGTGTTATAATCCAAGTGCCCCATATAGTGACTGTTTGGAATTATGGCATAAAATTATAGTGAAAAAGCAATTTTGAAATCAATTTTTGCATTTACAACCTTCTCAGATTTTTAAAGCAAAAGGAAGGTGAAGTAGGATGATAATTTATCTTAGTGATCACTTACTTAACGACTAAGTTGCTGATTCCAATTGTGGACACTAAACAAGTATTGCCAGTATTTATTTGCACATTAATGTGTACAGTATACCAATAAAACAAGAAAAATCCATCTGGCCATTCATATAGATCTTTTATTCCTTCTTTTATGACATAGGCAATTAAATATTTTAATTAATAGTTTCCTGTTTTTCTTATACAAGACTTGATAGTGTCTAACTTTTGAATGAACATAAATAAGGCCAACTTCAAATTATTATTCAACATGATTAAAAAATAACTCCTGGTTTGTTGGTTTGGAAAGGAAGTAAGAACAAAGGCTATATAAAGGTGAAACATTTACTGGCATTTCAGTCTATAAAATCAAGATAGAATAATCTTATCACCTTAATCTTTTTTTATTTCAGTAGAGGTTTGAGAGTGTAGAATGACCTTTAGAATAATCTAAATTGAAAGTTAATGCCCGGTATATCTCATAAAGGATACACTGTAAACAAAATCGTCGGATATATGACTGAATAAAGTCAAAGTGTTCATCTCTGTAATCGTGTTCTTTTTCCAGAAGATTAATGGCATCACACTAGAAATAAGTAAAATCATTATTGTTGGGGTTAATAATTAGTTGTTATGGTTGGGGTTAATGTAGAATATTGGGATAGGGGTATAAATAGTTATAAATAGTTGAGCTAATATAGACAGTTGAGTTTAATGTAGAATTTTATTTTTACCTGTATGTCTGGAAACTTCCAATGTATAAAATAGTATACAATATTTACATTAATATACTCAATTTTTATTGTTTCCAAAATCATAATTAGCTTCAATCTAAAATATATTTGGAACCTACATGAAAACACATATAATCTTCACATTTACCAGTTTACAATATATTGAGAGTAAAATAGATAAGAAATAACTAAAAATAAGATTTTTTTAAAAAAGCAATATATTACCGTATTTTTCAGAGTATGAGACACACCGGAATATAAGACGCACCCAGGTTTTGAAGAGGCTTTTTTTTTAAAAAAAAAGTAAGTAGGTAGATAGAGAGATAGAGAGGGAGAGAAAGAGAGAGAAATACAGTAGGGAGAGAGAGAGAGAATAGTTAGGTAGGTAGATAAAGGGAGAGAGAGAGACAGGGAGGGAGGGAGTATAGATAGGTAGACAGGTAGGTTTGTAGAGGGATAGAAAGAAATAGAGAGAAATAGAGAGAAATATAGTAGGAAGGGAGGGAGGGAGAGAGTAGGTAGGTAGGTAAATGTTTCCAGGCATATTTATCCATGTGCTGGAGAAGGAAATCACTGACAATCTGCAGCACCTAAAGACTTTGTTTCTTCTGGCACAGCACTTGACCAATGTAATTCTCAACCATCCCTCTAACTAAACAGCTTTCCGAAAGGAAAAATAATATTTTCCCCCCACTCTGCAAACCTCCCCAAAACAGGCCCGTTTTTTAAAAAAGTATGAATAGCCTTGGGGGTGGGCTTGCAGAGTGCTCCTGGGGGGTTGGGGAGCCAAAAACGAGTAAAGAAATTGGTCAGTTTTTCACGAAAACAGGCCTTTTTTGTCTAAAAAAATTGCATACATAGCCTTATGGAGGCTTATAGAGTGCTGCTGCGGGTTGGGGGGGGGAGGGCCCGTTTTGTGCTCATTTCTGCCCTCCCCAGTCCCCAGGAGCTCTCTGAAAGCTTCCATAAGAATATTCATGGCCATTTTGGTGAAGGGGCGGGGCTTTGGAAGAAAAAAAAAAGTTGTATTCGGAGTATAAGGCGCACCCAGATTTTCAGCCTCTATTTAGAGGAAAAAAGGTGCGTCTTATACTCCGAAAAATATGGTAGTTTATCTTGAAGCGTGTTAATGTATCAATTTAAAGGTTTAATTAAATTATTTGAAGACATATAGCTTTAATTAAAATGGAACAAACCTTTGTACAAACTACTACAACAGGAATGCCTAAGTTACACGTTAGTGTATCTGCACCCAGAGGTAAAATAACACTATCATCTTTGTCTTCTTGTGATGAAGTATTTCTCCTTTGTGGAGAAGCTGGAAAATCTTCTGGTTCTGTATATTCTTGGAAATCTCTAATGACTGGGGGGGGAAAGAAAAGAAGAGAAAAATAAAAGAAAAATAAATAATTTCTCCCTAAACTTTGCATTTTTATCAGAAATATTACAGGTAGTCCTTCACTTATTACTATTCACCTAATAATAGTTCAAATAACAATGGTCCAGGAAGGAGTGTTCTACAGCCTGTAAAATGTCACATCTCTATCACTATCTGAATGTTTGACAACCTGTTCATATTCACGAGAGGTTGCCATGTAATCATTACTTGCAATCGTCTTTGTTAACTTCTCCAGAATATCAGTGAGGAAGCTGACAGGGAAGATTGCAAGCTGATGCACCTTCCAAGAGGACTCCCTCTGCTCTTCTGGGCTGGCTGAAAGAGTTGCCTGGTAAAGAATTTCAGTTTTGTGCCTGCTGGGCTTTCAGCAATCCAAGCAGGTATGGAGCTGAAAACCTTTGGCAGGGAATCCTTTTACTCTGTGGCCTGGCTGAAAAAAGCTGCTTGCAAGGATTTCAGCTCTGGACTTGCATGAATTGCTGTAATCCAAACAGATAGGGAGATAAATTCCTTTGACAGGCAACTCTTTCACCCAGTCCACAGACAAGAGGAAGTCAACATTGGAGCAGGATTTTCCTGGATAGAGAGGTAGCAGAATAAGGTAAGAGCATGGTGTACCTCAGAGGGCTGAGAAAGGCCCCAGGAGAAGCAATGCAGCAGAAGTGGGTTCTGGCAGTCACTACTGCCGATTCGCTCATGGTCATGCCAAGATTTTGGTCTCAATTGAGGCTGTAAGTCAAGGGCTGTATATACTTTTCAATTATGTTTGCCTTTTTTCCAGAGAATATTGTTATTCATTCCAATTTTTTAAAGAAAACTATTTAATAAGCACCAGAGAAATATTATAGAGCAGCAGTTCTCAACCTGTGGATCGTGACCCCTTTGGGAGTCAAATGATCCTTTCACAGGGGTAGCCTAAGAGTCCTGTGGTCAGCAAACTGCGGCTCATGAGCCACATGTGGCTCTTTGGCCCCTCTCCTGCGGCTCCCTGCTGACCAAATAGTGCAATCTGCTCTCTGCTCTGAGAAGGCACAAACCTCTCGCCCGCTTTTGCTATTTCGTGTCCTTTGCAGGCAACTAAGCGCTGGGAAGAGCTACAGCACTTTTCTTGTGCTTATCTCTTGCGCGCATGCGCGCAAAGCAAAATACCCTCCTGGGCCAGGATAAAGGCGGAGGGGACAACGACTCTCCTCCCACAATCACTACTGTGCAATTAGGTGAATAACTGGGTAGGCAGCGCAGGGGAGCCACATTGAGCAGGAGACTCCTCAGCGCCAGACTCAAGTCAGCGCAAGCTGCGGTCCTCTTTGTGTTGGCTCAGGAAGGAGGGGAATTGAGAGCAGCAGCAGCTGGTTGAGTGCAGGGAAGAAAGAGCTGCAGCTCTCCTGCACTGCACAGGGCTCTCCTTGTGCAAGGCTCTGGAACTCTTCCTTCTCTGCATCCAGAGATGGCTGCTGCGGCTCCTTCCTCAGCCAACACAAAGGGGACCGCGGCTGACGCTGACCTGAGTCTGGCACTGAGGAGTCTCCTGCGCAGCGTGGCTCTCCTGCGCAGAGCAGCCAGCTGCTCACTTCTCAGTGGTGGCAGCGGAAGGGGTCGCTGTCCCCGCCACCGTGATCCCGGCCCAGGAGGGTATTTTGCTTGCACCCGCAAGAAAGAGATGAAAGAGAAAAGGAGAGAGAGAGAGAAATCAAAATATATATCCTATTGCTGTTACTATAATCTTGCCAGCTTCTATCAACTTAGAGTTCACTATGAAAAGATTACAGAGAAGCAATTTCCTACAACTAATAACTTTATTTTGGACTTGCTATTGTATTCATTGAGAAAGAAAAAGAAAGAGGGAAAGGGAGAGGAAAAATAGAGAAAACCAGAAATGAGATGGAGGGGGAGAGAAGAGAGAGATACCCTATTCCCACAGAAAACACTGAACCATGAAACCTGGGTAAGCATGTCTGGGGGGGGATTTCATGTGACTGGGTGGGAGTGATGTTGCATTGGCCACACCCATCCAGGTTTTGTGGCTCCCGGTGTTTTCTTTTCTGTGAGAAATGGATCCAAATGGCTCTTTGAGTGTTTAAGATTGCTGACCCCTGCCTAAGACCATCGGAAAACCCATACTTTCAATGTTCTTAGGAACCAAGACCCCAATTTTATGGTTGGGGGTCACCACAACATGAGCAACTGTATTAAAGGGTTGCAGCATTGGGAAGGTTGAGAACCACTGTTATAGCGCAATAGATATATCAATTGAGATATATCATCTCACTGTGTTTTATACCATTCTCTAAGCAGTTTACAGAGTCCAATAAAAATTTGGGACCTCATTTGAAAAGAAGGATGGAAGGCTGAGTCAATCTTGAGCTGGTCAGAATCAAACTCCTGGCACTGAGCAGTAAGTTAGCATTCTAACTACTGTGCCACCATGGCTCATATATATAACCAAGTCTTTAAGCACAAGTTGCAATCTATAAAAAAAATTCTGAGGACTGCATTATAAAACAACTGGAAATAGATAATAAAGGCAAATATAAACACCAGCTTTTTAAAAAAAGGAACAGGACAATTTAAAAAAACCATTCTGTGCTTACACCTTAAAAATATCAATTCTGAGGATTTTTCAATGCAGTTTACATTCACAGTGTTTCAGTGAGACATTGCACCTAAGAAATTTAGTCTCAGAAATACTGAATGAAGTAAGTATAATTATTTCATTATACTTATTATGTATAATAGATATTTAAAAAAACCTTTAGTACTGAAATAAGCTTTCTTTCTATTTACCTAAAAATAGTAAGACTTCAACTACAGTGTATCTTTCATAGTATTATCTTGGATCATCTTTAATTTGTTATACAATTAAAATTAAGTTAGATTTTTCTTAGGGTGCTCCCTGATAGCTTTTTAAAATATATATTATTTTAACTTTTTTTTACAATCCTGAAGCAATTAAGAATTACAAAATTCTATATTTAGGATAAGAACTAGAGTATAAATATACTCTCTCTTTCCCCAGCTCTTTTTTTCTGTCCTAGGCACAGGGCTAATGTGATGAATGAGAAAAGTAAGGAATTGATGGATATGATAATTGCTGGTCAAGATATAATTCAAGAGCTGCAGCATTAATTCATATGATTGGATGTGTCTTACTATTGCTCTATTTCAATCTGAAATTTAAATTACTCTTTTATTAGCTTGTCTTTTGGCTTTGGTTAGTACTGGGATTTATACAATGACACAAAACATGACATTTAAAGTATCTACTGTAGAAGGTTTTTGAAGAATGAGATCAGAAATTAGTAACTACAATGTCAGCAATGTCTGTTTCTATGGAGAGATGTTAATGAAGGATGATATATGTGAAACAAATTTTGCCTAGTGTAGAAATATTAGAACCATAAATATTGGATAATAAAAAAGAGAACACAAATGACAAGCCAAGAAAATGACCTGGACAGATTTTCTATTGGTACAAAAAAAATTGTAACCTCCCAAAATTGGGTTAAAGTTTAGAAAATTAAAGTGGAAATACAAATGATAAACTAAGAGAATTACCTGGATAATGACTTTTTATTGGATTTTAAAAAGAGGTTTGCTAAAGCCTCGAAGAAGCCTTTGGGATGGTAAAAAGAAAAACAAAATCAAATCCTACAAAATATCTGAATGAATTAAATATTAAGATTGTTAGAAATAAACTGAAGAAATATAAAATTGATTTGTTTTACCATGGTTAAAATAAGACATGTTACTATAAAGCTCTAGTAACCCTTGGTTGACAGCAGGTCTGAAAAGTTGAGGATATATAGATTTGCATATAAATCCAGTATGGGTTAGAAGAAGAAGAGATATTTGTTTATAACCTGATAGGAGATGAAGAGTTCCTAAATTTGTGTATACAGGTAGTCCTCGATTTATGCCTGATCACTTAGTGACTGTTCAAAGTTACAACAGATCATTTCAAAAGTACTGATTTTAAAATTACAATGGCTGCAATACAACTCCATGGTCACGACAGCAATTTGTGTACATGGCAACTTGCTCACATTTAGGGTGCTCTATGATATCCCCTGTGATCATATTTGTGTGATTTTTAACATTCTTTGCTAGTTTCCAATTTTTGGTTTCTGGCAAAAATGCCCAGTGGGTAAAATAGATTTGTTTAACAACCAAGGTGTTCACTTAATGACGGCATTATTTGTTTAACAACTGTTGCAAAAATGCTGAAAAAAATGGGTCTAGTCATGTGATGTCTCAACTTATGACCACAACAATTTACAACTTAACTTCAGGCTCAATTATGATAATACATTGAGGACTACCTACACTTGTGATGAAGATCAGAAATCACATCTTTAAATATTTCTTTTTTTTTTAATTTAAATTTCTTTTTTTCTTTCTTTGGAACTTTTTATTCTTTCTATTTCTATTTTTCTTTCTGAGTTTAGTTTGTATTTTTTTTATTATTGTAAAATTTTTCAGTTAAAATTATTAAAACAAATCATTTTCAAAGTATTCATAGCCCTAATTAAAATTAAGCATTAATTTTAAGAGAAAATTAAGTTAAGAAACCTGAGGTAAACATACATACATACATACATACATACATACATACATACATACATACATACATACATACTGTACATACATTATCAATCTACAGAAGAGAGAAGTAGACTTTTGAATTGAAGGATTAGTCCATTGCTTAAAAAAACCCATTCCGTATTTTTCAGACTATTTCATGCATCGGCGTATAAGACGCACCAAGACTTTAAAGAGGTATATTTTTTTTAAAAGGTTTTGCCCTCTCTGGATTCAGGAGCACTCTGTAGGCCTTCCAAATCTTCTGCGTGTCCAATTTTGTGAAAAACCAGATGCACAGGGGAGGATTTTGGGAGGCGAAAAATGCTGTAATCAGTGTATACGACGCACCCAGATTTTCACCCTCTTTTTGAGGGGAAAAAGGTGCGTCTTATATTCCGAAAAATACAGTAATTCAAAAAGTTATCTCATAGATTAGGAATAACCTGCACATTCAAGTCCAAAATAACATCCTAGGACTATCTTAAAACAAGTCAAGCTTTTATCACTCAACCAGCATTGCTAATAATTTATATGCTAAACATATGAAAAGCACCAAAGTTTTGTTTTTTTATTTGCAGTACATCAAAGCTGATTTAGTAAAAAAAGATACCACAGCATCTTCTTTATATAAGAAGTTCTTATTTATATTAAAAATAGGATTTAGTGGATATAATGGAAAAGCACCATCTCTGAATAACAATGGAGTTCATCAATAATGGAGCAGGTTGCTAATATCAGAAGTATATTTTGATAATGTTTACTTTCAGATATTTTGAACTAATTGCATTTCCAAAATGACAATTTTTAGAAGACACAGGTGAAAAAAAAACATATATGCATTTAAATATTTTTTTTAACAAAAATTCAAATAACTAGTATATTTTGAAGAGATGCTCATTCTATAGCTTTATAATGAAAACTATTTCAAGCATATTAAATTGAATTGTTTATATGCTAAACGTACTATTTCTAGAATGGACTCTAAAAATAATCTCACACATAATGGCCTGGTAGTGTTTTCAATTGCAGTGAAAATATAAATATATTAATAATACTTAATTTTTATTAAAAGATTTATATTGCCTCTTAAGATAAGGTCTCCTCCGATTAGTTTTTAGCATAAAAATGGATGCTAGATCTAAAGCCATCATTAGATTTGCTTTTATAGAGAAGATTGACAGATATAAAGCTAATATCTTCCAAATGGAAAAAGATGCGTTTATAATTAAGATAAAACTATAGATAATTTTTCAACATGTATTAAATAAATGTTTATATAATACTTACCTTTTTGCTCCATTTCTTTCATTTCTTCAGGAGGAATTTTTAATTTGTCAATATGTTCTCTTAAAACACTTGCCCACTTTTGTAATGAATCTAAAGCAGTCCACGGTTTAGACATATCTACTACCAGCATAATTAAAGTATCCTTTAGAGAGGTGGCTTCTATTGCAAATTTGAGCAGGTCTTTATGGTACAGATCACCATCTAAAATCCATATATTGCATCTTGTCTGATCTAGAAACAAAGCAAAAGTCGAATAGCTCATTAATATAAATGAAAAGAATAAAGCATAGATCTATACAGCACAATTATTATTACACTGAATTTTAATAGCAAATATCTAAAAAGTTTCTTATGAAAGAAAACATGGTAGCACCTTTCATTAAAAATAAGGTCTGAATTCTTATCCGATCAAATATATATTTAAGTAGCTGAAACTAAAACTTCCTTATGATTCACAACGAAATAGTTTTTGTTTTGTTAGCAGAAGTATACAAAGCTGCAAAATGTCAGGGGACTTTTGACAATGGTCATGTTTTAAGAGAAAAAACAGACAAAACAGGAAAGAAGACAAAATAAAAGCAAGTAAGAAATATTGGAATTGAGGGAAATGGTACTCTTTAATGTAATGCTCAGTATAAAAGCTAAACACTTGGGGAAATGATTAGAAATGATGGGGAAATGATGCAGGGATAGGCTATAAAAGTGCTTTTGGGAGTAGAAAAAAATAGCAAGCAGCATTCATTAAAGATAATGAAAATTTCTTATCTTATATAGTTATTCTCAACCAGTCATCATGTTTTCTATAGTGTAAAGTCTACACTGTAAACCATTCTTTCAAAATTCACTTTCTTTCTTGCCTACCAACTCCCATAAATATATACATGGTCCCCAATGTTTATGGCTGGGCAGCCTTGTGGGGGGAGAACTGGCTAACACAAGTTGAGCTCCAAGCGTGCATGCAGACTTATCTGCTCCTCACCAAATTGATCTGTTTGCCTGTGTGTGCCAGCTAGTCTCTCATGGGGCTCAGTTCCAAATAGGCTACAGCCTGGTAGTAGGCTGTGGCCTGGGGTTTGGGGACCCTTGTACTAAGGGATATTTTATTTAGTAGTTGTTGATTAATGAAGATGACACACATTTTAAAATATTGCAATGTGCCCCAAGTAACAATATAAC
Organism: Rhabdophis nuchalis; assembly: GCA_039707465.1. Lineage (NCBI taxonomy): Eukaryota > Metazoa > Chordata > Lepidosauria > Squamata > Natricidae > Rhabdophis > Rhabdophis nuchalis. The sequence goes on from CM077647.1 coordinate 64,175,280, forward strand.
ATATTCATGTCTCAAATGTACTTACCATCTCTATCTTCATCATGAGCAGTTAGGTACAGATATTCCATTCCTCTTCCTTTCTTGTATTCCTCAATTCCCTGAAGTTTTCCAATTAAGCTAGTTTTACCTGCTCCATCTTCACCTATATTTAAAAAACAAAAAAACAGCACTTATTAACAGGCCCCTCAGGGAAGTGTCCAATATGCTACTGGGGAGGAGCAGAGGGCTAGTACTAGTAGTGCCAGAAAGAGTGGAGCAGCTGGACCAAAGCTGAAAGGATGCTCAGCTGTGGATGTATCCGATTGTGAAAGGAAAGTCCAATGCTGTGAAGATCTATACTCCATAGGAACCCGTGAATGTAAGATCCATGAATCAAGGCAAGCTGGATGTGGTCAAACAAGAGATGACAAGACTGAACATCGCCATCTTATGAATCAGCGAACTATCAGATATACTACTGCAGGCAAGAACCTCTCAGAAGAAATGGAGTAGTCTTCATCTATATAAATAAAAATGTAAAATAGTTTGTACGAATCCACTAATCTCAAAAACTACTGGGCCGATTTAAACGAAACTTTCACACAATGTAGACAAGGACTTCCGATAATAGAATAGCTAATCATTTTGTGCCTAGCACGTGTGTGTTGTGTACAAATTACACACACAAAAAAAGTACCACTGAAATGTGAGTTAACATCCCTGTAGCCACGCCCATCAAACTGCTTTTCAACTGTCAGTGTTGGAATGGAGGCCTCTTGGGGCCAAAAAGGCACAGAGGATAGCAAACTCCCAGGTGGCCCATAGAGGGGGGGGGGAGAAATTCTGCTCAGGACTGTTCTCTGAGGTAAAAAAACGGAGGCAAGCAGCTGCTTTAAACTGTTTAATACGAACTGAACCAAACTGTAACAAAGAATCACCCATCTGACAGCAAATACAGTTTAATGAAAAGAAGGACTAGGGAAGACATGATAGCAGCCTTCCAATATCTCAGGGGTTGCCCCAAAGAAGAGCGAGTCAAGCTATTCACCAAGGCACTTGAGGGCAGAACAAGAAGCAATGGGTGGAAACTAATCAAGGAGAGAAGCAACCTAGAACTGAGGGCAAATTTCCTGGCAGTGAGAACTATTAACCAGTGGAACAGCTTGCCACCAGAAGTTATGGATGCCCCAACACTGAAGAGAGAAGAGACTGGAAAACCATTTGTCTGAAACAGCATAGGGTCTCCTACTTGAGCAGCGGGGTTGGACTAGATGACCTCCAAGGTCCCTTCCAACTCTGCTATTGTATTATTGTATTACAGTAGGTAGGTAGATAGGGGAATAGAGAGACAGGGAGAAATACAGTTTAATAAAAGAGGGACTAGGGGAGACAGGATAACAGCCTTCCAATATCTCAGGGGTTGCCACAAAGAAGAGGGAGTCAAGCTATTCTCCAAGGCACCTGGGGGCAGGACAAGAAGCAATGGGTGGAAACTAATCAAGGAGAGAAGCAACTTAGAACTGAGGAGAAATTTCCTGACAGTTAGAACAATTAATCAGTGGAACAACTTGCCTCCAGAAGTTGTGAATGCCCCAACACTGGAAGTCTTCAAGAAGATGTTAGATAGCCATTAGTCTGAAATGGTATAGGGCAGTGATGGCTAACCTTTTTTGGCTCACTTGCCAATAGCAGGGGGAGTGCAGGGGTGATGTGCACAGGTGTGCCACATCCATAATGCTATGTGCATGACCCCTTGCATTTGGCATGCTTTTTACGTCATCCCCAGGCTCCAGAGGGTTTATAGGAGCCTGGGGAGGGTGAAAACAGCCTTCCCCCACCTCCAGAGGGCAAAAAATAGCCTCAAAAGAAGGCCTAAATCAGCTGGCCAGGGCACACATACAAACTGAAGCTGACAGGGCAATGCCTCGAGTGGCCTAAGAAATGGTTCCGTGTGCCACCTGTGGCACCTGTGCCATAGGTTTGCCATCATGGGTATAGGGCTTCCTGCCTAGCAGGGAGTTGGACTAGATGACCCCCAAGGGATAGATAGAGAGGCAGAAATAAGGTATGTATGTATGTATGTATGTATGTATGTATGTAGGTAGGTAGGTAGGTAGGTAGGTAGGTAGGTGGATAGATAGATAGATAGATAGATAGATAGATAGATACAAAGAAAGAAAGAAAGAAAGAAAGAAAGAAAGAAAGAAAGAAAGAAAGAAAGAAAGAAAGAAAGAAAGAGACAGTAGGTAGGTAGGTAGGTAGGTAGGTAGAGGGAGAAAGGAAGAAATATAGTAGGTAGGTAAGTAGGTAGGTAGGTAGGTACATAGGTAGGGGGATGGATAGATAGATAGGGAGAAATACAGTAGATAGGTAGGTAGAGGGATAGACAGAGAGGGAGAAATATGGTGGTTGGGTGTATGTGTGCAGGTGTAGATCTACACACAGATTGGTTGGCCATTTAACCAGACTGGGCCACAGCAACGCGTGGCCGGGTATAGCTAGTCTTCAATAAAAGAGTAGGAAAAGCAATACTGGGATACAATCCCCCAAATGACATAATGATCTTAGATTGAATCCAAGGCAAACCATTCAACATCACAGTAGTCCAAGTCTATGCCCCAGCCACTGGTGCTGAAGAGGATGAAATGTGTCGATGGCTTACCTAAATGGTCTTCTCTGTGTGCTGTGAGGAGAGTCCAACTATGGGTTAATTCTGCCTAACTGCCCTCTGGACTGGATTGATTTTCTTTGAAGCCACGCCTCTTCCTCTGTTTCCCAGAATTTCAATGCAAGGCGTGGACCTATAGCTCGTTCTTGTTGGTTCTCATATTGCCGAAAGTTCGTAGTGCAAAATAAGTCTGTCAAATAAGAGAATAAGAAAATAGCAAAAAAACAGAGGAATCTACAAAATAAAGGGCGGGTTTGGACTCTCCTGTGTGCTGCTTGGAGAGTCCAACTATGGGAAGTGCCCAAGCTAAACATTCCCAGGGCGGGAAGAAGAGTCGCTAGTAGATTCCATCGCTAAATGAACTTGCTGCAGAACCGTGCGACCAAAAGCCGCCTCAGAGGATGCAAACTTGTCCAGCTTGTAGTTGCGCACAAACTGTGACGGGGAGGCCCAGGTGGCTGCTCTTACAGATCTCGTCAAGTGTCGCCTGAGTAGCCCAAGCTGCGGATGTCGCCGCGCTCTTGATCCAATGTGCCGTGATGTTGTGAGGCACCCGTTGGGCTTGCTGTTCATAGGCGGAAGCGATGCAGGAATGCAGCCACCTGCCAATGGTGGTTGAGGTAACCTTCCGACCCATGTTGTGAGGTTGGAAGGCGACAAACAGTGCTTCTGTCCATCGGAAGGACGCGGTGCGCCGGATGTATGTCTTGACCGCGCGCCGGACATCAAGCTTGTGCCACCGATGCTCCCGGGGGTGAGCCGGCCTAGGGCAAAAATCAGGTAGGATGACTTCCTGGCCGCGGTGGAACGAGTTGACCTTCGGGATGAAGGTGGGGTCGAGGCGTAAGACAACTCTGTCTGTGTGAATAACGCAAAGGTCATCTCTGACAGATAATGCCGCCAGCTCAGAGATTCTGCAGGCCAAGGTGATGGCCACTAAAAAGACCATCTTGAAGGTTAGTTGCTTCAGGTCGCAGGTACGTAACGGTTCGAATGGTGGATCAATTAGAGCCCTAAGAACGATATGCAAATCCCAGGTCGGGTACCTGTGGATGACTGTGGGGTGAAGGTTGGCAGCCCCTCTCAGAAAACTTTTCACTCTGGGGTGACGAGCCAGGGAGGAATAGGAATCAAAGGCCAGCATGGTGGAAAGTGCGGCCGCCTGACGGCGGAGCGTGTTGGCTGCCAGGCCTTGCCCAAGACCGCTTTGAAGGAATTCCAATACATCAGGAATGGAAGCGGAGATGGGATCGACCTGACGTGTGCCACACCAACCGACGAAGGTTGACCAGGTAGCATCGTATATTCTGATAGTCGAAGGGCGACAAGAAGCCTGTATGGTACGTATGACCCCAGCAGAAAGGTTAGCCCTTTCTAGGAGCAGCCTTTCACACGTCATTGCGGCTCTGGGTGTGATATGGAGCCCTGAATGAGCGATATCTCCTCCAGAGGTATCCTCCACGGTTTGACGATGGATAGGCTCACCAGATCCGCGAACCACGACCTCCTGGGCCAGAAAGGAGCGACCACTATTACGTCTGCTTGCTCTGCAAGGATTTTCCGTATCAGACCTGGTAGCAGGGGAAGCGGCGGAAAAGCGTACAGAAGACCCAGGGGCCAACGACACAGTAGGGCATTGGTGCCCTCCGCTCCCTGACATCTGTACCTGGTGAAGTACCTTGGGAGCTGCGCATTCGTCGTGGAGGCGAACAGGTCGACTGCTGGCTGGCCGAACCTTTGCGATATCTTGAGGAACAGGTCCGGATGTAGTTGCCACTCTGAGTTGTCAATGGTGGCTCTGCTCAGCCAGTCCGCCTGAATGTTGCTCTCCCCTGAAATGTGCTCTGCTCTGATGGAAGCAAGATGCCTCTCCGCCCAAAGGCCCAGCCATTCGGCTTCCTCCATCAACGACTTGGAGCGAGTGCCCCCTTGGCGATTGATGTGGGCCTTGGTGGATACATTGTCCGTGAGTAGGAGAATGTGTTGGTTCTGAATTGTCGGTAGGAAGTGTAGAAGGGCTAGATGAGCCGCCCTCAACTCCAGCCAATTGATGCTGTGTTTGAGTTCCTCGGGTGACGACTTCCCTTGTGCCACCTGGGTGTCCAGGTGGGCTCCCCAGCTGAAGAGACTGGCGTCCGTGATGGTGATGATGATTCGGTCTGGTTCGCGGAAGAGGCACCCCTTGGCCAGGGATATCGCACGCCACCACTTCAGGGATGAACGGACCTTGGCCGGAACTGGGACATGCCTGGGTGAGTCCTTGGCGCGCTGGAAAGGCAATAGGCACCACTGTAGATGACGAGAGTGCAACCGCGCCCATGGTACTATTGAGAGGCAGGAGATCATTGCCGAGGAGTTGCAACAGGAGAACAATGGGGATGGTTCTGGATGACCGCACCTTCTGTATGAGAAGGAGCAGACTGCTTACGCGCTCGGGCGACAGGTAGACTTGACAGGAGATGGTGTCTATGACTGCTCCCAGGTGTGTCAGACTGGTGGTGGGAGTCAGGTGGCTCTTTTTCAGGTTGATGGACAACCCGTGGTGTTCGAGGGTTCGCATGGTCAGCCGGAGGTCCCTGAGTGCCTGATGGTGGCTGGACGATTGAATGACAATGTCATTGAGATATGCTTGTAGGCGGACCGGTCGTGACCTGAGGGATGCCAGCACCGCAGCCAGAACCTTCGTGAACGTCCTCGGAGCGGAGGACAGACCGAAGGGGAGAGCCCTGTAACTGGTAGTGATTTCCTGTGTAATAGAACCTGAGGAACCTGCGGTGGGCCTTCCGAACTGGGATGTGGAGGTAGGCCTCCTGCAGATCTATGGATGTTAAGAGATCCCCCGGTCGGATGCAACTCAGGATGGACTGGAGGGACTGCATCTTGAAGCGTCTGTACGCCAGATGCTGATTCAGGTGTTTTAAATCTAAGATCCCCCTCCAGCCCCCAGAGTTCTTGGGGACAAGGAACAGGATTGAGTAAAAACCTGACCCTTCGTGGTTTACTGGCACTGGCTCTATGGCATTTATTTCCCTCAGGTGTGCTACCTCCTGCTCCATGAGTGACCTCTTGTGGGGGGAGGATGGAGTGGGACAGCGAATGAATCGCCTGGGGGGAAGGGAGAGGAATTCCAGGATAAGGCCTATCCGGATGGTCTGTAAGACCCATTGATCTGACGTGGTCTGCTCCCAGGCCGTTTGAAAGAGTTGGAGACGGCCTCCTATGGGAGCAGTCGCCAGAGAGTCACTTGAACTTACGGAAAGGCCTGGAGCCTGAGCTCCTCGAAAGGGACGCTTCGAGAAGGATTGCTGTCGGCCCCTGTCCCGAAAGGAGTGGCAATCTTGACCCCTATCAGATCCCTGATTATAGGGACGGTGGTATTGTCCTGAACTGGTGGAAGGTTCGGAGGAACGAAAGGACTGCTTCTTAAAGGAACCAGAACCCTTGCGCTCTGTCTTTTTAGTGACAGAAGGCATAACCTTTTTCTTGTCCTTGTTCTCAACTAGGATCGGGTCAAGTACCTCACCAAAAAGCTTCCCCCCTTTATAGGGAGCGGAAGCAATCTTCCATTTGGATCGCATGTCTGTGTTCCAGTGGCGAAGCCAAAGAAGACGCCTAGTGGTCACATTGGCAGCCAATGCACGAGAGGCAAACTTGGCAGAACTCAGGGTGGTGTTGGCGGTGTATGAAACACCCGCCATGATCTTCCTCAGCTCCTGCCTAGACTTTGAATCACCTGCTGGGACTTTTGCTGCAAGTTGCCGGAGCCACTTGAGGGTTGCCCTGGACATAAAGGAAGCTGACGTGGCCGTTTTGATTGCCCACGCAGCCGCCATATGGGTCTTGTGACAGGCCTTCTCAGACCTCTTGTCCTCTGCCTTAAGACCTTCCAGTAGGTCTGGAGGCAGCACTGATGTGGAAGTAAGGGCCTGGACCGGAGGGTCTACTGGAGGAAGCTTAAGCAATTCCTCCAATGGAGCGTCCACTGTGTACAGCTGTTTGTCGTTATTGCTGGGCAAAGCCGCGGTGCCAGGTTGGGCCCACTGGCGCATGACTATGTTTAAAAACAGCTTGGGCACAGGAACTATTTCCTGAGTCTCCTCTGATTCATCAAACAGACCCTCATCATGGTCAGAAGCCACCTCAGTGGCAGACACAGGAGTGGAGACCTTCATGTGAGTGGAAACCTTAGCCTTGTTTAGGATGGTTTTGAAAGTAGAACCACGGAAAAGCCCCTTAAAGGCGGGCTTCTCCGGGGCAGCTTGCTCATCCCCCGAGAACTCTTGCTCGGGGAGCAAGTCGTCCTCCATAGTGGAATCCCCACTATCTAGAGATGAATGCGGTGAGGGGGACCTACGGTCTGACTGGTGATCAGAGGCCCTGGAGGCACTAGGCCTCCTTGACCGTTTGCTTTTCTGTTTGATGCCATCAGCAATTCCTGGGAAATGGCCTTATTAATGACAGCCTGCAATTCAGCTGAAAGTGCAGGCCCCTGATCTTCAATGGGCCTAGCCCTTTTGGCAGGCCTGGAGTGGGCAGGAGGAGGGGAAACTATCCTAACAGTAGAGGGACCCTCCTCTTGGAAAAGGTCATCATCTCCCACCAAGGAAGGCTCTGGGGAGTCGTCAGAAGATAATTCTTGTTCTTCCTCCTCTTCTTCCCTGTCTAGCAGGGGGGCAGCCTGAATTACAGGGATAGGATCCACTTGAACTTCCACTGCTGGAGCCTCTTTGGAATTTTCGCTGGCCTTGCGCTGGGCCTTATCAAATTCTTTATCAAGGGCCTTTTGGCGCCTGGAGGCAGCCTTATCTTGAGCCTTGTCTTGCCTTTTCCCCCCGGCCTTGCTTAGGGCCTCAGAAGCAGCCTTGCTGGACTGCCTGACGAGCCCCTGCTGGTGGATGGCTCTGGCTGCTCACAGTCTTGGGAAGATCTTTCAGACATCCTGGGGCCCAGTAACTCACCAAAGCCTCTTTCTGGAGCCGGCTGATCCTTCCAAAGCCTCTTTCTGGAGCCTTCTTCGTGCCTCCGCACACACTGAGGAAATGGCGCCAATTGCAGCTGCTCTGGGAGCGGATACGGGGCTTCCGGAGGAAAGCGCGCCCAATTAAGCCGCCCCCGCCTTCTCCTGCAGCAAAACGCCCGCCAATGGCTGAAAAGCCTTAAAAATGGCGGGCGCAGTTCAAATGGATGGCGCGAAGCCGCCTGCTTGAAGCCGGCTACTAAATGAGCCGGGGAAGGAAGCGGCCGCTCCAGCGAGGCAACGCAAGCGGCAGGACACCCTCGCCACTGACCGAAACGCTGCCAAGGGCTCCCAAGGCAATCCGAGCCTGGGGCCACTAAGCGAGACCCGCGCGTGCCCGGGTGGACCCAGGACATGTCGGGAATATTGAAGGCTGTGAGCTTAAAGTAAAACTCACCGATGAGCTGTGCTGTAAAGAAGAATTTTTTTTCCTGAAGAGTCCAACTAATGTTCTGGTATAAAACTCTTAAGGAGAACCAAGAGAACACGTCCTATTGGGCATTAGACTGGATTGAAATTCTGGGAAACACAGGAAGAGGCGTGGCTTCAAAGAAAATCAATCCAGTCCAGAGGGCAGTTAGGCAGAATTAACCCATAGTTGGACTCTCCAAGCAGCACACAGGAGAACGACCGGTTCTATGAAGCACTACAGCACCTTATAGAATTAACACCCAAAAATGATGTCTTTATCATCATGGGGGATTGGAATGCTAAAGTAGGAAGCCAAAAGATAATTGGAATAACAGACAAGTTTAGCCTTGGAATACAAAATGAAGCAGGGCACAGGCTGATAGAATTTTGTCAAGAGAATATGGTCATAGCAAACACTCTTTTCCAAGAGACGACTCTACACATGGACATCACCAGACAATCAACACAGAAATCAGACTGACTATGTGCTCTGCAGCCAAAGATGGAGAAGCTCTATATACAGTCAATAAACACAAGACCAGGAGCTGACTGTGGCTCAGATCATGAGCTTCTTGTTGCAAAATTTAGGCTTAAATTGAAGAAAGTAGGAAAAAGCACTAGGCCACTCAGTTATGAATTAAATCATATCCCTGATGAATATACAGTAGAAGTGACAAATAGATTTAAGGAATTAGATCTGATAGACCTAGTGCTTGAAGAACTATGGATAGAGGTTTGTAACATTTTACAAGAGGTAGCAATTAAAACCATCCCAAAGAAAAGGAAATGCAAGAAAGCAAAATGGGTGTCTGAGGAAGCTTTGCAAATAGCTGAGGAAAGAAGGGAAGCGAAAGGCAAGGGAGAAAGACACACCTAACTGAATGCAGAATTCCACAGAATAGCTAGAAGAGATAAGAATGCCTTCTTAAATGAACAGTGCAAAGAAATAGAAAAAAATAATAGAATAGGGAGTGTTGTGGGATATCTCCGTTGGGAGACAGAAAGTTGTGCAGCGGAATATGCAGCTAGAGAAACGTTGTTAGTAAACACACAAATTGTAAACCAGACACTGTTAGTAAAACAAAATAGCTTTACTGGTGTTGTAAAACTAAACTACTGCTTTACAAGCAGTGATAGTAAAGTGAGTCAAACAAAGTCCTTAACAACGTCCTTAACAAACTAATAATTGCTTACAGTCGCAATAAACTTCTTTCTTCTTCCTTCTTCAAACACAGTCAGTCACGGCACACGAGCAGATATAGTAGAGATATCAAGACGATCCGACAGAGAGTGCAATTAGCAGAGAGAGACTGCGCTCTGCTTACTTCCTCTTATTGATGAGATAATTACAGTTCCTAATTACCTTCCAACATCCTTAAAGCAACAATGACCATTTGTCATCATGGTATTATATATTGCCTACCCAACTCTAGGAGCTAACATTCTCCCCTTTGGGTAGCCAATATATAATTTACAATTTTAATCCATATCTGTCACAACTTTCCTTATGCTTAATAGCACTCTGAGCCTTTGTAAAATGGTCGGCTATATTGTCTTCTGACATACAGTATTCCAGTGTCACTAACTTATTTTTAATACTCTCCCGAACATTAAGATATCACAAATCCGTATGCTTTGTCCTGGTTTTTACAGAAAAATTAGTAGCCATTTGGATGGCTGCTTGGTTGTCCTCAAACACAGTGATAGGCTCATCCATCTCAATCCCTATATCCATCAGTAATTGCTTATAACAAAGCATATCTGTACATAATAGCGATAGACAGGAGAATTCCGCTTCGATAGATGACATACTCAAATGCTTCTGTCTAATCGATCTCCAACCAATTAATGCCTTACCCAGAAATATGGCTATACCAGATGTGGACTTCCTAGTTTCTGTATTTGTCTACTCCTAACAGGGAGGACCAGAGATCTCTTTAAAAAATGGAGATATGAAGGGAACATTTCATGCAAAGATGAGCATGATAAAGGGCCAAAATGGCAAGGACCTAACAAAGGCAGAAGAGATTAAGAAGAAGATGGCAAAATTACACAGAAAAACTCTACAAGAATGAGCTTAACATCCCTGACAACCACAGTGGGGTGGTCCCTGACCTAGAGCCAGACATCCTAAAAGTCAATTGGGCCTCAGGAAATCTGAGCAGCAACAAAGCTAGTGAAGGTGACAGTATTCCAGCCGAGCTATTTAAAATCTTAAAGGACAGTGCAGTAAAAGTGCTACCGTGTTTCCCTGAAAATAAGACATGGTCTTATATTTTTGACCCATATGGCCTTGGGCTTATTTGAGGGGGAGGGCTTGTTATTTTCTGGGGCAGGCAAGAAGCAAGGCATGCCTTTTACCTTTCCAGCTCCGTCTCATTCTTCGCCATTGTATCCAGGGAAGCTGTTGGTAAAAAAAACACCCTTCTCACAAGTTCTATCAAACTTCTTGAAATCGCAAGAAAGGTTTCTTTTTTTTTTAAACCAGTGATTTCCCTGGACACAATGGCGAGGACCATGACAGACCTGAGAAGGTAAGAGGTGCGCCGTGCAGCCCAACACTGCCCACCCCACCCAATGGTAAAGGCAGCCTGCCTGGTTCCTTTCCCTGCCGTCCCTTTAGCGAGGGGTGACAGATGAGAGGGGGGGAAAGCGAGGCATGCCTCTTTCCTGTCCAGCCCCACTGCATTCCTCCCCCTTTCATCCAGTGAATCCCCTTGTAAAAAAAATCTCATGAGTTCAACTCGAGAGGGGGATTCACTGGACGAAAGTGTGAGGAATGCTACGGAGCTGTTAAGTCTCCAGTAGCACTAGGACACAAGTCTCGTATCTCCCCACCCCCCAACCTACCCCCCCTCCTCTACATTGGTAAGGAAGAAAGGGAAAGGAAGGCAGAGGAAAGAGAAGGAAACAGGAAAGGGCAAGAATGGGGGAGGGAAAAGAAGGGAAAGGAAGGCAGAGGAAAGAGAAGGAAACAGGAAAGGGAGAGAACGGGGGGGGGGAGGGAAAGGAAGGCAGAGGAAAGAGAAAGAAACAGGAAAGGGAGGGAGGGGAGGGAACGAGATCCATTTGCCACAAACAGGGAAACCACAGTCGCAAACCCTGATCCAAGGGAAACCACAATGCTCATCTATGGCAAAACAATTTATTCAAATGCAACAATATTTTCCAACTCAACAATATTTTCTTTTTAAAAAAAAAAATTACACATACAAAAACAAAACATATAGACTTATATGTTATGCAGTTATGTATAGCATATCGTTAGGTTACAAAATTTTGGGGCTTCAATATTTCAATTACATATACAGTCACTAAATATCGATCCAATATAAATAAATATATCACTATCCTTATGCATCATGTATTCAGTTACAGTTAATATTCCTTCATTTTAAACAGGAATTATTCCCTAACATCCTTAATTGTCCATTTAATAACAATATAACTTTACGTAATCACCTATCTTATTCTATTAATTTTACAATACAAATACGCAGATTTCCATCAGTTTATAATTATATATCATTACTTTCTATTATATATACTATCACAAATCATCCATCAGATACACGTTTTCATTATTATATATTCAACCACCAACATCAATCCTTCATTTTTGAACAAAGTAGTCAAAATATTCAATTTGTGTATATACCAATCTTTCCTCACATCATTATTAATCTAACATCAAAATGTCTTTATAACATCACCTTTCTCCTACAATTGCTATTACAATGCTAGGAAATTTTCTCCAACACTTTTCATTTCCATGTCTTCTTAACTAGCCACGTCTTATCTTATTTAAACTCAACAATATTTTCAAACTCATCAATATTTTCAAACTCAATTCAATAATTTATTCCAATATGGTAGTCATGTCATCTTCTTCTACAGTATTATCATAACTGCCCAGATCCTGATTTATATTCTGTGCTTCTTGTGACTCCAATTCTTTCAACGCCATTGGTCGCAAGCGCTCGTGTTTTGCAATAGCAGTGTCCTTAAAGGAGTACCTTTTGTCCATATACCCTGCTCTTATGTCGTTCGCACACATTCATCAGAAATTTGGCCCTGTGCGGGAGGGTGGAGCCACGCTGATACAACGCAGGTCCTCGGTGCTTGGAGACCTGCGTTGATCCTTTGCTACCCCACGGTCCGTAGGTGACTTAAACCATCCTGGAGGGACGGTGGGGAGGGAGACGAAGCCTTGCTAGTCACAGGGATACCGCAAACCCCTGTTTTGACCGAAGGGAAGAGCTCCTGCAAGGCGGCAAAGAGGCGGCCCCCATCCGGGGAGAATAGGCGTTGGCGAGCTCCGGTAGAAGGAAGGAACAAAGCGGAAAGTGAAAGTGCTGGCCGGGAAGGCATTCTAACTTTGCTTTGAAACATTTTGCTTAAAAACTTTTTTTTCTTCAGTAACTAAAGCCCTTAACTAAGTAGTAAGCGGTGGAATTTAATTTAATAGGCTCTGAACCGAGAGGTTTCCGGATTTTTTTTTTAATATATTTTTTTCGAACGTGTGGATTGAAGCATCGAATCAAGGCTTTTTTTTCCCTTTAGAAGTGATCAGACTTTCTGGTTTCTACTACTCTTTCTAATTTTTGCTACTTAAAGCCTTGAAGATGGGACTATTTTTATAATTAATTTTGAAGATTTACTACATTTTTCTTTTAGGATTGAATAAAAATTACATTTTTTATTTTTTTTCCCCTAACGACAATGGAAACTGCTGATTGGAAATTTAAACCCTTTTTTTGCTTTTTTTAGCCACTAGAGGTTGTTGTCTGGTTAATTTGAATTTTAAGGTCACAGTATTTGTTTTTTAATAATTGGAAACACTAACATAAAATAAAACAAGCTACAGTCCAGCTGACAGAGAAAGAAAAATTGGTATTATCTTTTGGAGCTGTCAACATGGTATTTGATGAGAACACCCCAGAAAACCAGAGGGTCCTAGCTGAAATTCTAAACGTGGTGAAATAAACCACTATTAGAATAAACAACGCATTGTATAGATATGCATCTATAATACCAGACTATGATCAATTGGAAACTCTAGAAATTAAAGAGAGAGAATCAAAGCAGGAAGATAAACAGATATTTCAGATGAAAGATATGCAGATGGAAAGAAAGAAAGAAAGAAAGAAAGAAAGAAAGAAAGAAAGAAAGAAAGAAAGAAAGATGATAAAGATATTCTCACAGGAGAAAATACAGGAGAATTTGAGAAATCTGTGTCTCAGCATTGTTACAAAGAAAAGGATAGGGAAAAAAAGATTTGAAGATGAACCAAAGAAGAGAAACCTCTCCAGAAGACACCTTAAAAAAATCAACATTTAAAGATAGGAACTGGACAGCAGCATTATTGGAGAGTTACATTGCTCAATAGAATGCGGAAGAAAGATTATAAAGAATTTGGAAAAAGGAAGATTAAAAAGAAAGGGGGGTTTCAAATGGCAAATAACTGGAAAGATAATGGCTAAAAAGAAAAGCTGTTATCCTTTGATGATTAATAATTAGTTAGATTGTGTCTAGAATATCATTGAAGGATTATTAGTTAATTAATAGCCATTTACAATAAGACTAATTAACAATAATGTTATAGTTTACTGATATATATCTTCTTATGTATTATTGATGAGCTATTATTGTAGAAATTAGGAACTAAATTAGGAACTATTCTAGAATAGCGAAATAATTATAATTGATACTGGTTGATAATAATAACTGAAATATTGATGATTAATAATTAGTTAGATGGTTTGAGAATATCATTGTATGTATATGTGTATGTTAATTGAGAATAGAAAATAGATATTATTAGGTGGTACTGTTTTAAAGATAGGTTTGAAGAAGAAGATAGATTAAATTTTGAACACTAGATAAGAATTTTGCAGTACTGATATGAAGAAACATGATGAAACCTTTGATTTATAAATTTACAAAATTAGATTATTCATTAATGATAATCATTTCAGAGACGCATAGAAGCTATGTGAGACTGGCCGGTATGCTTTCTAAAGGATGTATTGTAGAATGACAATTCTCCTTTTTATCTTTACTTTTCTGTCTTATTGGTGCAATGCCATTTTGCATTGCACCAATTGCATTTTGCATTACACTCCGGGCCGACGGAGGCAGGTCTTGAGTCTGCTATCTGGGATGAGTTCGATCCTGTGACTCCTGAGGACATGGACAGGATGCTGGGGTGGCTGAACGCCATCACATGTTTATTGGACCCGTATCCCTCCTGGTTGGTACTGGCCTCCCGGGAGGTTGCACAGGGCTGGCTCCAGGGAATTGTCAACGCTTCTTTAAATGAGGGGTTATCGGCCGCCTTGAAAGAGGCGGTGGTGAGGCCCCTCCTCAAGAAGCCCTCCCTGGACCCGGCTGTGTTGGCAAACTATCGTCCTGTCCCCAACCTTCGATTTCTTGCAAAGGAAAGGAAAGAGTGTGGTAGCGCGGCAGCTCCCTCAGCACCTGGAGGAAACTGTCTATCTGGACTCGCGCCGGTCTGGCTTCCGGCCTCGGTACAGCGCAGAGATGGCATTGGTCGCGTTGGTGGATGATCTCTGGAGGGCTCGGGATAGGGGTTGCTCCTCTATCCTGGTCCTGTTAGATCTCTCAGCGACTTTTGATACCATCAACCATTGTATCATGCTGCGCCGGCTGGAGGGGCTGGGGGGGACGACACCGTGTTACGGTGGTTCTCCTCCTACCTCTCCAACCGGTCGCAATTTGTGTTGGCAGGAGGGCAGAGATCGACGCCGAGGTGCCTCACTTGTGGGGTACCACAGGGGTCAGTCCTCTCGTCTCTCCTATTCAACATTTATATGAAGCTGCTGGGTGAGATCATCCGTGGTTTCAGGGTAGAGTTCCATCAGTACGCTGACGATACTCAGCTGTACATCTCTACCCCGGAGCACTTCAATGATGCCGTGGAAGTGATGTCCCGGTGTCTGGAGGCCGTGCGAGTCTGGATGGGGAGAAACAGGTTCCGACTCAACCCCTCCAAGACCGAGTGGCTGTGGCTTCCGGCGTCACGATATAGCCAGTTGGTGCCATCTCTGGCTATTGGGGGTGAGTCATTGGCCCTACAGAGAGGGCTCGCAACTTGGGCGTCCTCCTGGACTCGCGGCTGACAGCTGTGGCCAGGGGGGGGGTTTAATCAGGTTCGCCTGATACGCCAGTTGCGCCTCTTTCTGGATCGTGATGCTCTACGTCACTCAAGCCCTCGTCACCTCCCGTCTGGACTATTGCAACGCTCTCTACATAGGGCTTCCCTTGAGGTGCATCCGGAGGCTCCAGCTAGTTCAGAATGAGGCCGCGGGGGGGTTCTGGGAGCTTCTAGATGCTCCCATGTGACAACTCTCCCGCGCGAGCTGCACTGGCTGCCTGTGGCTTTCCGGGTGCGCTTCAAGGTATTAGTAACCACCTTTAAAGCGCTTCATGGCAAGGGACCTGGTTACCTGCAAGACCGCCTCCTGCTACCAAATACCTCCCACCGACCAGTTCGCTCCCACAGAGAGGGCCTCCTCAGGGTGCCATCGGCTAAACAATGTCGGTTGGCAACCCCCAGGGGGAGAGCCTTCTCTGTGGCAGCCCCTGCCCTCTGGAATGACCTACCCCCTGACCTACGGACGATCACCAGCCTACACCTTTTCCGTCGGGCCTTGAAGACCTATTTATTTCGTGCGGCCGGCCTGGCGTAGTTTTTAATTTGTTTTAGCAGGGGTTTTAATAGGGGTTTTAGGACAGGCCAACTATTTAATGCATTTTTAATGTATTTTATGTTTTATATTATCGATTTTTACCTGCCTGTACACCGCCCTGAGTCCCAGTAGGGAGAAGCTGCGGTATATAAATTTAATAAATACAAATACAATTTTCTACTTTTGTTCTACACATAAAAGAATGTAAAAACAATCAATTAAATTTGAGTTGAGATATAATAATTGCAAGAATGGATATGGGAGAAATATATGGATTTTTGTAATTAACTAATATAACTTTTATGATTTCTAATTTGTAAGGAAAGATGATATCTTGCTGGTGGAATGTCATTTTATATTTTTGATTTTACATATAAAAGGATGTTTTGACAATTAATTAAATTGAGGCTTAGAATTAATAATTGTAAAATTAATATGGAAAAAATGTATGGAATTTTGTGATTAATTAATATAATTTTTATGATTTGTAATTTGTAACGAAAGATGGCTTTTTATGTTTTTCTTTTTTGAATATGTCTGCCTTTGTGTTTTTCCCCCCAAAATAAATTAAAAAAAAAAAGAAATTTGGTTCTGTGCATTCTTCACCCAATTTATTAATTCTGGCAGGCCAGGCTTCACAAAATTTCCTCACTTGTTCCTTACCATTCAGTGTTCAATATAGTCATTTATTTGGATGTGCAGATTGTCTTTAAATGGTTTATTAATACTTATATCAAATGTCTGCAGGTAGCCAGTCATCCCTGCAGGGATCATTATTTGATCTATCCTGCGTTGTACAAGACATCTTTTCATTTCCTTGGCCCGGTGTGTGCTGGCATTGCAATAATGTTCGATAGTTGGTACTTAGCAAAGTCAATGCCATCAATAAATGACTTGAAGCCGCATGCCGTTTCATCAGTTTACCATCTTCCAGCCTGAACAGCGAGGTGCATCTCCTCAGGGAGAGTTCATGTCACTGAAGGAAGTTATCCAGCCAATATTTAGAGGCTTTAAATTGTTCCTGCGGAATTTGTAACTGTGGTGCCATTTCAAGGGCAAATGCTTGAATATCAGCCCTGTGTACAACTTTTTTACACAGGAGGGAAGGGCGGGGGTGGAAGCACTTTGCTTCCCCTGTCACTCTTTTTGTGGCAGGCTCTTTTTGCATGGGAAGAAAAGGTGTCTGTGTGTGTGTGCGTGTGTGTGTGTGTGTGTGTGTGTGTGTGTGTGTGTGTGTGAGCACTTTGTTTGCCCTGCCCCTTTTTTTGCGGCAGGCTCTTTGCACAGAAGGGTGGGGGGCGGAAGCACATTGGGCTCTTTTTTACATGGGGGAAAGGGCGGGGGTGGAAGCACTTTGCCTGCCATACTGCTCTTTTTGCAGCAGGCTCTTTTTGCGTGGGAGGGAACAGGGTGCAAAGCGCATTGGGCTCTTTTTGCACTGGAGGGAATGGGGTTTTTTTTGAAGCACATTGCTGGCCTGCCGCTCTTTTTGCGGTGGGCCCTCTTTTTGCCCCACAAGCTGTACCAGTAGGTACAGCAAGGACTGTGGGGTGCGTGGGGCATGACCCCCCCCTTACCCCAATCCGATCTCGCCTCCTCACCTTGGTTGTTTGCATGTAAAGCAACCAGTGGTAATGGCGGGGACCAGTTGTGCATGCGCTTAAATAGTTGGGGGTGGGCTTATTTTCAGGGGAGGGGCTTATTATGGCGCATGCTCTGAAAAGCCCCATTGGGCTTATTAGTAGGACATGTCATAGTTTCGGGAAAACATGGTACACCCAATTTGCCAGCAAATTTGGAAAACTCAACAATGGCCACAGGATTGGAAAAGGTCAGTTTACATTCCAATTACAGAAAGGCAATGCCAAAGAATGTTCAAACTACCGCAGCATTGCACTCATTTCACATGCTAGTAAAGTTATGCTCAAAATCCCAAAACCTAGGCACCAGTAGTATGTGGATTGAGAACTACCAGAGGTACAGGCAGGAATTTGAAGAGGCAGAGGAACTAGATATCAAATTGCCAACATGGAGAAAGCTAGGGAGTTCCAGAAAAACATCTGCTTCATTGACTATGCTAAAGCCTTTGATTTTGTGGATCACAACAAATTGTGGCAAATTCTTAAAGAGATGGGAGTATCAGACCATCTTATTTGTGAGAAACCTATATGCAGGTCAAGAAGCAACACTGAGAACTGAACAGGGAACCACTGATTGGTTCAAAATCGGGAAAGGAGTCTGGCAAGGACAGTTTATTTAACCTATATGTAGAACACATCATGCGAAAGGTGGGGCTAGATGAATCAAAATTTGGAATTAAGATTGCCAGGAGAAATATAAGAAACTTCGGATATACAGATGCTACCACTCTAATGCAGAAAGTCAAGAACCACTTGATGCGGTTGAAGAAGGAGAGTGCAAAAGTTGGGTTGAAACTCAACATTAAGAAAACTAGAATTATGGCATTTGGCCCTCTCCATTCCTGGCAAACAGATGGGGAAGAAATGGAGGTTGTGGCAGATTTTATTTTCCTGGGCTCCAAGATCACCGCAGATGGGGACTGCAGCCAAGAAATTAAAAGACACTTGCTCCTGGGAAGGAAAGCTTTGGCAAATCTAGATAGCATACTAAAAAGCAGAAACATCACCCTGCCAACAAAAGTACGTATTGTCAAGGCTATGGTTTTCCCAGTTGCAATGTATGGCTGTGAAAGTTGGACCATAAGAAAGGCTGAGCACCAAAGAATTTAGTTCTTTGAACTATGGTGCTGGAGAAGACTCCTACAAGTCCCTTGGACTGCAAAATGATCAAAGTCTTGCAGCAAAGTCTTAGAGGAGATAAACCCTGACTACTTTTTGGAAGGCCAGATCCTGAAGATGAAGCTCAAGTACTTTGGGCACCTGGACAAGAGCCTAATGCTGGGAAAGATTGAAGGCAGAAGAAGGGGACGACAGGTAATGAGGTCACAGAAACAGTGGCCATGAGCTTAAATGGACTCCAGAGAATGGTAGAAGACAGGAAGGCCTGAAGGAACATTGCCCATGGGGTTGCAATGGGTCGGACAAGACTTTACAATAATAACAACAACATTAACAGGTCTAACACATATTTTGCAAGAATTTACCAAAGCATAGCAGTCTTCTACAGCAAAATAAAGAGCTTTTTATATTACATATTAACATGATCAAATAAATTTTATATAAATTAGAGTCTATTCATTAGCCACTCCTAGTTTAGCGAAGTGGAAAAAATGTCCCGATACATCACATGATACCACCGTGACAATGTGAGCTTGACACCCCTGTTCCAGACATAATAATAATAATAATAATAATAATAATAATAATAATAATAATAATAATAATAATAATAATAATAATAATAATAATAATATAATTTGTAGACCGCTCCCTCTCCCCATAGGGACTCGGAGCGGTGCACAGGGAAAGTAAAAAACAATAAATATACAAACATATTTAAAAACAGATTAAACATTTCCTCAGCAACCGAATAAGCATCCAATGTTCCCTCACACATGGCACACTCCCATGTGGCCCATTTTTGGTCCCAAGAGCCTGCATGGAGGCCTACTAGGCCCAAAACTAGGCAAAGGGAGAGGCACACTACCATGTGGCCCATTTTTGGTTCCAGGAGGCTGTATGGACGCCTACTAGACCCAAAACTAGGCATGGGGGTGTCACACTCCCATGTGGCCCATTTCTAGTCCCAGGAGGCTGTATGGAAGCCTACTAGGCCCAAAACTAGGCATGGGGGTGGCGCACTCCCAGGTGGCCCATAGAGGGATACAGAGAGGGGGAAAATACAGTAGGTAGATAGGTAGGTAGAGGGATAGAGAGAGAGGGGGAGAAATACAGTAGGTAGGTAGCTAGAGGGATAGATAGGGAGAAATACAGTAGGTAGGTAGGTAGAGGGATAGAGAGAAAGAGAGAGAAATACAGTAGGTAGGTAGAGGGATAGATAGGGAGAAATACGGTAGGTAGGTAGGTAGAGGGATAGAGAGAGAGGGGGAAAATACAGTAGGTAGGTAGGTAGGTAGGTAGGTAGGTAGGTAGGTGGAGAGAGGAGAAATACAGTGGATAGGTAGGTTGGGGGTTATACGGTGGTTGTGTGTATGTGTTTGGGTGTGCAGGTGTAGATCTACACACAGATTGGTTGGCCATTTAACCAGACTGGGCCACAGCAACTCGTGGCCAGGTACAGCTAGTTATTTATAATTTATCTTTTAGAGTACAATTCATAAAATAAGCCTATGTGATAGAATATGAAACAATTAAAATCAAATTTGCATTAGCCAAAAATAACATAGTTAAATGAATTGATTTAAAATAAACTAATAATGTAACACTATATATTAAGTGTATATAACTTCTGTAAAAAGTCTGCAGATACAGAAGTGTAAAAAAGTTCGGTACCTGCAGCAGTTTTTGTGAAATTCAGCAAAAATATTTAAAAAATTAACAGCAGTCCCCAACTTTGCTGTTTGGCTGCCTGGATGGGAGGCAAATGAACTGGGCCACGCAAGCGTAGGCCGGGGCACACACATGCAGTTCCACTCACACAAAAGAGAAGCCTTTGAGACGTAATCTTGGCTCCTTCAGGCTTCTCCATGCCAAAACGTTTTGCAAAGGAATGGAAGGCCTGAAGCCGAATGAGATTACTCCCCAAAAGCCTTTTGTCCATTTCCAAAGCTTTTTGTCCATTTCCAAAGCGCGGCCTTAGGGGATTTTTAGTTTTTAACTTATTTAAATTATCTTTTTTAGGGGGTTCAAGGGAGGGGGGTAGATATAGACAGATGGAGATGGAAACAGTGATCAGTAGTAAGGGCCAGGATAGCAGTCGACGGCGGGAAGCGGAAGGCGAAAGGCAGGGGGATACCCGAGTCGTTCCTCAGGAGGGCATACCAATTCAGAGGGTCGTGGGGAGGGGCAGGACCGAGGGGAGACAATTTTCATCCTCCCGGTTGGTGGCACGCAGCCGTTGGTTACAAGCGGTCGGGTGCCACAACCCCCGCAGGCTAGGTGGCCAGGGAATACAGAGCCAGGGTCTGCGGCTGATGTTTTGCAACGCCAGGTCCGTTGTCAACAAAGACCCCCTCATTAGTGACCTTGTGTCAGAGGGGGAGCCGGACCTGGTAGGAATTGCGGAGACCTGGTTGGGCCACGAGGGAGGTCATCCCCTCGTTGAAATGTGCCCACCAGGCTACCGCGCATTTCATCAGCCGCGGGCCCTAGGCAGGGGTGGTGGGGTAGCGGTCATTATTAAGGAAGGCCTGGAGCCGAGAGAGACCATTGTGCCGCAGACCTCCGGCTGTGAGTCCCTCTGCATGAAGTGGGGCCTAGGGAGGCAGTTGGGCTTGCTGGTTGTATACCTGGCTCCCCGCTATGTAGCAGCAGCCCTGCCCGAGCTCCTGGAGGTGATCGCTACGGTGGCAGTGGAGACCCCCAGACTTATAGTTATGGGGGACTTTAACCTGCCATCGTTGGGCGAATCATCCGTGGCAGCTCGGGAGTTCATGGCTTCCATGACGGCCATGGACCTGACCCAAGTAATTCAAGGCCCCACCCATGAGGGTGGACATACGCCGGACCTCATCTTCGTCTCGGGCCAATGGAAGAGTGATCTGGGTACAGGGGACATAGACATCATACCCTTGTCATGGTCAGACCACTCACTTCTCCGACTCGACTTTCCGACCGCTGCTCCCCTCCGCGGGGAGGCGGAACCAGAGTTACCAATCTGGTACCGCCCCAGGCGCTTGATGGACCCGGATGGGTTCCAGACAGCGCTTGGGCCATTTCCTGTATCCCTGACCCGCGCCCCGATGGAGGACCTCACGGCCGCATGGAATAGTGCGGCCGTGGGAGCCTTGGATCGGGTCGCGCCCTTGCGGCCTCTCTCGCGGCGGCGAACCACCCTGGCTCCTTGGTTTACTGAGGGGCTGCGGGTGATGAAACGCCGCAAGAGATGCCTAGAGAGAAGATGGAGGGCTAGCCGCTCTGAATCTGACCGGACACAGGTAAGAGCCCATTTACAGACTTACATTGTGGCGCTGAGGGTGGCCAAACGTCATCATTGTGCCACCCTCATAGCATCCGCAGAAAACCGCCCTGCCGCCCTGTTTAGGGTGACCCGTTCCCTCCTTCAACAGAGGGAGCGGGAAGCCCCGTTACAGGGTAGGGCAGAGGAATTTGTGATTTTTCTGCAGGAGAAAACCGCCCAGATACAGAGTGAGCTAGCCCCCATTCATGGCCCAGTGGGATGCCACGAGAGAGATCTTGTTTGGGAGGAGTTTGACCCCGTTACTTCCGAGGATATGGACAGGTTACGTGGGCGACTGCGAGCCACCACATGTTCATTGGACCCGTGCCCCTCCTGGCTTGTACTGGCATCCTGGGAGGTGACACGAGGCTGGCTCCAAGAGGTTATCAACGCATCCTTGAGTGAGGGTTCCTTGCCGGCCTCCCTAAAAGAGGCTATGGTGAGGCCCCTCCTCAAGAAGCCCTCTTTGGACCCAGCTCTTTTGAACAACTACCGTCCAGTCTCCAACCTTCCCTTCTTGGCGAAGGTTGTTGAGAGTGTGGTGGCACAACAGTTTCCCCGTCACCTGGAGGAAGTTGACTATCTAGATCCGCGCCAGTCCGGCTTTCGGCCCGGGCATAGCACCGAGACGGCATTGGTCGCGTTGGTAGATGATCTCTGGAGGGCCAGAGATGGGGGATGTTCCTCCATCCTGGTCCTATTAGACCTCTCGGCGGCTTTCGATACCATCGACCATGGTATCCTATTGCATCGGCTGGGGGGGTTGGGGGTGGGAGGCACCGTTTTACGGTGGTTCTCCTCCTACCTCTCTGGCCGATCGCAATTTGTGCGGGCAGGAGAGCAGAGGTCGACCCCGAGACCCCTCACATGCGGGGTGCCTCAGGGGTCGGTCCTCTCGCCTCTCCTGTTTAATGCATATATGAAGCCGCTGGGTGAGATCATTCGTGGTTTTGGGGTAGAGTACCATCTGTACGCTGATGACACCCAGCTGTACATATCTACCCCAAACCACCCCAACGATGCCGTAGCGGTGATGTGCCAGTGCCTGGAAGCCGTGCGGATCTGGATGGGAAGTAACGGACTTAGGCTCAACCCGACCAAGACCGAGTGGCTGTGGTTTCCGGCTGCCCGATTCAACCAGCTTTCTCCAACGCTGGCCATAGGGGGCGAACATCTTGCCCCTGTGGATGGGGCGCGCAATTTGGGTGTCCTCCTGGATACCCGGCTGTCTATGGAAGAGCAAGTGACAGCCGTGGCCAGGAGGGCGTTTTACCAGGTTCGCCTGGCTCGCCAATTGCGCCCCCTATTGGATCGGGACGCCCTTCGCACAGTCACTCATGCCCTCGTGACATCCCGACTGGACTATTGTAACTCTCTCTACATGGGGCTCCCCTTGAGGTGCACCCGGAGGCTTCAGTTAGTTCAGAATGCAGCCGCGCGAGTAATTATGGGCACCTTTAGGTTTGCCCACGTAACACCGCTCTTGCGCGAGCTGCACTGGCTACCTGTCGTCTTCCGGGTGCGCTTCAAGGTGTTAGTTATCATCTTCAAAGCGCTCCATGGCTCGGGACCTAGCTATCTGCGAGATCGGATCCTGCCCCACACATCCTCACGACCGATTCGCTCCCACAGAGAGGGGCTTCTCCGGGTGCCGTCCACTAGACTTTGTCAGCGGGCGACGCCCAGGGGAAGGGCGCTCTCTGTGGCGGGCCCGGCCCTCTGGAACGACCTTCCCCCTGATATTAGAACGACCACCGACCTCCGCTCCTTCCGTGTAAAATTGAAGACCTATCTCTTTCGACTGGCCGGCCTTGAATAGTTCTCTCTGTCTTTTAACTACAAATATTTTAATGGGTTCTGAATTTTATATTTTTAGCACGGGAAAGTCTATTTAATTCTATTTTAAGTATGTTTGTATTATTGTATACTGTTTTTAACTATGCCTGTGCACCGCCCCGGGTCCCTGTGGGGAGAGGGTGCGGTTAATAAATCTCAATTTTTATTATTATTATTATTATTATTATTATTATTATTATTATTATTATTATTATATTATTATTATTTTAGCATGGAGAAGTGAAGTCTTTGGGGGCACAGTTTTGTGCTCCTTCACACTCAGAAGCTCCCCAATGCTCCAAAAGCAGATACTGCACAGGCAGTGTTGGTGAGTCAACGAAGCTGGCAGGGTGCGCTTGACCCACTCAGTCTCTGTTCTGCTTTTGGAGCATTGGGAGCAAGCGAGCTTGGCATCCTGGCTGGTGGTGGGAGAGGGAAAACTGGGCCATGCAAGCGGAAAGCCAACATGTGCACACACACAGCTACACTCACGCAAGAAAGAAGGCACGATTAGGGCTGAGGGCATTTGCTGCTTGCATGAGTGGGGCTGCGAGTGCCTGGTTGCAAATAGGCCACGGCCCAGTAATGGAGCTACAGATAAACCCTGCATTAGTACTTTGTCATTACAGATAGTTCTTGATTTATAACCATTCATTTACTGTTTGAAGTTTACAATAGCACTGAAAAAGTGATTTGTGACTGGTTTTCATGTTTATGACCATTGCAGCATCTCCATGCTCATATGATCAAAGTTTGGGCCCTTAGCCATTGGCATGTATTTATAACAGTTGCACTGTGTTGTAGTCAGTCATGTGATCAACATTTGTAACCTTCCCTGCCAGTGTCCAATAAGCAAAGCCAATAGGTGAAGCCAGATTCACTCACGGCCATTCACTTAACTGCAGTGATTTGTTTAACAACTGTGATAAAAAAGTGGCAAAAATGCAACAAAATTCACTTAACAATTGCCTTGCTTAGCAACTGAAATTTTGGGCTCAATTGTGGTGGTGAGGAATACCTGCACTTTCTTCCTCTCACTGAGGGAGGACAATTGGCTCAAAGTCACCCAACTGGCTTTATGCCTTAGACAGGAGTAGAACTGATACTCTCCTGATTTCTAAAGCTATAACACCAGCCTGACTCTCTATAACATTCCTACCTCCTTATAAGTTAGTTCAAAATTGCTACCTTCCCTATTTCTGGAAAATTGTAGCACATTGCATATGGTATCATCTTCTTACAATCCGTTATGTAAGCACTTAGACTGAATCATTAATTTGATTTCTGTTCATCTAAAGATGGATATATACACAATACAGACTTAATAAAGTCTATAATCCAAAATTCCAGAACTATATTAAAAACTTAATTTATTTTAATATACAATGAAATAAACTATCATTTATTTCCAACAGCCAGGACTAGCATCCATTTGTTACAGAAGAAACAGCATCTTAAGTCCAATTTGATGTAGCCTCTGAAGTGTGGTTCAGGCCTCTCAGAACATTAATATTTGACACCATATAACTATCAAACTGTATTTTTTAATCACATTAAACCTACAAGTTTGACAGCAACATTTGGAAGAGTTATGAGTCAATATTAAAGTTCAATTAATAAAGTAAGCCTGGGATATTGCTGTTATAGTTTGTTGCATAGTCAGTCAGATGCTTAGCCGGATTTGGTATTTTCATCTATCGTTCGAATCCTTCCCAAGGACTTCTGATAGGCAGATGTTGTTGTTCAATAATGTCAAAGGTACTGTTCTAGGATATAAGCTGTTCCAAGTAAAGTTGTGTTTTCCAATTGACTGATGGTGATTTTGTCAGGGTCAGTGTTATTGTTGTTATTAATATTTAATGATACTAAGGTTGTGGAAAATTGAATAAGCCTCACAGTCGCTGCTAATGACGGTTAAGTGACATTTGAAAAGAGAGACATTCCTTCCAATATGGGGAAATTATATAATCACATACCTGATCACAATATCACAGATGGCCTTTGGCCATCTAAAACAAAAAATGATATCCTTATGTTGCAGGGTACATAATAGTCATAGATATTTAACAAGTAATAATGTGATGCAAAACTATTCATGGAAGGATCAGCAACAGTGATCAGAGATAAGATTTATTTATTTTATTTTATTAAATTTATACCCCGCCCTTCTCCTTGTTAGGACCCAGGGCGGCGCACAGGCATCTAAAAACACAGAAATACAATAAATATCAATTAAAATGTAATTAAATTCATTAACCCGTGCTAAAAACCCAATATTAAAAACCCTACCAAATTACAAATTTCCTTAAAACGTCAAAAACGGGGGGCTATCCTAGGCCGGCTTGTTGGAATAAGTACGTCTTAAGACGTTGGCGGAAGAGGCGGAGGTCCAAGATTGTGCGAAGGTCGGGGGGTAGGTCGTTCCAGAGGGCCGGGCCCGCCACAGAGAAGGCCCTTCCTCTGGGTGTTGCCAACCGGCATTGCCCGGCCGACGGCACCCGAAGAAGACCCTCTCTGTGGGAGCGGATCGGACGAAGGGATGTATGGGGCAGGAGGCGGTCTCGTATATAGCTAGGCCCTGAGCCATGGAGCGATTTAAAGATGGTCATCAACACCTTGAAGCGCACTCAAAAGGCCACAGGCAGCCAGTGCAGCTCGCGCAGGAGAGGTGTTACGTGGGTTTGCCTTGGGGCACCCATAATCACCCGCGCGGCCGCATTCTGTACTAACTGTAGCTTTCGAGTGCACCTCAAGGGAAGCCCCATGTAGAGAGCGTTACAGTAATCCAGCCGGGACGTCACAAGTGCTTGAGTGACTGTGCGAAGGGCTCCCCGGTCCAGTAAGGGGCGCAACTGGCGTATCAGGCGTACCTGATAGAACGCCCCCCTGGCCACGGCCGCCACATGGTCCTCCATGGACAGCCGGGAATCCAGGAGGACGCCCAAGTTGCGCGCCCTCTCCACGGGGGCCAGTTGTTCGCCCCCAATGGCCAGAGATGGACTTATCTGGCTGAACCGGGGTGCCGGAAACCACAGCCACTCGGTCTTGGACGGGTTGAGCTTGAGTTTGTTACTACCCATCCAGATCCGTACGGCCTCCAGACACCGGGACAGCACCTCGACGGCATCGTTGGGGTGGTTTGGGGTGGATATGTACAACTGAGTGTCATCAGCGTACAGATGGTATTCCACCCCAAAACCACGGATGATCTCGCCCAGCGGCTTCATGTAGGTGTTGAACAGGAGTGGCGAGAGGACCGACCCCTGAGGAACCCCACATGTGAGGGGCCTCGGGGCCGACCTCTGCTCTCCTGCCAACACCCATTGCGACCGACCAGAGAGGTAGGACGTGAACCACCGTAAAACGGTGCCTCTCAGCCCCAACCCCCCCAATCGGTGCAATAAGATACCATGGTCGATGGTATCGAAAGCCGCTGAGAGGTCTAATAGGACAAGGATAGAGGAACAACCTCTATCCCGTGCCCTCCAGAGATCATCCACCAACGCGACCAATGCCGTCTCAGTGCTGTGCCCGGGCCGGAAGCCGGACTGGCGCGGGTCTAGATAATCAACTTCCTCCAGGTGACGGGGAAACTGTTGAGCCACCACACTCTCGACAACCTTCACTAAAAAGTGAAGGTTGGAGACGGGACGATAGTTCTCTAACAGAGCCGGGTCCAGGGATGGCTTCTTGAGGAGGGGCCTCACCACCGCCTCTTTCAAGACGGTGGGCAAATACCCCTCACTCGGCAGGTATTGATGGATACATATTGGAATTATAAATAACGTTGCTCTGGATGGAGAATTTGACTAAATTTGACAAATTAAAAGAATTTCATTGTTACAAGCTAGCGCACAGTATGTTTCTACTTTTATTTTTATAAATAATTCCATATAATGAAGCATAGGTACTCTTTCTCCACCTATTTTCCCCGCAATAATAATCCTGTGAGGTGAGCTGGGTTGAGAGAGAGGGACTGGTCCAAAGTCACCCATCTAGTTTTTATGCTTAAGGTAAAATTAGAACTCTAGTCCCCCGGTTTCTGGTGCCTTAATCACTAAATCACTTATTCCTGGGAAAATAAACCTAGTAGTCTAAAAAGCATAACTTCGAGAGGAGCTTCCGGTTTCCGGAGGCAACGGTCTAGTTCTGGACTCGTCCGCCGTTTTTGTCGCTTTTACGGCCCCTAACGGGGCGGGGAGCTCCTTTTAAAGGAATCCCCCCGTAAGGTTGGCTTGCTGGGATTTCCCCATCCCGACGGCGGTCGGGGGGGGGGTCCTTGTCTTCGACCTAGGAGTGAAAGGACATGCTGTGGGGGGCTTGGTTCCCTTTGCCAATGGAGGAACGGAGCAGATAACTAATTTGGAGAGGGCTAACTCGCTGGAGTTGGAGGCAACGCCGGGACTCTGGCTGCGGTGTGAATTGTAAGTGACTTTGTTCTTTTGCTGGCAGTTTTTGCTTTAAATGACGATGGAGGGGGGAGTTTGTGAAAAAAAAACCTTGGAATGAAGAAAAGCGGCGATTTGAAAAGGCTCCTCAGGCTTGAGGAAGCAGAACAATACACATCCGAACCTCTCTTAATGAGTGAGAGTCGTTGTGGAATGATTCTAGATACTTAGTATCGAAGTCTGGCAACAAAGAAGCACTTTCCTTTGCTGTTTGCTCCCGGTGGCTTCCAGTTGGGCGGGGGAAGATGGCGTTCCTTTGTTCTCAGGAGACTTACTCTTCATGGAAAATTGCCGACATTCCCTTGTGATTAGGACTGTCTCTCTCTTTTTATTAATGATTGTATGTATCTGATTAATTGATTCTTTCCCTGGAGTGCCTTCTTCTTTATATTTGATTGTAAAATTTGGTCTCTCTCTGGACTTTAATTGGGTAATAAGTTTGATTTTGTTCACTGGAACTTGCTCTTGGAACTTGCTTCACTGACCGCACCTCATCAGACGCCATTTTACTGACACTGACTTAACTCATTCACCATGGCTTCCAAAAAGCAGACATATCAGCCAAAGATCACTTCGATGTTACCTGAAAAACCCGATACGGATGCTCGATTAACAGCAATGGAAGAAACATTACAGACCCTGGTGATGGAGATCAAAGAGATGAGGAAAGACCATGTCAGTTCCAAGTTAGAACTTTTGGAGGTACAGAAGAAATTAATGCAGAATACACAAAAGACTGATGAGTTGGAGGTGGGATTGGCTGGGGCAAGGGGAGAGCTTAAAAGTGTTAATAATGAAATAGGAGATTTAACTGGTCATATGTCTAGGATGGATTTTGAAAGGATGTCATATTTTTTAAGATTTCAGAATATTCCTGAAGAATCTGGTGAAGACCTAACTGATCTAATGAGCACAATTTTAGCTGATTACTTACATAAACCCAAGGAGGAGGTCAGGGGGGATATTGATTTGGTATATAGAATAAATTCAGCATATGCCAGGATAAATGAAGTACCTAGAGAGATACATATTAAATTTGTTAGAAGGTCGACAAGGGAAAGGATCTTGAGGGCGCAGAGAGACGGTCCTTTAATTTATCAACAGAAAGAGGTTGCTATCTTGAAGCAGATCCCGAAGAAGATTAGAGAGGTAAGACGGAAATTTTCCTTCTTATCTAAAAGATTATTTAAACAGGGGATCTGGTTTAAGTGGGTGATGCCAGAAGGAATGTTGGTGTTCTGGGAGGGAGGGAGAGTAAGGATTAAAACAGTTGCAGAGGCGGAAGCCTTTCTTAAAAAACATTCCTCAATCCTGGAGGATGAAAATGGAGGAGCAGAGGGGGCCGCTGCCCCGCCCACTGGGGGCCAGGGAGGAGAAGAAGATACAATTGCCAAGAGACTTAGATCTCAAAAATGACTATTTAGTATAGTATAACTTTTGTTTGGTTGTTTACACATGATTGCTAGCACAGATTTTACAATGATATGTATGCATTCCTTTCCACTTTGTAGTACAACTGAAAATCATGTATTATCTATATTTTGTTATGAAGCCTCGGAAGGGGTCAACGACTTCGGCGTGAAAGTTCTCAAAATATCTTTTTCACACCTTACCCTTACCCTACTTGTTAAAAATTTTAAAACCCAATAAAACGTTTTCAATATAAAAAGCATAACTTCCACTCATATGCTAAAATAGTTTACCGATCATGCCCCAATAACATATTGTGTGTAATACAGCACTGGAGGCAAAATTATAGATTGTTGATTAAACCAGGGATCTCCAACCTTTTTTGCACCAGGGACCGGTTTCATTTTAAAGAAAATTCTGCAGACCGGCTGGCCTAGAGGAGGAGGGAGGGAGGGGGAACAGGGGGCGCATGCGCATGCGGGGGGGGGGGGGAGTCGGCTCACTTGGCCCTCTAGAGCAAACTTATTAGTCAATAGAGCCAAATATCAACAGTACCACTACTGAAATTTCTTTTGAGAGCCAAAAGGTGTGGCCTGTTTTGTGGGAGTGGCTCAGCGGTCATGCGACCGGATGGGCGTGGCCAACTTGGAAAATGTGGTGAAACTCACTTAACGGTCTTGCTTAGCGACCAAAATTTTGGGCTCAATAGTGGTCATAAGTCCTTCCTTCCTTCCTTCCTTCCATTTCTGGCTGGTCTTTGGTCTTCTGAAGATGGTAAAAATGGATTTATGGGCACTCGGTATATATAAAGGCAGCCCATGACTCTTTGGGATGCTGGTTTGAATCCAGGAAATGACTCAGAGGATGTGATTCCTTTGAAATGATCACTGGGAGAAAAATAGATCTTTAAACCTGGTTAACCAAACAGGCAGCTTGAGGTGGAAGGAAATAGGAAAATAGATTTCTTCCTTTCCTTTCCTTCCTTCCATTGCCTCCCTCCCCCTTCCTCCCTTCTTTCCTTCCCTCCCTCCTACCCTCCATCTTTCTTTTTCTTTCTTTCTTTCTTTCCTTCCTTCTTTCACCCCTCCCTTCCTCCTCCCTCCCCCTTCTTTCCTTTACTCCCTCCCTCCCTCCCACCCTCCATTCATCTTTCTTTTTCTATTTTTCTTTCTTTCTCTTTCTCTGTTTCTCTCTCTCTCTCTCTGTATCTGTCTGTCTCCTCCCTCCACCCATCTCTGTCACTTTGTATGTGTGTGTGTCTGATTCCCTCTCTCCCTCCCTCTCTCTATTTCTGTCTCTCTAAGTCTGTCTCTCTGTGTGTCTGTCTTTATCTCTCTTCCCCCCCCCCCCCCGGAAGCAGCAGAGGGGCCAGCATGTCGGCTGGAGAGAAGGAGGAGGGAGCAGCCCCTGGGCAGAGGATGGCCGAGCGCTCCTCCAGCAGCTCCTTCCGACGGCCACCGCTGCGCACTTTCCGGGGCTTCCTGGAGGGGCCGGCATGTCAGCTGAGGAGGTAACGTGCCTCATCCCACAGCGAGCAAACGAGCGAGTGGCCGGAGGACTCGAGCCTGCGGCTACCTTAAGCACTGCCGAAACCGTCCGGGCACCACATGGGGCTGGAAGGGAGGTGGGTGTGTGGCGCCCAGATGGCCTCAACGGTGCTTAAGGTAGCCGCAGGCTCGAGTCCTCCGCCCGCTCGCTCGTTCGCTCACTATGGGATGAGGCACGTTACCTCCTCAGCTGACATGCCGGCCCCTCCGGGAAGCCCCGGAAAGTGCGCCGTGGTGGCCGTCGGAAGGAGCTGCTCGAGGCGTGCTTGGCCATCCTCTGCCCAGGGGGCTGCTCCCTCCTCCTCCTCTCCAGCCCTGCAGCCCGGTTCCTATCAGGCCGCGGACCGGCACCGTGCCGCGGACCGGGGGTTGGGGACCCCTGGATTAAACAACCAAATACATTATTTTAATGTTATTTCATTAAACAATACAGAGATATTTTAATATTATCCAACTTTCATGTCCAGTAGATGCTATAGAATGTATTGGTGAACTTCAAAAGCTAAGCAAGATCAGACCTGATCAGTACAGACAGTACCTTAACTTCCATGACTTCTGTAACTATTCCTGGAATTTATGGCCCTAAGCTGGTCATTAGGCAGCATGTGCCTGATTTTATGACTTTTGTGGCAGTTGTTAGGCAAACAGTTGTAAAGCAAACACTATGATGGCTAAGAGAACAAGCAATGGATGTTTTGCTGGAAAACAGAACTAATCCTGGTTTCTGACAAAAAACTGTAATAAATAGGAGTCTGGAAATGACTATAAATGCAGGCCAGTTGTCAAGCATCCAAAATATCATCACATGCAGAGAAATCTTTGAGCGAACTTTGAATGCAAGTTGTAAATAGTCCTGGTAAGGTCCATTATAACTCTGAATATTTGTCAAACAACCTATCATAAGTTTAGAATTACCTGTAAATATATCAGAACATATACAAAAATATATTCTGAATGCTAGTTTGGAAAATAATTATTTTTTAAAAGTTCACTTCCATATGGTTGTCAAATCAAATTGAAGAATATTTTTCGGTGTATAAGATGTGCTCCCCCACACCCAAAATGGGTAGAAATGTTGGTGGAACAGGCTGAAAATGGGTTGAGCGGAGGCCAAAAATGGGATGTGCAGAGGCCAGAAATAGGGTGCGTGGAGGCAGTGATAGGCAGCAGAGATGGCTGGCAGTGATCCCCTCAGTCTGAAACAGCTGGTCGGTAGTATTCCTGGAGGCAGATCCAACCACCAATCAGCTGCTCATGCTAAATCAGGCTGTGCTGAAGCTGATCAGGCTGTTTGATATTTGCTGTAAGGAGGCAAATTTCTGGAGGCAGAGACAGATTTTTTTTCTCCTTATTTTCCTCCCCAAAAGCTAAATGTGTCTTATGTACTTGAGTGCCTTATACTGTGAAAAATAAGGTAGAAGGCCAAGTGATCTGTGTTATACATCTTTACAATAGATATTTTTATCTATCATTTCTACAACTTAAATTAACTAACCTACAAAATATTTAAATTAGCTATTTGAAAGCTAACCCAGAAGGGGCTTACGCATTCTTGATATCAAAGATTGTATTTCAAGAAACAGGTTTACTGCATGAATATTGAATATTGAATATTTATTTGTATAACCGCGTCCTCTCCCCTAGGGGACTCGGAGCGGTGTACAGGGAGGAATAAAACAGCATAAAATATATACATGAATACAATAAATACAATAAAAACAAATTAAATTTGACTATCCCTGCACTAAAATTCCCATTTAAAATTAACAATCCCTAATCCCTGGGCAGAGACTAACCTAGGCCGGCCAAGCAGAAGAAGTGAGTTTTTAATTTCTGACGGAAGGAGCGGAGGTCCATAGTTGTTCTAATGTCGGGGGGAAGGTCGTTCCAGAGGGCTGGGCCCGCCACAGAGAAGGCCCTTCCCCTGGGCGTCGCCCGCTGACAAAGTCTAGTGGACGGCACCCGGAGCAGTCCCTCTCTGTGGGAGCGAATCGGCCGGGAGGATGTATGGGGCAGAATCCGATCCCGCAGATAGCTAGGTCCCGAGCCATGGAGCGCTTTAAAGATGAGAACTAACACCTTGAAGCGCACCCGAAAGACGACAGGTAGCCAGTGCAGCTCGCGCAAGAGCGGTGTTACATGGGTATACCTTGCGGTACCCATAATTGCTCGCGCGGCTGCATTCTGGACCAGCTGAAGTCTTCGGGTGCACCTCAAGGGGAGCCCCATGTAGAGAGAGTTACAATAGTCCAGTCGGGATGTCACGAGAGCGTGGGTGACTGTGCGAAGGGCGTCCCGATCCAATAGGGGGCGCAACTGGCGAACCAGGCGAACCTGGTAAAACGCCCTCCTGGCCACGGCTGTCACTTGATCTTCCATGGACAGCCGGGCATCCAGGAGGACACCCAAGTTGCGCGCCCCATCCACTGGGGCAAGATGTTCGCCCCCAATGGCCAGCGATGGAGTCAACTGGTTGAATCGGGCAGCCGGAAACCACAGCCACTCGGTCTTGGTCGGGTTGAGCCTGAGTCCGTTTCTTCCCATCCAGATCCGTACGGCTTCCAGGCACTGGCACATCACCGCTACGGCATCGTTGGGGTGGTTTGGGGTAGATATATACAGCTGAGTATCATCAGCGTAGAGATGGTACTCTACCCCAAAACCACGGATGATCGCACCCAGCGGCTTCATATATGTGTTAAACAGGAGAGGCGAGAGGACCGACCCCTGAGGCACCCCACATGTGAGGGGTCTCGGGGTCGACCTCTGCTCTCCTGTCAACACAAATTGCGATCGGCCAGAGAGGTAGGAGGAGAACCACCGTAAAACGGTGCCTCCCACCCCCAACCCCCCCAGCCGATGCAATAGGATACCATGGTCGATGGTATCGAAAGCCGCCGAGAGGTCTAATAGGACCAGGATGGAGGAACAACCCCCATCTCTGGCCCTCCAGAGATCATTGACCAACGCGACCAATGCCGTCTCGGTGCTATGCCCGGGCCGAAAGCCGGACTGGCGCGGGTCTAGATAATCAACTTCCTCCAGGTGACGGGGAAACTGTTGTGCCACCACACTCTCAACAACCTTCGCCAAGAAGGGAAGGTTGGAGACTGGACGATAGTTGGTTAAAAGAGCTGGATCCAAAGAGGGCTTCTTAAGGAGGGGCCTCACCATAGCCTCTTTTAGGGAAGCAGGCAA
Organism: Rhabdophis nuchalis; assembly: GCA_039707465.1. Lineage (NCBI taxonomy): Eukaryota > Metazoa > Chordata > Lepidosauria > Squamata > Natricidae > Rhabdophis > Rhabdophis nuchalis. Next base: position 64,209,566 of record CM077647.1, read on the forward strand.
GGAACCCTCACTTAAGGATGCGTTGACAACCTCTTGGAGCCAGCCTCGTGTCACCTCCCAGGATGCCAGTACAAGCCAGGAGGGACACGGGTCCAATAAACATGTGGTGGCTCGCAGTCGCCCACGTAACCTGTCCATATCCTCGGAAGTAACGGAGTCAAACTCCTCCCAAACAAGATCTGTCTCGTGGCATCCCACTGGGCCATCAATGGGGGCTAACTCGTTCTGTATCTGAGCGATTTTCTCCTGCAGAAAAGTCACAAATTCCTCTGCTCTACCCTGTAGCGGGGCTTCCTGCACCCTCTGTTGGAGGAGGGAGCGGGTCCCCCTAAACAGGGCGGCAGGGCGGTTTTCTGCGGATGCTATGAGGGTGGCACAATGATGGCGTTTGGCCACTCTCAGCGCCACAATGTAAGTCCGTAAATGGGCTCTTACCTGTGTCCGGTCGGATTCAGAACGGGAAGACCTCCATCTTCTCTCTAGGCATCTCTTGTGGCGTTTCATCACCCTTAGCTCCTCGGTGAACCAAGGAGCCAGGGTGGCTCGCCGCCACAAGAGAGGCCGTAAGGGCGCGACCCGATCCAAGGCTCCCGTGGTCGCAGTATTCCATGCGGCCACGAGGTCCTCCATCGGGGCGCGGGTCAGGGGTACAGGAAGTGGCCCAAGCGCCGTCTGGAACCCATCTGGGTCCATCAGGCGCCTGGGGCGGAACCAAATTGGTGACTCAGGTTCCGCCTCCCCGCGGTGAGGGGCAGCGGTTGGAAAGTCGAGCCGGAGAAGTGAATGGTCTGTCCATGACAAGGGCGTGATGACTATATCCCCTATACCCAGATCACTCTTCCATTGGCCTGAGACAAAGATGAGATCCGGTGTATGTCCACCCTCGTGAGTGGGGCCTTGAATTACTTGGGTCAGGTCCATGGCCGTCATGGAAGCCATGAACTCCCGAGCTACCCCGGATGATTCGCCCACCGATGGCAGATTAAAGTCCCCCATGACTAAAAGTCTGGGGGTCTCAACTGCCATCGTAGCGATCACCTCGAGGAGCTCGGGCAGGGCTGCTGTTACATAGCGGGGAGCCAGGTATACAACTAGCAAGCCCAACTGCCTCCCTAGGCCCCACTTCACACAGAGGGACTCACAACCGGTGGTCTGTGGCACAATGGTCTCTCTCGGCTCCAGACCTTCCCTAATGATAACCGCTACCCCACCACCCCTGCCTAGGGCCCGAGGCTGATGAAAAGCGCGGTAACCTGGTGGGCACATTTCAACGAGGGGGAGTCCTCCCTCGTGGCCCAACCAGGTCTCCGCAATTCCTACCAGGTCCGGCTCCCCCTCTGACACAAGGTCATGGATGAGGGGGGCTTTGTTGACCACGGACCTGGCATTGCAGAACATCAGCCGTAGACCCTGGCTCTGTACTCCCTGACCACCTAGCCTGCGGGGGTTGTGGCACTTGACCGTTTGTAACCATCGGCCTCGTGCCCCCAACCGGGAAGATAGTACTTGTCTCCCATCGGATCTGCCTCCCCATTCCACCCTCTCAATGGGTAGGCCCTCCATGGAAACGACCCCTGTATCCCCCCTCTTAGCGGGACCATCCGCCTCCCTCCGTCGTCTGCTGGCTCGGCCCGTTCCCTTCTGGCTAGTCTCAACCTGTCTATACCCTCCCCCCTCCCTGGTACCCCCTAAAATAGACAGCAATTTTTTAACTAAAAAACCCCTACACCTGCGCTTTCGCCATGAAAATACAAAACTTCCATCAGTAAGTAACACTAATTGTTCTAAGACTTTATGAGACTTCCCATGCCCCAGGACATGGTTTGGATAAATCTTGACAACTTCAAATATCAGACAACAGCATTAAAGCATATGCTTGTGTATTAAAGTATAATGCTGATAAATCATTCATCAAACATATTTGACAGGACTTAGACTTGTACTTGTACTTGTACTTATCCACCCCAGACCACCCCAACGATGCCGTCGAGGTTATGTCCCGGTGCTTGGAAGCCGTACGGATCTGGATGGGTGGTAACAAACTCAGGCTCAACCCGTCCAAGACTGAGTGGCTGTGGCTTCCGGCGCCTCGGTTCAGCCAGATTATTCCAACTCTGGCCATTGGGGGCGAAACACCGACCCCCGTGGAGAGGGCACGCAATTTGGGTGTCCTCCTGGATTCCCGGCTGTCTATGGAAGATCATGTGGCAGCCGTGGCCAGGGGGGCGTTTCATCAGGTTCGCCTGATGCGCCAATTGCGCCCTACTGGACCGGGGGGCCTTACGCACAGTCACTCAAGCACTCGTCGCCTCTCGACTCGACTACTGTAATGCTCTCTACATGGGGCTTCCCTTGAGGTGCACCCGAAAGCTGCAGCTAGTCCAGAACGCAGCCGCGCGGGTGATTACGGGAGCGCCTAGACTCTCCCACATAACACCTATCCTGCGCGAGCTGCACTGGCTTCCTGTGGTCTTTCGGGTGTGCTTCAAGGTTTTAACGACCATCTTTAAAGCGCTCCATGGCTCGGGGCCTAGTTATATGCGAGACCGCCTCCTGCCCCATACATCCCTCAGACCGATACGCTCCCACAGAGAGGGCCTCCTCAGGGTGCCGTCGGCTGGACAATGCGGACTGGCGACACCCAGGGGGAGAGCCTTCTCTGTGGCGGGCCCAGCCCTCTGGAACGACTTACCCCCTGAACTCCGCACCATCTCCGACCTCCGCCTCTTCCGCAAGTGTCTGAAGACACACCTATTTCATCTAGCCGGCCTAGCGTAACCTCCATACTGACTATTAGATAGTTTTTAAACTTGGGATTTTAATTCGGTTTTAGTGCAGGGTTTATTTATTAGAATAAGTATTTTAAATTTCATATATTTTATATATTTTGTATGTATTTTAACATCCTTGTGCGCCGCCCTGGGTCCTAACAAGGAGAAGGGCGGGGTATAAATTTAATAAAATAAATAAATAAATAAAAAATAGACAAATACACAAAGGTTTTTTGCTCAGCTTCCTAATCAAGACATATATGAAGACCACTAAAAAGTGTTCACATCTTATTTCATATATACTATTGGTTAAGGAAGAAAAGCATGCTCCAGTGATGCATTTGCGTTTACCGCAAGAAAATCTGCTCTATCTTGTGAGGGGCGGAGGGTGAAGACGAGATCTCTCCCTTGACACAAGTGGCACTCTAAAGCAGGGGTCCCCAACCCCCGGGCCGCGGACCAGTGCCGGTCCGTGGCTGGGTGGGAACTGGGCCACAGGGCGGAGAGGAGGAGGAGGGAGCAGCCCCCTGAGCAGAGCATGTGGGAGAACGCAGGCGCGGCTGTTCGCGCTGTTGGAGTTGGGCTCTTCCTCCTCCCTCATCGACGGTGGGAGTCCTGGGCGGCGGCGCCCCTCCCTACCGGCCGCCGATTCCCTTCCTCCCCACCCCCACCCCCACATACGGAGCCTTCTCAGTGAGTGAGTGAGCAAACGAGCAACCAAGCCTGGGCGGCGAGGCAGGCTAAGGCAAGTGAGCACGGGCTAAGGAGGGTCTTTGGTGGGGGGGCGGGGGCGGGGACGACGACAGACAGAGAGAGGCAGGGACACAGAGAGAGACAGGGAGGGAGGGAGGGGGGAATCAGAGTGACAGACACGCACACAGAGACAGGGAGAGAAAGAGACACAGAATGGGTGATTAAGTGCGTGGATGCGAGACAGACAGACACATACACACACATAGAGTGTCAGATGGGGGGACGAAGGAGAGAGACAGAGATAGAGAGAGAGTAAGAAAGAAAAGAAAGTGGGAGAGAGAGAGAAAGAAAGAGAAAGAAAGACAGACAGAGAAAGAGAAAGAAAGACAGACAGAAAGGAAAGAGAGAGAGAAAGAGAGGAAGAGAGGAAGAAAGAGACAAAAGAGAGAAAGAGAAAGAAAGAGAGAGAGAAAGAGGGTAAGAAAGAAAGAGAAAGAGAAAGAAATAAAGAGAGAAAGGGGGAAAGAAAGAGAAAGAGAAAGAAATAAAGAGAAAGGGGGAAAGAAAGAAAGAGAAAGAAAGAAAGAGAGAGAGAGAAAGAAAGAAAGAGAAAGAAATAGACAGAGAAAGAAAGAGACAGAGAAAGAAAGAAAGAAAGAAAGAAAGAAAGAAAGAAAGAAAGAAAGAAAGAAAGAAAGAAAGGAAGAAAGAAAGAACTTATGACCACAGTTGAAGCCAAAAGTTTGGTTGTTCACCAAGACCATTGTTAAGTGAGTTTCACATTTTCCAAGTTGGCCACGCCCACCCAGTCACATGACTGCTGAGCCACTCAGCCGGTCCGCAGAATTTTCTTTAAAATGAAACCGGTCCCTGGGGCAAAAAAGGTTGGGGACCCCTGCTCTAAAGGAAGCATGAAGCGGACCAGCCCCCTGATGAATAAGTAAAGATAATCATCAAAGGGAAAAATAAGCAGGAAATAGAAGAAGGGGACCACTCACCCAACAGGACGACGTTTTTCCCAGAAGGCAGTTTAGATCGGGAACGAGTGGACACCTCGCTGAGAATGCAGGACCTGCCGCAAAACAAGGAGAGCCGTGAGGATGGGCAAAGCCCGGGAAGAAAAGGATCCACTCCTGTCACGGCGCGACAGCAGTGCTGGGCGAAGGATGCGGGGGGGACGGGGGGGACAGATCTTTCCTGAGGCAGAGCACAAGGGATCGGGACGAGGGTAATATGGCGGAGGAATCTCTCGGCGAGCCCACCCCCAAAGGAATCAGTGAGGATGAGCGACGTGGGGGCAGTTGCTGAGTGATCGAGAAGAAGAGCGATCTGGAGCCGGCGAGGAAGAGGGGGACGGGTTCAATTACCAGAGATTCTGTCCATCGTCCTCGTCCACCCCGGCGAGCGTGTTTGCACCGCTGCTGTTAGTTGTGCCGAGGGCGGCGGCGGCAGCCCCGTAGCCCGAGCTCATCCCTGCCAAAGAAGAGGAACGAAAGGAGCCGGCTCGCCTTCCCACCACCGCCGCCATTTTCGCTGCGCGCACACACACTCGCAACACCAGCGGGGAGGAGGAGACACGCTTGGATCCCCCTCCTGCCGCTCTATGGGAAGGAATAGCCCTTTTTCCCGGCGCTCTCGTCGCCTTTTTCTTCAATGGAGAGGCAGCGAGCCACCAGAGCGAGCGGCAACAGCAGGATCAACAGCATGGCCAAAAACCCGGATGTTGGGGGCCAAGGCGAGAGGAGAGGGAGACCTCCCTAAGCGCTTGCATGCGCTCTCTTCCTTGACGCCTCCTCAATTCTCGCTGTCGGTTTGTCGGCTTTCTCTGGTTCCTCTCTTTCCCGCTCTATCTTCTTTTCACATCGATATACAGCCATGACGAAAAGCAAAAGGGAAAAGGTCGTTTAACACGTCACTTGCAAATGCTCTATTACGGTGATAATACCTCACCCACCGCCACTCATTAGCAGCCACGCCCATGGCAAGGCACTTGAGCCAACTCGTTAGTCTATTTATATGGCAAATACATTGACTTACAATAGTTCGAATGTTAATGTCCAGTCCACCCATCCGTTCAAGGACAAGGTGGTCTATTTTGAAAAAATCAGACATTGGGCCAGTGTAGGCTCTTGATGGACATTCGGACACAATGTGGTGGATATTTTATCGAGGAGCACCACAGACAAACGGGTACAGACAAGTCTCCACTTAAACAATGAGTCCTGGCAGACACCATGTTGGGTATAGATCAATTCAGTAAAGGCAAAGAACATGAATAGCATTTTTCAACTACATAGTTGCAAGCAAAATTATTTGATAACCAATGACATTCTTCAAAGAGAAACCTGTTCAGGTCATAACTGTCAGTTGCAGCATCTGGCCTCAAAAAAGGAACTATTACACCTGGCATATACTGTAAAACATTTAATAGGTTTATTAAGACAATAGTTTTTATGAGCAGAAGTAAAAGTTTCTTTCAAATTGATCTCTGCTCCAATACGAATGGAGTAGGGATTAAATTCATGTCTTTGTATGGAATTCGTTGCCAGCAGACCATTTCCCGAAAATGTCTTTGAAATGGGAAATTTATTTTAGACTAGCCATTCCCGGCCACGCGTTGCTGTGGCCCAGTCTGGTTAAATGGCCAACAAATCTGTTTGTAGATTTACACTTGCACACACAAACACGTACACACAACTACTGTATAACTCCCAATCTACCTACCCTTTCTCCCTCTACCTACCTACTTATTTTGAAGTGGAGAAGGGTTCCATGTGAACAGCAGTTGAACATGGGTCAGGCGGTCCTGAGAGATAGGCAAATGCCGTTCTGAAGGGACGGGCGATGGCCTCCGTCGCTCTCGGCCTCTCTCACTCTATCCCTCTACTGTATTTTTCTCTCTCTCTATCCCCCTACTGTATTTCTCCCTCTCTTTATCCCCCTACCTACCTAATGTATTTTCCCGCTCTTTCTATCTCTCTCTCTACCTACCTACCTACCTACTGTATTTCTGCCTCTGTCTCTCTATCCCTCTACCTACCTACCTACCTAGAGAGAGAGGAGAGGCCGCTGACTTGGCAGCGGCCTTGTGGGGGGGAGTTGGCGGAGGAGGGGGGCGGCGGCAGAGGAGAAGCTGCTGACTCAGCAGCGGCCTTGTGGGGGGAGTTGGCTGAGGGAGAGCGGCATTGGAGGAGGGGGGAATTGGCCGAGGGGGGGCTGCGGCAGAGGAGTGAGTGGCTACTGAGGAGACAACTGTCGTGGATATGACGCAGACCGCTCCACCGCTCATGCAAGTGACGTGAGCTGAAAAGTGGCCAGGTGGGAGTGGCCGTGAAGGAGAGGGGGGGCGAGTAAGCGAGTGAGGGAAACACACAGAAGAGCTGCAGTTTTACTACTTTTCTGAGATTAGCGGTTTTGAACAAACTCATAGTTACAATTTTATTTATGTAGATTTATTTATTTATTTATTATTCCAAATTCTTAGAACTGCACATCTAACAAAGTGATTATTAAAATCAACATTTATTTTAATCTTATCATATAATAAATAGCTGTGCCATCCAAGTCTTAATCCATGGACCTCTAGCTCGAGTTACCTCTTATTTGGAGAGTCACCAAATCTTTTAGCCAGAGTAAGCAAGAGACATCAAAGTACAACTTCAAATCTGGTAATTCTGCTCTTTTCTTAGCATCTTCCAATAGTTGGTATCTAATGCTTGCTTTCCTCTCTATATATAAACAGATTGTTTTTTGGTCACTTTTTGGCTCATCAGCACTGTCCTACCCCTCAGAGAAATTGGATAGCTATGTTCAATTGGAGACAAAGTTGTCTGCTAGGTTGTCAGGAATGTTTGATCTTCTACTAGGTGCACAATTTGTCTTCCAGCTGATGTAAAGTAGTAAAAGTCTCCCGCTATTATTGTTGTAAGAAACTGATAGAGATAATATTGTTTTTGCAAAGAAAGCAATTTTTGAGAGATGTGGGACATTAGGACATTAAAGGTAAAAGTTGAAGACTGGAAAACAGGAAGAGTCTGCTATTCCCATAAGTGAGTCATCTTGGCCAAGCAGATTAATTAACAGTTTTAATCACACAGTCTAGTAATATAGTGGGAAACATAATTAACCACTTGCCTTAATTTATTATACTTATACTATTAGCATTGTAAAGAAATAAGAAATGTAGGTTAAGAAATAAGAGACAAAAGGTAGTATGGAAAAAGGGGAACTGTGCAAAGGTTGGGGAAACAGATTAAGCATGGGAAAATTCATGGAGAAACAGGCATTCCAGGAAGATTGCAACCCTTTGGTCTTTGTCAAAGGGGGCTGCAGGGAGGGATTTGTGGCTTGGGTGGAGGAAATAAAAAGTTGAAGAAATGCATTCCTTGGTGTGCCTACCTGTTAGCCACCCGCTCTTGCAAGAATGTATTTTACATGCAATAAACTATTTGCTGCTTCACTTTATAACTGTCAAATTTCTGACTGGTGAGTCTGTTTCTCACATTGTATTTATTTTATTTTATTAAATTTTATTACATTTATTTATATTATTTTATTAAATTTATATAACCGCGCCTATCTCCCCGGAGGGACTCAGGGCGGTGCACAGGAAATTAAAACAGGAAATGCAAAACATAGCAATAATAAATATAATTTAAGGCTAAAATCCAATTAAATACAAGATGTCCTGTGCTAAAAATTCCCTAATACTATTAACCCATTTAAAATCCAATTAAAACAATTTAAAATTCAGTCTACAAACATGGTTGTGAGGATTAGGCCAGGCCGGCAAGATGGAAGAGATGTGTCTTCAAATGTTGGCGGAAAGAGCGGAGGTCCGTGATAGTCCTAAGTTCGGGGGGTAGGTTGTTCCAGAGGGTTGGGCTCGCCATAGAGAAGGCCCTTCCCCTGGGCGTCGCCAGCCGGCATTGCCCGGTGGACGGCACCCGGAGAAGACCCTTTCTATGGGAGCGAATCGGTCGAAGGGATGTATGAGATAGGATACGGTCCCGTAGATAACTAGGCCCCATGCCATGGAGCGTTTTAAAGATGGTTATCAACACCTTGAAGCGCACCCGAAAGGCCACAGGCAGCCAGTGCAGCTCGCGCAGGAGCGGTGTTACGTGGGAATGCCGTGAGGCTCCCAAAATCCCCTGCACGGCCGCATTCTGAACTAGCTGTAGTCCTCGGGTGCACCTCAAGGGGAGCCCCATGTAGAGAGCATTACAGTAGTCTAGGCGGGATGTCAAGAGGGCTTGAGTGACTGTGCGAAGGGCGTCCCAGTCCAGTAGGAGGCGCAACTGGTGTACCAGGCAAACCTGGTAAAAAGCCCCCCTGGTCACGGCCGTCACATGGTCCTCCATGGACAGCTGGGAGTCCAGGAAGACGCCTAAGTTGTGCACCCTATCCACGGGGGCTAGTTGTTAACCCCCATTGGCCAGTGATGGCATCAACTGGCTGTACCGGGATGTCGGGAACCACAGCCACTTGGTCTTGGACGGGTTGAGTTGGAGTTTGTTGCTTCCCATCCAGGCCCGTACGGCCTACAGACAACGGGACATCACTTCAACGGCATTGTTCAGGTGGTTTGGGGTAGATATGTACAGCTGCGTATCGTCAGCGTACTGATGGTATTCTACCCCAAAATCACGGATAATCTCGCCCAGCGGCTTCATGTAGGTGTTGAACAGGAGTGGCGAGAGGACCGACCCCTGAGGTACCCCCTGCCAACACAAATTGCAACCGACCAGAGAGGTAGGAGGAAAACCACCGTAAAATGGTGCCTCTCACCCCCAACCCCATCCAGTCGATGCAATAGGATACCATGGTCGATGGTATCGAAAGCCACTGAGAGGTCTAATAGGACCAGAATGGAGGAACAACCTCCATCCCTGGCCCTCCAGAGATCATCCACCAACGCGACCAATGCCGTCTCGGTGCTGTGCCTGGGTCAGAAGCCGGACTTGCGCGGGTCCAGATAGTCAATTTCCTCCAGGTGACGGGGGAATTGTTGTGCCACCACGCTCTCTTCAACCTTCGCCAAAAAGTGAAGGTTGGAGACCGGACGGTAATTTACTAAGGAGGGGGGGTCTCACCACCGCCTCTTTCAATGCGGCCGGCAAGAACCCCTCACTCAAAGAAGCATTCACTATTTCCTGGAGCCAGCCTCGTGTAACCTCCCAGGATGCCAGTACAAGCCAGGAGGGTCACGGGTCCAATAAACATGTGGTGGTTCTCAGTCGCCCCGGTAACCTGTCCTTATCATCGGAAGTAACAAAGTCAAACTCATCCCATAAAACTCTCAAGACCTGCCTCGGATGATCCCTCCAGACTACTCTCCATGGAGGTCAACTCGCTCCGGATCTGAGCGATTTTATCCTGCAGATACTCTCCAAATTCCTCTGCTCTGCCCTGCAGAGGGGCTTCCCGCAGCCTCTGTTGAAGGAGGGAGTGGGTCACCCCAAACAGGGCGGCAGGGCGGTTATCTGCGGATGCGATAAGGGTGGCACAATAATGACGTTTGGCCACTCGTATCGCCACTAGGTATGTCCTCAAGTGGGATCTTACCTGTGATCGATCAGATTCAGACCGAGTGGCTCTCCATTTACTCTCTAGGCGTCTCTTGCGTAGTTTCATCACCCTCAGCTCCTCCGAAAACCAAGGGGCCTGGGTGGCTCAACGCCGCGTTAGAAGCCGCAAGGGCGCGACCCGGTCCAAGGCCCCCGTGGCCGCAATATTTCATGCGGCCACTAGGTCCTCAGTCGGGCCGCGGGTCAAGGTCACAGGTAGTGACCCAAGCTCCATCTGGAACCTCTTAGGGTCCATCAGGCGCCAGGGTCCATCATCTTGGAGTTTCTGGCTCTGCCTCCCTGTGGTGGGGTGTAGCGGTAGGAAAGTCGAGCCGGAGAAGGGAGTGATCTGACCATGACAGGGGTACGATGGCTAAATCCCCTACTCCAAGATCACTCATCCACTGACCAGAGACAAAAATTAGATCCAGTGTGTGTCCTCCCTCGTGAGTGGGGCCCTGAATTACTTGGGTGAGGTCCATGGCCGTCATGGAGGCCATGAACTCCCGAGCTACCTCGGATGTCTCGCCTACCGATGGCAGGTTGAAATCCCCCATGACTAGCAGTCTGGGGGTCTCAACCGCCACCTCGGCGATTACCTCGAGGAGCTTGGGCAGGGCTGCTGATACGTAGCGGGGAGCCAGGTACACAATCAGCAAGCCCATCTGCCTCCCTAGGCCCCACTTCACGCAGAGGGACTCACAGCCGGTGGTCTGTGGCACAGTGGTCTCTCTCGGCTCAAGACCTTCCCTGACAATGACCGCCAATCCCCCACCCCTGCCTAGGGCCCGTGGCTGATGAAATGCTCGGTAAACTGGTGGGCACATTTCCATGAGGGGTAGTCCTCCCTTGCGGCCCAACCAGGTCTCCGTAATAGCCACCAGGTCCGGCTCCCCCTCCGACACAAGGTCATTAATGAGGGGGGCTTTGTTGGCCACGGACCTGGCGTTGCATAACATCAGCCTAGGGCCCCGGCTCTGTTATCCTTGACCTCCTAGATTGCGGGGGGAGCTCAGGGAGTTGGGGCATATGACTGCTTGTAACCAGTGGCCACGTTCCCCCAACAGGTGGTGGAGTCCCTGTCTCCCACCGCACCTACCCTTCCCCAGGACTGTTCTGACAGGAAAACCCTCTGTAGGATCCACCCCTGTCCCCCCCCCTTATCGGACCTACTCGCTTCCCTATTAACTCCGCCGGCTGGCTTGACACTGTTCCCACAATCAGACTGAATAAACCCACCCTCCTCCCTGGGACCCCCTAAAATCCGAATTACAAATTTTGTTTAAAACCCCCTAAGTTTGCGCTTCGCCCACCTCTTGATTAATCAATCCCTCATTGAGGTGGGCCCTTGTTAAAACGGAGGGCCAAACCTGCGAGAGGGGAGAGTAAGAGGAGGTCTGCCCTTGAGTATATGGTGGGTAGATAATTATTGCGGAGACCGCATTGGCTGCATAGAGTGTTAAAATAGTTTGTTTGATTCCAGTAAGAAATAATTAAGCTCTTAAAAATTCTAAAAGTTTTGGGTGGTAAAACAGTCCATACAATGGTTATATAAATAGGTATAGATTAGGGTAGGAGAGATCTCATTCGGGCTTATTGGGTGAGTAGGAAGGGGGATGAGGTAATGGGTGGAAGAAAAAAAGGGGGGGATCGGAAGCTAGGATGGAGCATTGTCCTGGCAGAATGGAAGTCATGTGCCCCAGCAGGCTTCACGTGGTCGGCCCCCGGCCTAGATGATCCAAGGCCTCAGCCCATCCGTAGTCTGTCCAGAGTCCGTCCTCCTCCCGGTCTTCCACATGTGGCCTAGGTGGTTTGTTGTTCAGTCAGTCAGTCTGGCCTCCTCTCCCCCGGCCCTACTTTCCAGCCATCCCAGCTCTTTCTGCCTGCGTGCGGCCTGTTGAGGCGCCGCGTGGATGGATGTAACCCCGCACTGCCGTGTGGAACACTGAGCGGCTGGATGGGTGCCATCTGGTCGGCTAACTCCTCTACGCGGCTAGATGGACGCCGCGTGGCCTGGCGGTGAGGTCTTACATCCCCGGTGGCTCTCCGTCTCTCCTCGGCCTCTCCCGTCCTCACCATCCCTTCACGGTCACCTTCGGCAGCTTTGATGGCATGCCACTCTGCCCGGCCTCCTCCTGCTCCCCGCCGCTTGGCTCGGCCCGGCCTCCTCCTACTCCCCGCCATCCCGCTGTCTTGCTGCCCCGCCACTCCGCTGATCCACCTACCCGCCCCGTCCCGGTCCGTCCCTTCACCTTTTGGGCCTCTCTGACTGAGTTCTTCTTCGGCCTCCCGGCTTCCCGGCTTCCGGTCTCCAGCGTCCAGTGCGCAGCGCCCGGCGTCTTCACAAGTTCCAAGCCCTCCTGCTTCATCCCGGGAGATCGCAAAAGTCCCAATGGGATGGCAGGGTGGGTATCTTACTGGGCCTGGCCCCTAAAGATGAAAATCAGGCCAGGCAACATACCCCTCAGCCGATAAGGCCTCCGCGACCCGCACGGAGCTCAACGGCATGCCGCCATCTTTGCACATGCGCAAACATCACATACTTTTGATGGACTGGATTTGAAAGTAAGTCAGGAAGACTGGAATTGGGGGGGGGGGGGTCTGTCTGCCAAGAACAAAGAATGCTTATCAACAAGAAATATGCATGTATAAAGCTTGTAGCAATTATGGGTAGCTAGAAAGCTGATAAAAAGCAACAAGAATGAGACAATTTGCAGACCTCAGCTAAAAATAGGAATAGAGATGTCCAGCAACAAATGAAATGTCTATTAGATAACTCCTGGGGCATTCATTAGCTAAGACCTAGGAATGGGACAGGTATAGACCAATAGAACAAATTGTAGAATTAGTGCTAAAATGTTTATTAGAGGATATTTCTTATTGTTCCACCTTGTTCCACCTTCTTCTTTACTGAAAATGTATAAAAGCTTTCTTAATCTTTTGTTCTTTGTTCTTGGCCTTTTGACCAGGAACCCTTTTCCTTGGAGTACTCCAATAAAAAGCAATCAGAAAACCTGCACCTCGTGTCTGGCGTTCATCATTGGCTTCGACACCAGGCTCAGACCCGAATTGGGGACAACAGTGTTGTGCTTCCTATATACCTTAGTTAATTGACTAGCAAAAGGTTCATATTATATTGCACATTCTATTTATATCTGGAAAGAACCTTTAATGCAAATATTTTCCAATAGAAAAGCCTGTTTAGTCCTGTATTCTTTTCCTATAGTTGCCAACTAGAAACCTCTGAGTAGGGTATGGGTGAGTTAATATCTATCTAACCCTAACCCATCTTGGCTCTGAAAATGCTAAGCAGAGTTAAGTCTTATTGGTATCTGGAAGGAAGACTGTCAGAATATGCAAGTATTGAATTACAGATTAGAAAAACAAAACAAATGCAACAAAACACAAAATCCAGAAGGCACTATTAAATCATTCTTATATTGTTGCCAAGAATTGCAAATGTGTGCCTATTGACTTTGCTTGCCAGGTCGCAAAAGCTTATCACATGATCTCAGGACACTGCAACCATGATCTCAGGACACTGCAACTGTCATATATGACCCATTTGCCAAGTAGCTGAATTTTGATCATGTGACCATGCGGATGCTGCAAGGGTTGTAAGTGAAAAACGGCCATAAGTCATTTTTTTCAGTGCAATTGAATGGTCACTCAGTTAACTGTTGTAAGTTGAGGACTACCTGGTCAGATTCCACTCTAACTAGTACAGCCTGTATCACACAAAGTATTTTGAACTGACCAAATTTCTGGGTTGATGCTGCACCAAATCATGGTGGGCAGGATTTATGCAAGAGACTAAGTAACAGGAAGCTTACCAACTTAACATATAATGTTGTGCAAGTACATTATATCTTCGTTAAGCCTGCTGTCTGAGTGAACAACTGCGGGGCATACTAATATACAGTGTGTTAATAATAATAATAATCTTTATTGTCATTGTAATAAGATTGTAATAAAATTACAATGAAATTGGTTAATGTATAGCCATTGCGATTTATAACCATGAGCTATCTCATCTGCACAAACGGCCTAATCGCATTTTATTTGCAACTAGCAGCCGTGAGGATCACCATATCACGTGGACATGCCCGATTTCTATCTAAGATTACTTGATTATTTCACCGGGAAAGAGATCGCGAATCCTAATAGCCAAAGCGCACTCCTGCAACGGCATCAGTATGGGGCAACCCATTATCCCTCAATATTGGCAGGCAACTTTTAAATCTGTAGATTTCAACTCCCAGAACACCCCAGTCAACAACTCTATCTTTTCCTTCTGGTCCTGCCCATCCAGTGCTGGCTCCGCCCCTTAGCCGTGTAAGAATTATGTCCTCTCCCTGCGTGACGTCTCTGGGCTGAGGGCAGCGAGAGGACGCTCGGGATGCGCGGTTCCTTTTCCTGTCACCTAACCCGGAAACAAAAGTAGAATCCTATCGAAAAGTGAGGGATTTCACACTGATGTGTGTGTGTGTGTGTTTTCTTCCTCCATACCTCTTGTTTTCTCAAGCCGGCGCTTCTGAAGCTGGGCTGTTGAGGTGCTGGTGGAGACCTCGGCTGCCGGGAGTCCTGTGTGTATATCAATATCTGCAAAGGTATTGATAGATCGGTTCCCGCGGCATCAATGGCAGCGGACAAAGGCGGAGGTGAGGACAAAAGAGCGATCTTGTAGGGCAAGGCAAGGGTTCTCAGCTACCCGCTTCTCCCGATGGTCTTCACTGGAGGACTTTGTGCCGCCATTGGTGGGAAGGTGTCTCCCCATATAGCTCTCCGCACGTCGAGTGGATGTCCGAGTGCTTAGGGGCTAAGGAGGTTCAGGAGACGGGTAGTAGAGTGGCTTCGCATCTATCTTTAGAGAATGGATGCAGGAGAAGGCTAAATACTTGGCTTCTTTTTTGTCCTAAACGAGATTTCTAAAATTTAAAAATGCATAGGTTAGGGTTATAGGTAACCTTATATCATTTTAGGCCAGGTTTTAAATAGCATTCCTTTCTGTGTTATACTGAGATCTTTTGGTAAGGGGAACTGATTTCCTCCTGTGACAGAAGCTATAATAAAGTGATATTGTTTCCATGCCTCGCTTGCTTTCCATTGTGGAATCTGTGGTGGTGGACATTGACTTAGTGGACCATCTTGATTTCTTTGACTTCATCTTAATTGTCGTAAAGTACATGTAGACTTACAAATATTCATTTAATGGCCATTCAGAGTTGCAATAACACTGAAAAAAGTGACTTATGACCAGTTTTCACATTTATGACAATTGCAGCATCCCCACAATCACAAGATGAAATTTCTGGTGCATGGCAACCAGCATGTATTTACAATGGTTGCAGTATACAAGGGTGTTAGGGATTGTGATTTGCAACAATTTTCAAGGAGCTTCTGACAAACAAAATCAATAGAGGATACCAGATTTGCTTAACAATTTTATGATTCACTTAACAATCATAGTGATTCAATTAACAACTATGACAAAAAGGTTGTAAAATGGGACCTGGTTCTCTTAAAAACTGCCTTGCTTAACAGCAAAAACTTTTAGGTTGTAATTATAAGTCGAGGACTTATATTTTCAGTCAGGGCAGTAGGAGTCTCCATACATCTCATTGCATTTTGTCCTTTTTCATAAATAGAAAACTAAAATAAAGAATACAAAGGACTAGTACATTATTTTTGTCTTTCATATTAGTTTTTGTGAGACCAGCTCTCCATGGTGGTGTATATGAATTAACAGAATACCGTATTTTTTGGAGTATAAGACGCACCTTGTTTCCTCTAAAAAGAGGCTAAAAATCTGGGTGCGACATACATCAAATACAGCATTTTTTGCCTCCTGAAAACCCGTCCCTTTGCCAAAATGGCTGTGCACAGACCCTTATGGAGGCTTCCAGAGAGCTCCTGGGGGCTGGGGAGGGCAGAAATGAGCAAAAAAAACGGGCGTTTTTACCCACCCACCCCCCAGCCCCCAGCAGCACTCTATAAACCTCCATAAGGCTATGCATGCTATTTTTATTTATTTATTATTTATTTATTTATTAAATTTATACCCCGCTCTTCTCCAAATGGATCCAGGGCGGTGCACAGGGATGTTAAAATACATACAAAATATATAAAATTTAAAAAACTTATTCTAATAAATAAAACCCTGCGCTAAAAACCGAATTAAAAATCCCAAGTTTAAAACTGTCTAATAGTCAGTAATGGAGGTTACGCTAGGCCGGCTAGATGGAATAGATGAGTCTTCAGACACTTGCGGAAGAGGCGGAGGTCGGAGATGGTGCGGAGTTCAGGGGGTAAGTCGTTCCAGAGGGCTGGGCCCGCCACAGAGAAGGCTCTTCCCCTGGGTGTCGCCTGACGGCATTGTCCAGCCAACGGCACCCTGAGGAGGCCCTCTCTGTGGGAGCGTATCGGTCTGAGGGATGTATGGGGCAGGAGGCGGTCTCGCATATAACTAGGCCCCGAGCCATGGAGTGCTTTAAAGATGACCCAAAAGCAGCCCGTTTTCACAAACAAAGGGCCGTTTTTCCTCGTTTTGGCCCCCCAGCGCCCCAGGAGCACTCTGCAAGCCCCCCCAAGGCTATTTATGCTTTTTATTTGAAAAAAAATATGAGCCCATTTTCGTGAAAAATGGGCCGTTTGAGGGAGGTTTGCACAGTGCAAAAAGGTTTTTTTTTCCCTTTTGGAAAGCTGTTTAGTTAGAGTGATTGATGAGAATTACATTGGTCAAGTACTGTGGCTGCAGAAACAAAGATTTGTTCCAAAGGTGGACAGTGATTTCCTTCACCAGCACATGGGTAAATACATCTGGAAACATCTACCTACCTACCTACCTACCTACCTACCTACCTACCTACCTACCTACCTACTCTCTCTCTCTCCCTACTTATCTACTGTATTTCTCTCTATCTATTTCTCTCTCTATTTTTCTCTCTATATCCCTCTACCTACCTACCTATCTACACACACTCTCTCTCTAGCTACCTACTGTATTTCTCTCTCTCCCCTCTCTCTACCTATCTACCTACTCTTTCTCTCCCCTATCTACTGTATTTCTCTCTCTCTATTTCTCTCTCTATCCTCTACCTACTTATCTATCTACACACTTTCTCTTCCTACTTACCTACCTACTGTATTTCTCTCTGTCTCTCTATCCCTTTATCTACCTACCTAACTACACATTCTGTCTCCCTCCCTCCCTACTGTATTTCTCTCTCTCTCCCTCTACCTACCTACCTACCTACCTACCTACCTACCTACCTACTGTATTTCTCTCTCTTTCTCTCCCTCTCTATCCCTCTATCTACCTACCTATTTTTTTTTTAAATGCCTCTTCAAAACCTGGGTGTGTCTTATAATCCGGTGCGTCTTATATTCCGAAAAATACGGTACAAATTATTTTCTTCTTGAAATTAGTAGCTGCATTCTATCTTTATGTCTCATATCTTTCCAATCTCTAACTGCAATACAGAAAGACTGTTGACTTTATCCTTGCATCATATCATAATTTCTGATTGCAGTGATACTAAGTCAATCAGAATATCTATAGACTGAAGTAGATTGTTTTTTAAGAAAATAATATTCAGTATGTCAAAAAAATTATGTAACTGAACATCCAAATGTGAACGTCATACACATTATACACAACATATCTTGCAAAGCAAGCTAAAACGAAGATGAACAATATCAGAAGCAACTAACCTATATGCCCTATGAATTTTAAGGCTCATGTGAGCAGATACAGCTTGCAGGGTCTATGTTTTTAGAACTCTGAAATTGTCAACTAATCAGAGTCACTTATTCCTAGAATAATTAAATCTCAGCCCAGAAATTTCTTTCGGGTACTATTTACTTTATCTATAGTGTGAGAAGATTCAAATAGCTATTGCTATTGACCTGGAAATCTCCATACTATTACCAATCATCCAGTAGATTTTAGCTAGATGTCTTTGTATCTGCTCTAGATCTTCTGTGTCATATACACTGTCCCAATACATTTTAGAGTGATCTTGGATAATTTGTTCAATCTATAACCTAAATATTGAACTGTTTATAAACTGAGAATATCATTGAAAATATTACTGAGGAATAGTTTAGATTTATTAAATTTAGAATCTTCACAGGATAAAAATATTTCTGTACAGAGTCAGTTTATTGTGGTTATTAGCCTGGTTTTAGTTCTGCCTAAAACACAGAAGGGATCTTGGACTGTTCCAAGTCCTTGAAATAAAACAATAGAAAATCTCTTCAAAAATGTTGCCATAAAAACTGGAGTTTAGACTGACATACTGAATAAATAAGTAGCTTGAGATTTCTAACTAAATGTTTCTAACATTTATTTTGTAGATCAGGGAACAGAGAAACATGAAGGAGTAAGTACTTCTGGAATTACAGATCATGAGAAAGAGTTATCAAACAGTGCACTACAAGCCTTTTTGGTAAGACAGTTCTTGACAACATAGATTACTTACTGCATTCGAAAGTGAGAGATTCTTTAGCACATTTTTTTGCAGATTAAATAAGTGTATTGATAGGAAAATCAAAACATGGTATCTAGCTTTTATTTATCAATTTGTTTCTTGTGTTTTAAATTATGTGTGAAAGAAAAAGATGATGTGTGGGGTGGGCAAAAGGAAGTTATTTGGGAAATAATCAGATGAGAAGCACCCAATCGATTAACAATCAGAGGAAGAAACCTAGGAAGGACTTGCCCTAATTGTTCAGGCAATGGAAAGTAGCTATGGGGAGTTTATACTTTCAGACTTGCAAAAATGTGTTAATGTAGCTTTACAGTAAAATTAAATTATCTTATCTATTCATGTTTCCTGTCTGGTTCATCCAGGAAAACTGACAAATGCGGTGTTTCTTTAATTTTGACATGTCTTATTGCAGTAAATTCTGTCATGTATATAATTTTAATGGAAGCAAGTAAGTTGCTTTTTTATGGAGCAAGTGTAATATTTATGGCCTCATAATAAATTTAAATCCCATTGAAACAAAATTAATTGCAGCCAATGTATAAATGTAATTTTAAGAAGACATTTAGCATTTCAAATTATTGATTAATTTGTATTAAAACTTATCTGCTTATTTCTTATATTTTAAAATTTTATTTTACAGGCTGGACACTATGATACTTGTCTACAACACCTTAGCTGTTTGCAAGAAATAAACAAAGATGATTACAAAATAGTTTTGAACATAGCAGTAGCAGAATTCTGTAAAAGTAATCAAACAACAACTGATAATTTGAAACAAACGCTGAATCAACTGAAAAACCAGGTACTGCTTTATTTGCTGAGTTAATCACTTATACTGAACTTTAGTGCTCTGTTTCTTGTGTTAGGCAAAGTGTTATTTTTCTTTCTTTTTTTTAAAAAAAATTGTAATTTCTAAAAATTACATTTTTTAAAAACAAGAACAAAAGACGTGAAAGACAATTTTCTATCACCACTCTCAATTTTTTTATTCAGGGTTGGAAAATATTTAGTTTATTATGCTATCTGGATATATCAAAATAAATGGGTTGCAAATAATAATAATGAGAGCCAATGTGGTATATTCAACCAGTGTGGTTGAAATTACCAGGCGAGAAACAATTAGTTCTAGTCCTGCTCATGCTTTAAGCCAGCCATTTCTGAAAATCTTCCAATAAGAATCTTCCAATAAAACTTCAGTTATTTATCTAGGGAATTGCCAGGTGTCAAGACTATCTTGAAGGCACAAAAATAAATAAATGATGCCTAAGACTGAAGTCTGTGGAACATTAGAACATTAAAATTTAGTTGTGAATATGGTGGGCTGCTAGTCTTATTAAAGTATTAAAGTTTCTTAAGCACTTAAAGGAAATTATTAAGGGGAATAATTACAAATCATTATCAGTAATGACTTGTACTTCTCAGGCAATAATACTGTTTTTTCTGGCATGCTATTCAAAGGCTATCTGAAGAATGTCTATGAGTTTGATTCTGCATGATGAATCCTAAGCAAAATTGAGCCTCAAACCTCTTGATCATTATCTTAAAATATACTTGAATTGTATTCCATTGTATTAGAAATGATTCAGTCTTAGTTTATTTTCTTGATAAATCATTGCTTTCCCTTAAAAAAACCAATATCAATATTTTATGATGAACAGCATTTACCATATGCTAAATGTTTATGGTATTTCAGTTAGTTAATGAGAGGCTAAAATCATTGTTAACTGTGTCCTGTCCTTACTTTTAAACAGGTCTTTTTAGCAGAATTAATGGTTAAGCAATGTTTTAATTATGCAGTATTTGAATCCATTTGTAGTAGAGTCTGTTGTATGCAACAAAATTGTCGCTTGATAATCATTGTTGAAAAATGAGTCAACAGAGATATATTTGGATCTCTTTCCTTTTCTTTCCCCTTCTCAACAGGTTCATTCAGCTGTTGAGGAGATGGATGGTTTAGATGATGTTGAAAACAGCATGCTCTATTATAATCAAGCTGTTATTTTATATCATCTACGGCAGTACACTGAAGCAATAATAATTGGGGAGAAACTTTATCAATTTATTGAACCTTTTGGTAAGATTATAACAACTGAAGAGGTCTGTTTATTTATTCATTCATTCAGTCTATATGACTATTGTTCTCTGTCCTTTATTGATATTATAGAAACTGTTATTACAATTGACAAATGCAATTTATTTAGAATAATTGCTGTAATATAAATATATGTTTAGTTAAGAAAGGTTCAATAATATAGAAGTCTCCTAAACATCTTGTTCTCTGATTCTTACAAAGATGTCATTTGAGCAGATAGTTGACTATATAACACTTGTATGAAAAGCCTAAATCTTTGCAAAGGTAATTTGCCAGAAGTATATCCCATATGTTGAAATGTTTGAAATACCTTTTGTATGCTTTTTTAGAGGAAAGATTTGCACAGGCAGTATGTTTTCTACTAGTTGATTTATATCTCCTGACTTGTCAAGCTGAGAAAGCCTTGCATCTTCTTGCTGTCCTGGAAAAAATGGTTTCACAAGGCAACAATAACAAAAATGGGAAAACTGAGGTATTCATTTTTATTTTTATTTATTTATAAGTGCAATTTATATGGACATCTATTTCAACCTGTTAACTTGGTGGCTAATGTTAAAGGCATGAAAACATAAACAATGAAAAAAGAACTCTGTATGTGTGTGTGTGAGGTGTGTATGTGTATGTGTTTATAAATCTGTAGCTGAAGTAAAATAATGTACAACACAAATTAGCACGGCCATTACATGGCAACATTAATATCCAAATCCCCAGGTTCAGGGACAGAATAATGTCTTTATATCCTTACAAAAGTCTGACAAGATCAGGACCAATCTGACCTATGAGAGAAGGTCATTCCAAAGGGCAAGCAGCATCATGACAGAAAAAGGCTCTCTTCCTGAGTCACTCCCTAATAGATGAGACTTGTTCACTTAGCTGCATTGTGTACTAACTGTAGCATCTGAATGGTTTTCAGTAGTGTTCCCCTGTAACACATATTGCAGTGATCATTTGGCTGATGATTAAGGCAGTTTTATTTTAAGAAAAACACAGAACATGTCATAGTTTAAGCTTCTGAGTAAGACATCGTATTCCTTAATTATGCAAAAATGAGATATAATAGAGATTCAGTTTCAGAAATTACACAATATATGGTTAATGTAACAAATACTCATTGGCTTCCAAAATTGGCAACTATTTCATTTTTTTGATTTGTAATCAGACAGGTAATAATGCTAGTAAGGAAGCCAATAACAAGATTGAAAGTGGAACTCTAACAGAAGCTGCAAAATCAAAGATACATCAGGTAAAACTAAAGACTGGGTCCTGCTTAAATATTTCTTTTAGAAACTTTATACATGTTCAAACTTACCCACAGTTAGTTGGTGTATATAAGTTTCTTTTTGTGGATCTCTATGTATTGTGATAGTATGTGGAAGGACCTTAGGAAATGGGGCAGAGATGCTACCAAGGGAATGATCAGATTTAAAAAACTACAAAGTTCACAGCTTGATAGTGGGTGGGACAAGAAGTTCATAAGAAGCCCTCCCTAGTTTCTCAGGCTTTAAAGAAAACCATGGATGAGGAGGAGAAATGTAATTTCAAATGTGCAAGGTTCTGTCAATATAGCTTTACAGTAAAGTAGAATTAGCTCACCTGGTTCTGATTCCTGTGTTGTTTACTCAGAAAAGTTGCAATTATTTTGGAAATAATCAATGTCTTGGAGTTTGGTGGCTCACAAAGTTAGAGCACTGGGCTGATGATTATTAGTTGGCATTAAAACACTAATATGTTATTTTGATTATCAGTATTGTGTTGGACTTCATCTCTTGAAACTAGTTCTTTTACAGTTATATTGTTCTTTTAGAATCATTTTGAATTGACCAGTATATCATATAATTACATCTAATTTTTATACTGGGACCAGTATAGTTTCTGAATGGTAGAATATTTTTAGAGCATAACGAAGTTTTATGTTCATTAAACATAATTATGTTTAAACAAACTTATTTATGTTTTACAGTATAAGGTTCGAGCTTATATTCAAATGAAATCTCTGAAAGCATGCAAGAGGGAAATCAAATCAGTTATGAATACAGCTGGAAATGTAAGTACTTAATGAGTGGAATAGATTCCCCTTCAGATCTTTGGTGAAGTAAGGAGGGATCCATTACTTTAATAGATGTTGTTCTATAAGCATAAAAATTGGTTTTTGCATTAGGTACATCCTATTATGATTAATTGTACAGCTAATTGTTTTGCTTAACTCTTGCAGTTTTTGTATTGTTATGCTACTTTTCATGTTTATCATATGTAAAATCTGCTGTTCATTTCAGCCTTGAAAAATCATTTACTTATTAAAATATTGTGGAGAAGAGCTACATGAGCATAATATGGCAAAAGAATCAGAGGTCTGGTTGCACCTTTCCCAATTAACATACAATTAATTTTAAATAAAATTATTTAGTTTGAAAAAGTTCATCCAGATTCCTGATTAATCATTTAGGCAATTCTTGTTTATTTAGGTTTATAAACAATGAACTCTCATTGTCATGACCTTTAATGGATGAAACAATGCACATTGCAACCATTTTTGAACCAAGGTATCTCAAATGGCCTAATGTACAAAATGTGTCCAAAATTCGGAATCCATAACCCGAAGGGAATGAAATGAGAGAAGTTTGTGGCTATTGCAGTAGCTGTTGCTGGGTTCTGTGAGCTTGATTTTCAGGGTTCTGTGACAGTTTCATAGCCAGTCTTGCAATCCTCACTCCTGTACCCAGCAGCTACTTAACTGTCTGCTGGAAACAGAAGGGAAAGAAAGGGAAGGGGAGAAGGATGAAAGAAGATTTCCAATGCTCTTGATCATTCTATTTCTCTGTTTAATAAGGAAATATCTCTGAAATGATTAATCAATTGGGGTTGTAAAAGGTGTAAAAGTCTACTGTCATGTATTGATTGTAACATTCAATTGGACAAAATAATGTATCCTGTGGTAACAATTTTTTGAATCATATATTCAAATTGATTACAGAACATACTCATAATGCATGAGCCATGAATCTTGTGGGACTGAAATTTCGCAAACCTGTGGCTACTTCAATGCTACCGTAGTCATTGTCATAGTCAGAAATATATATAGTGAGAAAATCAGTCATGATTGTAATCTCCAATACTCCCTGACAGCTTCTTATAAGTAAAGTCAATTGAGAAGCCAGCAGGAGATTGGAAGTTGCTTTTGCTTTTACGGCTCTTTTGCCCACCTGTAGTCATTTTGTTCCTCTACTAAGGAAATATTTCTGAAATGATGACTCAATGGTTGTCTAATATTAAATAAACTGCTTTCATAGCTATTCAGACCACTAGAAATTGTAGATTTTAGTGGTACATTTCTGACAGTCAAAATTTAGACATTTCTGCAGCTTTTGCTTTTCTGGTGTTATTAATTCAGGCTTCCAACTCTGCTCCTTCAAGGTTCCAGTAACTCTTCTTTTTATGCACTTCACAGTCTGCCCCTTCACTTTTTCTGAAAAGCAACTTTGAGTATTTAAGGGGCAATTATCGGAAAGCTGTAAAGCTCCTGAACAGCTCAAATATTGCTGAACATCCAGGATTTATGAAGACAGGTACAAATCACTTTTATATTTTGATTTTTTTTCATTGATTTGATATAAAATATTGTTTGGATGAATGTATCTGAATTTCATATTTTCTATCTTCCTTGGAAATGTGTTTATTTCTACTTGCAATATATCAAAATATTTTATTGTTGAACATCTTATAAATTCCAAATATTTTATCCAGGAGAAGTATCACATAATAGACCACTTACATTGATTTATTAAGCAATCAAATACATCTTTAATTAAGTCTTGAACATGTGAAAAGGTTTATAGTACAGACTCAGGAGTCTCACAGTGTTTAAACCAGCAGCTCCAGCTACCTTTTAAAGCCATATGATGTCTGATTAAACTTACAATCTGAACACACATCCTTATTTTTATAATAACAATTTTTACTTCATTGTTGAAATTAATGGAATCCAAGTTAAATTTTGCAACACATTGTTGCCTTATCTGTTCAGATTAAAGTACTTTATTGAATCAATATGAATTTAGTTAAACTGAAAAAACTTTTTTCTTCACAAGAAACACAAGAAAACCTTTGAAGGAAACACAGCATTTGGAGTTTGAGTTGAAGAATACTAGGAGACTTCCAGTGGTCAATGCAGGGCTTAATGTTGTTGAACATGATGATGAACTGTGATTGCTGGTTTGTAAAAGACCAAGTGAATGTGAAAGAAAACAGAATGAAATGTGTAGTCTTCTTGTAGTCTTGAAAATAAATGTACAGGAAATCAAATGTTGCTCATCTCCCATAGAAAGTCTGTATTTTCATTTCGGTATTGCTTTTTCTTAGGAGAATGTTTACGGTGCATGTTCTGGAATAATCTTGGTTGCATCCATTTTGCTATGGCGAAACACAACTTAGGGATTTTCTATTTTAAAAAGGCTTTGCAAGAAAATGATAATGCCTGCGCACAGCTTGGGACGGGTGGTACAGACCCAGGTAAAGTAAGCAAGTTATAAATACATTTTAAGGATTAATGAATAGATTAATAAAATATAAAATAAATTCAGAATTTTGACTTTCCTAATTTTTGAAATTGAATTTAGGTTTCTTTTAACATGCATGGGATGCCTTAGAATTTTTTTTCTAGCTTTGTTTGCGACTAAGGAATAAAATACAAAAAGCAGAATTATATGTAGCATAATATATTAAATTTCTTCAAATGTAAATCTAGATTGATGCACAGATCATATTTTAGGGTAAGTCACAAGATCCCAAGAGCATTATTGAATTGATTTCATCAGCTGCAAAAATATTTACTAATGGATAAGTTGAGAAAGGCAATAATCATAAACCTCAGGCTTAAAAAAGATAATGTATAATGGTGAAACAGTTCTGGATTTAAATTATAAATTTTAGAATAAGCCTTTGTATGGATTAGAATTTTTGAATTGAGTTTATATAATCAGGAAGGACACATGGTTGAGGGGAATAATAGAAAAAAGGAATAATATGCAGTAACTGGTGAGCACATTGATACTTCAGGAGAAGGCAGTTTTTCCTAAAAAAAAAATGTCCTATCTGAATTTGATAATATTTGAATTTCTACTCAAATAAGAAATTTTCATTTTTAATAAGAAAGGAACTTCTAGGAACCAGGATTTTGAGCTCTATTTCTCATCCTACATTTTTGATCTATAAAAATATTTGATGAACTTCCAAATAAAGCAATCAACATAAAGAAAGTGATTGAATTGCAGTGATTAATCATTACTAGTATTTGTCAGCTTCTCTTGAGTAGAGGATGTTAATTTGTTCTTGTCCAATAAGGAACTGTCCTCTTAAATTGTGTAGTTAACATTCAGTTTTTAATCACAGGTAAAAAGTTCTCAGGACGACCGATGTGCACGTTACTGACCAACAAGCGTTATGAGTTGCTATATAACTGTGGCATTCAGCTTTTACATATTGGGAGGCCACTAGCTGCTTTTGAGTGCCTGATAGAAGCTGTCCAGGTTTATCATTCCAATCCTCGCCTGTGGTTGAGAATAGCTGAATGTTGTATTGCTGCTAATAAAGGGGTAAGATGTTTTTTTCCAGTGGTCTTTTTGTACTGGAAATTAATTTTAATTTTACTGCCTTTTAAAATTAAACATGGATTTTTAAATAGCTTTTTGATAACCTGGCCTTTTACTATTGAAATTGTTCATTTTTTAAAAATTCACTTTTTTCCTCTAGGAGCTCAGGAGACTGCAAAGTCCAATTATGAGAAGGGAAATCAAAAGTATATGATTTTCAATTAATTAGGGTTGTTCCTGTCTGAACTATAAAAACTATAAACAAAGAACTCTGAGTGGAAGGTTGAAGTGAAAGCTAGTCTGATTTTCTCCTTAGACCTATGCTAAACGAGGAGAGAAAATAATAACCCTTTTGGATCATTATGGACATAATACTGATCTCTATAAAGATTTGGTAGTTAGAGGGTGAAGATGCCTTCATTGTCCCCTTTGGCCATGCCTCATTTTCTTTCCCTAAGAAAAAAACACATCTCTGTGGTTTGCACCAAAGAATCCTCCCATACATTAACATCTCCCAAATATATTCATCTGAGAGAGAGGGACAGAATAACTTACCAACTATTTAAAGACATGGACTGGCCCCTATGCAGAAGAAGGCTGATGACATCTGCTTTGGTGAATTGCAATGGACCTTTACCAAGGAGCTATTTTGAATAATGTAAATTAAAATATAACTATATTTTGTGCTTCCGTAGTCATGCAAAACTGCTGAAGCGAGGATGTCAAGCTTTTATGTTACATATTATAAACGCACCACCTGAAATTAGAGAAAAATCAATCACTCTTCTTGCATCCTTCAACTCAAAACTAGAGAGAAGCTGAAAAGGCTTTCTTTGTTTTGGATTTTCTTTTTTCTCTCTGTACTCAGCAGACATAAAACTAAAATAAATAGTTGTGCACTGATATTTCAATCTGAATCCACTTTGCGAAACTGCATGTGTGACACATCATAATTTGTTGATGACAACACAATACCCAGTTTGTATACATTTGCATAAGCTATAGTCAATAGAGTTAAACATTTTATATCAAACAAACGTGGCAACTCTTGATTGACTTGTCACCATATTAAAACCAGTAAATGATATTATGAAGCCAAGATTAAATTGTGTCTCAGTTCAGAAAAGATTAATGACTTGATTATCAATGTTATAATTTGGGGGGGGGAGGGATTTCCTTATTATTATATGACTTAATAGGACAATTATATTTGGATGATATTTTTGAGGTGAATTAAAGTGGTGTTGAATGTAAGTAACATAAGAAACTCAAAACTTAATTTCAGACAGGAACAATATTGATATTCTCAATGTTTTTTCATAGAGTTTGGAACAAGAAACAAAGGGCCTTCCAAGCAAAAAGGGGATTGTACAGTCCATTGTAGGTCAGGGATATCATCGTAAAATCGTCTTAGCATCACAGTCCGTGCAGAATATTGTTTACAAGTAAGTACTTTAATATTTTATATGATTGTAAATATGAGTAGTTGATTAGGACATTCCTTAACTGTTGTTATATTTACTATTTTTGTTTATTTCATCTTAAATCATTAGTTTTAGAAGAAATGCTCAAAATCATGGCTGTCCAACTTTTGGCTTGCCTGGGCCACTTCGAGTGAAGAGGAATTTTCTTGGGCCACATATAACATACATAATAGTGTACATAAATTACATAATAATGTTAAAAGTTTTCCATTTTGTGGGGCTGTTATTATTATTTGTCCAGCGCCACATGTAGCACATGGACCATGGGTTGGACATACCTGCTGTAAATGTTTGCAAAAATGAATGTAAAATGAATGTAAGTCTTACATGTTTACCACAAGACCTTTTATTTAGTTTATTAAATTTATATACCGTACCCTTTCCCAGAAAGGGACTCGGGGCGGTGCACAGGCAATTTAAAAAACAAATATAAACATAGCAAAATACAAAATATAAAACCAGATTAAATTAGTGTCCCTGTGCTAAAAAAATTGAATAAGTTAAGACAGTGCCCCTAAAAAACCAGTTTAAAACAATTTGACTGCAGACTCTAGGCTAGGTGGTGTAAGCTAGGCCACGCCGGCCTGTTGGAAAAGATAGGTTTTCAGTTTCTTGCGGAAGGAACGGAGGTCCGTGGTCGTTCTCAGTTCGGGGGGTAAGTCGTTCCAGAGAATTGGGCCCACCACAGAGAAGGCCCTTCCCCTGGGCATCACCCGCTGGCATTGCCTAGTGGACGGCACCCGGAGAAGTCCCTCTCTATGGCAGCGAATCGGCCAAAGGGATGTATGGGGCAGGATGCGATCCCATAGATAACTACGTCCCGTGCCATGGGCTTTAAAGATGATGGTCAACACCTTGAAGCGCACCCGAAACACCACAGGCAGCCAGTGCAGCTCGCGCATGAGCGGTGTTACATGGGAGCATCTAGGAGTTCCCATAATTGCCCGCACGGCTGCGTTCTGGACTAACCAGTCTTCGGGTGCACCTCAAGGGAAGCCCCATGTAGAGAGCATTACAGTAGTCTATACGGGGTGTAACGAGTGCATGAGTGACTGTGCGAAGGGCGTCCCGGTCCAATAAGGGCCGCAACTGATGAACCAGGCGAACCTGGTAGAACGTCCCCCTGGCCACGGCCGTCAAATGATCTTCTAACGACAGCCTGGTATCCAGGAGGACGCCCAAGTTGCGTGCCCTTTCCACAGGGGCTAGATGTTCACTCCCAATGGCCAGTGATGGTGTCAACTGGTTGTACCGGGACGCCGGAAACCACAGCCACTCCGTCTTGGAAGGGTTGAGTCTGAGTCTGTTCCTTCCCATCCAGACCCGCATGGCTTCCAGACACCGGGACATCACTTCGACGGCATCGTTGGGGTGGTTTGGGGTAGATATAAACAGCTGTGTATCATCAGCGTAGAGATGGTACTCTACCCCAAAACCACGGATGATCTCACCCAGTGGCTTCATATATGTGTTGAACAGGAGCGGCGAGAGGACCGACCCCTGAGGCACCCCACAAGTGAGTGGTCTCGAGGCCGACCTCTGCCCTCCTGTCAACACAAATTGCAATCGGCCGGAGAGGTAGGAGGAGAACCTCCGTAAAACAGTGCCCCTCACCCCCAGCCCCTCCAGCCGATGCAATAGGATACCATGGTCGATGGTATCAAAAGCCGCCGAGAGATCTAATAGGACCAGGATGGAGGAACAACCCCCATCTCTGGCCCTCCAGAGATCATCCACCAGCACGACCAATGCCGTCTCGGTGCTGTGTCCGGGCCGGAAGCCGGACTGGCGCGGGTCCAAATAATCAATTTCCTCCAGGTGGCGGGGAAACTGTTGCGCCACCACACTCTCTACAACCTGAAGGTTGGAGACCGGACGATAATTTACTAACAATGCTGGGTCCAGGGAAGGCTTCTTGAGGAGGGGCCTCACCACCGCCTCTTTCAAGACGGTCGGCAAGCACCCTCACTCAAAGAAGCGTTCACAAGTTCCTGGAGCCAGCCTCGTGTAACCTCCCAGGATGCCAGTACAAGGCAGGAGAGTCACGGGTCCAATAAACATGTGGTGGCTCGCAATCGCCTATGCAACCTGTCCATATCGTCGGAAGTAACAGAGTCAAACTCCTCCCATAAAGGTATCTTAAGACCTGCGTCCGATAATCCCTCCAGACCACTTTCGGTGGAGGCCAGTTCGCTCCGGATCTGAGCGACTTTATCTTGCAGATACTCTCCAAATTCCTCTGCTCTGCCCTGCAGCAGGGCTTCCCGTGGCCTCTGTTGAAGGAGGGAGCAGGTCACCCCGAACAGGGCGGTTATCTGCAGACGCAATAAGGGTGGCACAGTAATGACGTTTGGCCACCCTTATCGCCACAAGATAAGTCATCAATTGGGCTCTTGCCTGTGTTCGGTCAGATCTACTCTCTAGGCATCTCTTGCGGCGTTTCATCACCCTCAGCTCCTCAGTGAACCAAGGAGCCTGGGTGACTCGCCGCCGCAAGAGAGGCCACAAGGGCGCGATCTGGTCCAAGGTCCCAGCGGCCGCAATACTCCATGCGGCCACCAGGTCCTCAGTCGGGGCGCAGGTCAGGGTCACAGGAAGTGACCCAAGCTCTGTCTGGAACCTTTCAGGATCCATCAGGCGCCTGGGGCGGAACCACCTAGGAATCTCTGGTTCCGCCTCCCCGCGGTGGGGTGTAGCGGTAGGAAAGTCGAGCCGGAGACGTATGTGATCTGACCATGACAGGGGCACAATAGCTAAATCCCCTACACCCAGATCATTCGTCCCCTGACCAGAGACAAAAATCAGATCCAGCGTGTGTCCTCCCGCGTGTGTGGGACCCTGAATTACTTGGGTCAGGTCCATGGCCGTCATGGAGGCCATGAACTCCCGAGCTGCCTCGGATGATCCGCCCAGCGATGGCAGGTTGAAGTCCCCCATGACTACCAGTCTGGGGGTCTCAACTGCCACCGCAGCGATCATCTCAAGGAGCTCGGGCAGGGCTGCTGATACGTAGCGGGGAGCCAGGTCTATAACCAGCACGCCCAGCTGCCTCCCTGGGCCCCACTTCACGCAGAGGAACTCACAGCTGGTGGTCTGTGGTACAGTGGTCTCTCTCGACTCGAGACCTTCTCTAACAATAACCGCTACCCCCCCCCCCCCTGCCTAGGGCCCAGGGTTGATGAAACGCACGGTAACCTGGCGGGCACATTTCCACGAGAGGAAGTTCTCCCTCATGGCCCAGCCAGGTGTCCGTAATCCCAACCAGGTCCGGCTCCCCCTCCGACACAAGGTCGTTGATGAGGGGGGCTTTCTTGACCACGGACCTGGCGTTGCATAACATCAACCGCGGGCCCTGGCTTTGTGAACCCGGACCATCTAGATTACAGGGGGGAGCCCAGGGGGCTGGTGCGCGTGACCACCTGTAGCCAATGGCCACGCGCCTCCACCTGGTGGTGACCTTCCTGTCTCCCATCGTCCCTGCCCCTCCCTACGTCCGTTCTGATCGAACAACTCTCTATACAATCGACCCGTATTCCCCCTCCCGTCTTGGACTCACCCGCTTCACTCCCGTCATCACCAACTGGCCTGGCCCTATTCCTAGCCCTAGACTGCCTAATCCCTCCCTCCACCCTGGAACCCCCTAAAAGCCGAATAACATATTTAATTAAAAAACCCTTCAGTCTGCGGTGTGTCCACTTCTCTTGACTAACTAGTCCATCCTCGAAGTCAAGGGCCAAGCCTGCGAGAGGGGGGACTCCCGCAGGGCGATGAGGTCTGCCCTTGAGTACATGATGACATATAAATAATAGATATAAATATAAAATATAATATAAAATGGGTCACATAGTAGGTTATGGAGAACATCGTTGGCATATAAAATGTTTGAATTAGATGTTAAAATTGATGTTAAGATAATTAAATAATTCATATTAAATTCATATTAAAATAAGTTCACATGCTCCAGTGAGATATAATCCGGCTCTTACAGTTCTTGCAACTCTTACAGTTCTTAAGGTTCTTACGATCATAGTCTGTCCGAGTAGGGTATGATGGGGTATAGTCTGGAGATAGGAGGTAGGCCCGGCCATCCATTTTCATTCAAAGTCCGCAGGCCTTAGATGTTTCACAGCGAGGCTTACCCAGATCTTATCAGGGCTCTCAGGGCACTCCTGGCCTCACGTCCTCCCCAAAAGGCCCAGGAGGCCCGAAAGGCCTGGGCCAGCCGCTCTTCCATCTTCCGGCCTGGCCCGGCCTGGCCTGGCCCGACCTGGACGAGGCGACGACAGCCAGGCGATGTCTCTCGGCCTCTCAGGCCTCGGTTCACCCAAAAGGCCTAAAAGGCCCGGAGCCGGCCACTCTTCCACCTCACTGGCCCGGCCCAGCCGAAGGCGCCGACAGCTGGGCGGTATCTCTCTTTCATGTATAAATAGGAAATATATCAAATTTAGTTATTATTTATAGGATACTCTTTACAATTGACTATGATTTGGGAAAGTTGAATATATTCTGAATGTGGAATTCATTTATATCATTTAGTAAATTATTTAGTTTAGTACATTTAAGATTCTTTTAAAAGAGATGATTCGGGATACAGAATAACTCATTTTTTAATTATTGGTCGATATAAAAATCCTTTTTCAGTTTCTTTGTAAATTTTCCAATTGACTTGAATATATTTTTTTAAAGTAGATGTGTTTTGAAACTGTCTTCAAACAGTGTTGTGTAGTAGTTAAGGTGCTTGACTAGGGATACAAGACAACCAGTTTCTAGTCGTCTCTTAGGCACAGAAGCCACAGGATATGCTTGGGCTTCTCACTTGTGTCTCAACTTTAAAACAATGTCAGACTCTGTGACAAAGTAACTGAAGAACAAAATAATGTATTAATGATTGCACTGTACGAAATAGGCATAATGCAAAAAAACGGGATAAAAAAGGAGAGAGAAAATTAATACACTGTTTAATTTACTTTTCAAGTGACGGCCAATCATCAGCTATTCCTGTAGCCAGCATGGAGTTTGCAGCAATTTGTCTAAGAAATGCTTTACTGCTGCTTCCTGAAGATCAGCAGGAACCAAAGCAAGAAAATGGATCTAAAGCTGGTAATCAGCTAAGTGGAAATGAAAGCAGTGAGAATAATGAAGCTTGCAAGTAAGTGAGGCATTAATTGGATGGTGCTTGTTTGGTAACTAATGTGGATAGAGTTTGAGGGGGGGGAATTACTTTGCACATAAACAATAAGCAGAAGTTATCTTGAAATGAATACCGTATTTTTCAGAGTATAAGATGTACCTTTTCTCTTCTAAAAAGAGGCTGAAAATCTGGGTGCATCTTATACACGGAATACAGCATTTTTTTTGCCTCCCGAAACCCCATCTCCTTCACAAAAATGGCCACGCATACCTTTATGGAGGCTTTCAGACAGCTCCTAAAGGTTGGGGAGGGCAAAAATGAGCAAAAAACAGGGTCTTTTTTGCTTAATTTTGTCCCCCCAGCCCCCAGGAGCACTCTATAAGCATCCATAAGGCTATGCATGCAATTTTTTAAACAAAAAATGGGTCTTTTTTTCCTTGTTTCTCCCCCCCCCAGCACTCTGCAACCCCCCCTCTCTCTCCCCCTACCTCCCTACTGTATTTCTCTCACTTCTTCTCCCCCACTTTATTTACCTATTTACCTACCGACTCTCTCTCTCCCCCCCTATCTATTTACTGTATTTCTCTCTCTCTCTATTTTTCTCTATATATCCCTCTACCTACCTACCTACCTACCTCTTTCTCTCCCTACCTATCTACTGTATTTCTCTCTTCTCTATCCCTCTACCTACCTGTATATCTACACACACTCTCTCCCTACCTATCCTGTTTCCCCCAAAATAAGACTTCCATAGATAATAAGCCCAATCAGGCTTTCGAGCGCATGCGCTAAAATAAGTCCTCCTCTGAAAACAGTATGAGGTAACCACACTTGCCACTTCCTGCGCCTCAAAAATAATAAGGCATCCCCGAAAATAAGGCCAAATGCTTATTTCAGGGGTCAAAAGAAAATTAGACCCTGTCTTATTTTTGGGAAAACACGGTACCTACTATATCTCTCTCCCCCCCCCCTTTATCTACCTAACTATCTAACTACTCTGTCCCTCTCCTTACCTACTTAGTGTATTTCTCTTTCTCTCCTTCTCTATCCCTCTATCTACCTACCTACTTTTTTTAAAAAAATTGCCTCTTCAAAACCTGGGTGTGTCTTATACTCTGGTGTGTCTTATACTCTGAAAAATGCAGTGTATTACAACTGTAACACTGAATGGTGACATAGGAAAAATCTTTGTGTTCTCAGTATGAAAAATAAATGCAGGATATGTTCAACAAGCCATTATAAAGGGAATGTGTGAACAATTGACAAGCTATTTATCTTTTTGGATCAATTATTGAAAAAAATAATTCTAGCTTACTGTATTTTTCGGAGTATAAGACGCACCTTTTTTCCTCTAAAAATGGGCCGTTTTAGCGAAAAATGGGCCGGGTTTTTTTGCTCTTTTTTGGCCACTTCCCCCAGGAACACTCTGCAATCCTCCCACAAGGGTATTTATGCCTTTTATTTGAAAAAAAAACCCCTGAAAATGGGCCGTTTTGAGGAGATTTGCAGAGTGCAACAAGGGTAGATTTTTCCCTTTTGGAAAGCTCTTTAACTGATTGATGAGAATTATGTGGATCAAATGCTGTGCAAGCAAGAACAAAGTTAGGTGCTGCAGATTGTCAGCGATTTCCTTCCCAGCACATGGATAAGTACACCTGGAAACATCTACCTACCTTCTCTCTCTCTCTCTCTCTCTCTCTCTCTCTCTCTCTCTCTCTCTCTCTCTCTCTCTCTCTCTCTCTCTGTCCCTTCCTCCCTCCCTCCCACCCTCCCTCCCTCTCCCTCCCTATCTACTGTATTTCTCTCTCTCTCTCTCTATCCTTCTACCTACCTACATACTGTATTTCTCCCTCCCTCTCTCTCTCTCCCTCCCTCCCTCCCTACTGTATTTCTCTCTCTCTATCCCTCTATCTACCTACCTATCTACCTATTCTCTCTCACTACCTACCTATTGTAGTTCTCTCTCTCTCTTTCTCTATCCACCTACCTACCTACCTATTCTCTCTCCCTGCCTACCTACCTACTGTATTTCTCTCTCTCTCTCCCTCTACCTACCTACCTACCTACCCTCTCTCTCTCTTCCTACCTACCTACTGTATTTTTCTTTCTCTCCCTCTCTCCCTCTAGCTACCTATCTACTTTTTTAAAAAAAATTGCCTCTTCAAAACCTTGGTGTGTCTTATACTTTGGTGGGTCTTATACTCTGAAAAATACGGTTCATAAAATAAAAGACAATGGAAAACATATCCTTTCAGATCTTGGGAGCTTTATAAATACATCTATAGTTTTCTTTGGCAATAGTCCAGAAATGGTTTGTTATTGATTTTCTGGGAAGTTTTTCTAATTTCACAATCTAGTCTACAGCCCCATTCAAAAACTCACTGGTTTCAATCTCCTTAATTTTTCAGCAAATGTCTCCTGGGTCTCAATAACATTAGATATTTTTCAGGCATGAAGAATGCAATCTGTTCAATTTTCTTTTCATCACTTGGGAAACTGCTAGTTGTAATACAGTGCTCTAAATTTGGAAACAAAGTCCTACAACATCAACTTTATTTTTTTTTTACTGAAAAATTGTCATAAAATAATTTAAAAAATATTTTAGTTAACAAATTCATTTTTTCTCAAGCATATTCTCTGTTCTTCCCTTAACATATCGGCATTATATCACTAGTAAAGCATGGGAATGCTTCAGCATTGTAATGCATTTTGGCATTTTGGTAAGACATGAAGACTTAAGAAGTTCAGTATTGATCAACATTGTTTTTATCTCATATTTTCCTTTTTGTTTTGGGAGAAAAAACTGCTGAATGGTTTTTAATATGTTTAAGATACATTTAACATTTTAAAATGTATCCTTTCACTCATCTCAATTTTAAATTGACTTGGTGGCATCTCGCTTTTGACTTCAAAGGAGAAATTCTTCTGTCTCAGAATCATCATTCACTACAAAATTAAAATATATCTTTTTTAGATGATATTTAAGTGTGACAGCAACAAACATTATGAAGAATCATTAATCTATTTTACACCTGTAGAATAATATTTTTGAATATGTGTTGTGTATATTTAATTTTTTCTTATTTAGGCTTAAAATATATATTTATACATATTTAAAATTGTATTAGTTTTTTTGTATAAATTTTTTGATGCACATATATAGTAGATTCATTCTATTTTAAGGGATTGCAAGGTATATAAATATTCAAATTCCAGTTTTCTATGAAGTGGCTGCTGTGATATTAATTTTTTAAAATATTTTTCTACTAAAATGTATTTTTAAAAGCTTTTTTTAACTGTTATCATGAATTTAATCCTTTTTATTCCTCTTTAAACATGCTTAATTTGGGTTTCCTTAGTAACTAGAAAGAGCTGAACTTGTTATGTTGATCTTTATGATACTACTCGTGTCTTCATTTCAGTAGTAAAAGTCATGAAGGAGACAAATTTGTTCCTGCT
The DNA here is from genome assembly GCA_039707465.1 of Rhabdophis nuchalis. NCBI lineage: Eukaryota > Metazoa > Chordata > Lepidosauria > Squamata > Natricidae > Rhabdophis > Rhabdophis nuchalis. Next base: position 64,245,842 of record CM077647.1, read on the forward strand.
CCACCATCTTCTCCCTTGAGAAAGCAGGAATTAGAAAACCTAAGGTAAGTTTTTTCATCCATCCAGAATTAGCTAAAAAGAATACAATTAGTTTCTAATAAATAGTGATAATATTTAGTGATAATTTAAATTTTTTTTTAAATGAACGTCTATCTTTCATGTATTATGAAGAAATGACAAAAAGATTATTACATTTTGGTTTGTTTTATATTGTACAGCTGGTCTCTGTTCAGTGAGTAACATAACAGCAGTGAGATTCTTGATTGAAACTAAGCAGGAGGGCAAGTTATGATTTAACTATACCCATGGTCACTCTAAATGTTACAGTCTCAACAATCTGAAGGCTTGGTTGGAGAATGTTAAATCTGCAGTTAGAAAGCCTAGTCACAAATTTCTAGTTTGTGGTTTTCCAGTTCTTCTCTTTGATACAGTTCATATTTATTGCTGAAGATCCCTTTTCAGTGTGCTATATGAATAATGACAAACAAAATCTCAGATATACTCCAATATCTTCAGGGTTTTCAGATATTTTATTGTCATGTATGAGCTTTCCTGTTTGGAAGAATGTAATTCCTCCATAATTTAGTCCCATTGACTACTAATAATTGTTTTCAAAACCCAAAGAAAACCTTTGTGACTAAAAAATTTACAGAAAAGAGAAATATTAATATTTTATCGAATAAATGATATGCTGTATCTTTTTGAGGGAAAGCTAATGGTTATTCATTTAGAACATTAATGTTTCAATTACTTTCATAGTATCATGCTATGCTTAGTAAGCATTACGTTAAGTTCTTAGAAATTTAAAAGTTGTGTCATGGCAACTGGACTTATTTTTTTATTGGTTTTAGATGTTTCATTGCCCATCCAAGCAGCTTCTTCGGTCAGAGAAAATTGGTTAGGGTGAGGAGGCAGAGCCATTGGAATATACCAACTGCATTTGTATGGACCCTTGGGGCCTAACATTTGGATTGCAAACAGCCTGTGATTCTATTATTATTTCTGGACAGTGGGAAAGGAAGATTGAGAAAATAATATATAGCTTACTACATTTATGTATCTGTTCCTGCAGAATATAACTGGCATAATAATGGGTCCACTGATATAAAAAAATACAAAAAGTCTACTAAGAAATGTGTATGCATATGAAAATCAGAGTGAACTTGATATGTTTGGAATCAATTCATTGCAAAATCTTTATGGCTTGGTTTCCATTGAATATATCTTCAGGAATGATTAGCCCCTAATACAAAGCCCATATCCTATTCCTTTGTGTAATTGCAACTGCTGCATGCCTCCTTTCCATGGCAAACTTTTCAAAAATGAGATTTGAAATTATATCTGGGTATAGTACAGTGGTGGGTTCTGGATCCCATTGCAACCGGTATGGTGCAACAGAGCCGGGTGTCCACCACATGCAGGAATGCAACAAGTGCACAGCAAGTGCATGCGTACTTACCGCCTGCGACGCTCTGCAGTGCTCCAGTTGCTTGGCAGAGCATTGCGCAGGCTCCGTGCACGTGCGCGGATACCCCGATTGACTCAAATACAGGTAAGGAGGGCAAGCTGGCAGGTGGGGTCCTCCAGAGCACCGTACCGAAATGGCCTGTACCGGGGCGTACCGGTTGTATCCCACCACTGGTATGGTAGAAAGGAAATAGGAAGGTGCAATGAAGAAGCTTCTCATGTTACTCATGTTTAATTAAAGAACATGCCTCCCAGGACCCAGAAATAAACTTCTGATCCTGCCATGAATAAATGTGAGTTATTACTGAAGCTAAAGAGGGCTTAAAAACCGTCAAAAGCAGTACCGTATTTTTCGGAGTATAAGATGCATCTTTTTTTCTCTAAAAAGAGGCTGAAAATCTGGGTGTGTCTTATACACTGAATACAGCATTTATTTGCCTCCTGAAGCCCCACCCCTTCACCAAAATGTCCATACATAGTCTTATGGAGGTTTTGCAGAGAGCTCCAGGGGGCTGGGGAGGGCAGAAATGTTCAAAAAATGGGCTGTTTTTTGCCTCCCCAGCCCCCAGCAGCACTCTATAAGCCTCCATAAGGCTATGCATGCATTTTTTAAACAAAAAATGGCCATTTTCCTGAAAAACGGGCCTTTTTTGCTCAATGTTAGCCCCCCACCTCCGAGGAGCACTCTGCAAGTCCCCCCAAGGCTATTCATGCCTTTTATTTGAAAACAAAGGGCCCATTTTTGGGGAGGTTTGCAAAAGCCACCACATGTTTATTGGACCCGTGTCCCTCCTGGCTTGTACTGGCATCCTGGGAGGTTACACGAGGCTGGCGCCAGGAACTTGTGAACGCTTCTTTGAGTGAGGGGTGCTTGCCGACCGTCTTGAAAGAGGCGGTGGTGAGGCCCCTCCTCAAGAAGCCTTCCCTGGACTCAGCATTGTTAGTAAATTATCGTCCGGTCTCCAACCTTCAGGTTGTAGAGAGTGTGGTGGCACAACAGTTTCCTCAGCATCTGGAGGAAGTGGTTTATCTGGACCTCCGTCCTGGTCCTATTAGACCTCTCGGCGGCTTTTGATACCATCAACCATGGTATCCTATTGCATCGACTGGAGGGGTTGGGGGTGAGGGGCACCGTTCTACGGTGGTTCTCCTACCTCTCCGGCCGATTGCAATTTGTGTTGGCAGGAGGGCAGAGGTCGACCTCGAGACCCCTCACATGTGGGGTGCCTCAGGGGTCAGTCCTCTTGCCGCTCCTGTTCAACACATATATGAAGCCGCTGGGCGAGATCATCCGTGGTTTTGGGGTAGAGTACCACCTGTACGCTGATGACACGCAGCTGTACGTATCTACCCCAAACCACCCCAATGATGCCATCGAAGTGATGTCTGGAAGCCGTGCGGGTTTGGATGGCAAGGAACAGACTCAGACTCAACCCGTCCAAGACCGAGTGGCTGTGGTTTCCGGTGTCCCGGTACAACCAGCTGACTCCATCACTGGCCATTGGGGGTGAACATCTAGCCCCAGTGGATAGGGCACGCAACTTGGGCGTCCTCCTGGATACCCGGCTGTCCATGGAAGATCAAGTGACAGCCGTGGCCAGGGGGGCGTTTTACCAGGTTCGCCTGGTACGCCAGTTGCGTCCCTTATTAGATCGGGACGCCCTTCGCACAGTCACTCATGCGCTCGTGACATCCCGTCTAGACTATTGTAATGCTCTCTACATGGGGCTTCCCTTGAGGTGCACCCGAAGACTACAGCTAGTCCAGAACGCGGCCGCACGGGCAGTCCTGGGAGCCTCTAGGTTCTCCCACGTAACACCACTCCTGCTCGAGCTGCACTGGCTGCCTGTGGCCTTTCGGGTGCGCTTCAAGGTGTTGATTACTATCTTTAAAGTGCTCCATGGCACGGGACCTAGTTACTTGCGGGATCGCATTCTGCCTCATACATCCCTGCGGCCGATCCGCTCCCACAGAGAGGGACTTCTCCGGGTGCCGTCCACTAGGCAGTGTCAGCGGGCAACGCCCAGGGGAAGGGCCTTCTCTGTGGTGGCCGCGACCCTCTGGAACGACCTACCCCCCGAACTTAGAACAACCACGGACCTCCGCTTCTTCCGCCAAAAGTTAAAAACTTACTTCTTTCATCAGGCCGGCCTGGCCTAAGCTATCCTACCCTAGCCTGTAGTATAAATTGAGTTTGTTTTAATAGGCATTGTAGGGAATAGTATTAAGGGTTTTAAAGGTTTTAAGATTTTAAAATTTTAGCGTAGGGTAAATTATTTAATTTACCCTTGTAAATTGTATTGTTGTATTTATAGATATGTTTTTTAAAGTCCTGTGCACCGCCCTGAGTCCCTTCGGGGAGAGGGGGCGGTCTATAAATCAAATAAATAAATAAATAAATAAAATAATAAATAAAAACTCCCCCCCCTTTCAGAAAGCTGTTTAGTTAGAGTGGTTGATGAGAATTACATTGATCAAGTGCTGTTCCAGTAGAAACAAAGTTTCCTTCTCCAGCACATGGATAAATACATCTGGAAACATCTACCTACCAATCTACTCTCTCTCTCCCTATCTACCTACCATATTTCTTTCAATTTTTTCTCTCTCTCTACCTACCAACCTATCTACTCTCTCTATCCCCCTCTACCTATATACCTGCCTACCTACTCATTCACTCTCCCTACCTACCTACTGTATTTCTCTCTCTAGCCCTTTATCTACCTACCTACCTAAGTACTCTCCCTCCCTCCCTCCCTACTATATTTCTCTCTTTTTCTCTTCCTCTGTCTACCTACCTACTTTTTTAAAAAAATTGCCTCTTCAAAACCTGGGTGCATCTTATACTCCGATGCATCTTATACTTGGAAAAATACGGTAATTATCTAGCGGCTAGAAGATTTAAACTCTAGAAAACATAATATTTCTTAGATCAGATCTAATATAAATGATTTCTTTTGCAATTTTTTAAAAAATATGCTAAAATGTACTCATCCTGATAGCTATATGTATAGATATATTAAATATCCTTTCTTTTTTTCTGCCAGATGTTCCATACTTGCCTGCAGTGCTTATGTAGCTTTGGCACTGGGGGACAACCTTATGGCTCTGAGTCATGCAGATAAACTTCTTCAGCAGCCCAAACTCTCAGGATCACTTAAGTATGCTTGTCCCTACTGTTACATATTAATACTGTTGTTGCATATTAATAGGATATTTTGGGCCAGTGCCTGTGTCCCTGCCCCACGACTCGACTGAGGACCTAGTGGCCGCATGGTATAGTGCGGCCACGGGGGCGTTGGACTGAGTCGCACCCTTGCGGCATCTCACGCGGCGCCGAATCTCCCAGGCCCCTTGGTTTTCTGAGGAGTTGAGGGAGATGAAACGCCGCAAGAGACGCCTAGAGAGTAGGTGGAGATCCTCTCGGTCCGAATCCGACTGAACACTAGTGAGAGCCTATATTAGGACTTACTTGGTGGCGATTAGAGTGGCCAAACGTGAATATTGTGCCACTCTTATAGCATCCGCAGAGAACCGCCCTGACGCCCTGTTTGGGGTAACCCGCTCCCTCCTTCAACAGAGGCCACGGGAAGCCCCGCTGCAGGGTAGAGCAGAGGAATTTGGTGTATACCTGCAGGATAAAATCGCTCGGATCCGGAGCGAGTTGCCCTCCACTGAAACTAGCCCAGTCAGATTGTCCGATGCGGGTCTTGAGTTGACATCTTGGAAGGAGTTTGACTTTGTTACTACCGAGGATATGGACAGGTTGTCGAGGAGACTCAAGGCCACCACATGTTTATTGGACCCGTGTCCCTCCTGGCTTGTACTGGCATCCTGGGAGGTTACGCGAGGCTGGCTCCAGGATATTGTCAACGCTTCCTTGAGTGAGGGGTATTTGCCTACTGCCTTGAAAGAGGCGGTGGTGAGACCCCTTCTCAAGAAGCCTTCCCTGGACCTATTGGATAACTACCGTCCGGTCTCCAACCTTCACTTTTTAGCGAAGGTTGTAGAGAGTGTGGTGGCTCAACAGTTTCCTCGGCACCTGGAGGAAATTGATTATCTAGACCCGCGCCAGTCCAGCTTCCGTCCCGGTCACAGCACCGAGACGGCATTGGTCGCGTTGGTGGATGATCTCTGGAGGGCACGGGATAGAGGATGTTCCTCTATCCTGGTCCTATTAGACCTCTCAGTGGCTTTTGATACATCGACCATGGTATCTTATTGCACCGACTGGGGGGGTTGGGGGTGAGAGGCACTGTGTTATGGTGGTTCTCATCCTACCTCTCTGGTCGGTCGCAATGTGTGTTGGGAGGAGGGCAGAGGTCTGCCCCGAGACCCCTGATATGCGGGGTTCCTCAGGGATCGATCCTCTCGCCCCTCCTGTTCAACACCTATATGAAGCCGCTGGGCGAGATCATCCGTGGTTTTGGGGTAGAATACCATCTGTACGCTGATGACACCCAGCTGTACATATCTACCCCAAACCACCCCAACGATGCCGTTGAGGTGATGTCCCGGTGTTTGGAGGTCGTATGGGTCTGGATGGGTAGTAATAAACTCAAGCTCAACCCTGCCAAGACCGAGTGGCTGTGGTTTCCGGCACCCCGGTTCAGCCAGTTAAGTCCAACACTGGCCATTGGGGGCGAAATATTGGCCCCCGTGGAGAGGACGCGCAATTTCAGTGTCCTCCTGGATTCCCGCCTGTCCATGGAGGACCATGTGGCAGCTGTGGCCAGGGGGGCGTTTTACCAGGTACGCTTGGTTTGCCAATTGCACCCCTTACTGGATCGGGCTGCCCTCCGCACAGTCACTCAAGCACTCGTGACATCTAGGCTGGACTATTGTAACGCTCTCTACATGGGGCTCCCCTTGAGGTGCACTCGGAGGTTACAGCTAGTCCAGAATGCAGCCGCGCGGGTGGTCATGGGAGCCACAAGGCAGTCCCACGTAACACCTCTCCTGCGCGAGCTGCACTGGCTACCTGTGGCCTTTCGGGTGCGCTTCAAGGTGTTAATTACCATCTTTAAAGCGCTCCATGGCTCGGGGCCTAGTTACATGCGAGACCGTATCCTGCCCCATACATCCCTCCGACCGATCCGCTCTCATAGAGAGGGCCTTCTCCGGGTGCCGTCGGCCGGCCAATGCCTGTTGGCGACACCCAGGGGAAGGGCCTTCTCTGTGGCGGGCCCAACCCTCTGGAACGACCTGCCCCCTGAACTCTGTACCACCACAGACCTGCGCCTTTTCCGCCGGCGTCTGAAAACGCATTTATTCCAATAAGCCGGCCTAGGATAAACATCCAATCTGGACTTTTTAGCTATAAATTTTAATTAGAGAGTTTTAAAATGTTTTAGTACGGGGTAATTTAATTTAATTGGTATTTAATAATTGATCTATTTATGTACGTTGTTTTTTAATTTACCTGTGCGCCGCCCTAGGTCCTTTTGTAGGAGAAGGGCGGGGTATAAATTTAATTTAAAAAAATATTTTATTTCTTTATATATAATATAGGCACAGCCTTCAATGTAATCAACAATGGAGAGTGAACAGATGCTTTGATAGAAAGCTGTTTTATTACCATTGTAGACAATGTTTCCAATTCAAAGACAGATAGTATTTTGCAATGCATAGGAATAGTCACCTAGCTCCAGTCTGTATCTTGTTCACACAGCCACCCTTTACTATGATGGCTGTTTGTGTTACCCTGTTCAGCTGTAGGACAGTCCTTAAAAAAGAAATGTTTGGTTAGAGTGGACGTAGGAAAATGCAGTGTGTATACATCTACACCTTTGGGGCTTTTAAACTACTATCCTGGTTTTTATTTTCTTGTTCTTTCATTTTACCAATAAAGTTAAGTAAGAGAAGTGAGAAATACTAACCAGGCTTGGAATTTGAAACTCAATAAAGTATTTAGCCAACAATATCTTGACTCGCAGCTGATCTTTAAGAAAGTGATCAGTTATTCTAGTCATGAATAGATTTATAGAAGTAGCTGGAGACCAAGAAACTGTGGAACAACTCCTTAAATATATGAGCAGTTGTCATTTTATTCAGTTATCTCTTTCTACTGAATTTGATGTCCAGATTAGATCCCATGAAACTTCTATTAAGAGTAGAATCCACATTTCTCTGTTTTTCATTAGTTACAGTAGTTGCCTGTATGAGGCACCTTGTCACCAGGCTGATCTTTTTCACTATGCTTTTGGTGTTTTAGATTCCTTGGCCATTTGTATGCTGCAGTGGCCCTTATTTCTCTGGACAGAATCTCTGATGCTATTACTCACTTGAATCCTGAGAATGTCACTGATGTGTCCCTGGGAATTTCTTCAAACGAGCAGGATCAAGGTTAATGAATATGTAGTTCATTAGAATCAGTTATGTTTTCAATTGACTTTCCATGATATTTGCAAGGGTTCCTCCTTTTAGTAGTACACTATTATAAAAGACATTGCTTCTTTCTACATATTTTTTACAGTTAATACATTCAGGTCAATCACTAAAGAATAAATATTGCCTTCTTTAGATTAAGTTCATGTTTGTTAAATACCAAATTAAATAGAAATTAATGTGATCACCTTGTAATTCTAATGTAGGCATTCTATTATATATATGTGTGTGTGTGTGTGTGTGTGTATGTATGCTGGTATTGCCATCCTCGGGTGTTTTCCCGTGTATATAGCATGGAGTTGATATTGCAACGTTTTGACAAGATCTCACTTGTCATCCTCATATATATATATATATATATATATATATATATATATATATATATATATATATATATATATATGATGAAGTGGATATTTTGTTACAGCTTCCTGTTAGGCCCATTTCAAGGGAGGAGACAAACTTGTCATCCTTCTCTGTCCATCCTGGTCTCTTAATTAATTATTATTAATCATCCCTTAAAGAAATTTAACACACACACACACACACACACACACACATATGTGTGTGTGTGTGTGTGTGTGTGTGTGTGTTAAATTTATATATATATATAAGACTGGAAAATTGATCTGCAATTGCTTCAAATTAGAGATGTGCAAAATGTTCCAAATTAGAAATTTTTGTGCTCATATTTTAAATACGAAATAAATTAGCAAAATTGTGAAAGTTTGTTCCAAGCACAAGACAAAAAGCCATGATTGGTTGCTTCAAGTTGTTTTAAGCATTCTTGCTGTTCCATTGTTAGGACCCTAGCTGTTTGTGCCAGCCAATGGGACCCTGCCTCTTTAGTCCCAGGCCCTTCCTCACAGGCTTTTGGGAGAAACACTGGTCACCCTGGGCTTTTGGGCTCAAGTGACAGTTCACCGCCAGCCAATCAGAAGAAGGGAAGGGAGAAAGAGAGAGAGAGAAAGGGAGAAAGTGTTCCGTGTGGGGTTTCCTCTCTGGGGGTTTGTTTCTCTGCCCAGTTGCCTCGGGTCCGAGCTAGAAAATCCTTTGCATCCCTCCCCCCCTCCCCCCCACACACAAAGGCCACAGAAAAGTTAAAATCATGACTTTATACTTGTCATAATTCCTTAGACTCCTTCACTTACTTTTACGCCAAAGCTCTTAATATTATAATTACATTAGTCATATAATCTAACTACATTGTAAAACTCAGTCATATAACCTAACATAGACAGATTCCTTTCTGGCAGTGTTTATCTTTTGTTATTCCTGATTGGCCTATTAACAGCACAAAAGGTATGAGGATTGCTCTGGTATTTTGAGTTAAGTGCAATAGACAAAAATATTGATATTATTGGTATCACTGAAACCTGGTGGACGGGTGATAACCAATGGGTTATCATCCCAGGCTACAAACTGTACAGGAAGGACAGGAAGGGGCAAACGGGACGTGGTGTAGCCTTGTATGTCAAAAAAGAGATAAAGTCATACGAATTGGCATATCGAGGTGATTTAGAGTCACCACTAGAAACTCTGTGGGTAAGACTATCAGGCCAAAAGAATGATCTAACAGTAGGCATATGTTATCGGCCTCCGACCCAAGCCCCTGAGAGAGACTGGCAGTTGGAGAATGTTGTAAAGGAGGCATCAAAAAAGGGAAGCCTGGTTATAATGGGGGATTTCAATTACCCTCACATAGACTGGGCGAACTGTTGTTCAGCACATGACAAAGAGATAAAGTTCCTAGATATGCTAAATGATTGTTCCCTGGAACAGATGGTTGAAGACCCAACTAGAGGTACAAGAATCCTTGACTTGGTTCTGAGCAATATACAGGATCTGGTGCAAAATGTTAATGTGACTGATACAATAGGGAACAGTAACCACAACACAATTATTTTTAACTTAATCATAGACTGCAAATCACCGATAAAATCTAACACAGAGACCTTAAATTTTCATAAAGGAAATTTCCCGAAGATGAGGAAACTAGTAAAAAAGAAGCAGAAAGAGAGAATTGAGAAAGTTCAAACACTCCATGAGGCATGGGGGCTGTTCACAAAAACAATAACAGAGGCTCAATTGGAATGTATACTAAAAGGAAAAAGGGCACCACCAGGTTCAAGAGGACTCCGATGTGGCTTACAGGAGCTATTCGGGAAGTGATCAAAAGCAAGAAAAGCTCATTTAAAAGATGGAAGCTTTCTCCAAACGAGGACAACAGGCAGAAACATAAATTCTGGCAGAACAAATGCAAGGCAACAATCAGGAAAGCAAAGCAAGACTTTGAGGAGCGTTTAGCTAAAAACACTCAAGGAAATAACAAGGACTTCTTTAAGTACATTAGAAGTAAGAACCCAACTGGGAAGGCCATTGGACCATTAGATGACAATGGAAGGCAAGGGATTATTAAGGAGGAAACAGAGATTGCAGAGAGACTCAATGAATTCTTTGCTTCAGTATTCACTGAAGAAGACAGAGATCACATGCCCAAAACAGAGCCTATCTTCAAAGGGAGGGAAACTGAGGAATTAACCCAGATAGAAATAACCAGGGAGGAGGTCCTTGCATGTCTTGTTAAACTAAACACTAACAAATTACCAGGACCAGATGGCATCCATCCACGAGTTCTCAAGAAACTTAAAGATGAAATTGCTGATGTCCTTGCCAAAATATATAATCTTTCCCTCAAATCAGGCCTTGTGCCGGATGACTGGAAGGTAGCGAATATAACACCAATTTCAAAAAAGGATCCAGAGGTGATCCAGGAAATTATCGACCGGTCAGCTTGATGAGTGTCCCAGGTAAAGTGATGGAAACCAACTTAAAATATAAAATTAATAGGCACGTAGAAGAGAAGGCGCTGCTGAAGGAGAGCCAACATGGCTTTTGCAAGGGCAAATCATGCCTCACTAATCGGATTTTTTGAGAGTGTCAACAAGCACGTGGACAAGGGAGATCCAGTTGACATTGTTTATCTGGACTTTCAGAAGGCCTTTGACAAGGTCCCGCACCAAAGGCTCTTAAATAAACTTGCCAGTAATGGAATAAAGGGACAGGCCTTGTCCTGGATTAGCAACTGACTAAGGGATAGGAAACAGAGAGTAGCATTAAATGGACACTTCTCCAGGTGGAGGGAGGTAAAGAGTGGGGATCCCCAAGGTTCAGTACTGGAACCCCTGCTTTTCAACCTTTTCATAAATGATCTAGAAGTAGGAGTAAACAGCAAGGTAGCCAAATTCGCCGACGACACTAAATTATGCAGGGTAGTAAAAACTGAGAGAGAGTGTGAGGAGCTCCAGAGGGATATCCAGGGGAGTGGGCAAACCAGTGGCAAATGAGCTTCAACATTAGTAAGTGCAGAGTGATGCACGTTGGGGCAAAAAAACCCAACTACATACAGTATATAAACTGATGGGGTCTGAACTCCTTGCAACTAATCAGGAAAGGGACCTTGGTGTCTTGGTGGACAGCTCAATGAAGGTGTCAACCCAGTGTGCCGCAGCAGTGAAAAAAGCAAACTCATTGCTAGGGATCATTAGGAAGGGTATATAAAATAAGTAAGCAAGTGTCATTTTGCCTCTTTATAAATCTATGGTGAGGCCCCATCTGGAGTATTGTGTACAGTTCTGGTCACCATACCTTCAGAAGGATATTATAGAAATGGAAAAGGTGCAAAGGAGGGCAGCCAGAATGATTAGGGGGCTGGATACCTTCCTTACCATCTGAGGCTGCAACGGCTGGGCCTCTTCACTTTAGAACGACTGCGCCTGAGAGGTGACCTGATTGAAGTCTATAAAATCATGCACGGTGTGGACAAAGTAGAAAAGGAAAAACTGTTTTCCCTATCGCACAACACTAAAACTAGGGGGCACTCCATGAAACTTTTGATAGCTAGACCTCAAACAAATAAGAGGAAGTACTTTTTCACCCAGAGGATCACTGGTCTGTGGAACTCCCTGCCAGAAGAAGTGGTGACAGCTGTCAGCCTCGACACTTTTAAGAAAGGATTAGACGAGTTCATGGAGAACAAGGATATCAATGGCTATCATTATGGATATCTAAGGACACCCTCTGGGATGGAGAGATAGGCAGGATATTTCTCAATGCCATTTGCAGGGAATCATAAGCAGGTGAAGACATCTGCTTGGGAATACCCTGAAGCAAATGGTGAGCCACTGTGTGAGACAGAATGCTAGACTGGAAGGGCTGTGGCCTGTTCCAGCAAGGCTGTTCTTATGTTCTTAAGTGCTAATTCCTGGAATGGGGGTGGCATTTAAAAGGACCTATGAAGGATCCAGATCCCAATGCAGGAAGGATACAACTGACTGCAGGCACAGGCTTTCACGGAGGCATATGTGCCACAAATGCCCAACAACCAAATGCTCAAAAGGAAAACACCTTTACAGCAGCACAACACACTCATATATATATTACAATAGAACAAATTCCTACAACATAACAAGTTCCTACTTCATGTAATAATATTACTTTTTATTTATTACCATTTCCTTCATTTTCTCCCTTTTTCTCAAACGATAGAATTCTTTCATTCATGATGAACGAGGGTTGCATATTTAGCAGGGATAGTTTGGAGGACCATGATATTTGCAGGCTTATTATGAGGGGTGGCAGGAATGGAGGATGCAACGACTGCCATCCCAAAAGGCCAGCAACGTGTGTTGCAAACAAACAAACAAAACATCAGTGGGGCACCTTGACTCATAAGCATTTAAAAATGCACTCAGATGTAAAGGAGGAAGGCAAGAAGAACAGCTTCAAAAAATAAAATAAGCAATACAAAAAGAGATACTTTTGAGTCAACACTCCAAAATATCAGATTCCATTCAGATGGAAGCAAATTCTCCAAAGGCAGCTATCAGGGGACAAGCAAACAAACAGTGACATAGGATGGAGCACTTTGACTCCAACATGAAAGAGGGAGTTTTTTGCAAATGGAAGACATTGCTGTTTTGAGGCCTCTTCCAATCCATCCATGCAAGTAATCCTTGAGTTCCAATCTAGCCAATCAATTCAAGTAGTCATGGGATCAAAATTAATCCTGTATGCATTTACAATAGTTGCTTTATCCTGGAGTTATGTGATTGCCATTTGCGACTGATCAGCTCCCAACAACTAAAATCAATTGGAGAAGTCAGATTTACTTAGCAACTATGATTTGCTTAAAGACCACATTAAAAAGATTGCAAAGTCGGGCATGATTCATTCAGTGATTGCCTTAGTTAGTGATGGAAGTTGATGTCTTCAATTCTGTTCTGATCGTAAATTGAGCATATCAAGATGATCCTGTCTCTCCTTCTTTTGGATAGAGTACTGGCAGAAAGCAGCACTTATTTAAGCCCTTATTTAAGCCCTTAGCTCAGGATCTGAAAAGCTGCACTGTGCACAATTGTTAAACAAGTTGTATTTTGGAGGATTAATTTGATTATTGAGCAAGTACAGTGCCTCGGTCAATCCAAAATGTTAATAAACCTCAAACTTGAATACTTAAGAAAGTAAAGGCTTTCTTAGGAGAATATCTATATATTCATAATTATTGGTCAATTATTACTGTGCAGAATTATTATGCAGCTAAATGAAAAATAAAAATTTGCCATCTCACTTATTTATTTGCATCTGTTAAAATGAGACTAATAAAAAAACAACTGAAAATCTACCAATAAACATTATTGATATTTTAAAAAAAATATCAGTGACCAATATAGCCACCCTTTTTTTCAATAATAGTCTGTCTTCCGTTCATGGAGTCTATCAGTTTCTTTTTTTTTTTTATAAAATTTTATTTTATCTATATAAATACAAAGTTAACTATGAGTTTGTTCAAAACCGCTAATCTCAGAAACTACTGCATCAATCACCACCAAATTTTCACACAACGTTCCTTACAAGTGTAGCACCAATGATACGTACAGATTGTGTGGATGGAACACTGGTGCCAGGTACATGCCACACAAATGTAAAACTGCAGCTCTTCTGTGTGTTTCCCTCACGCGCTCAATCGCCCCGCTCCCCTTCGCAGCCTCACCCACCCGGCCACTTTTCAGCTCATGTCACTTGCACGAGCGGTGGAGCGGTCTGCGTCATATCTGCAACGGTCGCCTCCTCAGCGGCCTCTCTCTCCTTTGCCGCTGCCCCCCCCTCTGCCAACTCCCCCCCACAAGGCTGCTGCTGAGTCAGCGGCCTCTCTCGCCACCTCTGCCACCTGCGCTGCCAACTCCCTCCCCAAGGCTGCTGCCGAGTCAGCAGCCTCTCCTCCACCGCCGCCCCTCCCTCTCCCAACTCCCCCCCACAAGGCCGCTGCCGAATCAGTGGCCTCTCCGCTGCCGCCGCCCCCTCTGCCAACCCCCCCTCAGAAGACCGCTGCCGAGTCAGTGGCCTCTCTTTCCTCTCACTCTAGGTAGGTAGAGGGATAGAGAGAGAGAGGGAGAAATACAGTAGGTAGGTAGGTAGAGAGATAGATAGAGGGGGGAAATACACTAGGTAGTTAGGTAGATAGGTAAGGGGATAGAGAGGGAGAGGGAGAAATATGGTAGGTAGGTAGAGAGAGAGAGATAGAAATACAATAGGTAGATAGGTAGGTAGAGGGATAGAGAGAGAGAGGGAGAAATACAGTAGTAGGTAGGTAGGTAGAGAGAGAAGGAAAATACAGTAGGTAGGTAGGTAGAGGGAGAGGGAAAATACAGTAAGTAGATAGAGGGATAGAGAGAGAGTGGGGGAGAAATACAGTAGGTAGGTAAAGTAAGAGAGGGAGGGAGGGGAAACCGAGGCAGAGAAGGAAGGGGGCCTCTGAGAGGGTCTATGAGGGGAATTTTTTTCATTTAACCAAACTTGGCCACAGTCTGGCGGGTACAGCTAGTTTTTAAATACAACACAAAGATCATTTTACATGCTATAGAAAGTATATCTGCTGATTACAAAATATTTTCATACATCTCTTCAATATTCATCCAAGTTTCATATTATTTCATATTATTATAAGTACATCACATCAGATATATTTATAAACATTATCTTTTTCATGCCTCAATTTTTACTTAATTAATTATAATTGTATTACACATCCTTCATTTTAAAACATACCAATAAAAACATACCCACATATTGGCATCATATTTATTAATTCTACTATCTTCCAAAATCATTATTCCTTATAACCTATTTTAACCAAACATCAATAATATTTACTCATCCCCTTTAATAAACGCTATTTAGTATTCATTTCCAATTACCACTTATAACTATGCATATATATATACATTTATTATCACGTTCAATTACTTATCTAGCTGACTATTATCACTAAATTTCCCTAATCTCAACTGGTTTTAGGTTAACCTTTTATCTATCAGTCTGTATCTTTCCAGCAGTAAAACAATACCACATCTTCTGCCATTTGTGGTATAATTCTTCTGAATATATCCTTAATCCAATTTGTGTGGACTTCTCTTTGCAGTCCATCATTTGTAAGTTCTTTCCTGTCATTTTGAAGCCCTTCTTCTTCCTTAGTCGGTTTAATTTTAAGTGTCAGGTTGTTATCAGTGGTGTTACTAATAAAGTTTCTTTCTTTAATATCATATGTTCTTTTGTTGTTTCTTCTTCTATATCTTGCCATCTGAAGTGGAGTTCCCATCCATCTGATTCATCTTTCTATGTTCCACTTTTCCTATTGCCGAACATAAGCCACTCTTCCAAAGGACCAGCAATTTTAGTTTCTTTGTTGTTATTTTTCTCTTTAGTGCTTAAGAGACTAACCTCTGCTTTTTCCATTTGATATGTAACTCCATCCTTTTCCTCATATTCCCCAATTAAATGTTCTAATCTTTTTCAAATGAATTAGAATATTGTTGTATTGCATCCATTATCTCTTGCAAGGTAACATTTTTTGTTGTTTTTCAGTATACGCCATTGTCTCCAGTTGTTAAAGAAAAAAGGGCTGCTACTCTAGCTCAAGAAATGCTTTTAACAAACTTGAATTCACAATAGAGTCTCTGATTAAAATTAAGCTTCAAAAAAGCTTATAAAGAAAAAAAAGCAATTCCCCTTTCACTTTTGAGCAAACTAGTTCTTTAAGATTCTTTAGGAACCTTTAAGATTCCAAACCAAAATAAACAACAGTAGAAATGAACATATTTTGTTTGTAATCCACATCCTTTAGCTTACAAGTAGCAGCGCCATTTTCCCTTCTGTTGTTTCAATCGTTACTTGTTTCTTGTTTCTTTGAATCTTAGTTGTTTCAAAAAAAGTCAAATTCTTAAGTAGTCTTAAGTGTAGTAGAGAGAAGAAAAAGATTTAAAAATCACACATATTAATGAAAAGGAAGAGATTTAGTCCATAGGTTGTAGACAAGATAAAAAAAATAGAAGAGGAAAAACTTACTCCGTTCCTGTTAAGAATTCTTCATAGGTTCCATTTAAAATATCAATTAAAGAAATTGTGATAACCCATTGACCAAGTCCTCCAATGCTTAATTCCGCCGCTTTTTTTTTTTTAGGTTTCAGCTTAATTTAAAAAGTTTTTACAGACAATTTCTTTTAAAGCAGTCTTTTTTAAGCGAATAAACATCTCACCAGCTAGAATCCACTTTCACTCCCATTTCCTTCTTTCCGGAATCATCACCAACTTTGCCAGCCTGGGGGGGGGGGGGAGCTGTCTTATTTACCGCAGATTTGAAGCCCTTCCTTTGGATCAAACAGGGACTTTGTGGTGTCCCTGTGATCATCAAAGATTCATCTTCATCTTCGCTGTCCCTGCAGGACAGTTTAGGTCCAATTAAACCATCCAGCGGCAAAAGAATCTATGATCTCGTAGCGGCGGGATCAAGCATCGTATTGTCACAATGCAGGCTCCTCCCTTTGGAGTCTGTCAGTTTCTTGATCTGTTAACAAAATTTTTGTGCAGCAATAACCACACCAGACACTGTTCAGAGAGGTGAACTGTTTTTCTTCACTGTAAATCTCCCATTTAAGAATAGTCCACAAGTTCTCCTGTGCGCCTCTTGAAGAATCCAAGCATGGTTAAATATGGTCTATCTGCCCTAGGACTGAGTAGATTTTTCTTTAACCATGCCTCCTTCGCCTCATTGAGGTCAGTTTAAAATCTCAGTCCGCCTGACAGGACTAGTTTTGGGGAGCTCCTCAGTCCTTTGATAGGTAAACTGGAACTCTCCAAGCAATTCACAATAGATATTATTAACAGAATTCAAGTTAGGTGTAGTTAGTAGTTAGAACAGCAAAAGAAGATCGCTTGCCTTTAAATTGTTGCTGAGGTAACGGTTGGAGATCCAGCCTACTGCTGGTCGTACGCAATGGCTGAAAAGGCTAACCCACTTGACTGGCAGCTGCCAGTGAGTGAGGGGGCAGCAGGAGGCTTCCTGCACGCTTTCTGGCTGTCCAAAGTGCCTGCGGCCTCAAGAGGTAGAGGAGTGGCACTTCCGGTTCCGGCTCCAGCGGCGACGGGCGAGCCTAGCGCTCGCTCGCCGTTTTGTTTCTTTTTCTGCCCCCCCACGGGGGCGAGACGCCCCTTGTTTGGGGGTCTCCCGTAAAGCCGGCTCGACTGGGACGTTCCCCCTCACGGCGGTGGGGGAAGCGACCCTTGTCGCGGCTTAGGTGAAGGAGAACATGCTGCGGGGGGTTCTCCCTTCGCCAAAGGAAGACGGCGCCATTCGCAATCATGAAGAGGGCTAAACGGCTGAGTCGGAAGGCTTCCCGAGGCTTCAGCTGCGAGGGGAGAGTGAGTGTTTAAAAACTTTTTTTTCTGCTGTCAGCCGGGCTGAAAGGACTGGGAGGGGGGTGTTTGTTCTTAAAAAAAAACCCTCGGACTTAAGCGGCACTCGGAAATGGCTTCTCGCGGCGAGAAAGCGGAAATCTTTAATCCTGACTGTTTGCAGCAAGGGAAAGTGATCTGCGGTTGTTTGCAACAATGGCTGAAACAATCTATTTTACCACTCTCTCCTCTGGGCTCTGAGCTTGGGCGGTGGAAGATGGCTTCTCTTTGTCCCTGCCTGACTATTTCACTTATGGAAAATTCCCAGCGTCTCTTTGCAATTTGGACTTCCTCTGGATATTAATGAAGAATTTTTTTTCTTTTTGGATTTGTGATTTCTTTTCTGGAGTACCTTCGCTATTATACTTATTGAGTTGGAAAATTGTTTCTCTCTTGGTTCCTGAACTTTACAACTTTACAACCCTGAACTGAACTTTTGGCTCCTGAACTGCCTCACCAACCCCACCCAAAAACGCCATTTTAGAACGAAGAATTGGAAGGGGGGCTGGTGGGGGCTAAGGGAGAGATTAAAAATGTTACTAATGAAGTTGTGGAAATAAATGGGCATGTGTCTAGGATTGATATGGAAAGAATGACATATTTTTTGAGATTTCAGAATGTTTTTGAGGAATCTGGTGAATGCCTCCCTGATCTTATGAGCACAATTTTAGCAGACTATTTACATAAACCTAAGGATGAGATCAGGAGGGACATTGACCTAGCCTACAGAATTAACTCAGCATATGCCAGGATAAATGAAGTACCTAGAGAGATACATGTGAAATTTGTTAGAAGGTCAACCAGAGAAGAAATCCTGAAAGTGCAGAGAGGTAGTCCATTAATCTACCAACAAAAAGAGGTTGCTATCTTGAAGCAGATCCCAAGAAAGATTAGAGATGCAAGAAGGAAATTTTCCTTCTTGTCTAAAACATTGTTTGATCACGGGATTTGGTTCAAGTGGGTGACACCCGAAGGGATGCTGGTGTTCTGGGAAGGAGGAAGAGTGAGGATTAAAACAGTTGCTGAGGCGGAAGCCTTTCTTAAAAAACATTCCTCTATCCTGGGGGAAGATCCAGGGGGGACGGAGGGGGCCACGGCCCCGCCCACTGGGGGCCAGGGAGGAGAAAAAGAAGATACAATTGCCAAGAGACTTAGATCGAAAAAATAACTTTGCCTTGATTTTTCTGATTAATTTTGCATAATATTTGTATTTGGATTTTTTGTAAATGTCTGACAGCATAGAACTGAGAATTTAGGTATATGTACTTGCTTTCACTTTGTAGTGTTATGAAAAATGTTTTTTTTTTCTATTGTTATCAATGTATTTTGAGGTCCCGGAAGGGCCGACGACTTTGACGTGAATGCTCTCAAATTTTCTTTGTATCCCTTACCCCACCCTACAGAAAAAATGTAAAACCAATAAAACTTTTTCAATATAAAAAAAAGAGGTAGAGGAGTGAGCCCGGGTGGTCTGTGGCAGCGTTTTCCTTCTCCTGACGAGTGTGGTGGCCATCTTGGGAGCGCTCTTTTCGCACGCCTTCCTGAGGCCAAATTGAGATGTCAGAAACTTTAGAAACCTTAGTATCGGCAGCGCGGATGCCATTTTAATGCCCTAAAGTGCCGTTTTTCATCGGAACATCTCAGAGAGTGAAAAAGAGAGACTGCTTAATTGCGACTAATTACCTCAGCTGCAGATTGCCGCCGGGGAGTGCCTGGTCCTGTCGGCAGGGCCTTTCTCCCTCTCAGAAGCTCTCCTACCTTGGAGGGGCGGTCTTGGAGTATCCTGGTCTCCTTGCCAGCCTCCAGTTTTTCTACAGAACTGCAAGCGCTGCAACAATGGCTGGCCCGTGCTGGTGCTCGTCCATCATTGCAGCTTCCGTCTATTGAGGTTTGCTAGCCACACCAAGACCAGAACCAGCGGAGATGGCAGAGGAAGGTTTGGTGCCATGGGAGGAGTTGGCAGGCCCATCCTTGAAGTGCAGTAGACCAGATCCTCTACCCCAAGGGGGGAAAGGGCTAAAGGGCATCGAGAAAAAGTCATCCCACAGTTTCTCAAAAGGCAAAGGCCCCAGGAAACAGGCTATCAAAGTACAGGAGGGAAGGCATTAAGCTTCAGGGTTACGCCATTCCTCAGATGGGCGCAACTGCAACACGTTCCTCCTTGCCCAGGTATGAGGAAGGGGAACTTCCCTCACATCAACTCCCCTTCATTAAGTGACAGGGATTGTCAATCTGGGTCTTCGGATATCTCTCTGGGATATCCTGATTCTCCCAGCTCTTCCATTAGGGAAGAACTGGAGCCCTTTCTGTGTATACTACCTCAGGAGGATGTCTCACCTCCTATTAGACATAAGCGCCACCTGGAATCCTTCAAGTTCAGGCCTTCTGTGGACAGAACTTCATCTCTGTCTGCTGAGATGAAGGAAATTGTCTCCCACGCCAGCTCCCAGGGCATTGCCGAAGGGATGCGACAGGAAAGGTCAAAGACTGGCATGCTTTCCAAGTCAAGCCATCAGGCCACAGAGACTAAGGATTGTAACAATTCCCCCTGTTCCTCAGTCACTACGGAGATTTCGGCCTGGGAGGAGGATGTTCCAGACGAGTTTGAATTATCGGAGGACGAAGACATGCCCCTCGATAAACCTGCCTTCACAGGCCTCTTCAAACCATCTCTATTCAAGGCCATCCTGCATAAGGCCAGGTCCTCCATGGAGCTAGACCTGGCCAAGCATAAAGGTAAAATTGCCCCTCCGGTCTCTCAGGACCCTAAGGAAGGTCTTTTTAAGGAGAACACTCCAGATCTGGAACTTATTCCGGTTCCTGACTTGTTCATGGATATGGTGCAGTGCCAATGGGCGCATCCAGGAACCCTGGCCAACACCAGTGGGGGAGATAAAAATTTGTACTCCTTAGAATCTAAAATGGCGGACATTTTGAAGTTGTCAAAAGTGGATGCTCTTTGACCTCTATCTCAGCCTTGCCAGCAGATGGCCTAAAAGCAGAGGACAAGAGGGCGGAAAAGGCCTGTCCATAAGATGCATCAGGCAGCTGCCTAGGCTATTAAGGCCTCTACTTCTGCTTACTTCTTCACGAGGGCATCCTTACTGTGGCTACGCCAGTTGAGATCTAAACCTCCCTCGGAAGGATCTTGTTGGCGTCATGATCTCAATAAAATCATTACTCCTATAGAATATTCAGCAGACACATCCTTAAATTTGGCAAAATTTGCCTCTCGTGCATTGGCCTCAAATGTGACCTCATGCTGCCTGCTATGGCTCCGCCACTGGCAGGCGGACATGAAGGCAAAATGGAAGGTGACTTCAGCTCCCTTCAAAGGGGGAAACCTCTTCGGGGATTCCCTGTACAAATACCTGATAGAGATGAAGGACAAGAGAAAGATCCTTCCCTGTACTCACAAAAAGAATGAGAGGAAAGGTTCTGGCTCCTTCAGGAAACAGTCCTTTCGCGCCCAAGACAACGCTCAGGCTTCCACCTCCTACTCTTACCAAAGGCCCTACCCTCAATCTAGCAATAGGGGCTATGATAGAACCACCTTCGGGCCCCAGGGTAGACAACAACAGGGCTCCTTTCAGAAGCCCTTTCGCAGCAGTTCCAACAGCCGCCAGTTCAGGCATGGCAAGTGACTACCACAGAACCCCTCCCATTGGGAGCCAGCTGCAACTCTGGGAGGAAATAACCACAAACACGTGGATACTCAACACCATCAGGAGGGTCTGGTGCTAGAGTTTCTGACATTCCCTCTATGACAGTGGTGGGCAAACTCATTAGTCAACAGAGCCAAATATCAACAATATCACGATTGAAATTTCTTTTGAGAGCCGGAAGGTGTGGCCTGTTTTGTGGGAGTGGCTCAGCGGTCATGTGACTGGGTGGGCATGGCCAACTTGGAAAACTTAACAATGGTCTTGGTTAGCAACCAAACTTTTAGGCTCAATTGTGGTCATGTTCTTTCTTTCTTTCTTTCTTTCTTTCTTTCTTTCTTTCTTTCTTTCTTTCTTTCTTTCTTTCTTTCTTTCTTTCTCTCTCACTCTCTCTCTCTCTCTCTCTCTCTCTCTTTCTCTTTCTCTTTTTCTTTCTTTCTCTGTCTCTGTCTCTCTCTCCTTCGTCCGCCCATCTCTGTCACTCTGTGTGTGTCTGTCTGTCTGTCTGTCTCACATTCAAGCACTTAATCACTCATTCTGTGTCTCTGTCTATCTTTCTCTCCCTCCCTCCCTCTCTTTGTCTCTCCCTGTCTCTCTGTGTGTGTCTGTCACTCTCTGATTCCCCCCTCCCTCCTTGTCTCTCTCTGTGTCTGTGCCTCTCTCTGTCTATCTGCCCCCCATCCCCCACGGAGCCTCCTCAGCCCAGCCCCCCGTGGTTACTCACTTGCGCGCCTTAGCCTGGCCCAGCCGGCCGGCCGCTGCGTTCGCTCAGGATACTTCCAGGCTTCGTGTGTGGGCTGGAAGGAATGGCGTTTGGACGCCAGTTCCCTCCAATCGCCCTGGAAGTAGCCTGGCCGCCCACTCGTCTGGCCGCTCGCTCAGGCTACTTCCAGGCTATGTGTGTGGGCGGGAAGGAACGGCGTTTGGACACCGGTTCCCTCCAATCGCCCTGGAAGTAGCCTGGCCGCCCGCTCGCCCAGCCGCTCGCTCAGGCTACTACCAGGCTCCGGGTGTGGGCGGGAAGGAATGGCGTTTGGACGCCGGTTCCCTCCAATCGCCCTGGAAGTAGCCTGGCCGCCCGCTCGTCTGGCCGCTCGCTCAGGCTACTTCCAGGCTCCGTGTGTGGGCAGGAAGGAACGCCGTTTGGACGCCGGTTTTCTCCAATCGCCCTGGAAGTAGCCCTGGGGAGGCTCCGCGGAGAGAGGAAGAGAGGGAATCGGCGGCCGGTAGGTAGGGTTGCTTCGGCGGGTCCCAGGAGTTCCACCGTCGGCGAGGGTGGAGGAAGAGCCGCACTTGAGGGGCCAAAGAGCCGCGGTTTGCCGGCCACTGCTCTATGAACATTCATTCGATGTCCCCTGCCCAAGAACCCTCTGAAATAATAATTTTTAATAATAATAATTTTTAATTTATAACCCGCTCTCTCTCCCCGAAGGGACTCGAGGCGGTGCACAGGAAATTTAAAAAATACATATAAAAACCACAAACATAATACAATATTAAAATAAATTAAACTAAAACCCTGCGCTAAAATCCCATATTAAAATTTAAAACTAAGCCCCTAAAAACCCTAAAACAGTTTAATTACCCCAGGCCGTCCAAGCAGAAAAAGTGTGTTTTTAATTTTTGCCGGAAGGAGCGGAGGTCCGTAGTTGTTCTAATTTCGGGGGGAAGGTCGTTCCAGAGGGTCGGGCCCGCCACAGAGAAGGCCCTTCCTCTGGGCGTCGCCCACTGGCATAGCCTGGTGGACGGCACCCGGAGAAGTCCCTCTCTGTGGGAGCAAATCGGCCGCAGGGATGTATGGGGCAGGATGCGATCCCGCAGATAGCTAGGTCCCGTGCCATGGAGCGCTTTGAAGATGATAACCAACACCTTGAAGCGCACCCGAAAGATGACAGGCAGCCAATGCAGCTCGTGCAGGAGTGGTGTTACATGGGAAAACCTAGAGGTGCCCATAACTGCCCGCGCGGCTGCATTCTGGACAAGCTGAAGTCTTCGGGTGCACCTCAAGGGGAGCCCCATGTAGAGAGCATTGCAGTAGTCCAGTCAGGATGTCACGAGAGCGTGAGTGACTGTGCAAAGGGCATCCCGGTCCAATAGGGGACGCAACTGGCGGACCAGGTGAACCTGGTAAAACGTCCTCCTGGCTACGGCCGTCACTTGATCTTCCATGGACAGCCGTGCATCAAGGAGGACGCCCAAGTTGCGTGCCCCATCCACAGGGGTTAGATCTTCACCCCCTATGGCCAGTGATGGAGTCAACTGGTTGTACCCGGATGCCGGGAACCACAGCCATTCGGTCGTGGACGGGTTGAGTCTTAGTCTGTTCCTTCCCATCCAGGCCCGCACGGCTTCCAGGCACTGGCACATCACCTCTACGGCATCTTTGGGGTGGTTTGGGGTAGATATATACAGCTGCGTATCATCAGCGTAGAGGTGGTACTCTACCCCAAAACCACGGATGATCTCGCTCAGCGGCTTCATATATGTGTTGAACAGGAGAGGTGAGAGGATCGACCCGTGAGGCACTCCACACGTGAGGGGTCTCGAGGTTGACCTCTGCCCCCTGCCAACACAAATTGCGATCGACCGGAGAGGTAGGAGGAGAACCACCGTAATATGGTGCCCCTCACCCCCAACCCCTCCAGCCGATGCAATAGGATACCATGGGCGATGGTATCAAAAGCCGCTGAGAGGTCTAATAGGACTAGGATGGAGGAACAACCCCCATCTCTGGCCCTCCAGAAATCATCCACCAACGCGACCAATGCCATCTCGGTGCTGTGCCCGGGCCGGAAGCCGGACTGGCGCGGGTCCAGATAATCAATTTCCTCCAGATGACAGGGGAACTGTTGTGCCACCACACTCTCTACAACCTTCGCCAGAAAGTGAAGGTTGGAGACCGGACGGTAATTTACCAACAATGCTGGGTCCAGAGAGGGCTTCTTGAGGTGGGGTCTCACCACTGCCTCTTTCAAGACGGTAGGCAAGAACCCCTCACTCAAAGAAGCGTTGACCACCTCCTGGAGCCAGCCTCGTGTAACCTCCCAGGATGCCAGTACAAGCCAGGAGGGACACGGGTCCAATAAACATGTGGTAGCTCGCAGTCGCCCATGTAACCTGTCCATATCTTCGGAAGTAACAGAGTCAAACTCTTCCCACAAAACTGTCTCAAGATCTGCCTCGAGGCATCCCACTGGGCCACTTTCGATGGAGGCCAACTCGCTCCGAATCTGAGCGATTTTATCCTGCAGATATTCCCCAAATTCCTCTGCTCTACCCTGCAAGGGGGCTTCCCGCGCCCTCTGTTGAAGGAGGGAGCGGGTCACCCTGAACAGGGCGGCAGGGCGGTTATCTGCGGATGCGATGAGAGTGGAACAAAGATGACGTTTAGCCACTCTCAACGCCACAAGGTAAGTCCGTAAATGGGCTCTCACCTGTGTTCGATCAGATTCAGACCGTGTGGATCTCCATCTCCTCTCTAGGCGTCTCTTGTGGCACTTCATCGCCCTCAGCTCCTCGGTAAACCAAGGAGCCTGGGTGGCTCGTCGCCGCAAGAGAGGCCGCAAGGGCGCGACCCGATCCAAGGCCCCCGTGGCCGCGGTATTTCATGCGGCCACCAGGTCCTCCGTTGGGGCGCGGGTCAAGGACACAGGTAATGGCCCAAGCACCATCTGGAACCTATCCGGGTCCATCAGGCGCTTGGGGCGGAACCATATAGGTGAATCCGGTTCCGCCTCCCCGTGGTGGGGTGTGGCGATTGGAAAGTCGAGCCGGAGAAGTGAGTGGTCTGACCATGACAGGGGTATGATGGCTACGTCCCCTATACCCAGATCACTCTTCCACTGACCAGAGACAAAAATTAAGTCCAGCGTGTGTCCTCCTTCGTGCGTGGGGCCCTGAATTACTTGGGTCAGGTCCATGGCCGTCATGGAGGCCATGAACTCCCGAACTGGATTATTACATAATCCCTCATCAAGGTGGGCCCTCGTTAGAGCGGAGGGCCATACCTGCGAGTAAGGGGATTCTTGCAGTCGAATCAGGTCTGCTCTGGAGTACATAAATAGATATAAATTGCTGCGAAATCAATATATAAATAGGTATAAAATAGATATAAAATAGGTCGCGAATTAATTGTTTGGGCATCCTGGCTGCTAAAATATTATACAGTAGATGTTAAATATATTAAAATTCTTTCAAAAATTCACATAATTCCAGGAGAGTATGGTATCTGGCTCTAAAAAAGTTCTTAAAAATAGTTCTTGAAATAGTTCTTAAAATAGTTCTTAGAGTCAGGGTAATGGAGCAAGTTGGTAGTAATAAGTGGTCCATGCAAGGTAAGTCTGGTGAGCAGGCATGGCCTTCGAGTCGAGTCGAGCAGTCCCCGGCCTTTGTTCTTCCATACTGAGGCCTGGATTTTAAACGACCTCCTCTAGCCCCCAGCACCCGGCATTTCAACTCAAGGGCCTCGGCCATCGATGATTTTGATTTTCGGCCTAGCCCAGTCTCGACCGGCCCACGGCCTCCTGTACCAACCTGCATCTCTCGGCCACGACACCGGCTCAGTTGTTTCAGCCTTCCCAGGCCAGCATAGTTGTTCCTTGGCTGCTGGTCGGCTTCTCAGCTATGGCCTAGCTGTTTTACGGCCTAGCTGTTTTACGGCCTACCGGCCCAGTTGTTCTTCAGGCCGCCTGGCCGCCCAGTTGTTCTTCAGGCCGCCTGGCTGCCTGACCGCTCAGCCTGATCTCTCGGCCCAGCAACCGGCTACTCAGCTCAGGCGCCCCCCGGCTCAGCTGTTCTGCCGTTCCAGCCTCCAACCGCTAATGCCGCCAGTGGCGCTCCTAGATGGTATCGTCCGGCCATCCCAGGCCTCCGTGCCGCTCGCCCCCGCCGCTCACCGCTCGCCATCCGGCTCCCAGCCCTCCACAACGTTTGGATGCCGCTCGGCGTTCGGCGCCCAGCCCGGCGCTCTGGAGCGTGTCCAGCCGGCCTCTCGCCCCCGACCTCGCTGTTTGAGCCACCTGGCCACCCTGGGAGACCCTCCTGGCCTCTAGCGACCGCCAGGGTGGTCAGCTCACTGGGCCCGTCCCTTTTGACCATCCTACGGGCCGGGCATTTTAACCTAGCAGCCTTTGAGCCCCTGCGACCAACACAGGACTCAGAAGCAGACCGCCATCTCGCGCATACAGGCAGAGATAGGTCACTTCCTGCAAATAGATGCAATAGAGCCAGTTCCATTGGATCAGGAAGGGAGGGGGTTACTCCATCCTCTTCCTGGTTCCCAAGAGCTCAGGGGAGTGGAGGGTCATCTTGGATTTGAAGGGCCTAAATCAGCATCTAAATCGGCTTCAAGATGCAGTCGCTCCAAACCATCCTAGACTGCATAAGGCAAGGGGACCTGCTCACGTCCATCTACCTGAAAGAGGTCTATCTACATGTGCCAATCCATCTTGTGCACAGGAAGTTCCTGCAGTTTTACTAGGCAGGAGGCATAATCAGTACAGGGCTCTTCTCTTCGGCTTCTCGTCCACACCCAGAACTTTTACCAAATTCTGGTGGCAGTGGTGACTCACCTCCGCACCCATCCGATATGCCTGGAATGCTACCTGGATGACATCATCATCCAGTCAGAGAGTCATTTCCAGGCCCTAAGAGACATGCAAGTCACCATACATTCTCTTCAATGTCATGGCTTTTCGGTAAATCGAAAGAAAAGTCATCTTGAGCCGACCACTCACATTCAGCATCTGACTCTGTATCTTGCCAGGTGTTTCTGTCTCCAGACTGTTTATGCAACCTTAGGTCCAAACTCCGTCAGTGCCGGCGGGTCAAGTCAGTCCCGATTGTCCAACTCTCGCAACTCTTTGGTGTCATGATCTCCTGCTTAGAGATAGTTCCTTGGGTGAGGCTTCATGCCAGGGAACTACAGTGGTTTCTACTTCCAGTGCAGAGATTAAAGAGCAGCAACTCTCCCAAGTGGGTTCGGCTTCCCCAGAAGGTGCTTCGCTCCCTCAAGTGGTAGCAGTCAAGGTCAGTCAAGAAGGGTTGCCAGTTCAAGGAGCCTGAGAGAGTCGTGGTCACCTCAGATGCCAGCCTCTACAGCTGGGGGGCACACTGCCAAGAACAACTGACGCAGGGCAGGTGGTCACAGACAGAGGCAGCTTGAAGCATAAATTGGCTGGAGCTAAGAGCAGCCAGACTCGCCCTACGACGGTTCTCATCACACCTTGTAGGTCGTTATGTACTGTTACTTACAGACAACATAGCAACAAAGGCCCAAATAAACCATCAAGGGGGCACCCACTCCAGAAGTCTCATGGCAGAGGCGGAGTCTCTGGGCCAGTGGGTGGAGTGCCATCTAGCTTCAGTCAGAGCAGATCACATATCCAGAACCAGCAACATGAAGGCAGACTGGCTGAGTCAACAAACAATCGACAATTCCGAGTGGCGGTTACATCCTGCTCTGTTTCAACAAATAATTCAGAAATTCGCCCAGCCAAAAGTCGATCTATTTGCCACACAGACCAACATTCACCTGCTGAGATTCTTTTCTCATTATCACTCTCTCCAAGCAGAGGGAACAGATGCACTGAGGTGCAGGTGGCCATCAGGCCGCCTCTACGCATTTCCACCGCTCCCGCTCATTCCGCAGGTAATTGCCAAGCTTCTAGTGGAAGAGGCGGAGGTTCTTCTTGTGGCTCCACATTGGCCCAGGAGGTCCTTGCACACCGATTTGGTCAGTCTCTCCATTCAGAAACTGTGGAGAATTCCTCAGGAGCAGATCTCCCTTAGCCAGGAGACCGTCAGTCATCCGGACCTCCCAGTGGCTCCAATTAGCCGTTTGACACTTGAGGGGGAGCTCCTGAGGAAGCAACGTAACAAGTTTCTATTTCATGAGATAATACTTATTACTTTTTATTTATTACCATTTCCTTCATTTCTCTCCCTTTTTCTCAAATGATAGAATTCTTTCATTAATGATGAATGAGGGGTGCATGTTTAGCAGGGATAGTTTGGAGGACCATGATATTTGCAGGCTTATTATGAGGGGTGGCAGGAATGGAGGATGCAACGACTGCCATCCCAAAAGGCCAGCAACATGTGTTGCAAACAAACAAACAAAACTTACCTTATGTATTGCGGGCCCTGACGAATACGCCTTTTGAACCCATTTGGACTGCCAGTCTCCATCATCTGATTCTTAAAACTTCCTTCCTAGTGGCGATCACTTCCGCTAGGAGGGTATCAGAGCTGGCCGCTCTTTCAGTCAGGGAGGAACAGTGTATACTTTATACTGATTGGGTCATTTTGCAACTCGACCCTGCCTTACTACCAAAGGTGAACATACACTTCCACAGGGCCCAGGAGGTGATCCTCCCGAACTTTTGCCCTAAACCTAAGCATCCAAAGGAATTCTCTTGGCATAACTTGGATGTTAGGTGTGCCGTACGCATCTATGTCAAGAGGACCAAGGAATTCAGGCATACTGAATTGTTTTTTGTGTCTTTTCAGCCTGGGTCGCTATGCCGCAAAGTCCCTCTTTAACCATTGGATGTTGGCTGCGGGCTTGTATCAAAATGGCTTATGAACATCAGGGCAGGTCCGTACCTGATCCAGTGACAGCACACTCTATAAGGACTGCTGCCACTATAGCAGCCTGGGCGACCCAAGCCTCTATTATTGACATTTGCAGAGCGGCTATGTTAGCATCCCTCACAGCGTTCATCAGGAATTACAAAATTGACACCTTTGCCTCAGCCGAAGCCTCATTTGGAAGGCGTGTTTTGCAACAAGTTGCCTCGGCTCTGGACACACTGGACACGAACTCTTCCCTCCCTGGGACACAATAGCTTGGTATGTCCTATGCTTGGACTCTCTAAGTAGCGCACAGGCAAATGACCGTTGGCTTACCTGAACGATTGTTCTCTGGGCGCTGCGGAAGAGTCCAAACCTGCCTAGGGTGTATCACAGTGTCCAAGACTTTTATCGTGATCAAGAATATCTAGAGGGCGTCCTGCAGTGTAGAAGACCTTCATTTTTAAACTGACCTCAATGAGGCAAAGGAGGCGTGGTTAAAGAAAAATCTACTCAGTCCTAGGGCAGATTGACTGTATTTAACCATGCTTGGACTCTCCCGCAGTGTCCAGAGAACAACCGTTCAGGTAAGCCAATGCTCATTCTCAATAGGGTTTAGGTCAGGTGAGGAAGGGGGTCATGTCATTATTCTTTCATCTTTAAGGCTTTTACAGTGGAGTACTTCGATGCATGCAATGGAGCATTGTCTGGAGTAAAAATCATCTTTTTGAAAGATGCAGAGTTCTTCCTGTATCATTGCTGGAAAAAAGTGTCTTCTAAAAACTGGCAGTAGGTTTGGGAGTTGATTTTGAGTCCATCTTCAACCTGAAAAGGTTCCAACTAGCTCATCTTTAATAATACCAGCCCATACCAGTACCTCACCTCCACCTTGTTAGCGTCTTGAGTCGAAGTGGAGCTCGATCGGGTCATGATCGGGTTTACTGATCGGGTCATGAGCTCATCCATCCATCAAGAGTCACTCTCATCTCATCAATCCACGAAACCTTTGAAAATCTATTTCTTGGTCCAGTCTTGCTGTTTCAATTTATGTGTTTTGTTCAGTGATGGTCAGGTTTCAGCCTTCCTCATCTTAGCCGTGTCTCTGAGCACTGAACACCTTGTAATTCTGGGCACTCTAGGTAGGTTGCAATTCTGGAGGATAATGGGTTTCTGGTAGCTTCACATTGATTCTTCTCAAATCTTTGGCAGTTAATGTACATCTTTTTTTCCTCAACATGTTTCTTGCAACCCTGTTGACTATTTGCAACACAACGTTTGATGGTTCTATGATCTCTTAGCAATTTCAAGAGTGCGGCATCCCTCTGAAAGACCTTTTACAATTTTTGACTTTTCAGAGTCAGTTAACTCTCTTTTTTGTCCCATTGTGCCTGAGAAAAAGAATGCACACCTTGATATCGGGTATTGATCTCCTTAGACCACATCCTCCCTCATTATACAAAAACATTACACAAAGTGATATATCCACTAAGCTGTCAGCTTGTAAAACATCACCATGACTACTATCAAGCTGCCATAGAGATAAGAGGATCTTCTGGGATCCTCACATAAGCATTCAAGTTTATACAGTTTGGAGGGGGGGAAATGCATAAAAATAATGATATGATCAAAATACTAACCTAATAATTGTGCTCACAGTATATTTATACTGCAGCAGAGAAAGGACTGCTTTTGACAAATAAGATTTACTAGAAGGAACATATTCTGCAGCTGGAGCTTCATTGGTGAATATCTAGCTAAATGCTTTGGGCAGCCCCTACTCTGCATCTTATTTTAATAGTCATTTATTTATCCTATTGCCATGCTGTTAAATCTCTGAAGGACACACTGCAGTTTAGAACTGATAATTAAAGATTCACAAAACAAATTCAGTTAAATAAATTCATGGTAAGTCAATTAATTTACAAATATTAATATTACATTTACAGTACTTAACACTAAAATCAATCCAGAAATAACTATAACTACAACCATCCCATCTTTGCCTCCTTCTAAAGTCTAATTGGAAAATAATGATCTTATTTGTAAGCAAAGAGTATTCCACAGAATCAGCGCCATATCCCAAAACTGTCCCCCCCCCCCGCCAGCCTCCAACAGCACTCTATAAGCCTCCATAGGACTATGCATGCAATTTATTTGACACAAATGGCCCGTTTTCATGATAAATGGGCCATTTTTTTGTTCATTTTTAACCCCTCCACCCCCCAGGAGCACTCTGCAAGCCCCCCCCCCCAAGGCTATTTATGCTTTTTATTTGAAAAAAACAGCTCCATTTTCGCAGAGAAACGGGCCGTTTTGGGGAGGTTTGCAGAGTGCAAAAACTTTTTTTTCCCTTTTGGAAAGCTCTTTATCTGTTTCTGTGCCAGAAGAAACAAAGCCTTAAGGTTTGTCAGTGATTTCCTTCTCCAGGACATGGATAAATACACCTGCAAATATCAACCTAACTACCTACTCTCTCTCTCCCTCCCTCCCTACTGCATTTCTCTCTCTCTCTCTCTCTCTCTCTCTATTCATTTATCTAGCTATCTACCTACCTACCCTCTCTCTCCCTACCTATCTAATGTATTTCTCTCTCTTTCTCTCTATTCCTTTATCTACCTACCTACATACATACAAACTCTCTCCCTACCTACCTACTATATTTCTCTCTCTCTTTCTATTTCTTTCTATCCTTCTACCTACCTACCTACCTACCTACCTACACACACACTCTCTCCCTACTTACCTACTGCATTTCTCTATCTCTATTTCTCTCTATTCCTTTATCTACCTACCTACCTACCCTCTCTCTCCCTACTATCTACTGTATTTCTCTCTCTCTATATTCTCTCTCTATTCCTTTATCTACCTACCTACCCACACACACACACTCCCTACCTACCTACTGTATTTCTCTCCTTCTGTTTCTCTATCCTTCTACCTACCTACCTATCTACCTACACACACACACACTCCCTACCTACCTACTGTATTTCTCTCTCTCTCTATTTCTCTCTCTCTATTCCTTTACCTACCTACCCTCTCTCCCTACCTACCTACTGTATTTCTCTCTCTCTTTCTCCCTCTCTCTATCCCTTTATCTACCTACCTACCTACCTACCTACCTACCTACCTACCTACCTACATACATACATACATACATACATACATACCTACTGTATTTCTTTCTTTCTTTCCCTCTCTATCCCTTTATCTACCCACCTACTTTTTTTTAATTTGCCTCTTCAAAACCTTGGTGCGTCTTATACTCCAAAAATATGCTAGATTTGCAAAACAATAGGATAAAGACATATTCCTGAACTTTGTTTCATTATTTATCTCATGGTTACTGTGAAATTGTATGAATGCATCAATGCAGTGCATGTTATCTTAGCTTGCAGAGCTTGGATTCATTAAATAAGTTTACCAAAAATGTAAATATTGCAGAATATATAGCCTCATGCTATATAACTAAGCTCCATTTCATGCTGAATAAGCTAAATTATTAATATATCTTACATAGAAAAGTATCTTTAGATAGATTTTTATTCCAAAAGCATTTTGTTAAAATAAGTTTAATAAAAATAATTTAAAAATCCAATTAAATTTTTTTTTAATCTGAATTTTTAATTTTTTTTAAAAAAAATCATCTATTTTTATCCAACCTGACAGTTACTGAATCCTTCCACTTTGCTACTGGTCATCCTCTTTCCTTCCACCCTTTCTACCATCTTTTCCCTTATCATCTGGGTCTTTGCATAATGTGTGTGAAGTAGGATAGTTTGCACTTGGTTGCTTGTGCTTGATTAAATGTATATATATACACACACACTCTCTTAATGGATTTGTATATACATCATCAGGTCTTAAATATTATGAATTCTACACGTCTTTTGTTGCTTTAATTTCATCTTTTTCTTCAAATTAAAAGTTAGCCCTTCAACCCAGATTACATTTTTTGTCAACATTTTTTTTTTAATTCTCATTCTACCTTCTGGTTTGGTTTCTCTTTAGGGTCTGATAAAGGAGAAAATGAAGCCATGGAATCTTGTAAGTTTGCGCACTTCTGTAAACTCCCTATTTATTGCATAATGTGAAGTTATTGAAAAATTACCTTTGTATCCAGTTTGCTTAGAGTGACTACAGATCGCAACATTTTATCATTTTATCAGTGGGTTTCATAAAGTTGTCAGCGCTTGCTAATAATCACTTCAGATTTAGACATTCCACCTTTTAAATAGCATTTTGCATTTACAAATGCAGTTTAATTAAGTGTTTTTAAATACTAAAATGGAGTTGAAACTGTTTCTATAAATACAAAACATAAGTATATTTGGGCATCTATAGCCCATACAGATGATCCAAACGCTGAGACATGTTTCTTCATATTGTTAACATTCACTGAGTGAATCTATTTTTCAGCTTAGCTACAGTTTAAAAGCTATTTGCATTTTTGAGAAGCTAATATTTTCTGCTAGATTATTCTTCTATTTCTGTTAATTAGTCTGTAGATGCATTTCCCTTTCTCACATAGAGTTATTTTGTATGAGATGAGAGGTCATATAAATGTGATTAATAAATAAATAAAATACATTTTTGACCAACTGTAATTTAACAATGGCATTCTGTACTCATTTTAATCTAGCTGGCAAGCAAGTACCCCAATGTTATCCCAGTTCTGTTACATCTGCACGAACCATGATGCTGTTCAATCTTGGAAGTGCCTACTGCTTAAGAAGCGAGTATGACAAAGCACGGAAATGTCTGCATCAGGTTAAAAAGAGGGTTTCTTATTTAATTTGGGAAAAACTGTTAAAATATGGCCAACTGCAATATTAAAGCAAGATAGAGAGTCACCTTTGCTGTTTTCACTGGAGCAATATTTGATCCTAACAAGTTGGGAGGCAGGACCTCAACCATGGAAATTAAGCATTCTCTGATTTCTGCGAATATGTATTGTCCTATGCAAGTCCCAGAGACCAAACCAAAGAAATAATGTTATAATTTGTAAATTAGAAAGCTTGAACATTGTTTCCTGTTGAACATATTATGTGTTTCAGAAAATCTCATTACATCTTAGAAATGGTCTGTTTAAACATTTTCTTAAAATTACTTAATTTAAAAGATGATTTAGGGGGAAGACATGTCCAACTGCATCTTTGTGTCAATTTATGCAAGCACCAATGATATAGATTAATGCAAATGATGTAGTCATTTTAATTATCTATCTTGCTTTAACAACTTGGGGGGGGGGGATGAAATCTGATATAAAATACTTTTTGTTGCAGCAGAGGCATACTGTATTCTTTTGTTTAATAATATATTAATTTATCTTTATTTTCTTTTTGGTTTTGATAAAGGCTGCCTCACTGATTCATCCAAAAGAGATTCCACCAGAAGCTATCTTACTGGCTGTATATCTTGAGCTTCAGAACGGTAAACATTTGCTCTTTTTAAACTATATTTTTATGAAGCATTTTTAAGACATGAAGGAAAGGGGAAAGAAGAAAGACACGCAAAAAAGGAACATAATAAAACTAAAACACAGAATGGATAAATAGGGAGTTTACAGGTGTCATGGAATTGGGTTAGCGTTTTCAGGGTTTAATTAATTGGGTTTAGAGAACTGAATAAACTACAAGTCATTAATAAAATCCAATATATGATATATGAGTAGCAGTAGTAGCAGTCAACACAGTATATATCATAAAAGGAGATTAGGAATTATAGTAATTTCTATTCAGATAATTAAAGTCTTGAGAAAACCTTTTTTTTAATTTCTACAAATTTATAAATAGTCCTGCAATCTAAATGTGGTTTTCAAGTGGAAATAAATTCTATATCAGATTTTGAAATAATGAAGTTATTTTGGACACCAAGCCTTACAAAGAGATTAATTAGCCATTTTTCTGCAGAAGGAATTTAAGTATCCTACAATAGGAGATTGTAGTTAATTACATAAGACACTTAGTTCAGTATACTTGGTGAGAATGTCACATGTAGCCATATTTAATATAAAAAGAGGTTGGAAAGAAATTCTAATTTTCAAATTTGTTTCTATTGCAAATAATTTTCCCAAATTGTTGAACTTTATAATATTGCCACCAAATACGGAAAAATGAGCTGTGCATTTTAGTAATCAATAAAGTAAAGGTTTCCACTCCCAGTTGGGCCTGATTATAAGGGTGGTACTTGTCTCCAATTCACAGCCAAAGAGCCAGCATTGTCCAAATGATTCAGTGGTTTTGGGGTGGAATACCATCTGTACGCTGATGACACTCAGTTGTACATATCCACCCCAAACCACCCCAACGATGCCGTTGAGGTGCTGTCCCGGTGTCTGGAGGCCGTACGGATCTGGATGGGTAGTAACAAACTCAAGCTCAACCCGGCCAAGACCGAGTGGCTGTGGTTTCCGGCACCCCGGTTCAGCCAGATAAGTCCAACACTGGCCATTGGGGGCGAACAACTGGCCCCCGTGGAGAGGGCGCACGACTTGGGCGTCCTCCTGGATTCCCGGCTGTCTATGGAGGACCATGTGGCGGCCGTGGCCAGGGGGGCATTCTATCAGGTACGCCTGATACGCCAGTTGCGCCCTTTACTGGACCGGGGAGCCCTTCGCACAGTCACTCAAGCACTTGTGACATCCCGGCTAGATTACTGTAACGCTCTCTACATGGGGCTCCCCTTGAGGTGCACTCGAAAGGTACAGTTAGTACAGAATGCGGCCGCATGGGTGATTATGGGTGCCACAAGGCAAACCCACGTAACACCTCTCCTGCGCGAGCTGCACTGGCTGCCTGTGGCCTTTCGAGTGCACTTCAAGGTGCTGATGACCATCTTTAAATCGCTCCATGGCTCACCCAGCGGCTTCATGTAGGTGTTGAACAGGAGTGGCGAGAGGACCGACCCCTGAGGAACCCCACATGTGAGGGGCCTCGGGGACGACCTCTGCCCTCCTGCCAACACCCATTGCGACCGACCAGAGAGTTAGGACGAGAACCACCGTAAAACGGTGCCTCTCAGCCCCAACCCCCCCAATCGGTGCAATAAGATACCATGATCGATGGTATCAAAAGCCGCTGAGAGATCTAATAGGACAAGGATAGAGGAACAACCTCTATCCCGTGCCCTCCAGAGATCATCCACCAACGCGACCAATGCCGTCTCGGTACTGTGACCGGGCCGGAAGCCGGACTGGCGCGGGTCTAAATAATCAACTTCCTCCAGATGTCGGGGAAACTGTTGAGCCACCACACTCTCAACAACCTTCACTAAAAAGTGAAGGTTGGAGACGGGACGATAGTTCTCTAATAAAGCTGGGTCCAGGGATGGCTTCTTGAGGAGGGGCCTCACCACCGCCTCTTTCAAGACGGTGGGCAAATACCCCTCACTCAGAGATGAATTCACAATATCCTGGAGCCAGCCTCGTGTCACCTCCCAGGATGCCAGTACAAGCCAGGAGGGGCACAGGTCCAATAAACATGTGGTGGCTCTAAGGTTCCTCCGCAACCTGTCCATATCCTCGGTAGTAACAAAGTCAAACTCCTCCCAAGGTGTTATCTCAAGACCAGCACCGGACACCTCGACCGGATCACTAGTGGAGGGCAGCTCGTTCTGAATCTGAGTGATTTTGTCCTGCAGAAAAACTCCAAATTCCTCTGCTCGACCCTGCAGAGGGGCTTCCCGCGGCCTCAAATGCAAGAGGGAGCGGGTCACCCCAAACAGGGCGGCAGGGCGGTTTTCCGCGGACGCGATAAGGGTGACACAATACTCACGTTTGGCCACTCTTAGCGCCACTAAATAAGTCCTAATATGGTCTCTCACTAGTGTTCGGTCAGATTCGGATCGAGAAGATCTCCACCTACTCTCTAGGCGTCTCTTACGGCGTTTCATCTCCCTCAGCTCCTCGGTAAACCAAGGAGCCTGGGTGACTCGACGCCGCATGAGAGGCCACAAGGGCGCGACTCGGTCCAAGGCCCCCGTGGCCGCACTATACCACGCGGCCACTAGATCCTCAGTCGAGCCGCGGGGCAGGGACACAGGTACTGGCCCAAGCTCCCTCTGGAACCTTTCCGGGTCCATCAGGCGCCTGGGGCGGAACCAACTCGGTGTCTCCGGTTCCGCCTCCCCGCGGTGGGGTGTGACGGTTGGAAAGTCTATCCGAAGGAGAGAGTGATCTGTCCATGACAAGGGTAAGATGACTAAATCCCGTTCCAAGATC
The DNA here is from genome assembly GCA_039707465.1 of Rhabdophis nuchalis. Lineage (NCBI taxonomy): Eukaryota > Metazoa > Chordata > Lepidosauria > Squamata > Natricidae > Rhabdophis > Rhabdophis nuchalis. Next base: position 64,282,937 of record CM077647.1, read on the forward strand.
ACTAATCCAGTGTCCAGAGACAAAAATCAGATCCAGCGTGTGTCCTCCCTCGTGAGGGAACTACTGAACTACTTGGGTCAGGTCCATGGCCGTCATGGAAGCCATGAACTCCCGAGCTGCCTCGGATGTCTCGCCCGCCGATGGCAGGTTAATGTCCCCCATGACCATAAGTCTGGGGGTCTCCACCGCCATCGCGGCGATCACCTCGAGTAGCTCGGGCAGGGCTGCTGTTACATAGCAGGGAGCCAGGTATACAACCAGCAAGCCCAACTGCCTTCCTAGGCCCCACTTCACGAAGAGGGACTCATAGTCGGTCGTCTGAGGCACAGTGGTCTCCTTCGGCTCCAGACTTTCCTTAACGATAACCCCCAACCCCCCCACCCCTGCCTAGGGCCCTAGGTTGATGAAATGCACGGTAACCTGGTGGGCACATTTCCACGAGGGGTAGACCCCCCTCGGGGCCCAACCAGGTCTCCGTAATTCCCACCAGGTCCGGGTCCCCCTCTGACACAAGGTCATTTATGAGGGGGGCTTTGTTCACCACGGACCTGGCGTTGCAGAACATCAACCTAGGGCCCCGGCTCTGTAATCCCTGACCGCCTAGCCCACGAGTGGAGCACAGGGTGTTGGGGCAAGCGATCGCTCGTAGCCAGCAACCACGAGCCCCCAACCCACAATGGACATCCTGTCTCCCACCGCCCCTGCCCCTCCCTAAGACCAACCGAATGGGACGGCCCTCAACAGAGACGACCCCTGATCCCCCCTCCCTAATGGACTCCTCCGTTATCCCACTTCCGCCAGCCGGCCCTATAACTTGACCCCCCTCTGACTGCATAAACCCTCCCTCCACCCCAGAACCCCTTAAAAGTCGAATTAAAAATTTGCATAAAAACCCCCTTAGTTTGCGCCTCGCCCACCTCTCAGGATCTATCAATCCATCCTCGAGGTGGGCCCGTGTTAGATAAGGGGGCCAGACCTGCGAGAGGGGAAACTCTCGCAAGCCAAGGAGCTCTGTTCTGGAGTACGACAATAGCATAGTAACGGCACTGGTTCTAAAAAGGAGGGGGGGAAATCGTCTAAGATGTTACAATGCAAGTCAGAGTTAATACAGCAAGCTAAAACTTAAAAGCGTGAAGGGGGTGGGGTTTGGGGAAGCAAAAAATGCTGTATTCAATGTATAAGACGCACCCATATTTTCAGCCTCTTTAGAGGAAAAAGGTGCGTGTTACCCTCCGAAAAATACGGTAATTTGGAACCACTTTACTTTACTTTATTCAGATTTATACCCCGCACCTTCTCCAAAAAGGACCCAGGGCGGCGCACAGGAAATTTAAAAAACATAACAAATATAACAAAGGTACAAAATTTTAAAAAACTATTAAATATTAAATATATCCTGTGCTAAAATTGTATAAAATCCCCCAATCTAAAAATGGTCAAAACGGGAGGTTATGCTAGGCCGGCTTGTTGGAAAAGGTGCGTCTTAAGATGCTGGCGGAAGAGGCGGAGGTCTGAGATGGTACGTAGTTCGGGGGGCAGGTCGTTCCAGAGGGTAGGGCCCGCCACAGAGAAGGCCATTCCCCTGGGTGTCGCCAACCGGCATTGCCCGGCCGACGGCACCCTGAGAAGGCCCTCTCTGTGGGAGCGGATTGGACGGAGGGATGTATGGGGCAGAAGACGGTCTCGCATATAACTAGGCCCCGAGCCATGGAGCGCTTTGAAGATGGTCGTCAAAACCTTGAAGCGCACCCGAAAGGCCACAGGCAGCCAGTGCAGCTCGCGCTGGAGAGGTGTTATGTGGGAGAACCTAGAGGCTCCCATAATCACCTGCGCAGCCGCATTCTGGACTAGCTGTAGCTTTCAAGTGCACCTCAAGGGAAGCCCCATGTAGAGAGTGTTACAATAGTCAAGTCGGGATGTCACGAGTGCCTGACTGTGCGAAGGGCAGCCCGGTGCAGTAAGGGGCGCAAGTGGCTCATCAGGCGTACCTGATAGAACGCCCCCCTGGCCACGGCCGCCACATGGTCCTCCATGGACAGCCGGGAATCCAGGAGGACACCCAAATTGCGCGACCTCTCCACAGGGGCCAATGTTTCGCCCCCAATGGCCAGAGTTGGTTACCTGGCTGAACCGGGGTGCTGGAAACCACAGCCACTCAGTCTTGGATGGGTTTAGTCTGAGTTTGTTACTACCCACCCAGATCCGTACGGCCTCAAAACACCGGGACAACACCTCGGCGGCATCGTTGGGATGGTCTGGGGTGGATATGTACAGCTGAGTATCATCAGCGTACAGATGATATCCCACCCCAAAACCACGGATGATCTCGCCCAGCGGCTTCATATAGGTGTTGAACAGGAGGGGCGAGAGGACCGACCCCTGAGGAACCCCGCATAAGAGGGGTCTCGAGGCCGACCTCTGCCCCCCTGCCAACACACATTGCGACCAACCAGAGAGATAGGACGAGAACCACTGTAATACGGTGCCTCCCAGCCCCAACTCCCCCAGTTGGTGCAATAGGATACCATGGTCGATGGTATCAAAAGCTGCTGAGAGGTCTAACTAGGATAGATGAACATCCCCTATCCCGCGTCTTCCAGAGATCATCCACCAACGCGACCAATGCAGTCTCGGTGCTGTGACCAGGTCGGAAGCCGGACTGGCGCGGGTCTAGATAATCAATTTCCTCCAGGTGTCGCGGAAACTGTTGGGCCACCACTCTTTCTACAACCTTCGCTAAAAAGTGAAGGTTGGAGACCGGAGGGTAATTTTCCAACAATGCTGGGTCCAGGGAAAGCTTCTTGAGGAGGGGCCTCACCACCACCTCTTTCAAGATGGCAGGCAAGAACCCCTCACTCAAAGAAGCGTTCACAATATCCTGGAGCCAGCCTTGTGTCACCTCCCAGGATGCCAGTACAAGCCAGGAGGGACACGGGTCTAATAAATATGTGGTGGCCTTAAGTCTCCTTGACAATCTGTCCATATCCTCGGTAGTAACAAAGTCAAACTCCTCCCAAGATGGTGTCTCAAGAACAGCCTCGGACAATCCGACCGGACCACTCTCAATGGAGGGCAACTCGTTCCGAATCCAAGTGATTTTGTCCTGCAGATATATTCCAAATTCCTCTGCTCGTCCCTGTAGAGGGGCTTCCCGCGGCCTCTGGTGAAGGAGGGAGCGGGTCACCCCAAACAGGGCGGCAGGGCAGTTATCTGCGGATGCAATAAGGGTGGCACAATATTCACGTTTGGCCACCCTTATCGCCACTAAGTAAGTCCTAATATGGGCTCTCACTAATATTCGGTCGGCTTCGGAGCGAGAAGATCTCCATCTGCTCTCTAGGCGTCTCTTGCGGCGTTTCATCTCCCTCAGCTCCTCGGTAAACCGAGGAGCCTGGGTGATTCGGCGCCGCATGAGAGGCCGCAAGGGTGCGACTCGGTCCAAGGCCCCCGTGGCCGCACTCAACCATGCGGCCACTAGTTCCTCAGTCGAGTCGCGGGGCAAGATCACAGGTATTGGCCCAAACTCCCCCTGGAACCTATCAGGGTCCATCAGGAGCCTGGGGCGGAACCATCTGGGAATCTCAGGTTCCACCTCCCCGCGGTGGGGTGTAGCGATTGGAAAGTCCAGCCGAAGGAGAGCGTGATCTGTCCATGACAAGGGTAAGATGACTAGGTCCCCTATTCCCAGATCACCTCTCCACTGTCCCGAGACGAAGATTAAATCCAGGGTGTGTCCTCCCTCGTGAGTGAGGTCTAAAACTACCTGGGTCAGGTCCATGGCCGTCATGGAGGCCATGAACTCCCGAGCTACTCCGGAAGTTTCGCCTACTGACGGCAGGTTAAAATCCCCCATGACCAACAGTCTGGGGGTCTCAACCGCCGCCTCGGCTATCACCTCCAGGAGCTTGGGCAGGGCTGTTGTTACATAGCGGGGAGCCAGGTATACAACTAACACGCCCAACTGCCTCCCTAGGCCCCATTTCACGAAGAGGGACTCACACCCGGTCGTCTGAGGGATTGTGGTCTCCTTCGGCTCAAGACCTTCCCTAATCATAATCGCCACCCCCCACCCCTTCCTAGGGCCCTAGGCTGATGAAAGGCTCGGTAGCCTGGTGGGCACATTTCTACGAGGGGTAATCCTCCCTCGTGGCCCAACCAGGTTTCCGTTATACCCACCAGGTCCGGGTCCCCCTCTGACACAAGGTCATAAATGAGGGGGGCTTTTTGTACCACGGACCTGGTGTTGCATAACATCAGCCTAGGGCCCCGGCTCTGTGGTCCTTGACCTCCTAGTATGCGATGGAGCTTGGGGGGTTGGAGCGTGTGACCGCCCGTAGCCAGCGGCCACGGTCCTCCAACAGATAATGCCCGTCCCGTCTCCCACCGCCTCTGCCCCTCCCCAGGACCGATCTGATGGGAAATACCTCTGTGGGAACAATCCCCCCTCCTCCGTTTCCCTACTTCCACCGGCCGGCCCTATAGCTTGTCGCACCCCCCCGCCTGACTGATCCCCCCCTCCTCCCTAGAACCCTCTAAAAACCGAATTAAAAATTTAAATAAAAACCCCCTAAGTTTGCGCTTTGCCCACCTCTCAGGAGCAATCGCTCCATCCTCGAGGTGGGCCCGTGTTAGACTAGGGGGCCAGGCCTGCGAGGGGGGAGACTCTCGCAGGCAAAGGAGATGAACCACAATTCATCTTGAGTTGTTGCAAAGGAGATGAACCACAAAGGAGATGAACCACAATTCATCTTGAGTTGTTAAGAATGAAAGACGATTCCAATTACCAAAGGCTTACACTGCATCAAGAAAGATTATAGTTGCCCTCTCATCTTATCAATAACATTCAAGATACAGCTGACATTGTCTGTCATCTATTTCTTTGGAACAAATCCAGTCTGAACAGAAAGTATTAATTTGGTTTTTAAAAAATCCTTTTTTTGCAAGTATTCTGGTCTGTATCATTAATGAAGTACGCCTATACGATTCTGAATAGTTGTCATTTTCTTTCCTTATAGATCAGAGAAATGAAAGCTTCTTTCCATAACATAGGGAGTTCTTGACTTCATTAATTATCTAGGATAGTGAACTAATCAACATTTCTTGGAAACATTTGTAGTATATTGTGGAAATGTCATCAAATCTGGGAGATTTGCTTAATTTCTGTTTTCTGATTGCTTCCATAGATTTATGTTTGGTTACGTGTTAAGAATTTCATTTTTGTTGATCTATAAATTTTACTATATTCAAGAATTCCTTAATCTTTCTGGATAAAATCTCTGTTTACTATATAATTTTGAATTATATTTAAAAAATTGCCACGTGATATCCTTGTCTAGTTTGCATTTCTAATTCAGTACCAAATATAATTAATAATTCTTTGGTCTTGTTCATTTCATAGTTGGCAAATCAACAATTTGCTTGATTAGGTGTTTTTTCCAAAATATTTAGCTTTGATAAAATTTGAGTAGGATTCATATATTAAGGTACTCATTTCATTCCATTAGAGCTAGTTAATTATGAATTATTTTAATTCATTATACTAAATTCACAATTGGATTATAGTTGTGATTTATTTGCTTTAAGTGCATTTAACAATACATCCTGTTATTAGTTCTTTAAAAATTCTTTAGTTGAGTCCCTATGCAGTAGATAAATAATCTTAAATTGATTTTGAAGAAACGATACCTCTTGACACTTCAATTTGAAGTCATTTTGTAATCATAAAAGTTTCTCTAACTTAGTCTGGAGGGTCTTTTATTTAATTGTTGTTAGAATGATTGCATATGTAGGCCTGTAACCTCTTGTCTAGATTGATGAGTTAGTATTCAAGCTCATATCAATTCTAAAGTAAGTTTATAAACTGAAGACCAGGAGGTGTATTTTTATCAATGTTTATTTTTTCATTTTTTATATTCCACTTTATTATTTTCACAAATAACTCAAAGCATGAACATATATCCCACACACCTTTCTCCTATTTTCCCACAATAACACTGTGAAATCTATTTGTATCTCTACAAATTGAAAAGAGATAATAGTGACATTATTCATATTTTGAGGCAATGGTTCCTTTTAGATAACGCAGGTGTATCTTTGGAGGAAAAAGTGTTTCCCTCTGCAATTTCAAAAATTTACTGGCAGCTGAATTTTGTGAAGTGTGCCTGATATTTCATAGACTTGTCACATATCAGATCTTAATAAATTTTGAAATTGTTTTAGGCAATACTCAACTGGCATTGCAAATCATCAAAAGAAACCAGCTTCTCCCTTCAGTGAAAATGCTCTCTGAAATACGAAAGAAACCTGTATTCCAACCTCCTCACTTGGTTCAACCTATTCAGATGCCAACATTCACCACTGTTCAGAGGAAGTGAACCTCTATAAATAGAATGGCCCTTTTGAGGGAGTACTTAAGATGTGTTTTGTAATTTTGAAAAAATGTTTTAACTACATATATCATACATTAAGGTTTTTTATTATAAAATAAAATATATAGAAAGACTTAAGATTCATTTTATTTTGTTCAGGTTATTACTTATGATGTTTATTGGTACTGTGAATCTCTTATCCATTCAAAATGATATAGCATTTTGCATTGCCCCCAAGAAACGCCTTGGATTTTTCTGTGAAAGAATTAAGGTTAGTTTGAGGAAGCCATTGCACAACTGAAGCAAGTATAGTTATATTACAGTAAAGATAGCCCTCAATTCACAACCACAATTGGGATTGGATTTTTAGTTACTAAATAGTGCAGTCATTGAGTCATCACATTGAGTCACAAATTTTATAACCATCTTTACTGTGTTCATTAAGTGCATCATGTATACATCTGGCTTCCCCAATTGACATTCTTGACAAGCCAGCTAGGAAGATCACAAATAGCAATAATGTGATTGAAAAACGTTGTAACCAATGTTGTCAAGCACCTGAATTGTGATCATATGATTGCGTGGATGGTGCAACAGCTTTGACTAAGAATGGATAACCTTTTCCAAGTTTGCACCATTGTTTGTTGATTATCCATCATAAATTTGAACCATTGTTTATTGAACAGGGCTACATATGGCAGCAATTCCATGAAAATGAGTTTTTGACTCTTGGTGTAAAAATAATTTTAAAGACAAAGTTTGGCACTATTAAAAATAACTTGGGATTTTGCAAAAAAAATAATTGATTTTTCATTGTATTGGATCTATCCTTGTCCAAACAGAATCTTCTGCTATGTCACCAAGTAAAAATCAGCAGAAATAGCATTCTTGAATTATCTCAGAATCGTAGGAAATCTAAATGTTCTGCTGGTTCATGAAAACAACTTTTGAGTATACTAAAAATATTGCCCAAGACAGTGAGCCTTGTTAATTGCTTAGGTCAAGAATGAGGAAAAAACACAGCAAGTTATAGTGCTACGGCAACAAGGGACAAGGGTTGTAGGAGAAAAACATATATTAGCCTTACCCTACAAGCCCATAAAGTGGCAGGTTCTCCTTCACCCAAAACCCAGAACCACAGCTGATCCAAAAATGATGATTTATTCTAGAACTAAAACAGAAAATTTTCTATTTCATACAAGCCCCTACTGATCTGTTGAAATTCAGTCTAGTTATATAAAATATTTGACTGTTGTCAAAACTTTAAATATGTTACCGATGGTATTAAGCACATGCTTCTTTGACTCTAAGAAGCAGATATTTGTCACTTTGTCATTACAATGTCATGTAATTGCAGCTTAACAGTAGAGGTACAAATGCTTCAAATTAAAAAGGGCTGTAATTTGTTATATCAGGCAATGTAATATATGAATAAAAGTATTAACAGGGAAAGAAACAGGTGTTACCGATCATACAGATGTGAAAAGATATGGGCAACTGTTTTTGGAAGTGGAAAAAAAGACAAACAACATTTGAAGTGAAACTCACATTTATTTAATTAAACAAAATAAAATAAACTGCATAGAAACATTTTTAAAGTCCATGGAGACCATGACTTTGTTTTAAGGCTGCTAGTAGCTGATACATCATCTCCTTGCTACATCCTTCAGCCTTCTCCATGGACCACAAAGATACATTCAGAAGCCTCCATTTGAAAAAAACCACAAGTTATAACATTTTAGCTTGTCCAAATAAAGCTTGTGCCTCACCTTTCTCATATCACTCTAATCCAACAGCAATAGTTGGGATGACCAAATTTTAAAAATTGACATCTTATAATTGAGAAAATAACCTTGGCAAATCCAGCAATAATACACAGAAAGGGCTCTAGAAGAATCTATGTTTTCTTTTAACAAATCTGATGTGTGTTTGGCAGTAAATGAACCACTAAAAATTCAATTTGCTTTAAAAAAATAGTGTATTTTCCAAAGCTAGTCAGAATCTTAAGTAGTTCCCATTTTTTAAAAATGGGAGAAAATGTTTTTTTGTTAAGACTAATCAATGGAGGATTTGGTCCGCAGAGCTTCTATGCTGATTTTTAATTTTTTTTTGGTCTTGGACCAACCATAGGGCTTAGGCACAGAAAATACTGGAAATGCTTTTTTCAAGAAAATAATCCCAAAGGCATGTCATACTACTGCTATTTTAAAAATAAAAAAGGGGGGGGGGATTAACACTAGATAAACAGATATGTAACAGGTGAGGCACAATACAACAAATATCACATACAAAGTAGGAAAAGCCATCAGTTTGTATGAGTGAACACACATTACATAACCTATTTAAAAATGTATGCATGTATATATACACACACACATACGTGTGTGTGTGTGTGTGTGTGTGTGTGTGTGTGTGTGTATGAGGGGAAGCTACAAAAAAAAATCTCCCATGGGAAATAAGCTACATGGACTTAAGAAATCTATAATGCTACAAAAAGAAGTTACAGGTTTAGTGACTTAAAGAATACCTCACCCTACTACATATACTAAACATTCAGTGACCAAAGTTCTGAGAGAAAGGAGCTTCTCGCAAAAAAAACCCCAACAACCTGAGTTTGTAAGTTGATACAATCATTGAAGTGGTCTAAGACCATGCAGATACACAAACTTTTAAAAAATCATTTTCTTCAAGAGTCATTACTTGAAGATGGTGGTGGTGGTGTGGGGAGGGAGAAATTGACCTAAAGTTTATCATGTTGTAAAACCATTTAAAGGAATCCCAAAAAGACATCTTCCATTCAAACGCAACTAATTCTAAACAGTTTTCTGTGCTATATGAAAATTTGTAAAACAAAAAAATCAATGTAAGACCCCTAAATCTCCTTTCACTATACGTTGATATAGGAGAAAATTACTATTTCCTTTCATAGATTTTGAACAATTAACCAGGCATTTCCAGATCTCCAGAAGATGGCTATTCTATCAACTTGCTATAAATGCAATGTATTTCTTTTTCTCAGAGAGAAAGCCTATAACCTATAGCAGGGGTCTCCAACCTTTGCAACTTTAAGTCTGAAGGACTTCAGCTCCCAGAATTCTCCAGCCAAGCAAAGCTGGCTGGAGAAGTCTGGGAGCTGAAGTCCTTCAGACTTAAAGTTGCAAAGGTTGGAGACCCCTGACCTATAGTGATTCTGTAACTAGAGTTACCATATTTTTCAGACTATAAGACGCACCTAGCTTTTGGTGAGGAAAACAAGAAAAAAAAACGGCCTCTGCACAATTTGCCTCCTTGCAGCAAACAATCTGGTCAGCTTGAGCACAGCCTGATTTAGCATGAGCAGCTGATTGGCAGTTGGATCGGCCTCCCAGAATACTAACAGATGTTTCAGGCTGTGGGGATCACCATTGCCCATTGGTGCATCTCATACACTAAATAATACAGTAATTCATTATGCCAACTAGCTAGGCTAAATATTGAAATAGAGGTAGGGTTGTTCCCTAGACATAAGGTCATAGAGAAAGATGATTAATAGATTTGCCTGAGGTGCCCATTTTTAGTTCAGATGGCCTAATAGTAAAAGAAATAGCCAGGATGTTACAGCTTTTTGGAGCAGGAACCAAAAAAGTGTACCTGGCTTTCAGGTGGTTTTCTTACCATTCTGAATACCCAAAATTAACAGTGAGGTAGGAATTTAAAACATGTTTATTCAAGCATCCCGTTTCACAGCAAATTGGGCTTGCTGATTTCCCAAAGACATCAGGACTGTAAACAGTGTTACCTTAAGTACCAATATTTACTTTTTACACAGCTTAAAACTATGTCAGGAGGTAGGGTGAAAAAAATCCAACTACCCATTTACCTTTTGGCACCATCTGGATATGACCATTTAAAAGAAAAAAAAGCACTACATAAATGCTTTGGAACTTCTTTTGAACCAGAAAAATATATAAGAATCTCCTAATCTTCAAAAGAAATCAGAAAAGTGAGTAAAATGAAATGGAAATTTTTCTTCAATAAATTAATTTTGAAAATTGCTTAAAAGTGACAGAGATCAAATAATGCAATTCCAGCTGGACACCGTAAAGAAGTACCTCCTTTAGTATCCATTCTGATTAATCTTAGGCTGAGTATAATTTATAGTTAATGCCATTAATGTTTTCCTGAAATTTATTTAAGAGTACACTGTTCAGTTTACTGTTGAAGTACCTGCTATTTAGCAGCACTTCTTAACTTCCTGAGTTTTCAAGAAAAGAAAATAATTAGAAAACTAAATAACCTAACAGCTTATTGATTAGCCAAATTCAAATATTTATAGCACAACCAATCCCTAAATGAAGGTTAAACTTTATAAATAACAAATATTTTGTAAATGAGATGTATTAGTTTAGTAGCCAAGAGCTAATGAATAAACACGTTTACAAGCTGTTTTAAAACCTTTGCTCACCTAGTGTTAATCTGTATTCAATTTCTGCTCAGGAGCCCAGTAAATCCATTCCAAATAAAACCAGAGCCCTAGATTTTACATTGACAATAATTTTTCTATTATACTATTTAATTCATTGCATTATAAATACTCCTGTGAGAAGTTTCCGTTAAACCTTACATGTTTAAGGATTACATGTGCTTTGCATTATCTATTGCAGTAACTGGACAGAAGTAAATCTGGCAGCAAACAGCAGCATATAAAAAATTAAAACTTAATAATACACAAGAAGGAAAATTGTTTACTTTCTGCCAAAATAGCATATATATATATATATACATCTGCAATAGCATGAAAGTAAGTATTTGTGGATGAACAAATACGCAACATATATCTTCTTTCCCTGATAGGGTTCCTGTCTTTGCAATCTTGTATAGCCTCTTAATGTAGGCATGTAAATGTGCAGATATATGTCTTTCAAAAGTAGAACTACATTAATTATCAGTTTTATGAGGTTAGAAAGAATGGATGGCACAGAAGTTACTGGACAAAAACTTCTAGAACTATCTTAGTTTACAATAAGCCTAGCAGAAAACAAAGTTGGAATCAATGGAAATAACAGCTTCCATTAGAAAACATTCTGGCAACAATAAAGCTTTTAACCAGTTATCTTTGGTAGCCATTTTGGGAAAAACTAACATTAGAGTTTCAAGTACAAACTAAAATCTGAAATGCCTTCATGGATTATGCACTGGTCTTACATTAAGTTTGGCATCAAGATAGATAAACTTCAATTTCCAATGACAATGCTTAAATAATGTTGTTTGTCAACTCCAGTAACAATTTCTGACAAGTATAATGTGACTTATATGGGACAAGACTTATATATTTTATATCCTGCCTTTATTATTTATTAAAGGCAAGGGGTAATAGAACCTCCCTCCCTTTGAAATAGAATATTTGGTGTCTAAGAGAAGAACATATTTTCAAGCATGATGATATGTTATCTTAAAGTAGTAATACCATCTCCATCGTATGCTACCAGTATATTGGTTTCCCATGGTTAAGAAGGCAATCCTTAGTTTCAGATAGCCCAGTCTTTTATCCCTTAGCAGTGAAGCTCCTTTGCAACTTAGCTTTATATCAATTGCAGCATAAAATTACAGCAACATAAAATATTGAAAGTAGTGTATCTTTTATCAACTCTACCCAAGCTTAATTTGAATCTTTGTTTGTACTCAGAGATATTGGTGGTGACTAAAAGGAAACTACTAGGTCTGCCCAACTGATTTATATAACCTAAGACATTAGAAATGCTACGATGGTTCAGTGAAGGATTGTAAAATTGTAAGTTTGTGAACGCCCTGAATCTCTGGGAGAAGGATATAGCAATTAATTATCCCTTTTATCAATGTAGCCATCCAGTTAAAGAATGAATTCAATTTCATCACATCTAGAAAATAATGCCTTGGGAAATGCAAAAAGTGCAGTCATAACATCATCTTCTGGTCAAAACATTCAAGGATAGCTCTGCCAGTAATGAATATATGGTTGGGTAGGAAGCATTAATTTTCATTAAAGAGCATTTCAGTCACTACATGAAATGTTCATATTATCCCCTTCTGATTACTCAGTTCTAAAAAAAAGAAGTAATCTATTTGAAAACTCTCAGATTGCTGATTGCTCTGTCAATATTTTGGATCTCCAAGCAGGATTGTAAATAAAAGACATTAGACTACCTGACAGACATGACTCCAAGGACAGTCTTAGCATAGAGACTAAGCACCATAGTAACCAACACACATTTGCTCAAATATTGATAAAGTATATAGAGGTTAATGACAAAGCAGGGAAGGAATTACATTCCTATGATTTGATATAAAACTTGAGTTACAGAGCTTCTTGGAGAAGTATAAATATTCTCAGCATTTTCAGTGCTAAATGTGGCTGATTGAATTCAATTATATTTACTAGTTTTGGTTTTAGAAATGCACCCCCATTTTACATGGCATTCTTTGGCGCTGGAGCAAATGAGGTAGGATTTAGGGTGGTTGACTTTCCACAGTCTTTATCCCAAAGAGGGAGCTACATGGTTATCCTGTCAGGATGAATCTCCCATGTAGATGTTCCATTTAATAGGGAGATAGGGCTGTTTGAAAAAGGCAGAAAACCGTCCACTCAGATTACATACTATTATCTACTTTCTTTCCTTACAGTTAACTTCTGATATGCACCCTGAAATTCCAAATTTGAACTTCCTGTCATATATATATACCTGAAAAATCACACGTCTTGATAATGCTACACTACAAAAAGCTAATTTTTTCAACACAAACCTTCAAAACAGAAATATTATATCATGCCTAAACATCTGACTCATTGTAATGGCTATTGCCATGTATTTGTTACACATATATAGACACATACAGACAATACATAAGGGAAGTGACTTTAAAAAAAAGAACTGGAAGAAAGGTTATGAGAAAAAACACTAGCCTAAGAGGAAATCCTCATTTGCCTTGAACATCAAACTATATCAAAGCTACATTCCAAACATATCCTTTTGAAGTCAAAAGCTATTTGGGGAGACACATTCTCACCCATTTAGCAGCTCCTTAGACAACAACAGAGGTAACTTCTGAAGTTTCCAAGTGTAGAGAGCAACTTTGCCTAGCAGATAAAAAAAGTTGTTTCCAGGAGCTCCAGGGCTATTATGTGTGGGTGGTTTTGCCCTGCGGCCCTTTGGGCCAAAGTCCAAACTACCAAAATAAGGTTGAACACATCACAACATTTTGTGCATCCTCAAACATTGTTTTGGTGTCGTGAAATTACTGCATTTTTCAAAATACACATGCAGAAAAGTACCAGTGACAAAGAACCTAGCCTTTTTTTTGGCCTGGTGATTTCCATCCCACTTCAAAAGAAAAGGCCTTCTGAAATAAGATGCTACAGTATGTACAGATGGAACAGTATGTCAAATGCACTGAGGTATAAAAAAAAGAGAACAAAGAAAAGATTTCTCTGCTGCAGCAGCATCTAAAAATACAGCTCCCTTCACCTTCTCCAATAAGAAAAACACAGTACAATCTGAATATAAAACAATTAAAAATCTAAAACTACTGATTTTTTCTTCTTTTTCAAGATGAGTGTGCCTCTTTGGCAGAATCTACAAAATTTATCACATAACCAGCTAATGTGCACAGAAACAAGCTTGTGCATAAGTATCCCATTTAGGGAAAAAGAGGCTTAATTTTATACTGCACCATGTATACTGTGGATGTAAAGGAACATAAAGATAATGAGGTAGATTAAGAGTTCATATAATCACAGGTTCAACCCCTGCAGATATAAAGGGAAAATACATTCATCTATAAAAAAATTAAAGATGAGGTAGGTTTGAACTATCATTGGAATATTTGTGTGTTTATGTGAGGCAAGATCTCTTAGAAGGATTTTCCCTGAGACAGTTTCTTCTTAGTACACATATACACAGATTAGAATATGAGGATTCGATTGTTTCCAAAGTCCACCACAACTATCATACCATCTGGGGTGACTGTAATACCTGAAGGACGGTCCATCTGACCAAAGCCACTTCCCTGAGTGCCAAATTTGCATAAAAAACTACCATTTGGCTCAAAAATCTGTACACGGTGGTTCCTAGAATCTGCCACAATAATACGACCTTCCTGATCCACAGCCACACCTTGTGGGCGCAAAAACTGGCCATTATTTGTGCCTTCAGACCCAAGGAAACGGGCTGACTGACAGTCAGGGCGAATGACTAGAAGACGATGATTGTTGAAATCAGTCACGACAAGATGGCCCTCGTGATTGAATGTCACACCTCGTGGGGAATCAAAGTGCTTCCAGAGTGCTCCTTCAAAACCATATTTATTCAGGAATACTCCGTCAGGTCCAAACAATTGAACCCGATGATTCCTTGTGTCGGACACCAGGATTTTTCCCTCAGAGTTAACTGCTACATCCCATGGATAATTGAATTGCCCATTCTTGGTTCCTTTCTCCCCAAACTTGAGAATGAACTGGCCATCAAAAGTGAAGATCTGGATACGATGATTGTCCTTGTCTGCCACAACAATCCTCCGTGAGGAGTCACAAGCAACACCAGCAGGCCTATCAAACTGGCCAGGTCTGGCGCCCAAGGTGCCAAACTTGTGGTGAAAAGCCCCACAAGGTTTAAAGATCTGGATGCGGTTGTTGCTACGATCAGCAACAATGATATAGCCTTCCTTGTCTACACTAACACCCCAGGGGCGGCACAGCTTTCCATCACTATCCCCCTCACTAGCAAAACAGAGCCCCGGCAATCCAATGCCAACATAATTGCGCCCTGATTTGACCATGACTTTAAATGGGCTGCTTTCTATATGCTGGTTGCACATCATGACTGAGATCAGATGTTCCCCTTCCATCTGTGGCCTGTAATTTACAAGATAAGTTCCATTTTGCTGGTCACAAATATCAGCACCAAAGAGATTTCCATCTGGCCCCATTACAACAGCTGAAATCATGTCTCCCCCAGAAAGGCGAGGCTCACCATCATGATCATAACCTATCACTGAGAAAGAGGCTACTTTGCCTTGCAATGCACGTTTGAGACCCTCCCCAGTGGCTTTGGTCAGAGGAGCAAAGGCCCCACTGCTGACAAACCCCATAGACTTGATGGCCAAATACAGTGCCTGATCAGGAGGAGTAAACATGACCCTGTCATCCTCTTGAGGCTGCAGGAAGCCTCTTACATTCTTCATTTCCTGCATCTGTGCAAGCATCCGATCCCGTGCCAAGAGAATATCCATGTTCCGTCCCTCTTCTAAGACTTGCTGTACTGCGCTGATGGTGTTATCTAGTTTATTAAGATTTTGACGTAACTTTTCAACTTGCAAGTAGAGGGATTTGGCTTTCACTTGGCGGATTTTTTCCACCTAAGAAAAGAGCAAGAAAACATATTTGGAATTATCAACTACAAATACTATAGAAAATGGAACAGAATATTTGAAGGTGCAAAAGCAAACCCTACAAAACTATTAAAATTAATAAAGAATTTTAATACTCATTCCAACAATGTTTATTTATTTTATTTACTACTAATATTTCTACCTAAATATTCTTGGAAAGCCAGGCCATAATGATTTCCAACATTATATAATAAAGTAGCCAACAAAGCTAACATAAATACAAAATAACATGTAACAGGTCATATAAACCATTTTTTTTTTAACATAGCCAACATCATATTATATTATTAAATGTTTACATCATTCCATTTTACCATCATTTCATTTTACCATCAACACCCAGAAAACTCCCAGAGGGCTCTTTTGCTCTCCATACACCATATTTGTGCCTTATCCATCATTTTCTTTCCCCTTTCTCCTCCTCCTCCCTACCTCCTTTCTTCCCTCTAACGCCCTCCCCTTCTCTACTTCCCCTTCTTCTCTCCTTCTCCTCTCTCCCCTTTCCACTCCTCCTTTCTCTTCTCCTCTTCCCCCTCTTTGCCCTCTCTCCTTTCTCTCTCTTCTTCCCTTACCTCTCTACTCCACACTCTTCATCTCATTTACATGGTGTATTTCGGCCTCGGAGCCAGTTCTATTTTGTGTTGATGGTATTTTATAATTTCAGATTTAAGATTTATCGCTCAATTTTCATATCAATTATTACAATTCTTATGTCTCAGTCCCAAATCTTGCTAGTTGTTTTAATACCCTTTTAAGTAAAGCCTAATTGTATAATAACGTTCTATTTATAAAACCAAACAAAAAAGAAAAAAAACAGTATAAATAAATTTAAATAAATTTAAATATAAGAAGGCCTAATCGGGTATCCATAAATTCTGTGCCTTCCAGGAGTGGTTATTATTCATGGGTTATCTCATTTTATTAATTTTAAATCTAACAATTTATCCTGTGATTCAATATCAGTATCCACAAGTCTTATCAAGTATTCTAGCCTCAATCTATTTTTTCTTTAATAATATCTTTAAATCCTATTTACTATTAATATCCCTTATTTAATCCCTTCATATCTCTATAGATTCCATATAATTATCTAAAATTTTATGTAACTATTAATTGATTGATCATTTACCAAGAGTGATAGTATTCTATAACCATCTTAATCGCCTAATTCCCCATCTATAGATAAGCAAATATATATCATTCACTAACACATAATCTTTCTTTAACCATCTAAATAGCATAATTCCCCATCGATAGATAAACAAATATATATCATTAACAAAACCTTTACCAAGAGTATTCTATAACCATCTTAATAGCATATAAAACATTTCTAAAATAGCCATCAAACAAATCGATAAATTCAAGGAAAGCTAGCTTACAGAAGTGTTTTTCAAATCTGACTAGACAAGTAGCCAAGAAGCACAAAGACACTCCTTGTGGGGTTCCCCCCCCCCCCATACTATTGGTGTTGCTATTGAGAAGGCATGGTTGTTCTAACCAAGTCTCCTTTTGGGGCACCCAAAGTAGATCTTGTTATATAAATGGAGCTTTCAGATGATAATGTACTGTTGAAGCCCTTCTTTCAGATGGTCAAAAATATTTGAAATAAGTACCTTAGGATTTACTGTATTTTTCGGAGTACAAGGCGCTCCAAAGTATAAAACGCACCTAGTTTTTAGGGAGGGAAACAAGAAAAAAAAATGTACCTCTGCCTCTGCTTCCCAGAAATTTGCCTCCTTGCAGCAAATAGCCAGTTTCAGTTTCAGCACAGACTGATTAGCACAAGAAAAAAACATCTACCTGGATACGAGTGTCTTAAAAGATTAGGATTTTGTGGATTGGATCAAGAGAGAAATTGATTTTTTTCCCAAAGAAAATAAGAAAGAAGATTCAAACCTACAAAATAATTGGGATACTTTTAAAGCAGTAGTTATGGGGCTAGTGATTAAAAAGATGATAAGGAAACGGAAGTTGGAAAAGAAGGAATGCTCAAAACTACTAGACGACTTAGGGCAAGTGGAAAAAAGATTACAGGAAAACCTGAAGGATTTGACACTGGTAGAGGAAAAGAAGTCGATTCACCACAAGATTAACTTAGTGGATCAAGAAGAGATTGCTGAAAAGATTAAGTGGGCAAAGCAAGGATTTTTCAAAAATGCTAATAAACCAGGAAGATGGCTAACTTATAGAATTAAGAAGTTAAAAGAAAGGAGTAAAATAGGTGTATTGAAAGATAACAATGGAGGGTGGGTAATTGACAGGGAAGATAAGAGGAAGATCATACAGGATTTTTTCTCGGAATTATATAAGAGGGAAGATGGGGGGAGCAAGAAACTGAACAGTATATAGGAAGGTTGGGCCTCCCCAAATTATCCGAGGAGGTGAGGCAAATTTTCAATAAAGAAATTACAGAAAGTGAAGTTTGGGTAGTAATTGAAAAGCAGAAAACCAGGAAAACCCCTGGCACAGATGGGCTACCCATGGAATTTTATTAAAAAAACCTTAGATATGGTAGCAAAATATATGACAGAGGTGTTTAATGGAGTCCTCCTTGACGGCCGGATTCCACCTTCCTGGACAGAGGCTTATATTTCCTTGATTCCTAAGGAACAAACAAACTTATCACTGATTAGAATCTACAGACCTATATCTCTCCTGAATACTGACTATAAGATCTTTACCGCTGTCTTAGCAGGGAGAATGAAAGGGTTCCTGGATCACTACATCCATAGTGATCAAAATGGGTTTCTCCCACATAGACAAATAAGAGATAATTTGAGGATGATTATCAATGCCCTGGAATATTATGAGGCCCATTCGGATAAAGAAGCAGCATTTATCTTCATCGATGCCCAAAAGGTGTTTGTTAGAATCAACTGGAAATTTATGTTTGCCCTGTTGGAAAAGATGGAATTTGGGGATAATTTTATACGGGCGATAAGATCTATTTATAATACACAAACAGCTAGAATCCTAATTAATGGAGAGGAGATGGAACAGATTGAGATTAAAAAGGGAACAAGACAAGGATGTCCATTATCTCCAATCCTATTTATATTTACATTGGAGCCTCTTCTCCGGGAAATTAGGAGAAATCAGGAGATAAAGGGACTAAAAATTAGAGTGGAAGAGTTTAAAACTCAGGCCTTCACCGATGATTTAGCCTTCATCTTAGAAGACCCCTTAGAATCAGGAAACGAATTAATTCAGGTAATAGAGAAATACGGTAGAGTTGTGGGTTTCCAAATTAACAAGGATAAGATGAAGATAATAGTAAAAAATATGGCATTAAATCAACAAAATGAATTAGAAAAAAAATGGGCCTCCAAATTGTAAAAAAGATAAAATATTAGGTATTTGGTTAACTTCTAAATGTACCTCAATCAAGGTAGATAATCATCAAAAATTACTGACCCAAATGAAATTAGATTTAGAAAAGTGGGGAAACCTACAACTCTCCCTACTAGGTAGAATAGCAATAATTAAAACTTATGTTCTCCCAAAATGGATCTATCTATTTCAGACTGCCCCAGTGAGATTAGATAGTAGCTTCTTCAAATTATTAGACAAATATGTGAGGGAATTTATTTGGCAGAAGAAGAAAGCTAGAATTAAATTGAAAATGCTCCAAGAATCGCCAGCCAGAGGAGGATTTGGGTTGCCAAAATGGGAGTTTTATCACCAGGCAGCAAACTTGATTTGGGTAAGAGATTGGATACTGCTGAGAAGGAAGTGGGTACTCACATTAGAAGGCCACGATCTCAGACAAGGGTGGCATCATTTTATGTGGAGGGGGGGGGGAATTGTAGGCACTTTAAGAACCACTATCTTAGGAAAACCTTAGTGGAAATATGGGAAAGAGTGAGGTTTAAGTATTATTCAATGGTTCCGACTTGGGTTGCCCCACTGGAGGCTGTGACACATTCAACATTATATAATAATAAAATACCACTGACTTACCAGGATCTTCTAGACAGGGAATTAAAACCGCCAGAGGACAACTCCAAGGCAGGCATAGAGATAGATTGGTGGGCTTATGCTCAAATAAAATCCAAAACCAGAAGAGATAAAGAGAAGGAAGGAATATATAGAACAACACAGGAACTGGATAAAATTTTATTGGGATCAGAAAAGAAACTACTGTCCAGATGTTACCAGTTTTTGTTACAAGGATGGATTGGTGAGGAGGTAATTAAGGACTCCATGATTACCTGGGGGGAAATCTCAGGTCCTCTCCCGACTTGGATAAGTGGGATGAGATTTGGACCAAAAATATGAAGCTCACATTGGCAACCTCCTATAAGGAAAATATCTATAAAATGGTCTATCGCTGGCACCTGCCGCCAGCAAGGATTGTCAAAATGTACCCAGGAATGTCCCCAGAGTGTTGGAAGTGCGGGAATAAAAAAGGGACCTACTATCATCAATGGTGGACTTGTCCCCAAGCAGGCAAATATTGGTTAAAGATTATGAAATGGATCACAGAGACCACAGGTTATACAGTCGAGATGAAACCAGAGACCTTCTTATTGGGAATAAAACCTGATAAAATAAACAAGGACATATGGTATCTGACCCTCCACATTATTACAGCAGCTAGAATACTCTTTGCACAGGACTGGAAAAACGAGTTGCTACCCACAGAAAGTAAATTGTTATGGAAAATCACAGAATGCGCAGAAGCAGACCACCTAACAAAAATACTCAGGAACCAGAAGGACTTGGATTATTACAACTGTTGGAATCTATGGTACAACTGGATGAAACACAGAAAAGGAAACTCAAAATAGTCCTAATTGTTCTCTGGTAGCTATCAGCTTAATGGATGTATATTCAGATTCACTTGTTGCAATATTTGTGAATGTGTAATGGGAAAATTTGTCTTTTTTCTTTTAAAAATTTGTAAATAAACTATTTTTAAAAAAAGAAAAAAACATCTATCTCTGCCTCTCAGCAATTTGTCTCCTTGCAGCAAACAGCCAGTTTCAGTTTCAGCACAGCCTGATTAGCACAAGCAGCTGATTGTCGGTTTGGATCGGCTCCCAATCATCAACTGTTTCGGGATGCAGGGATTGCCATAATATTCCGTTTTCTGCCCATTCCAGGTGGGGGGATCACAATGGGCGGAAAATGAGGTGCATGGAAGTCAAAAATGGGGCATGCAGAGGCAAAAAATGGAATGCAGAAGCTGAAAATGGGGTGCACGGAGATAGCTATGATAATCCCTACAGCCTGAAACAGCTGATGATTGGGAGCCAAACCGACCATCAGCTGCCTGTGCTAATCAAGCTGTCTGAAGCTGAAATTGAACAGGCTGTTTACTGTTAGGAGGCAAATTGTTGGGAGGCAGAGGCCAAAGGATGGGGGTGGGGGGGGGGTAGGGCTAAATTCAGTGTATAAGGCAAATTTTCATCCTCTTTTAGGAAGGAAAACTGCGTCTTAAACTCTGAAAAATATGGTACTTCAAAAACAATGGATAGTTACTGAAGTTGAGTCACCTATTCCTAAAGAAACCTGAAGGAAGTCTAGGCACTATATCTTGATTTTGCTGCAGCTTCTAGATAATTTTCAAAAGCATGCTGCTCCACCCTAACTTACTAAATCAAAACAAATTTGACATTATCTGTGCCAACCAGAAGCATCTTGAATTACTTATCAGTCATTAATTTTACAAGTACCTGTACTTTTTCAATAGGTTCAGAATTATTTTCAATAGGAAATGCACTATTACCTCTTTTAATGCAGATGGTATTACCATAGAGAAAGGATGTGGTGAGAGCACAACATATTTATTAAACATTTCCCAACCAGTTCTAATCAAATGAGAGCTACGTTCAGTAGACATAGGCAATAACCCTACCTCAGTTAAGCAATTGTGATAGGTTTATGATAGCTATAAACGTCTAAGACAATCCAAGAGATTGGTCACAGCCCAGATGTTGAAGTTTCCATATACCAACAACTCAGGGACTCCAATATTGAATTTAAGACAACTCCAACTACTCACAGAGAATGTTTGACTGTGGCTGCCTGTTACACAAATAAATGCTATCTGAATTCCAGATACACTCACATATTTTATTTTATTTTTATTATTTTAATTAAATTTATACCCCGCTCTTCTCCTTGTTAGGACCCAGGGCGGCGCACAGGCATTATTTAAAACCACAAAATACAATATATATCAATTAAAATATATTAAATTAATTAAACCCGTGCTAAAACCCATGTTAAAACTTACCAAATTATAATTTATTTTTAAAAAGTCAGAAACGGGGGGCTATCCTAGGCCGGCTTGTTGGAATAAATAAGTCTTAAGACGTTGGCGGAAGAGGCTGAGGTCCGAGATTAGGCCAAGCCGGCTTGATGAAACAGATGAGTTTTAAGTTTCTGACGGAAGGAGCGGAGGTCCGTGGTGGTTCTGATGTCAGGGGGTAGATCGTTCCAGAGGGCCGGGCCCGCCACAGAGAGGGCCCTTCCCCTGGGTGTCGCCAACCGGCATTGCCCCGCCGACGGCACCCGGAGAAGACCCTCTCTGTGGGAGCGGAGCGGACGAAGGGATGTATGGGACAGGAGGCGGTCTCGTATATAGCTAGGCCCCGAGCCATGGAGCGATTTAAAGATGGTCGTCAACACCTTGAAGCGCACTCAAAAGGCCACAGGCAGCCAGTGCAGCTCGCGCAGGAGAGGTGTTACGTGGGTTTGCCTTGAGGCACCCATAATCACCCGCGCGGCCGCATTCTGTACTAACTGTAGCTTTCGAGTGCACCTCAAGGGGAGCCCCATGTAGAGAGCGTTACAGTAATGCAGCCGGGATGTCACAAGCGCTTGAGTGACTGTGCGAAGGGCTCCCCGGTCCAGTAAGGGGCGCAACTGGACAAAATCAGGCGTACCTGATAGAACGCCCCCCTGGTCACGGCCACCACATGGTCCTCCATGGACAGCCGGGAATCCAGGAGGATGCCCAAGTTGCGCGCCCTCTCCACGGGGGCCAGTTGTTCGCCCCCAATGGCCAGTGTTGGACTTAACTGGCTGAACCGGGGTGCCGGAAACCACAACCACTCGGTCTTGGACGGGTTGAACTTGAGTTTGTTACTACCCATCCAGATCCGTACGGCCTCCAGACACCGGGACAGCACCTCGACGGCATCGTTGGGGTGTTTGGGGTGGATATGTACAACTGGGTGTCATCAGCGTACAGATGGTATTCCACCCCAAAACCACGGATGATCTCACCCAGCGGCTTCATGTAGGTGTTAAACAGGAGTGGCAAGAGGACCGACCGCTGAGGGACCCCACATGTGAGGGGCCTCGGGGACGACCTCTGCCCTCCTGCCAACACCCATTGCGACCGACCAGAGAGGTAGGATGAGAACCACCGTAGAACGGTGCCTCTCAGCCCCAACCCCCCCAATCGGTGCAATAAGATACCATGGTCGATGGTATCAAAAGCCGCTGAGAGGTCTAATAGGACAAGGATAGAGGAACAACCTCTATCCCGTGCCCTCCAGAGATCATCAACCAACACGACCAATGCCGTCTCGGTGCTGTGACTGGGCCGGAAGCCGGACTGGCACGGGTCTAGATAATCAACTTCCTCCAGATGTCGGGGAAACTGTTGAGCCACCACACTCTCAACAACCTCCACTAAAAAGTGAAGGTTGGAGACGGGACGATAGTTCTCTAATAAAGCTGGGTCCAGGGATGGCTTCTTGAGGAGCGGCCCCACCACCACCTCTTTCAAAATGGTGGGCAAGTACCCCTCACTCAGAGATGAATTCGCAATGCCCTGGAGCCAGCCTCGTGTCACCTCCCAGGATGCCAGTACAAGCCAGGAGGGGCACGGGTCCAATAAACATGTGATGGCTCTAAGGTTCCTCCGCAACCTGTCCATATCCTCGGTAGTAACAAAGTCGAACTCCTCCCAAGGTGTTATCTCAAGACCAGCACCGGACGCCCCGACTGGGCCACTAGTGGAGGGCAACTCGTTCTGAATCTGAGTGATTTTGTCCTGCAGAAATACTCCAAATTCCTCTGCTCGACCCTGCAGAGGGGCTTCCCGCGGCCTCAAATGAAGGAGGGAGCGGGTCACCCCAAACAGGGCGGCAGGGCGGTTTTCCGCGGACGCGATAAGGGTGGCACAATATTCATGTTTGGCCACTCTTAGTGCCATTAAGTAAGTCCTAATATGGTCTCTCACTAGTGTTCGGTCAGCTTCGGATCGAGAAGATCTCCACCTACTCTCTAGGTGTCTCTTGCGGCGTTTCATCTCCTGAAGCTCGTCAGTAAACCAAGGAGCCTGGGTGACTCGACGCCGCATGAGAGGCCGCAAGGGCGCGACTCGGTCCAAGGCCCCCGTGGCCGCACTATACCACGCGGCCACTAGATCCTCAGTCGAGCCGCGGGGCAGGGACACAGGTACTGGCCCAAGCTCCCTCTGGAACCTTTCCGGGTCCATCAGGCGCCTGGGGCGGAACCAACTCGGTGTCTCCAGTTCCGCCTCCCCGCGGTGGGGTGTGACGGTTGGAAAGTCTATCCGAAGGAGAGAGTGATCTGTCCATGACAAGGGTAAGATGACTAAATCCCCTGTTCCGAGATTACTAATCCAGTGTCCAGAGACAAAAATCAGATCCAGCTTGTGTCCTCCCTCGTGAGTGGGGCCCTGAACTACTTGGGTCAGGTCCATGGCCGTCATGGAAGCCATGAACTCCCGAGCTGCCTCGGATGTTTCACCCGCCGATGGCAGGTTAAAGTCCCCCATGACTGTAAGTCTGGGGGTCTCCACCGCCATCTCGGCGATCACCTCGAATAGCTCGGGCAGGGCTGCTGTTACATAGCGGGGAGCCAGGTATACAACCAGCAAGCCCAGCTGTCTCCCTAGGCCCCATTTCACAAAGAGAGACTCACAGACGGTCGTCTGAGGCTTAGTTCTGTACCCTGATGAAATTGTGGCTTGTTGCATCATGGTCTGGAAGAGGTAACAGAATCTTTAACAATGAGAGCAGGACCTGACCCCTGCCTTCAACCCTTCAAATCTGGGTTTAGATGATATTACCTAGTTCATCCAATGAAGACTGTATTAGCTTTTCCAAGTTAGCTTTTCAGGCTATACAATCCTCAAAAAAGATGATTTTATTAGCCATCAATAGTAGAAGAAAAGACTTTGAGAAATTACCTGGATGCCTGTCTGTCCAAAATAGATTGATGGCTGGCTTTGAAGAAGTAACACTACCTGCTTAACTTACTCTCTCCTGGAATAGCCTGCTTTAGCTATATTAGAGTAACTCCCTGTACCTTAGGACTTCAACATCAGTTGTACCTTCCCCTGAAAATATCTGATTCCTAACCAAATTTTCCTAATCTTATTCAGGTTTATTTTCTAAAACCCATCTCCAAAAATCTATCTGAGTAAAGCCTTCCCATAAAGACTTAACACCCATATGCTAACTTGAAGAAATTAATATAGTATCCTAGCTCAAAAACGTAGACTCTACAAGAAAACAATGCTGTAGCATGAAAACAATTCTTCTCAATTGAAGTGGGGTGGGGCAAGCTTTAACCAGTGAGCCCTACACAAGTATTTATTGCCGCAAAAGCCATTGCATGGGTGGGCAATCAAATAGCAATAGCACTTAGACTTATATACTGCTTTACAATACTTTTATAGCCTTCTCTAAGCTGTTTACAGAGTCAGCATATAGCTCCCAATAATCCTCATTTTACCCGCCTTGGAAGGATGGAAGGCTGAATGAACCTTGAGCCTGGTGAGATCTGAATTGTTAAATTGCAGGCAGCCGGCAGGCAGCAGAAGTAGTCTGCAGTACTTCACTCTAACCACTGCGCCAACGTGGCTCAATTATTGTTATAAAGCACCAGCCAGCAGCAATAATGGTAATTAATAATATTAGCAAGTGACCAGCAAGACTCTCAACAGGACATTGGCCAATTAGACACTTCAAGATTTAATTAGTGTCATTTAAAAAAACCAACCTTCCATACTAAGTTTAGAGATTTCTCAAACTATGGGATGTAATCACTTCACTCTTCCTCTAAGCAAGCAATACAACTCCAGCTGGATCTGTTAGGTTTTTGTTCCAAGCAGGAATTCATTGCTTTTTTGTAAAAATGAAGTCAAAAGAACTTTGTTTTAATGGATTCTCAATTATAACAACTTTTGTTTAATAAGATGAACAAAAAAATTAATTCAGGATATGACAAAATTATCATCTTTTATAAGCAACTTTCCTTCCATAGATAATTAAAAAAAACATAGAGGTATGCCACTGCAGTTCATAAACATATTGCATTCTCTTTTTACCTTCCACAGCAGCTCACATTCTCTTTCTTCTAAAGCCTTTTTGTGTCTGGAAGTCACAGCCTTCACTTCAGATTGTACCATTTTTGCCTTCATCTCAACTTGTTCTGCTACAGCTTGCGCTTGCTCAATACTAAGCTATAACCAAAAAAAAACCAAAAACCTTTTAGTCAATTAACTGTACAATAGAAAGAGCGTTGGTTCTTACCTGAGACGCATCTTTTCATAGGGTGGAAGCAGCATGGAAGCAGCATCTAGGCTGGGTTGACTCCTCTTCCGCTCATTGGAGGACTGAGTCTGGGCAAAGTTTAAGCCCCACCCCAGTCACCAGGCATGCCCAGTTTCAACGAAGAAACCCAGACTCAAAGCGTCTTGAACAGGATAGGTAAGTTGAAGTCCAGTCCAGGTCCAGATCCAAGGAGAAGTCTATGGCAACAGCTGAGAGGCACAGTCACGTAGTAAAACACACAGGCACAACAAGGTAACTAAGGTAAACATGAACAGAAATGCACAAAAAAACAACCCCCGGGGTGGGGCTAGATGCTGCCTCCACCCTATGAAAAGATGCGTCTCAGGTAAGAACCAACGCTCTTTTTCCATAGTGGTGGAGGCAGCATCTAGGCTGGGACGTACCAAAGCTGGAGGTGTCCCTGGGCGGGAATTATAACTGGTCAGACCTCTCAGCCTGAACAACTGACTGAAGGACCCTTCGGCCAAAGGCCGCATCCGCAGAGGCGAATGAATCTAACTTGTAATGAGTGATGAAGGGCGAAGGAGAAGACCAGGTGGCCGCTCTGCAAATCTCCTGGAGAGAAGCCTGGGCTGCCCGGGCTGCCAAAGTAGCCGCACTTCTGGTGGAGTGAGCAGTCAAATGTCCCGGAACCACCGAGGAATGTGTCTGATATGCCATGGCAATGCACGCACGGAGCCAACGCCCTATGGTCACAGAGGAAACCTTCCTCCCCTGGGAAGCCGGTTGGAAGGACACAAATAAAGATTCCGAAGCTCAAAAAGGTCTCGTGCGTTTGAGATAGATCTTAAGGGCCCTCCTAACGTCCAAGGTGTGCCACCTACGTTCCAACGGATGAGAGGGATCCGGGCAGAAATTTGGAAGCACCAATTCCTGAGAGCGGTGGAAACAGGAACACACCTTCGGAATGAAGGAGGGGTCCAATCTTAAAACCACTCTGTCCTGATGGAACACACAGAGGTCCTCCTTGACCGAAAGGGCCTGGAGCTCGGAAATCCTATGCGCCGAAGTAATGGCAATTAGAAAGGCAACTTTCAAGGTTAGAAATCTCAGAGAAACCTCCCTCAACGGCTCAAAGGGGGGGGGGGGCAGTGAAGGAGTCCAGAACCTTGGGGAGAGCCCAAGAGGGATATCAGTGAACCATCGGCGGAGCCAGGTTCGAAGCCCCCTTCAGGAATTGACATACCGTAGGCATCTGTGGCAAAGAGGGGGACCCCCCGCAAGTCAGGACCGACGAGATGGCTGCCAGCTGCCATCGGATAGTGTTGAGAGCCAATCCTTTGTCCAGCCCCGTCTGCAGAAATTCAAGGACCTGCGGAAGAGTAGCCCCAGGAGGGTGAATAGACTTACCAGAGCACCAATGACAGAAAGACCGCCAGGTGGAATCATAGATGCGGTTCATGGAGGGTCGTCTGGAGGCCTGGATCGTTTGTATGACCCTGGAGGAGGAGTTGTCCTGCCTCAGGATGCTCCGCTCAAGCGCCAGGCAGTCAGCTGGAACCACTGCAGATCTGGATGTTCCAGAGACCCCTGGGCAAGGGAGATCCTCCAAGGCCGATCCACCGACAGCCCCCTCAAGTCCGCGAACCAAGTCCTGAGGGGCCAATGAGGAGCCAGGAGGATGACCTCTGCCCTCTCCACCACAATCTTCTGGATGACTCGAGGAAGAAGGGGAAATGGAGGAAAGGCATAAAGCAGGCCGGAGGGTCAGCTGCACCACAGAGCGTCCATGCCCTCCGACCCCCTCGACAGGAATCGAGAAAAGAACCTCGGGTGCTGGGTGTTGGAGGGGGTGGCAAAGAGGTCGATCACCGGCAAGCCGAAATGCTCCACTATGTCCTGAAATATTGAAGGGCTCAGGCGCCACTCGGCATTGTCCACCACCTCGCGGCTGAGCCAATCCGCTTGCACATTTGACACCCCCAAAATGTGTTCCGCTGCCAAGGAGGGGAGGTGCCGCTCGGCCCAGAGACCCAACTGTCTGACCTCGACCATGAGGGAGTGAGACCTGGTGCCCCCCTGGCGGTTCACATGCGCCTTCACCGACATATTGTCTGTAAGCACCAGGACATGCCTTCCCCGCAGCAAAGGAAGGAAGTGGCGGAGGGCCAGGTGGATCGCCCGCAGCTCCAGCCAATTTATGCTGTGAGTCAGGTCCGAAGAGTCCCACCGGCCTTGCGCCATCTGTCCCTGACAGTGGGGCCCCCACCCAAACAGGCTGGCATCCGTGGTGACAGTCAGCATGTCTTGCTCCTTGAAGAGCTGACCCTTGGTGATTGCCTGGGACATCCACCAGTGAAGGGAATGGGAAATCTCTAGGGGAAGGCGCACCCTGGCCAGGGAGCAACTCAAGAGCCGCTTCTGAAATGGCAAGAGAAACCATTGGAGATCTCTGGAATGTAATCGGGACCAAGGCACAATCCCAATGCAGGAAACCATGGTTCCCAGAAGCTTAGAAAGGGAAGCCAAGGAAAGCCTGGCATCCCTACGACCTGACGAACTAGGGCCCGAAGTGAATCCATGCGTTCCTGAGAAAGGAACACCCTGCCCTCCATCGTATCGATCAAAGCCCCCAGATGCACCAATCTGGTAGTCGGGTGGAAATGGCTCTTTGGAACGTTAATGGAAAACCCATGAGCCTGTAAGGCCTGTATGGTGGAGGCCAGGTCCCTGCGCGCCCCTCCAGGTGAAGAAGACTGAACGAGAATGTCATCTAAATAAGCATTCAGTCAGATGGGAACCTCCCGCAAACTGGCCAACAGAGCCACCCACACCTTAGTGAACAACCTGGGCGCAGAGGAGAGCCCAAAGGGAAGGGCGGTATATTGAAAGTGGTGCCCCAGGTAGGAGAAACGGAGGAACTGCCTATGCTGGGGAGCGATGGGAATGTGGAGGTAGGCCTCTGTAAGATCAATGGAGGTGAGGAAGTCCCCATGGCGAATTCCCAACAAAATGGATTGCAAAGAATGCATCTTAAAATGCTTGTAACAAATAAACCTGTTTAATGTCTTTAAATCCAAAATGGTTCTCCAACCCCCCGAGGCCTTGGGAATCACGAAAATGATGGAGTAGAACCCCTGGCCCTGTTGGTCGAGGGGCACGGATTCTATGGCCTGGATCTCAAGCAAATGCTGAATAGCCTCCTGCATGAGGCAGCGATGTGCCGGGTTGGAAGAAACCGGACAAGCTCGAAAACAGAGCGGAGGAGGTGAGAAAAACTCTTAACAACAAACCATGTCTAACAGTGGACCTAACCCAAACGTTGGAAGTGGTGCTATCCCATTGATCTGCAAACTGCGCTAACCTGCCCCCAATAGGATACAGAACAGCCACCCCAACGATGCCGTCGAAGTGATGTCCCGGTGCTTGGAAGCCGTGCGAGTCTGGATGGGGAGGAACGGGCTCCGACTCAACCCGTCCAAGACCGAGTGGCTGTGGTTTCCAGCGCCATGACATAGCCAGTTGGTTCCATCTCTGGCTATCGGGGGCGAATCATTGGCTCCCGCAGAAAGGACTCGCAACTTGGGTGTCCTCCTGGACTCTCAGCTGTCCTTGGATGACCATGTGACGGCCATAGCCAAGGGGGCCTTCTATCAGGTCTACTTGATACGCCAGTTGCGCCCCTTTATGGATTGTGACGCCTTACGCACAGTCACTCAAGCTCTCGTCATCTCCCGCCTGGACTACTGCAATGCTCTCTACATAGGGCTCCCCTTGCGGTGCTCCGGGAGGCTTCAGTTAGTGCAGAAAGTGGCTGCGCGAGGGATTTTGGGAGTCTCTAGACACTCCCATATAACACCTCTCTTGCGCGAGCTGCACTGGCTGCCTGTGGCCTTCCGGGTGCGTTTCAAGGTCTTAGTGACCATCTTTAAAGCGCTCCATGGCATGGGACCTGGTTACCTGCAGGACCGCCTCCTGCCACATACCTCCACCCGACCAGTCCGCTCCCACAGAGAGGGCCTCCTTAGGGTACCGTCCGCTGGACAATGCTGGCTGGCGACTCCCAGGGGAAGAGCCTTCTCTGTGGCAGGCCCAGCCCTCTGGGACGACCTGCCCCCCGACCTCCGTACAATCACAGACCTTCGCCTCTTCCGTCGGTCACTAAAAACATACTTCTTTCATGCGGCTGGCCTGGCATAGTTATTTTTATTACTGAATTTTAGTTGGGTTTTAAATTATGTTTTAGCACGGGCCAAATTTATTTAATTCAATTTTAAATCTATTTGATTGTCTGTATATTTATATTTTTATTGTTCCTGTGCACCGCCCTGAGTCCCACCTGGGAGAGAAGGCGGTATGGAAATTCGGGGGGGGGGGGGCAGCCGAAGAACTAATTTCGGCGGTAAAAACAGTTTCCTCCCCCCTGAAAGGGACGCTTGGAATGCTTGCCCTTCTGATAATGGTCGGACTGACCCTTATTCCTGAGAAAGTAACCTCCCTGGTGTTGGAACCCCTGGGAGCCATAGTCCGCCCCCCGAAAGCATGAACCATAATCAAGGGAACGAAAGGACGAACCGGAATCCTGCCCACGAAAGGAAGGACGTCTGGGGCAAGGCGCCAAATGGTGAAAACCTTTCTTAGGGCCCGTGGGTAAAACCTTCCACAGCAAAAAAAGGGATCCAAAGCATCCCCGAAGAGGGAGTTGGCCTTGAACGAAGCGGAAGCCAAATGCCACTTATGGCGTGCATCCGCCTGCCACTGCCTAAGCCACAAAAGCCTCAAGAGAGGCCACAGATGAAGCCATGGCCCTGGAGGCAAATCTGGCAGAGGCCAAAGTGGCATCAGAGGTGAACTGGACCGCAGCCACCAGCTTGGCAATGTCCTGATGAGCTCTGAAATCAGCAATTGGTATGCGCTGTTGCAAATCTTGCAGCCAGAGAAGGCAAGGGCGGGTAAAGAAGGAACCTGTAGTGGCAGCCCGAATCGCCCATGCCGCTGCCTGATGACCACATTGCAGAGTGAGGTCTGCCTTCTTCTCTTCCGGTTTCAGGACGTCCTCCGGAGCCCCAGGCATATTAGCTGTAGAGGGAGATGACCGGGGCATCCACGGTAGGGATAGACAGAAACGGGCCATCTCGTTGGCCACATTGAAGAACTTCTTATCTGTAGCCAAAGGGCCCAGCCCAGAAGTGGGCGTGCCCCATTGGCGCTGGACCAAATCCACGAAGATCTTTGGCATCAGGATGGTCTCAGATGGCAAGGTGTCATCCTCAAACAAGGTCTCAGCCGAAACCAGCGTCGGACATGGAGCAGAAGCCGTGGAGGCAGCAGCAGGGGCGAACTTCGAAGCTATCTTGGCCTTGTACAGTAAGGACGGAAAAAGGGCCAAAGAGAACAGGCCCGAAGAAGCCTTCTTCTCAGGTGGCTGTCCTTCATCCTCAGAGAGGCCTTCCTCTCTGATCTCGCCCTCCTCCGCGCTGGAAAAACTGTCGAGGTCATCCTCCTCTTCCGGTTCCTCTGCAGGAAGCGCTGCCGGTGCCACTGGAAGGGGAACTGAAATGGCAGTAGGAGCGGGCTGGGTCACAGCAACCTTGTGTTGCAGGCCTGCTGTAATTCCTTGAGAAATAGCGGCAGCAATGATGTCTTGGATGTTGGCTGCCCCCAAGGTAGGCTGAGGCAAAGGCACAGGCAAGGCTGAAGAAGTAGAAGGTAGTACCTCCATCCCCTGAATGATGGGGGGAAGGAGCTCGCCCTGAGAAGGCCCAGGCGCCAGAGATTGCTGATCTGGGCCCCAAATCCCTGAGACATCAATGGGAAAAATCGGGTTAAGGGGAGCTCCCCTCCCTTGGCCCTGCACTGGAGAAGCCATCAGGGACAGATTGGCCTGTGAATGGCGAGACAGAGGCGATGCCTGGGCAGACACCACTTTGCCAGCTGTCCTGCTATGCAGCCAATCAAGGGCCGTCTCCTTCCTCTCCTCAAAACTAGAAGTAGTAGTGGTAGACTTGGTAGCCTTAGAAGTCTTGCGGGAGGCCTTTCCAGCCTTGGCTGGGGCCCTTCCCTTCCCCTTTGGCTCAGATGGGAGGGGGGGCTGGTGGAGGGCCCGAGTCACCTGCAGGCTCCACAAGTGGAGCGATGGAAGGCCCGGCAACAGGGCCCAGCGATCCAGAGGAGGCCCCAGAGGTCGAAGGCTCCTCCATAATATAGAACCAAACTGCATTGCAACAATGCTGGTGAGCAACCTGAAGGAAGTGCATAGCCAAGCCCGTTTGTGCCTTCTGGGCCTCTTTGCGCCTCTTTGCAACTATTGGAGCTGGCGCACTCGTCTTCGCGCCGTCAACCTGGCGCCAGCCGCACAAACGCCGCCGCGCGCCTCTGCAGGCCAACAAGCCTGCTGAAATGGCCCCCAGCCACCGCTTTGCAATGTGCCTGTGCCTTTAAGGCTGCCGCACCGTTCTGGGCCTGCCCGGATTGCTCCACGGCAGGGAGGGGGCAGATGGAAAGATTTAAGAGCCCCCGCCACTGCGGTTCGCCACTCAACCCATCAGGAGCGTTGGAGCGTTTCCCGGGGCTGAAATGCGCTCCAGGGGCCACATGGAGTCCCGCTGGAGAGGAGCGCTCCTGCCGACGCTGGCCGAACGCTCCGGCGCGAAGAAAAAAACTTCTTCTAGCCTGCACACCCTGCAAGGGCTTAGAGGCCGAATCCAATGGCGCGCTGCTCGCAAGAGCAGTCAAGGCGCCAGCCACCAAATTCCTTTCCCAAAGTACCTTGAATTTTTCCAAGTGGTGAAGGCAGTTAGACTGGAGACTCTTCAAGATGCAGCTGTCCTCATTGAGGGACTGAGTCAAAATTGGGCATGCCCGGTGATGGGGGCGGGGCTTAAACTTTGCCCAGACTCAGTCCTCCAATGAGCGGAAGAGGCGTCAACCCAGCCTAGATGCTGCCTCCACCACTATGGAAAAGACAGAGAATTTATTTTTAAAAAAAGTAGAACTGAAGCACAAAATAACAAAGTCTACCAAATAGAAACATAGGGTACTTAGAGCATGTTAATAAGTCAAATAAATGAATAAATGAATAAATGTTCAAACCTTGACTAATACAATCAGCCTTTGAAAGTGGGCTGGCAATGGCTGATTGCCCACTTCCATTATTAGCAACACAGCACAGTGTTAAAATCTTCTGTGAATTAAAAATTGGTAAAACTGATTATTTTTCAGAAAGTGGTTTAATTCAAAATGGTCTGTTTCCGCAGATCTACATCTCTTGCTCAAATAATGCATATACCTTTTCCTGCTATGAATTCTGATTTAATCTACTACACAGAAATCTTCATTCACATATATTAGGCCCTGCTTCTTTTAATTCATTCACAGTATGTACAGTTACCACATCAAGTGTGAAAAAGAGAAGTCTTGTACTTGCCAATCAAATCATATCCCCACCAGTCTTCCTCATTCAATTGTCAATGAACTACTGGAAATATCTGTATTTATCATAATAGCTTGGCCCAGACTCTGCCTGCATCCCACCAAGAGACTTTACAGTATCCAACCGTTCAGGAATTTGAGTGTTATTGAGTGTTGCTTCCATTGTTAAGGGTATCTGCTTTCTTCAATATATGCCTTGCAGTTCTCTGCTCTTAATTTCCACTTGTTCTCTTTCTTCTATGCCCCCTTTCAGTGGCAATAAGATTTAGAGTAGAAGAGTCATGAATACAAATTCAGCCTTCTCAATTTCTTAACGCAATCTATAATATAATTGATCTCATTTAAACATGACTAGCACAAGTTGAAAACATTTCAAAATAATTTCATTCTTTCCAGCATTGTAGCATCTTATCAATTATCATCATGTTTCTGGACTTTATGAATATACCCACAGTCATTTGGCCCTCAATAACTGAAAGCCACCATGAAAAAAATGTTTTCAATATTTTGGTAAAAAACAATCTGTTAATACAGCTGTGAAAATGCATGATTTATTAATTAAGAGAAGAGCAAAAGATATGTATTATTTCCTTCATAATGTCAAATGATTTCCATGAACATACACTGTACATTAGACATCTAATAACCTAAAAATTACAGGAAGTTATAGGTCAATAACATTTCCATTTAGCCTAATGTAGCCCAAAATAATCAAGCTTTAGACTTTGAGACAGATACACATTGTTAAGCACACATTATATAGTTCAGGATTTTCAATATTTACATCACTTTTGAAAAAGATCAAAAGTTATGCTTTAACATTTTTAAAATTCAAATCCTAAAATTTATGAATAAAATTTGGTTAACATGGATAATGTAGTGTTTCCCCCTTTTCCTCCATTACCCAAAATTACTTATCAGAAAATCCTTTTTATCCCATTCAGGTAAAGCTGCATTTTAAATGTATCTGTTGTGATTGAGTAATGGGGTCAAATAAACTACACTTTTACCCAGTTTTGGGGAATTTCCCAGATTTGAGAAACGCTGACACGTGGGAAAGTAAGGTTAAAAGCATGCAAATTTATACCCCTTAGGTTTCTATTGCGGACCAGTTTTCTAAAAGAATTATTTACTGGGATAGCAACATACCTGTTTGCATTATGGTAGCTGTAAGACACGGATAAGATGTAGCGATGGGAAGCAGAGACCCTTAACAATGGAAGCAACAAGTCCTGAAGGATAGCTCCAGATTTCAGATCATACTATCTCATTGTCTCATTACAAAACATGAATTTTGTAATGTTCAAGTAATATGTCGCCAATCAATGCACATGAGCAACATATATTTTATTGTGGGCCCAAGCTAAAAAATTTCCTCCACTTCCAAAAGATAGGGCATCTGACATCAATGCAACCACTGTTATTCTTTTACTAACATTTAGCAATCACGTAGGCTTTTACAATAAAAGGTCAAAATCTTCTACATGAATTCCTGACTTTCTTTGTATTGCTTCTACTAGGCATGAACAGATTTCTGATTTATTGCTGCCATTAAAAGAAGAAAACCATCTATTTTTTTCTCTGTGAGTTACCTAATAAGGCAGTGATGGCGAACCTATGACATGCCAGCTATCAGCTCCGCAGCTGATTTTTTGCCCTTCTGAAGGGCCAAGGGGGGGCATTTTTGCCCTCTCTGGGCTTCAGGAAAGCCTCCAGAGGCTGGTGAGGGTGAAAAACAGCTCCAATGGGCCAACCGGAAGTTTGGAAACAACCCAATTCCAGGTTCCAGCGAGCCTCTGGGGGGTGAGGGGTGCTGTTTCTACCCTCCTAGGCTTCAGGAAAGCCTCTGGAGCCTGGGAAGGAGTCGCATGCATGCGCAGAGGATCACACATGCATGCGCAGGTGGACAAGGAGATTGAGTGGGCACGCACAAACGCAATTTTGGCACGCTGTAAGGAAAAGGTTTGTCATCACTGTAATAAGGCATAGATAGTTCCCACCTAGCATCTTAATCGGTATCAAAATAATTGATGATAGGGTGGGGGAAAAGAGACACTGCAATCCAATTCATGGATCAGACATCATTAGTATTTGCTCAGGGTTGCTGAAAGAATGGTTAAGGGATGATTACCTGTAGTTGGGTTTGGTCCAAATGCTTGGTTTTCTGGCAGTAGGAAGCCAATAATTTGTCTGCTCTCAAATATTGTTCCAATCAGAAAAGGAGGAAAAAAGAAGAATCCTAGAAAACTTATTTATCATCCACCTGTTTATAAAGGCAAACTAGTGATATTGCCTCCTGCTGCCTCCTTTTTTAAAATCCATTTTCTCTCATGGATATACTGACACATTTTTTCCAGGTGGCCAGATTCATATATAAAAGAAGCACCAATACTGGAGTACCATATCATACAACTACTCAGGGAGTGGACATAGAGGGATTCCAGTAAATAAAGATGATGTTAAATGCTGCTCCTAACTATTTGCTTTGTACAAAACCATGTACGTGTTATTTTAATAGCAACAAATGTTTACTGTATTTTTCAGAGTATATGATACACTGGAGTATAAGATGCACCCAGGTTTCGAAGAGGCAATTAAAAAAAAGTAGGTAGGTAGATATAGGGATAGAGAGGGAGAGAAAGAGAGAGAAATACATGGTAAGGAGGGAAGAGAGAGAATAGTTAGGTAGGTAGGTATATAGATAAAGGGGTGAGAGAGAGAGAGAGAGAGAGAGAGAGAGAGAGAGAGAGAGAGAGAGAGAGAGAGAGAGAGATGCAGATAGGTAGGGGGAGAGAGAGTGTAGATACTGTAGATAAGTAGGTAGAGGCATAGAGAGAGAAAAATAGAGAGAAATACAGTAGATAGGTAGGGGGAGAGAAAGATAAGATAGGTAGGTATATAGGGAGATAGAGGGAGGAGAAAGAGAGAAATACAGTTGGTAGGGAGAGAAAGAGTGTAGATAGGTAGGTAGGGAGAGGGATAGAAAGAGAAATAGAGACAGAGAAATACAGTAGATAGGTGGGGGGGGAGAGAAGGTAGGTAGTATATAGGTAGATAGAGGAGGGGAGAGAGAGAAATACAGTAGGTAGGTAGGTAGATGTTTCTAGGTGTATTTATCCATGTGCTGGAAAAGGAAATCACTATAGCACCTAAAACTTTGTTTCTGCTGGTACAGCACTTGATCAATGTAATTCTCATCAATCCCTCTAACTCAGGGGTTCCCAAACTTGGCAACTTTAAGACTTGTGGATTTCAATTCCCAGAATGTTCAAGCCAGCTATGTCCACAAGGTATGCTGGCTGGAGAATCTTGGGAGTTGAAGTCCACAAGTTTTAAAGTTGCCAAGTAACTAAACAGCCTTCTGAAAGGGGGGAAAAGATTTTTTTTGCACTCTGCAAACCTCCCCAAAATGGCCCATTTTTCGCAAAAATGGGCCCATTTTTTTTTCAAATAAAAGACATGAATAGCCTTTGGGGGGGCTTGCAGAGTGCTGGGGGGGAGCAAAAACGAGCAAAAAAACGGCCTGTTTTTCCTCGAAAACGGGCCATTGTTATGTCAAAACAATTGCATGCATAGCCTTATGGAGGCTTGTAGAGTACTGCTGGGGGCTGGGGGGGGGGGGCAAAAATGGTCCATATTTTCTCATTTCTGCCCTCCCCAGCCCCCAGGAGCTCTCTGCAAAGCCTCCATAAGGCTATGCACAGCCATTTTGGTAAAGCGGGCAGGTTTTCAGGAGGCAAAAGCTTTATTCGATGTATAAGATTTTCAGTCTCTTTTTAGAGGAAAAAATGTGAGTCTTTATACTTCGAAAAATATGGTAAACTAAAAAAAATTTACTAGCAGCCTGAGGTTTTTTTAAAAACAATAGGTTATCTGTACAGCCCTTCCTTTTTATCTTTCTGATACCTTTCTTCTTAAAGTTTTTTTCTGTCTTAAAATTTTCAGAAAGATATTTTTAAAAAAAGGCTTGGATGCACGATCTAAATTTATAACCTCTTTCAAAAAATTAATCTGCCATCTGGGGATTTTTCAGAAAAATGTAGGGTATGCTTTTTCTGGAATTTGAAAGATTCAAAAGTGGACAGAATGCCAACAATACAAGAAGTAATGCCTCTGTGACATTCTAGACCAGGAAAAATGTCCATTAGCTTAGCAAAAGAATTTCCTACAAATTTTGATTTTGAGATGAGCTAGACTTGCTTAACTGGTTTAATGGCACTTTGGACAAAGGCACTGTGCATTTTTTTTTAAAGTTGTGTTTTTGGAAATGGTTATCATCTAATAGTCACTGAGACTATTAGATCAAAGCTTTTAAAAAATCACTTTCAAGAAAATACACAAGTAGTAATATTTTTTCCTTTAGCCAGAAATACCAATTTAATTATTTTTCTTTAGGTACATGACAGCATATGCACCAAAGACAAACTTCTTGTGTGTCCAATCATTTATTATTGGCCAATAAAGAATTCTATTCTATTCCATTCTATTTTCCAGAGAGCCTAGTAAACCTTAGAATATGGGATGATAAAAATCTTGTTATATTATCAAACGATAACATAACAAGAACCAAAACTGCAATTTGAAAAATCTCCTGTTTCCCCTCCCCCCCTCTCACACACACATGCACATGCACACACCTATATCTATTTTTATTGTTTTAATTTTTTCTGTTTTCTTTCTGATATTAAGGGGAAAAGGGCAAAATAGAATGGTAGATTTTAAAAACAATGTATTTACAAATACTTCATACACCTCTGAAATACATTTAAAACCCATATTCATGAATCCACACAATAACGTGACATGTTTGTACATCATTCAAGAGAGAATGGCACAGCAGAGTATATACAGAAGTGTTCTATAGCAATGCTAGTAGTGTTTAGCTCAGTTTTTAGCTCAATACACCAACTTAAGCTATATTGACTTAGACTTCTAGAATTCTCCAGCTAGAGTTGAAGTCCACCCATTGCCAAGACTGAAAAACAATGGTTTAGCCTATCAATTATGGTTGTCTCCCAACAGGCTGCGAGACTTCAAAGAATATCAGTCCCTAGTTTAAACTCCATATTTACCTGAATAGCTTGGCGGCCCTGTTGTGCATCTGCTAGCAGCTGAATAGTAAGAGTTCTGGAGTCCTGCAAAGCTTCTTGGAGGTAGATAAAGCTATGGCCGACATGGCGTCCCATGGTGCATTCCCGACAAATGGGAACAGAACAAGCATCACAGTAGAAATGCAGCACCTGAGACAGAGAGAATATTGAATAATATGCACATCAACAGAAGATGTAAATTTTTTTTAAAAGCCATTTTTTAAATGGGCAATTTGTAAAGTACACTGCAGAGGGGACAATAGAAGTTCTTTTTTGTTTTGAGAATAACTTATTTCTTTTGGTTATATCTTTCTTTATAAACCATTTACTTTGAAGTGTCATTAGATTTATATAATTCCTTCCAGTTAAGCTCTTAATTTGCTGCTTATTTAGATAAAATGTTAGTTAACCACCCTCAAACAGACTCCAGTGAACTTTCCCAAAATATTGTGTCAAGGGATTAACTGATTTATTCATCAGTGAACTACAAAGCTCTTTTCACATTTCATCCAGCAGAGGGAAGCAACAGAGAGCTTGGAGTGCTTCTCATTTAGATTTAAAAAAAAACTCTCAGTGTTTACACCATTTTTTATTGCTCCAGAATAGTTTGATATGTTTATCTCTGTAGGACACAAGTAGTTCAAATTACAAGAAATGCAATACTATAATTGTGTTCTATAATTATGTAAAATAGTGTGGCATTCATTTTTCTTATTTTCTTGACATATCCTCATTATTCTGTGAAACTAACCTTGATATTACAATATTCCAACTCAAATCAATGTCTAACAATCAATCAACAAAAATTACGAGTTTCAGCATTAATAAAACTATATATTATTTAATGAAGACCATGAACCTGTAGAGTCTGAAA